>CM076584.1:1621696299-1622296299 GCA_034641835.2 Pinus albicaulis
ATTCAACCTCCACAGAGTAGGGGCGTACTATTTAACAGAGACTCACATGATCATGCACAGTCATGAAAACGAAATAGAGCAGAACGAGAGGTTTACCCGTTGGTCCTACGTTTGAAGTAGATCCACGTGGAGTTCAAACTCCCTGCAACCGTCCTTCCTTTTTCACCTGAAATACAAGAAGAAACCAACACAAAGGACAAGTTGTACAGTATATTTCTACTCTATATGTTAGCGAGATTCATATAAAACATTAAATAAATCATCATAAATGCTTGTATAACAAATATTCTTCATACATTAAAGCATACACTAACACGTTTACTTCGGGAACAGCATGATACTACTGTATTATAAAAATAGTACGTACAAAAGTAAGTGGAGAGATCACCTGATCCTTCCAAGGCCTTCGCAGACCGTCGTCCGGATCCGTCCAGCCCTTGCCTCGCTAAGACTCCTTCCAAATGAGTGCATACGAGATAACATATAAAGGGATGTGTATCTCAAGGAAACAAGGGTTTCCTGAAATGAACTGGGAAAGTGCAGGAGGCACGGGGAATCAGACTTGGATAGGGAACCAACAGAGTATAATAATAATAATTCTCTCTCTCCCTCCCTTAGGCCATACATATGAGGTCCTTTTATAGTCCCTCCAAGTAGTTTCAGCAGTTGGAAACAGTTGGCCACGGGCTGGGGTGGTTGAACTACCTGAGTAACCATCAACCCAGCGCGAAATTAGGGATTTTTATATATTTTTTAACCATTAAAATGGAATACGCGGAAAAGTCTAGCTGTACTCGCGTATACACGCGGAAAAACACGGGCATAGTCGCGTATGAAGGATTTTCCACTGTTTTTAAGTGAATTTGTCCAAGTCTGTAGGAATGGGTGCCCATAAAGCCATGTAGCAATCATGAAACATGTCAAGGTGAGAAATGATGCTACAACAGATGCCCCCTAATATATGAGGTCAGAAGGGGTACATGATGGCCGAAATGTATTATGCACATAGAAAGAACTTCGCAAGGACAAGAGAGGACTTCACCAGATTTCAGCCTGCCAAAAACCAATGAAAGAAATCAGAGAGTCAACACATGCTGAGGCGGACATACCCATGCTCAGTCAAAAATACATCATATATAGAAAAAGTACCGAATAGATCCAACATGTATACAAGTATAACTGAACTGAAAGTACATAGTGAATCATCTGAGCAGGGCCCGAAAAGACAAGTCTGTATCAATGTCCAAGTATCACATATAGAAAGCTGAGCAAAGATAGTGCAACTGGATATCTGATCAAGTAACTGAATCTCCAAGTACCGGATCATAAGAGGCGGATCAAACGGTACGATCACGCAACTCGGGGATCAACATATAAGATGCTGCTGTGCTGAACTGCAACATATAAGGGTGGACGGAAACACTGGTAGAAACTGAAAGAACTGTCAACAGTGAACCGAGAAATGCTGATGCAACCCAAGGTCTTCACCGATCACAACGGCACAATTCTACACACTGGGAATAAATGAGCTGAAGTCGACCATGTGAGAAATCGTTGGATTACCGGGCAATGATGTTTCCCGTTAACCAACGCGGGACAACCCACCGATAATGATAATGAGTGTCAAGGTGCCCCAGTACAATCTGACAAGTGTGAATGAATGAGTTGAAGTCGAACACTTGAAAGAATCTACCAATCAAGAGGCAATAATGAATCCCCACTGTCGATAGCGAAGAGTCTGCCACTGATGACTGCAAACCCTAAGGTACTGACAAAAAGACTCTAGATCTTGTTCCCAGAGCAATGAGTCGGAGTCGATGGGAAAAGATCTGCTGGAAGGAAGGCATTAAGGCATCCCACATCAGTCCAGCGCGAGTGTAACCCGCATGCCAAGATTTGGAAGGAATCGGACGAAGTAGAGTGATGGAACCAAAAACCGAAGTACTTTTCCGACGTGCACAAGATGAAGCTAGCGCACTGAAGAAACCCTCTGAACCAACCAATAATGAAAGCTAACACAGAGGCGAGAAATCCACCGATAGGGTCAAATGGAAATCAAGGTACTGCACGAATCCCAAGTGTGATAATGTGTGCTGACGTCGAACACAGGGGAAACCACTCAGTCAAAGACCCATGATGATGATCAAATGCCGAGCACGAGGTCACCTATCAATGATGGAAATAGGCCCAAGGTGCGGCTCTAGGTTTGCTCTCAGAGCAATGTGTCGTAGTCGATAAGAGACAAACCCGCCGGCAAGAAGTCAATGGGGACCTTCTCAAACCAGCACGAGCGGAAGACCAAAACATCTGATGTGATAGAACATGATACTGACAAGACCGGGAAGGCCGACTGAATAATGAGTCAAGAGACACCGTAGAATGGCCGACTCACGCTAGACTTCCTTGAACAAAAGCACGACTCTGTGATGACCATGGCAGTAAAAAGTGACACTGTATAAGTCTGTCTTGCAGGAGGCAAAACAAACTCTCCATATGATTGGAAGAGATAACCAACCGGGGGAGAACTGACAAGTGAAACATGGAAAAGGCTGAACCTAGGTCAAACTAGAACCATCCCAAATGAAGGAAATATATATATAAGTATATGTGCTTTGTTCAAGGGCGACAAACTGACTCTGTACTGCCATCGAAATAACGAAGATACATCCCGTTCCCGCTCTTTTTGTTATATTTAATTTTTTTGTCTTTTTCATAATAAGCCCGAAAAAGAATAAAAGAATGCTATGATACAATGGATAGAACGAGTATCGAAAAAAGCAGATGCACTAGTTCCGGGGTTTGGAACAATCCTATGCTCAATGCAAGGTGGCGAAAACTGGTCAGTGATACTCAGAGGAACGTTCCATCCATGGGTACAAAGGTGTCAAGTCGTGATAGCTAAGTGCATGCAATGGTTAACTTGTACAGAAAGTCAATGTCAAAAGTTGGCTTAAACATCGAGTCCAAATGAAGCCGGCTAAAGGCCAGGATAAACAAGTAGCCAATATGCAATGCAGTAATACAACTTAACGACACCAGGGAGCCTCTAGGATATAAGCCAGAAAAAGATAAGTGATGAAGGAGAAGAATGAAGCTTCAACACGAAAGACATGGCGGGACTAAAGAGGACTCCCGAGCCTACATAAAAAGCAGCATGGTCAACAAGTGATAGCGAGGAACTAACTAGGAAGCCCATGTAAAGGAAGGCTCTACCATCAAGTCATGATTTAAAAATCGGCGAGTGAAATGGGTATAATACTCATGACCTGATGGGATCGACCCTAAGGCAAGTGATCAGTATGGAGGCTAGAATGCAAGATGCAACGAAAAGTGATTCCCTAACCTATATGCCAGTGAAGATCATATACCTGCCATGAAGAGTCTGAACACATGGGCCAGAAACCGGGAAAAATCTCGAAAATGTCAAAATGTACCTGAAATATACCAAACTGGGCACTTCCAAGCAATCGAGTTATACAACATAAGACAGATCGAAAAAATAAGCACAAGGAAATTTTTGCAAAAATTTTCAATACAACTGACCTCTATCCGGAAGGTGAAAGCAGTTGAGGTATGGTACAATTCTGATGACATCCTTCTCCGAGAAGATTCCCGAGCTCCGACCCCAAAGATTGCAATTTTTTAACTTATATTATTTTTTGGATTTTTTCAATATATGTGAAAAATACAAAAACAAGCTATATACAAAAGCAAAATGCCAGGCCAAAGCCTAGGCATAATACTTCTTCAAATAGAGCCCATTTCGGGGCTCCGCCAACGGGGGAGGCAACCGAAGCATTGCCTCAACCCTTAAGGGATCTACCCCTATCCCTTCCGAAGGCACAAAGAATCCCAAAGACCGAGTGGATGTAATCGGATGAAACTTCTGCCTGACCGGCTTAGCGTTTTCATACGTCTTGATCTCATGCTGGACGATAGATGGATCTATGCCAGGCATTTCCTCATAAGACCAAGCAAAAACATCCCTATACTCTTTGAAGAGCTCGGTATAGATTTGAACCTCTTCATGGGAACATTCAGCTCCAATGAAAACGTTCTCGATAATGTTGGGATTCCTCGAGATGTTCACCGGGATAGTAGGAGAGATCACAGCCATGTTCCCTTCAGCATAAACCTGTGCTGGTGCTAAGGGGCTCAAGACTGGGTGAACAGGTCCAGGAGACTGAGGACTTGGAAAACTAGCTTCGACTTCGCTCAAGTCAGGTAGGAAGTAAGACCGATGATGTAAGTCATCCCACGGTCTCTCTATACCTGTCATTGCTTCCAGGATGGCCTCTTCAGATGGAAGAGTGGTATCTAGACAATCCTGGGCAGAAGAAGAAGTAAGCGTCCAAGCCGGAGCCACATCACCATCCAACTCTTCCGGCGAAAGAGGAGCTGGATCAGACCCTGCAGTGTCAACAACAGACTGATATGCAATCTCAGCTGCAGAAATCGGGAATGCCATTCCACCCACTTGCCCTTCCTCCAAAGTGGCAGTTGGGGAAGGTAAAGTCCAAGGGTCCGAAAAATAATGAGTTCGAAAGAACTCTCTTCGAAGGGGAGCCTTGGAGGATGAAATAGCATTGATAGACACCTTAGGAGGAGGAAGATCAAAAGATCCCATCAGGGAAGAATACATTCCAACTCCCAGATTCTCGATAGGTGCCTTAGTATTGTCCAACTTAGGGACAGATGAGTCAGGAGGCGCATCCAGGTCTACAGGAGGACAGTCCAGCTGATCCACCGTAACTATCCTCCCTTCGTGGGGGAAACATACTATCCGAAATAGTGAAGATGCAATGGCATCCATATCATATATCCAGTTCCTCCCCAACAGAAGGTTGTAGTCCAAGGCTGCATCTACTACCTCAACCTCTATGTTAACGGTTTTGCCCCCAACACAGATGGGCAAAGCCCGGAAAATACCATGGGGCCTATGAGAATGGCCATCGAATGCAGTAAGAATAGTGCTAGATGGAACAGCTTTGGGAGATCCTAGTGTCTTCCAGCATGCGAGAGACATAACGCAAGTAGAAGCACCCTCATCAACGACCGTGCGAAAGATATTAGTCTTCCGGTACGATGATTTAATATGGAAGGCCATATGATGAGGAAGTCTCTTTTTAAAATTCTTCATATCAAAGGTAATCAGAAGAGAATTTTTCGGATCTATAGCTCCAATGGCAGTGAGCAAAGCACTGCGCTGAGCCGGACAAGACTGGAGTACCTCTAACGCTGACATAGCACAAGGACTCTGCGCCAGATCTTCTACAATCGAGTAGTTCTGGGCAGCCCTCATGTTCGGATTAATCGTTGACCGTTTAGAGGATGCCTTCGGTATCCGAGGCATAGACTCGACAGTTGGCTTCGTGATATGAAGCGGCTCAGTAGCATCAGGAACTTCCTTAGCTTTCGAAGATTCCTCTCCGCCATAATCACTGGATCTCGTAGCGACATCCACGTGAGCACTCATCATAAAGATATTCGATGGAATTTCCCCTTCCTGAGGACCTCCAGAGGAAGCCCCAGGATTTTGATTCGCGCCAGCAATTAATTGCTGCCCTTGGGGAAAAGGGTTTGTTAGCACAGCCTGGGAACTAGAAGAACCCTGCTGAGATAACAGGCGCTGAGCATCCTGAATTTTCGGGAAAAGATGCGTGAGATGGTCTCCAGCACAAAGCTTGCACGGAAACTTAACTTTCTTTTTCTCCTTTTGCCCTTCACCAACACGCTCGTTGGTCTTATTTGCATTGCCCTTCCCATTCTTGCCCTTCTTCTTGTTATTACGTCCCTTCTTCTTCCCATCGGACTGTTGATTTCTTTTGGGTTCAGAAGATTGGACAGCATTAATGGACAAAGACTGGGAAGGTGATGAATCAGCAGGCACAGCCTGACCAGAAGAAGCAGATTGTAAAGACAACTGCTGCAATTGAGAAAGCAGGCTGGCTGCACTACTACCGACCGATCCGACAAGTCCGTCACCATGCGGACCAGGTTTGGGTTTCGATAGATCCAATTTGGAGCGAGGAGCATTGGGCAAATACTTGTAAAGCATGCCAGACTGAGAATAGATCAACTCTAACTGCTGGGCCCTAAAGATGGCCTGCTCCTCGGAATATACCCCCGACATGGATACATCCTTTGAAATATCTGACTGAAGCGATTTCAAAAACCACTCGAGAAGGAACTCACCTGGAATATGGGCTTTGATAAGCCTCTTCCTTCTCCTCCATTCCTGAATATGATCAGGAATGTGAGTTGCCTCATCCTGCTTAAAATTAGCCAGGAGTTCGGTCCCAGCCTCATATCTGACGGGCAACTGAAAATGGTTAAGAAAAGTGACAGCCAGTTCTCCAAATGTGGCGAAACTGCCCCCAGTAAGCTCTATATACCACTTCGCGGCGTTTCCAGTTAAGGTGCGCTGAAATAATCTCAATCTAATCGAATCGTCGATCAGAGAGTTGGATGAACACCATAAGTGGAATGTGGTGACGTGGTCTGCCGGATCTTCACGATTCTTACCTTCAAACTTAGGAATGTCTGAAGGAAGTTTGGTTGGAACCGGAGGCCAACCCGGACTATATCGAATCGGGTCATTAGTTAACTTCGCCAAGTCTGGCAAGTTTAACGTTGCCAGAAATGGTAATCGCGGCGGAGCCTGAGAATTCCATCCTTGATGGGATGGATTTCCTACATTCTGAAAAGAATAGCCTGGATTTGATGAGGCACCAGGCTGCCAGAAAGGACCCGTAGAAAACGGAGAAGAACCTCCTCCCCACGCCGAGTTACCAAGACCCGACTAGTTCCCCCCGCTGAAGTATTGATTGAAGATGTAAGCCCCTGGTAGGGGTTCCATGCATTAGATAGAGGAGAAAAAGACTGATAAGCACTCGATGCAAGGAAAGAAGCATTCCCTGGATGACTCGCGATGAACTGATTCCCTGCCCCCGACGTTGCAAACATAGGATTCCACCCCATAAAAGCAGTCGAACTTGGCCCCCGAGCCCAAGGATTGAAACTTTGGGTCTGGGACGTAAAAGGAAACGACCCTAAAGAAGGATTGGGACTAGGAATATGCCCAGTCCCAAAGGGGAAACCCTGAAAAGAAGCCGATCCACTAGCCATGTTGGACATGGGCGTAGATCCAGCTGCACCGGCGGTAAAGGAAAAAGAGGGATTTCCAGCAATGGACATCCCTGAAACAAAGGGACCAGATTCAGAAGCATATGCTTGGGTGAACCCAGAGCCAAACATAGCAGTGCTAGAAGCACTCGAAGATAGAGCAAGAGTGCCCCCTGCCTCGACAGAAGCAGGGGTCTGAATGCCCGCAGCACTCACGCTAGAAGCCGCGTTCCCAGTCGTGGCCATCGAAAGATAAGAAAGATAAGGAAGATCCGGCGGTCTCTCAGACTCCGGTCCGATGTACTCTATAACAAACGGATGATTAAGAGGAAGAGGAGATGGACCTGTAGCTGCAGGCTCAGGTATATCTTCTATCCGAAAATCTTCCTCCTAAGGAAACAATACCCTCGAGGTGAGCGAAACGCTCCTCTCGGAACCGACACCGGAATCAGCAATGAAACCTTCACACCTTAGTGGAGGATCTCTCTCCACAGCGTCAGACTCTACAGGGTGAAAACCACCTGCTAGATCGCTCTTACGCCTTCTCGAAGAAGGCTCTGCACTCTCGGGAGATAACCCCCGGACTCTCCTCGAACGTCGAGGCGCTTGATCAGCCACTTTTACAAATTTATTATATTAGACTCAACAAAAGTGAAAAGCTAGGCAAGCTAGGAGCAAAGAGCACTCACTAAAATCAAAACCCTGAGAAACAGCAAGCAAACAGCCTCCAAGTATTTCCGCTCCGAGTGATGAGGACCGGACACCAAAATACAGGAAAGCGAAGTATAGGGCCTTCCGAAAGCAGTCTGGGATGATTAGGGCCCAGAACAACTAGCGAAGGTATTAGAAACAGTTACGCCGACCTCCTAACGACAACCTTTGCCGGCTCAAGCACCCAAGCTTCGCAAGGGCACCCCCCAGAAGTACTGCTGAAAGTGATGCGACGTCTGCCTCAGGTACCACGGGTATTCCCCCCCGCAGTCACCTGTGTGGAACCTAGGAACAGCAACTATGGACACCAATCCGTATCAAAAGCTGGGCGGAACGGTCTTGAGGTTAGATTCAGCTAATCGGAGGGGGGGTATCCCTCTTCTTAACCTTCACTTCCCCTCGCGCTTGACTCTCGGATGAGAGCTTTCCCAGTCCACTTCACGGAGTTGGATTTCGCTCAATTAGTAAACTTCTATGTCTGCTTGAGCGGCCTTGGAGAGTTAACTCTCCTCTCTCCTATTCCAAGGCCCTACAACCTAGCTAGTTGGTGATTGACTCTAAATAAAACTTGCTAGTTGATTTTAGATTTAATCGCTTATTTTAAGGGCTGTTGTATTAAGTCTCAAGGATATGGAGTTGAAACCAATGATGTTCTGACGCAAAAGAAATTAATAAAAACCTGACTACATGCACATGCAGTTCTTAGTCTTTCGATGAAGAGCAATTTCTATGTAAGTTCTACGAGGCTAAAAATGTATTTTTCTTTTCGAATTACAAACTCACACGCACAAAAATTAAGAAACTAACTAAATGATTCAATGCACCTAATGCAAATGACCACTAACATGTAAATTCTAAGATGCAGAAAGTCCCTTGAAACAAGGTGAAATTTCCCAAAAGGCTCCTTCAGTTTCAACTAATCTTTTGATATCCAGAAAGCTAATTCTTGCAAACAAGAACTCTTAATATAAGACACAAAAATACTCAACAAGAAAAAGAAGAAATCAAAAGACAACCTCCCTTCACAATCAAGTAGGAAACTAGAAGCAAGAAAATTCACTAAAGTCCCAAAAGATGAAGCCAAACGAAAATGAAAAAGGCAACAACAAAAACAAAAACAAGCAACAATGTTTTTTGAGTTTTTGATATGCAAGAACAAAAAGCAAAACAAATGTTTTTGGGCTTTTCAGTTTTATAAAACAAGAGCTTCAAGAAAACCAAGAACAACTATCTCAATCCAAGCCAAAATGAGACCGAATTTGAAGCATAAACTCCAACTATGCCCCCAAACCTTATAAAACTAATGATAGCAAGATCAATAAAGGCAACGGAAAACTAAAAACTCAATCAAACAGCCAAGAGAAATAGTGCAAATTTGTTGCAACACAAAACTCCAAAGAAACAAGAAAAGATCTTCGAAAAATGCAACAAAACCCTAGCTTACGAAACTCAAGAAAACCAATCGAAAACAAAGCAAAGAACGCTATGCAAAGCACAACACAAAGACAGGAGCGAGTCAGTGAGCAAAAGCTCTCTGTTCTGGTAAAACAGAACAGCCAAGAACGCTCAGAAAGCGATCTTGGAACTCAATCCAGGAGTGCTCGCACCAACAAGAACACTTCGCCAAAAGATCAGTTTTCGGGCAAACGAAAGAGAACCAAGACTTAAAACCACTTCTGTCACACTCCAGTAAGTACAAAGACACTGCAAACACAGGCCTCTACAGCCAGAACAGACCAAAAACACCAGAATCTTGAAATTTCAAATTCAGCCTAGGTATACGCGACCTTGCAGTTATGCAACAGGCGTGTATACGCGTCTGTGTTGAGGGAAACCCGCGTATACGCGGTTCCTTCTACACAAACTCGCGGGTATACGCGACTTTGTGCAAGAAAAACTGCGTATACAAAGAAAGATAATGAAAAATAAAAAGTACAAGCCTGGGAAAGGTATAAAAGCTTCAAACTGACTGCAAGAAAACAAACTGGACTGTAAAAAGCAGAAGAAACTGTTGGCAACCTACCAAACAGCTGAAACAACCCAACAGGAGAATCACAAAAATGTGATCCCCAGTGGAGTCGCCAGTTCTGTTTCGGGGATTTAACACCCTAGAGGTTGGTTGGGATTCAACCTCCACAGAGCAGGGGCGTACTATTTAACAGAGACTCACACGATCATGCACAGCCATGAAAACGAAATAGAGCAGAACGAGAGGTTTACCCGTTGGTCCTACGTTTGAAGTAGATCCACGTGGAGTTCAAACTCCCTGCAACCGTCCTTCCTCTTTCACCTGAAATACAAGAAGAAACCAGCACAAAGAACAAGTTGTACAGTATATTTCTACTCTATATGTTAGCGAGATTCATATAAAACATTAAATAAATCATCATAAATGCTTGTATAACAAATATTCTTCACACATTAAAGCATACACTAACACGTTTACTTCGGGAACATCATGATACTTCTGTATTATAAAAATAGCACGTACAAAAGTAAGTGGAGAGATCACCTGATCCTTTCAAGGCCTTCGCAGACCGTCGTCCAGATCCGTCCAGCCCTTGCCAAGGTGAGGGCTATGAAACTCTCAATCCTTCGTGCTCACCTTATTGAAGGGTGAATATAATTTCGCAACCTAAGGAAAAGGCTTTCTAATTCGCGTCCCTGACAACGACGCCAAAAATATGTTGTTGCTCCTAGAGACAACCTTGAGTTTCGAAATACCAGTGCCTAGGACATCTTAAAATCATAGGTTAAATATGGACAATTATATAAATGCCTCTGACAGAAATATGGGTCAAGAGAATAATGATATTGGTCGTTCAAGAATGGAGAAGACCATTTAAGCCTGATTCATTTTAACTACCCAAACTGTGAGAGGGATCAGGAGGCTATAAGGCTGATGGCTTTTAGATAGGCCAATTATAAAACAATAAGCATAAGATTTTAAAAACATGCAGAGGCGTTGAGGAAGAACGAAGAAGGAACCCACAAGAGACATGCTTAAGAGATTTAAGAATATGTTCCCCCATGACCTCGGAGGAAGCAGATATGAATGAGATATGAACAACAACAGAGGTTTGTGGAGCGAGAATTAAGGGAGTGCGGCAAGCTTAATATATGAGCGTTAACACCTAAGCGTTATGCAAACACAAATTCATGAATAAAATTGTAGACTACCAGCAGCTACGTTACATGGACCATCAAAGCAGCATAGCATGAAATATGATTACACATAAAAAGGAGATTACTAATACCAAAATGAAATAGATACATACTACTCATTACTCCATCTGGAATCCAAATAACAGCTCTGTATAATATTAAGTTTAAATAACTCCCCCAAATGTGTATTTCAGAGCACAGGGAGCACAATCATACAAAACTACAACAAAATTCTTCAAAATTCCAGAACCCTTCTTTAATCTTGGAACTAACTACATATAGAGTTCCTCTCGAGGGTCTACCACCATGATCATTCATGATCGACCCATACCTATGAAATCAAAATATCCTACCTAACTTATAGATTGTACATTGAGCAATTACTTATGTACCGAGAGAATTAAAACAGGAATGGGTGACATTTGAAATTTCACCAGCAAAATCTTCAAAATTAATAGGAAATAGAGAAGATATGGTTTCCCATGGAGGCCAATAATGGGAGCCTTAAAGGCAGTATTGCGAAGCGTGGTCGTCGGTGGACAAGTTGACTATCATTATACGATTCCGTCTATTGCTTGCAAACCTCCACTCCCTTAGTCTGGTGATTTCCACTTAATCCATTATGAAGAGGTATGTCGTACTGCGCGCACCTGGTTCTTTAGCGGAGATCTCCTGAGAAAAATGAATAAACCACAACTTGCATGTTCCACCCAAAAGCCCAGGCTGCGTTTGAATTGCAAATTGGAAACCAGATTTCGGAGGGGGGCGTGAATTGTTTGCGGTATTGGATGGGGGGTGGGGTACGAAATCACCACAAGATGCCACGTAGCACTGGAGGCGGTATTAGAAACCAACCATTTAAGAACCCCCCCCCCCCCCCCCCCCCGCCCCGACATTATCCTTTTGAAGGTGAAAGGGGTACGAAATCAATTATGAACCATGGATGTATTGATATGGAGCGAAGGTGACGGAGAGCTATGAGGGGCTTAGAGGTGATGGGATGTGCGAAGATTGGATGGAAATGGTGGGAGGCATGGTGGGACCGATATTATTAACACACGGAAAAAATGATTTAACTGGAAAAGAGCGGGTCAGAGGCCGAGGAAAGACTTTAGATGACGTGGAAATGGCATGGACCTAGACCGCATACCTCACATCGCAAGTTTCACAAGGTGAATGCAAAGGATTCATGTTAAAACTGCCGAAGTGCGATGCCATGGGGCCCGATCGCAAATCATAAATTGCGGGTTTTAAAGGATAGTCGTGGGATGTAAGTTTTAAAATTGCCGAAGTGTGGAGTGCGGGGAGGAGCAATGTGGCATGAAGGAGGTGGGACAACGCCTGCAGATCGCAAATCGCAAGGTTCATGTGATAGCAGTGGATGGTAAACATTGGAACCTGCGAAGTGCGAAGTGCAGGGGGATGAGTGAATGTTAAATCTTGTGGGGAGCGATATGCGTGCGTGAACATGTGTGCAAGAAAGGTCGACGTGGCGATGAAGGTGGGGTCACCTGCACATCGTAAATCGAAATGAACAATGAAGGGTAAGTGATAAAAAGTGCATAGTGTGATATGCGGGCACTTAAACATCGGGAAGTGTGAAAAGGAGAAAAGGCAAGAGGAAGGCGGAAACAAAGGTTTGCACATGATTTAGTAATGCGGTAAGGTTGGATGGGTCCCACCAAATTGCATCGGCGGAAATACAAGTTTCGGCTAAGTCTTAAGAGGTAAAGGTTGAAACTTGCGGGGAGTGATATGCGATGAGCGAGGATATGAGTGACATGGCATGGACGGCGGTGGGACCATGCCCGCAGATCGCATGTCGCAAGATTTGTATGGGAGCAGGCAGAGGTTAAATGTTAAAATCTGTGGGGAACGATATGCGATGGATGATGTGGTGTGGGGGAAGTGAGGGCTGCCCGACCCACACTTGAAGAGTTGTGTCTTCATCCTACCCACTCCGGCTCTTCGTTTGCTTGATTCTGACTTTCCTTATCCCTCCAAGAGAATCACAAGCCAACAGGTTCAATATGTGTAGGGTCATTTTGTGAAGAGGTCCGCAATTCCTTGTCTGGAGAGATTGGTGAGGAATCATCCCCTAATGCATACATAAACTTAGGATGTGTATCCAAAGGGAATGTAGTATGCAAAAGACCTAAATCTACTTTCCCAATAGGAAGTGGAGTGATAGAGGAACTCTGAAGATCTTACTCCCCCCCAATGGCTATAGAGTTATGATTGTAAAGAGACAAAGGATGTGAGCCAGTAAGACCAGATGCATATGAAAGGGAGCCAAGATCTGAATTCATAGTGCCCACAGGCGGCAACAAATTCCCCTCAAAATTTTCCCTCTTGTGTGCTGGGAATTTTCAAATTCCAAGCTCATGTAAAACTGTGAAGGGGGAGAAAGATTACCTGGAAACTTGGAGAGAGGAAATGAAATCCAATTGGTTGCATCATCTTTCTGAGACGTCGGTATATGCCTAAAAACCTCCTTGAAACACAATTTATGAATAATAGAGAACCTCTTTAGACATGCATCAAGAGAATGAGCCATCTCATGGCACTGCAAACAGCTAAATGGAATCCTCCAGTAGTCGATACATAGCCTACAAGAGAAATTGCCCCATCTAAGATCCAATTCGGCCAGTAAACCTCCATTATAATCAACCTCCACCAGGACCCAAGCCATTCTTTTGTCCAATTGGTCAAAACTGTCTTTGTCCTAGTAATAAAATTTTCCTATGGAGTTCACAATCTCCTCAATCGTCGCATTGTCCCAAAATTCCAAAGGAAGTCCAGGTAACTTTGCCTGACCAAACTTCCTCTAGGGCACCATTTTTAAATGGATCGAAACTTGCATGCCATATTTGCATGGTTAAAAACCCCCAACCTTTAACCCATGGAGATGATGAAATAAGTTCAGAATCTTTGAAGCTTAGGAAATGGAAACAAATCCACCCATTGCAAAGTATGTTGATCTTTGATCGGTATTTAAGGATCGAAAATCACTAGGATTCCACCCATGATTTAATATGTTCCCCAGTCAAAAATGTTAATGACTAACCAATGTTCTCTGCTTCCGCTTCTTGATACTCTCCTAGAAGGACTCAACTCCAAGTGACATAATCTGAGCCCCTTCCACTACCTTGAAAGGTTTCTTTTTCTGCGCACCTACCACTTCTTGTAACTATTAATACTGAAATTATTTCTTTGTTCTTCCTCATTCTTGTTCTTTGTTTCTATCCCATTTCTATTCATCAAAGATGTTAAATGGTGTATACTCTTAGTTATATTTATCGTGTGATTATATATTTGTTTTTTAGATTATTGGTTTTCATGAGGTAGAGTTGATATCTTATTCTTAATTTTTAAGATATTGTTATGTTTACTTGGATGTGAGATTCTCTCTAACTAATTAGCTTTGCAAATTGAGATATTTACTTAATAGACAGAATGTGTATGCAAGTCTATCCTAAGCAACTTTCATATATATATATATATATATATATATATATATATATATATATATATATATATATATATATATATATATATATATATATATATATATATATATATATATATATATACGACTACATTATTGAGTATTTTACTCAATAGTAATTTTGTAGTGTAATAACATTTACTCTTCCACTCTAACAATATATACTCTCCCATTCTAACCAACAATTTACTTCACATTGAAAATCCACTCCCTACTCATTGTGATTGTTTTATACTTGCAATCAATACCATATTTTAATGATTACAAAATTGAGCACCTTAAGTTTGCAAAGATTTTCACAAATATTATACAATTTTGAGTAAAATTGTGATTTCTAGTTAATTAAAATGAATTTTTAAATACATAAATAAATTCATCACCCTAAAACACCCAAACTTTACAGATTATACAACTTAAACTTATAATTCTTAAAAATATTTACCTAATTTAAAATTAATAATAATAAACAATATATTTAGAAAATATCATTTCATTTATTAATTAAACATCACATTAAAAAAAACCATTAAATACCTTGACCATCTTGACCACTACTGGTAGATAATAACGAATCCATGGGAATTTAACCTCCCCAACAATCATCTTTGTATCCATGAGTTCTCTAGGTGTTTCCACGGGGTTGCTTTCATACATCCCGAATCTCTCTAAGATTCTTTTTCCATGTGATTCAAATGAATCTACTTTTTCAGCTGGGCTCTTTGTGCTTGAATGACAAAACAATAATGAATATCTCCACTCATCAAGATTTTATCTTTTACAGTAACAATTTTCTATCTCCAGAGAACGCTACGATTATGATTGACTCACCAGTCTTTTCATGCACCAGTTAAGAGTTAATTTGTCGGCTATATAGATAACGCCGTTTGATGTATATACATTAAAAAAAACCATAGGAAACGAATAAATCATAAGCTATAGGATATTAAAAAGAGTGAGACAATATAGGTTCATTTTTAAATTTAAATTAGTTTAAATCTAACCGTGTATGCACACTGCCCCACTACATTTAATATTCTATATTATGATTTATGACTTTCCCATATACATATGTTTACAGGTTTATGTTCCAGGCAATTATGGAGGACAATCGTGTCATAGGTTTATGTTGGAAAGCAATTAAAACAAAGATTCTGTGGTAGGTGATCCATAGTCATATCCTCGACCTTTTGCGTTTGTAACTTCAACAAAACTAAAAACCCCTGGATCATAAACCCCTGGATCTTCAATCAGTTTTTGTTTTCTTAACAACAAGCTTGAGACTTTTTTATTGGAGTTCCTTGACCTATATTCTTTTGAAATCAGGTTTGTTCATTCTTCTTAAATGCCCATGGGCGATTTCCCGGTTATCTCTAATGGCTAGAATTGCATCTTTGTCAGTTTAGAAAAATTCATAAACATAGAGAAGTTTGTTTTACTTGATCCAGGTTGTAACGCTCTCACCATTGAATTATCTGTGTCTCCATTGAATAGCTCCACTATTGGATTCCAACAGCAGGTCTCTTTCATTCACTGGCATAATTATGTCCTCCTCTTCCATAACTCCAAAACACAATACCCAAAACACAATACTCAAGGTGATCTGTAAATACTACTAAATAACGCACTGTATCACTGTATTGAACTTAAGAATTTCTCCACACAGCAGTAAACTATGGTGAATTAAATGCATTAATAACTAAATTTGCATTGCTTGAGAAGTAATAACTGTCTATCCGTTCTTTTAATGGCCTTTAAAAGAACGGATAGACACTTATTGTTCCATGTATTGAACTTCAATTTTCCCCATAGTAATCATTAGTCTTGTCTTTCACACCGAAAGAAACACTTCACCCTACAGAAAATATGCACCCGTTACCATCCAAAAGTTCCTCCCAGGCCGAATCTGTATTCAGATATCGAAACCTTCCACGTGAGTTTTCGGCTTAAATATCATTCACTTATCTCCAGAAACCATCAACGACGTTGCACTTTGGCCATGATCTGGATCATAACCTCTCAAGCTTTATTTCTTGGGTTATTTGAGTCATTTAATGTCATTTAATGCTCTTGCTGTGTGGTATATACTGTTCGCAGTTAGATTTAAAGGAATTTAAATCTAGCAGTGGGTAGTATACGTCACACTCTACTAAATAGTTGATAGTCCAGAAAATAAGCTTGGCTTTCATTCTCCAACTTCTTGTTGAGCGAGAGGGCATTCTAGATGCCGTAGTCTAACTAGCCAGAGGAATCGCCCTGAAAATCATGAAAATTCCGATAAGATTTTCAGAAAATCCGGTAGGAATTTTTCTAAATCCATGTTATAACTATCAAAGTTTAATATTTTGGGTGTCTTACAGGTTTTTGATGGTGCTGAATCCATTTCCAATGTCAAAAACAGGATTCAAACACTGTTTCTTCAAGAGTTTTTAAATTTTTTTGGCCCGGATTCCGGCCAATTTTGACCGTCCGGGCAATTCCTCCGGCTCGTTAGACGACTCCATTCTAGATTGTATAAATAAAAATTTAATGTGCTCATAAAAAAACTTTTAATAATGGTATAAATAAATAATGATAAATTTATTAACTTAATAGAATTATTATTATTATTTAGATTCACTAAATTTGTGTTGATTGAGTTGTTAGATTTGTATAAGACTTCTTTTTATTTTTACTCCATAAATTTCTAAAAAAACTCAAAAAAGAGGTTTTTTTAGTTGAATACTATGGGCCAAATACCATTGGACAAATTATTATTAATACCATGGCCTAAATATTATGGGTCAAATACCTTTTTATATTTACTCCATAAACCTTTTTATATCTACTAAAACTCAAAAAAGAGGTTTTTTAGGTGAAGCCTATGGGCCAAATACCATAGAACAAATTATTATTAATACCATGGGGTAAATACTATGGGCCAAATACCGTATTTATAAAAGAGATATGGTAAATAAATAAATATAAAAGATGTATAAAGAGGTGTGGTAAATACATAAAAAAATATATCAAATATGATTAGAAATCAACATCTAAGTATTTACCAAGCCACTAGGCCAAATACCATGGTAAATAAAAGAGATATGGTAAAAAAATATAAATATAAGTAAACGAGAAGTATAGTAAAAAATAAAACCTCTTTTAATATTTACTCAATACTCATCTTTATATTTATACCTATTGGCTAAATGCTGTGGGCCAAATTATTATTAATACCATGAAAAAAACATTATTAACCCTAATATTAAGATCAAAAGATTATTATTATTATTAAATGGAGGGGAAAGAGGGTAGATATTTCTTGCACTATATGCAATGATTTCAGTATAGATGGTGATTTCTAATCATTTCTTGGGCTAAATACATTGATTTAAGTGTATATGGTAATTTCTAATCCTATTTGATTGCTTGCACTATATGCATTGATATATGCATTGACTTCAATGTAGACGTTCATTTCTAATTATAATTCAGATTGTTTGCACTCGATGCATTTATTTTAGTGTAGATGATTTCTAACCCTATTTGATTGATTGCACTAAATGCATTGATTTCAGTGTAGATGGTGATTTCTAATCCTATTTGATTGCTTGCACTAAATGTATGATTTCAGTGTAAATGGTGATTTCTAATCCTATTTGATTGCTTGCACTACATGCATTGATTTCAGTGTACATGGTGATTCTAATCTTATTTGATTGTTTGCACTAGATGCATTGATTTTAGAGTAGATATTGATTTCTAATGATATTGATTGCAAGAGATGCATTGATTTCAATATAGAAGATTTCTAATCCTATTTGATTTCTTGCCCTAAATGCATTGATTTCAGTGTATATGGTAATTTCTAATCATATTTGATTGATCGCACTAGATGCATTGATTTCAATGTAGATGTTGATTTCTGATTTGATGTAATTGGATATATGATTATGCATTAATTTTAAAGTAATTGGATTAACAATGTGCATTGATTTCAATGTAAGCACAAAAACTTATTGATAATGTACATTGATTTTTGTGTTATAGTAATTCAACCTATTATTATTGGAGAGCAAGAGAGACAAGGTATGATGTTTGATGTTTACTTGAACAACTCAACCTAAAGTTTTAAATGGTTTATAATATGAAAATATGAAAAATCTAGATTTAAATGGTTTATAATATGAAAATATGACAAATCTAACAAGGGCAACAATAAGAATAATAGAAGAAAATAGTTTGAGATTGATCACCATGAAAGACTATTTGTAATTGACAACATTCTTATTATTAGGAATTTGGCTTTTGTGATCCATAAAATGTGTATAAACACTTTCGGTGAAAATCACATGTAAGAAAATTTTGTCGACGCATTTCGAACCAGCCAGTGTGGTTCATCATCAGGACAAGATGATAAACCTTGATCAAGGAACCTGTTTAAATAGATAAAGAGAGCTCCAACTAGCCATTGTAAAATAATGTCTAGTTTGACTAGAATAAGAAATTAAATTAAATTGATGTCTAATTTGAATATAATTTAATATTTTTATTATTTTAATACTTTTAATTATATGTTATGTAAATAAAATCCATTAATAGTTATATGTTATATTAAGAATCTAATAAAAATTCTTATTTAATTTACTCAATAGGTAATTTTACTAATTTAAAATATAATATAATAAGAATATCCTTCATTGTCACCCTGCACTAGAATATACTTCACTGTTGCAGTGGGTACATAGGTTGTTATGGCTGATTGTAACACATACACCCGAAATGCCTTCATTGATTTGACTAGAGCGTAAGCTTGCTCCTCCAAGATATCATATTTTAGCTCGGCGTTTCGCAGGACTTGACTGAAGAACGCAATGGGCTGTTCATGGTCCTCGACATTTTTCTGTAAAAGTACTGCAGCTATTTTGTGAGGTGAGGCGAAGGAGAAAATCATGAACAACTTCCCATAATTTGGACCTGTCAGTACTGGAGCTTCTGCAAAGGCATGTTTGATCTTGTTAAAAGAGTACCTGGACTCACGGGTCCATCTAACTTCACTATTCTTCTTCAGCATCCCGGTGATGTTTCGGAAAATCTCAACATAGTTGGGAATGAACTTTCTGAGGAAAATTATTCTTCCCAAGAACACCTGTACTTCCTTTTTGTTTCTTGGTAGGGGAATGTCGTTTATCACCTCTACCCTATTGGGGTCGATTTTCACTCCTTCCTTAGCAACTATGTGCCACAGTAACTTCCCTTCCTCCAAGGTAAACACGGATTTTAGAGGATTCAGAGACAGGATATACCTGCCGCATTTATCAAAGGTGCATCGAAGGTGCTCTATATGTTCAGCGTCACTTTTTGAAAATACAATGATGTTGTCTAGGTAGATCACCACAAACTTGTCTTTCTCTCCTATGAAAGAAATTTCCATCGCTCACTGGAATGTGGCACCGACATTTATCAGGCCAAAGTGCATTCGGGCATACATGAAGGTTCCCCAAGGCATAGTGGACATCGTCTTCTTTTGGTCTTCTGGGAGCACTGCCACCTGATTATATCTTGAGAAGCCATCCATCATGGACATGCGGGAGGATCCTACCACCTTTTGCAAGATGTGGTCCATCTTCAGGAAGGGATAGTTATCTTTGAGTGAGGCTCTGTTCAAATTATGAAAATCCATGCAAAGCCTAATTTTACCATTCTTCTTTCTGACAGGCACCAGGTTCGCCACCCATTCAGAGTACCTTAGAGGGACAGTGATCTTGGCCTGCAACTACTTCTTTATTTCCTTCTCAATTGATGGGAGAAGAAGGAGATTGATTTGTCTCAGCTTTTTCTTATGAGGCTTAGCATCCTCCGTGAGTGGTATCTTGTGTTGTATAATGCCAATATCAAAAGTCTTCAGATCCTGGTATGACCAGGCAAAGACGTTTTTATACGATTGAAACAACCTGAGGTACTAATCTTGATATTCTTTAGGGACCCATTTTGACAACTTCACCACCTTTGGATCTTCTTCTGTCCCAATATTCACATCCCTGACAGGATCGTCGAGGGTCATTCTGACAGGGTTTACTGGGATATCATTTTTATCAAACAGTCTCCCCAATGGTACAAGACCCCCGCGGATGACATTTCCTTTTAATTGCAAGAACATGGTGCCCAACCAATGTCTCTTCCCATCTGGTTTTTGGCTCTTCATGGTCATCCTCGGTGACTAAGTCGATCACCATATTTGAGAACTTGCCCACGGTTTCCATAAAATGTTGGACCTGCTCTTAATCTTCAAAGACTTGCCAATGTTTTAGCTTATCCGGAATGGAGGGGCGGTATCGCACCTCAACCTCATATTTGAGCAAAGGATTCTGTGGGGGGTGTAAATCACTAGCATCCATAGCTAAAGATTCTACCATTCTATTCTTATCCCTCGGCATGAAATGAATGTTAAAAGCAGAAAAGAAGTTCTCGACTAAATCCCATACCTCATTCATGTAAGCTCTGAGCCGCAGGTTTTTAGTTTGGCATTGACTCTTGACTTGGCTCACTACAAGCTCTGAAACTCCAAACACCTTGAGTTTTTGTATGTTCATGTTCTGCGTGTAGAAATTTATCAATACAAGTGATGTATTTCTGGACTCTGTCGATCTAAAAATTTTAATCCACTGTTAAATACAGAATAATTCCACTTAATTCTTTGCGGAAATTAAATCTCTAATTGCAACACATGAAGAAAAATCGATCGCACATAAACAAGATGTTTTACTGGGAAAGCTCAAAGCTAAAAACCCCAACTATCATATATTATGTATATCATGGAATCATGAAACAATATCATACAAATCTCAGCTCATAGAGCTCTTAGCACAATCTACAATCGTCTCACACTGTCATACAAAAATTGGTCCACACATACACCAATTTACTGCCTCCTGACAGCCTGCCTCCATTGCGCAATCCTTGCTGAAGAAGATCCCTGAATGAATGCAATCTTGCCTTCCTTTATTGCGCAATCATCATTGGCATCTCCAATGTGTGTGTAGATGCATTTAATGCATCATTATAGTCACAAATGATAGTCAACCACACCCTTTCGCCTATCTCTTCACTGGGTCTCCATTAGATCTGACATGCAAGTAGTTAACTGTTGTATTTCTTTAGTTGCATGTGAGACACTACTTGTGAATTAATTAAATAATTAATGCACTGATCTCTCACTATTGTATCATGATTTAAAACTAGCACAACTGATTTTAACTCACTTAACTGAGTTAAACTAAATAACAACTCCCATAACTACTCTTCCAACTCTGTTACAACTCTGCCACAATGAGTTATAATGAAGTCCACCATGCATGAGTCACCAACCAACCTTGGAATGTGTAATTCCTGCAGCTAACTGGTTTTCCACATCAGTTAACTGAAATCAAGTGCTTCAAGAGAATAAGTTATTATTTATTGTCTGATTATCATTAAGGGCTAATAATAATCGACATGCATTCTATTTTTAGATATGCGATCTATAAATAGACTTCGCCCATATCTCTAAAAATAGAAACTCATATAAAGATAGAATTTTCTCAACCATCTAGAATAAGTCTCCTGCTAATTTTATAATATGCTCACCATTCTAAAAATAGACACACCTAAAAATAGCCTACGGGCCCCACCTAATGAAGGTGCTTAATTTTCACTAGGATCATCATCTTGTTGAATCTCAACACTCCCTCTCAACAAGAAAGGGATTATCCTTCACCCCGATCTTGCCTCTATGGTATTCAAATTTTCTCCCGGTGAGCGCCTTCGTCAGAATATCTGCATCCTGATCTTTCGTAGGAATGTACTGAAGCAAAATGATCTTCCGCTGCACACAATCTATGATATGATGATGTCAGATATCTAAATGCTTAGATCTATCATGAAACACAGGATTAATTGAGAGTTTAATGAAACTCTTATTATCATAATGAATCACCGTACGATCTAAATGAGAACCAAACAAACCAACCAGGATCTTCCTCATCCAGATAGCCTCACATGCAGCTTGACTTGCTGCCATGTATTCTTCTTCTGCTGAATTGAGTGCCACTGATCTCTGTTTCCTGCTATACCAAGAAAAAACTATAGATACGATACTGAAAACCCCTCCTGATGTGCTCTTTCTATCCGTTGGGCTGCCTGCCCAATCTGCATTCGTGAAGCCATGCAACTTCACCTCATCCGTCTGTCTATACCATAAGCCATACTCAGATGTGCCCCTGAGATATCTCAGGACATGCTTTCCCGCCTTCCAAAAGAGCTTGGTAGGCTTAACCATCGCTTGACTAAGTTGTTTCACCACATAGCATATGTCCGGTCTTGTATTAACTAAATACATGAGCGAACCCACCAACTGTTGATAGATAGTAGCATCCACTAACTTTGCCGATGTAGCATCCTCTTTCCTCCAGTTTCCTAGAAGAGGAGTATCCATGGGTTTGCATTCCTCCATGTGAAACTTACCAAGTATCTTCTGAGCATACTTGCCTTGAGACACAAACAGTTCACCTTCTCGCTGCCATATTTCCAATCCAAGGAAATAGTGAAGGAGGCCCATATCCTTCATCTCAAACTCCTTTGCAAGGTCCTCCTTGCATGAGTGTATCAACTGCTCATCACTAGTTAGTATTAAATCATCAACATAAAGAACAATGATTAAAAGCTTACCCTCCACCACAATCTGGTATAGGTTTGCATCCGCCTCACTCTTGGTGAAGCCAAGTCCAATGAAATAGCTGTCGAGCTGAGTGTACCAAGCACGGGGTGCTTGCTTTAACCCATACAACGGTCTTTTGAGTTTGCACACATGTGACTCATTGCTGAAGATCTCAAATCCTTCAGGCTGATCAATGTACACTTCTTCCTCAATGATCCTATTAAGGAACACAGTCTTTACATCCATCTGATGAATGTTCAAACCCATCTGTGCTGAGAGAGCAAGGATGGTCCTTATGGAAGAATACAGTGCGACGGGTGAAAAATTTTCTTCATAATCAATCCCCTCGATCTGTGAGAAGCCCCGAGCCACAAATATTGCCTTATACTTCTCATCATGCCCATCAACGGCTTTCTTTACCTTGTAGATCCATCTCGAACCTATCGTTGATTTATAACCCGGCCTTGGAACAATTTTCCAAGCACTGTTTCTGACAATGGAGTCATACTCCTCCACCATTTCATCTACCCATGTGGGCTCCTGCACTGCTTCCTGAAAGGAATATGGCTCTGTCACAATACATTTTCTCATGAGAGCCATGTATCCAGTGAAACGGTCAGGATACTGTCTCTGTCTGCGCTGTGAAGTAGGGACTCCTACATTCTGTGCCGCATCAAGCTTCAGCCTATCAACTTCTGTGGTACGCCTTCTACCTATTCCGATGTTTGGATCTACATGAGTGGACTCCTCCACTCCATGAACTTCCTCCTATGGCTGATCCCCATATAGAGGTTTATCTTTGGGAACAAGTAGTTCCTCCTCTGCATGCAAGTGTAGGTCCCTCTCAAGCAACAACTTCATGGCTTTATCCTCATTGAATTTTATATCCCATCTCACCACAGTCATCCGACTGTTTAGAAAATACACACAATAATTATGGGGTGTTTCTGTGTACCCCAAAAATATCCCAACTTCTGTAGTCGGCTCCAGCTTCTTCCTGGCATTCTTAGTCACATGAACATAAAAAGATGAGCCAAAAATTTTTAAATGAGAAACATCTAGCTTCTTACTAGTAAAAGCTTCTTCAGGTGTACTCATGCCAAGTACTCTATGAGGACAACGGTTTTGTACATAAACTGCAGTGTTGCATGCTTCCGCCCACAAGTGCATTGGTAGGCCCTAATCATGCAACATATCTCGTGCAACACCCATGATCGTTCTGTTCTTCCTATCCACGACCCCATTCTGTTGTGGGTTATGAGGCATTATGAGTTCTCTCTGAATTCCTTCTTTGCTACAAAAGTCTTTGAATTCGTTCGAGATATATTCACCACCATTATCGCTCCTCAGAGCCTTCACTTGATTCCTCGACTCTTTCTCCCCCAATGCTTTAAACTCACAGAACTTTGAGAATGCTTGTGAACTCTCTCCAGGATCACCGAAGCACAGTTCTCCTTTTCATGAAAGTTTGTCTTCACAAACTTACCCATAGTACATCTCTTGCATTGATATAACTGCGCAAGTGTACCCTTGGGAAGTCAAGTAGAAATCTTCTGCAAAATCTTCAGGGGACCATGGTGAAGATGACCCAATCGCCTGTGCCATAATTCGCATTCATCCCAGTTCACCGCTTCTTATTCTTTGCCCACCATTGTAGCGCAACCATCTCCCTCTAGCTTGTAGAGATTCTTAACTCGAATCCCTATCTTCTTGGTTTGACCCTGTTGTAGACAATTTTGTCACCCCTAGAGATAGCCTAGAGTTGCTATAGACCAGTGCCTAGGACATCTTAATATAGCAAGGAGCTCATAATATAGCTTGGGTTGTCAGTCCAAAAGCTCTCTTACTGTCTCTTGTTAAACAAGGAAATTAGTTTAAATGGGACCAATCTCTCTCAGAAGCCGTTGAGTCTCAAATCTGCATCTTTCCTATACACCATTCTAGACCTTTTTCATTCACCTGAACCTTCCAAGTTGTCAATATCATTGTATATTAATTGCAAAAGAGCATCTAAAATGGTTTTTAACTATATTTTGTGTCTGTTGTTTGATTTAGATTTTTGCTCATTTAGCTGCGGAATCTTGCCACTTTCCGCAGCTGCTGCAACTTTCCGCAGCCATTTTGTGAAAGTCTATGTTACAGGTGTCTTCAGGAAAAACAAGCCACATGGGCAAGTCAGAAATGATGTGGACATGGATCATGTCCTATTGGCTCGAGCAAATTCACCTAAGGAGGCTGCGGTCAAAGGTGGCCAAGTGGAAGTCAACCGTAGAGTCCCACGGTGACAGGACTCTATTTCTCATCACGTGAGGATTTGCATGACCGTTTCTAACTTACGGGAGACACATCAACACCTGTACACGGCTCCATAAGCCGAATCCAACATCCACTCTTCATAGATTTACTCCTCAACGTGGCCATGATCCTAGATCTCTGGACGTAATGGTTTACGTGTTTTCTATCAGCATAAACTTTAGGGAATTAGTTATATTTCCTTTGTTATAAATAATGTGTTTGCATACGCATATTAGATTAGTCTCCATTAGTCTCCAGATAGCTCTGTAATGTAATTACGTTGCCACTGTGCCGTAATATTATCTCTCTGTTATGACTGCATTTTAATATATAAGAAGACTCTATTTCCAAGCGTAATTCGTATTTGAAGGCTGTTGCCCGAGGCTAGTGCAGAGGGCCCCTGCACACGCTGAGGTTTTGTGCATTATTGCATAGTTTCTTGTTTTATTTATTTAAGCTCATTGTGCCATAATTCATTCATGTGTTTATACATTGCATCTTTCATGGTATTTATGTTACATCTCTGTTTATAATCTTTCATGCTTTACATCTTACTTCTGTCCATAATCTTTCATGTTTTATGTTAACTGATCAGTTTTCTTGTTTCAGATTACAAATAGGAAGCCCGGGCATTTGCATATCTTTTGACTAATGACATGGAATCAATATTGTTCTGCTGCTAATTTATTTTTCTTAGTTCATGTTTAATTTCAGTACTGCTTTGTTTATTTCAGTCTTGCACATTTGTTTCAGTAGTTAGATTTAGACATATTAAATTGCTCATGTCATTTTCAGTTACCTCCGAAAGCCACAGCTGGACTGATGGTGAGGGATTGAAGTATGAGTGTGTAGTTTGATATTAGTTTACTTTCTGCAAGTTAGATATATTAAATTGCTCATGTCATTTTTAGTTACCTCTGAAAGCCACAGCTGGACTGATGGTGAGGGATTGAAGTATGAGTGTGTAGTTTGATATTAGTTTACTTTCTGCAAGTTAGATATATTAAATTGTTCATGTCATTTTCAGTTACCTCCGAAAGCCACAGCTGGACTGATGGTGAGGGATTGAAATATGAGTGTGTAGTTTGATATTAGTTTACTTTCTGCAAATTATATATCAGATTGCTCAAGTTGTTTATGGTTACCTCCGAAAGCCATAGCTGGACTAATGGCGAGGGATCAGAATATAAGTTGATGTAATTTGATTTAGATTTACTTTGTTGCAATTCTTGGATTTCTTTAAGCATAGTTTCTTTTGTGTTTAGACAACATCAAGGATAGTTTGGTTTTCATGCTCAATAGTTCACTGTTTTGATTTACTAGGTTAGCAGCACATTTTCATTTCCTTTCAAGTTTTGTCATTGTATGTTTCAAATTCCTTTTGAAGTTTCAAGTTGGTAAATCATTATAAAGGATATCATTGCTTTGAACAATCATAACCATACTTGTTTTTATTTTATAATTTCCATCTCACATTAGAAAACTAAAAACGACAAAAAGATAAGAAATAGGTTATCTTGCACATATAGTGCGCCACACTTCATCAGCTTATGAATCCCGGATTGATAAATTAATGTAGCAATTTAGGACACACTAAATTGACCAAACAGAAGCTAATACAAAGATAAGAATAATGTAGGAACATCATGCAGAACTCCAATACAAAAGCATCAGACAGTTAAGAGACAACTTACTGCAAAGAGGGCCAGTTCAAATAATATGCCACAGAAATCAAATATCAGAAAGTGGATGCAGTGAAGAAACATGAAGAAGATACTAGTTAGCATGAGGCTGATACCCAGATACACAACAAAACCACATATGGGCTTATCCAACTCAGAATCCATACATGACAATGGCGTTTTAAAAGCACCCTCCTCAAGTAACTAATATAGCAGAAAATATGGATGAAATGAACATGGAACAGTATATCATGACTAGGCCTATTTCAAGCGCTTGACTAATCCAAGTATGGGCACCAACTAGGATGAATCCTTACTTAAGACCAGTGAACCACTCGCATTCTAGAACATGATACAAGAAGATAAATAGCATGGAATGAGATTTTATATTAACACATAAGAGAAAATTACATACTGTGAGATACCAAAGACCAGAATCCTCATTACAGTTATAACTCCTCCTCACTGAGACCCTACGGGCTCTGAGCCTTCATACAGAAGTGTTACAAGATGTATACAAGAATTTCTCACTGCACAGTTTACTGATAGAAATCTAGAACCCTTACAATGTCTTTCCTTCTAGTTTTTATAGGAGAAGGAGAAAACTCTAGAGAAAGGTGGTAGGTGATATACATTAATGATCTGATTTGACTAAAATGGCGGAAAACATTTGAGCCCACACTATGAATGACTAAATATAAATAACTGTACTTTACAATCTACTTCCAAAAATAAATGTTGAGGATGAAAATCTCCTCATGAACAAGACACAAATAATAAAATATACAATGTTTTGCCCCTTTACTGAAAGGGAGAAATCTGCTGCCGTAAAATCTTGAGATAGCTTGTGGTTGTGTAGAGTACTCTCGGCCCTCTATCTTTGAATTGAAATCCCAGATCTTTAATGCAGGGCATCGCATTTCTCGATCTTTCACTGATTTTTGCAGGCTGCCCCATTAATGTTTTCTCTGTCACAGATCTGTCTTTTGATTTTCTCTGGAGGGTTCGAGGGATTTCCTTTCTATTCACATCAAATAGAGTCACATCACAGCAACTACCTCTAGTTCCCATTCTTAAATTTCTCCCTCGGAGACTGTTAATGGCAGTGCCATGAGCCTCTGTAAGAAAAGCAGTGAATCGTGGTAATTCTCAGTCGTGGCAAACCTGCAAAAATGCACAAACATATTTAAAAGACTGGACACAGGAGCGATTAATGTGGTGGCAGCCATGGCGATGGTGACATAGACTGAACGAGGTGGTGAGATGATGCAGGGTGGCGAAGAAGGATGCAGAGGAACAAGGTGAATGAGGGCAGAGAAAACTCGTAACTTAAACACTGAAATATGACACCTAAATGGAGTACGTGAATGGTGGAGGGTAATGATAGTGCCACGTGGTCGTACAGAAGGTCGAGCAGAAGGGGTGACATGGACAGACGAGAGCTATGGTGGGATAGTCAACAGCGGAGGGGAAATAAGTCTGGGACACACGATTAAAAGCAAAATCGATGGCTGATATGGCGTCGGGAGATGATGTGATGGTGGGCCAGAGGCGATGCTGACGAGGTTAAAAGGTGCACAACTTCAGAGGTCGCGAGCCGTTGGATTGAGCACCCAAGATCGGATGGCTCACAAGAATTCCACTGTGCGACCTTTGCCCGAACTTTAATGCGCGAAATGGGTGGTTTGGCAATCGTACCCTGGGACATGCGTCATGCGATCTATGGAGTCGCTGGCTCCAAGGGAAATACCGCTCGCCCAGAAATGGCGGTGCGGAATTAACCGCCGATTTTCGGGCACGGGGGCCACCATTACTGAATTGATTACGAGCCATAGATTTGGTTGAGATTGGACGGCTAAGACTTAGCCCGAAACTATAAAGGGATGGGCCCCGTTTGGTTATAACACAAGGTTTTGCATACGAGTCACGTGAGGATTAAAATCAAGGGGCTGAGACCCGATATAAAATTTAATTGTGGTTTTTAACTTTGAAATGGTGTATTTTTGTGCACGGGGAGGGCAACGATAGATGAAATGTGAGGGTTTTGGGCCACTATAGAGATTTTAAACAGATTCGGATGGGACTGTTAGCCAAAATTTTGAATGGATGGGTTGATATGCACAACATCGGCTCCATCTGGGGATGGTGCGTTCCTCCGTGGACGTGTCGAGAACTTTGCAAACCTTCAGATGCTCTTTTGGATGGCTCTGCTACTTAGTCTTTCTGCAATTTACTCCATAATTCGTCGGCCTTCCCATCAAAACAAAACTAAAGCAAAACTTATATACAGTATGGTACATCAGGCTTGTTTTGCCTGAATCAAAATTGGAAATATGGTTTGAGGAATTATCCATTTACAGGGGATTCCAGCAAATCACCCTGTAAATTCTCCAATGTAAACGTGTTATTACCTCCCTGTCCCATAATTTTAAATGGACCAAACCAGAGGGGGTCAAATTTGGCATGTTTGCCTTTTTCAGCCCTCCAGATATCCCATCTGAGAACCAGATCACCAATTTGAAATTTCCTGTCTTTTGCATGCTGATCAAATACATTTTTCATTTTCTCCTGATATTCTGTTAATCTCTGATTCACTTGGTTCCGTGTTTCCTCTAATTCGACCAATTGATTAATTCGTCTGACCATGTCATCTGGTTCTTCCTGACTTTCCTGCATGAAACGTGCTACTGGCAACGCCAATTACACAGGAAACACAGCTGCTTGCCCATATACGAGTTCATAAGGGGATTTCCCAGTTGATCTCTTATTGGTTATTCTATTGGCCCACAAAGCAAACTTTAATTGGGAGTCCCAATTCTTTTGGTTCTCATTGATTGTTTTCTTCAAGGCCCTCACCAGAGTTTTATTAGATGATTCTGCCAAGCCATTCCCCTGTGGATAGTAAGTTGTGGAGTGATTTAATGCAATATTATACTGCTGGTAGAAATTTACAAATTTATTGGACCTAAAGGCCTGTGCATTATCAGTTACAATTCTAGCTGGACAGCCAAACCTGGATATGATGTTTTCCTCCATGAACTTGATTATTACAGCATCTGTAGCATTCCTTGCAGGTATGGCTTCCACCCATTTTGTAAAGTAATCTGTTGCATTCAATATCCATTTATGCTGACCACTTGAAGGAGGATGTATTTCTCCAATAAAATCTAATCCCCATTGTTGGAATGGTTCATTTACATGAACTGGAATTAGGGGCAGAGCAGGCAACTTTTGTCTCTCAGCAAACTTTTGACACTTATCACATGCTCTAACCCAATTAAAAACATCTCCAAATAATTTAGGCCAATAAAAACCAGCTTTCAGTATTTTATGTGCTGTAGCCCTCTAACTGTAATGACCTCCACAAATTCCCTCATGAAACTCCGTCATTATACTTTCCACTTCATTCTTTGTGAGGCACAATAACAGTATGCCTGAAGGATCTCTCCAATATAATTGACCATTGGAAACTATATACTTTTGTGATTTCAGCCTCAAAGCCCTGTATTTTGATTTATCATAGCTGGGTGGACAGCTGAGTGTTAAAAGATATTCAACTATTTCTTTGTACCAAGGACTAGTGAGATATTTTATGTGTATCTTTTGGGTGGCCATCTCTAGTCCTTGCTGTTCTTCTCCTTTCTCAGATTCTTCATTTGCTATCATGGATAAATTTATACCTAGAGCCTGATGATTTGATTCGGACAAAATTTTGGCTAGCCCCTGTGCTTTAACCAACTTAGTGGGTCTTATGTCCAGATCATACTCTTGTGTTTTTGCAATCCACCTCCCTCTTTTGCCTTCACTATCTCCTTGAACGAGGATGTCTTTGACAGCTGCTGTAGGAACATATGCAGTAATGTGAGACTGAAAAACATATGTTCTAAAGGCTTTGAGGGACTTCACCAAGGCATATGCCTGTTTTTCTAGTATGTTATACTTCAATTCTGCATCGTGCAACACCTGACTGAAAAAGGCTATTGGTTGCTCAAATCCATCTTCATTTTTCTGCAACAAGACTCCAGCTACTGTATGAGGTGAAGCAAATGAAAAGATCATAAATGGCTTTTTATAATCAGGTCCAGCTAGCACAAGAGCTTCAACAAATGCCTGTTTTATCCTTGTGAATGCATCTCTAGATTCCTGAGACCATTTTACTTCATTATTCTTTTTCAACATATCAGTTATATGCCTAACTATCTCAGCATAGTTAGGAATAAAACTTCTCAGGAAATTGATTCGGCCTAGAAACACCTGCACTTCCTTCTTATTCCTGGGTAAAGGAATACTGTTTATAACTTCAACTCTCTTAGGGTCTATTTTCACACCATCTTTAGTTACAATGTGCCCTAAGAGTTTTCCCTCATCTAATGCAAATAGAGATTTTTGAGGATTGAGGAAAAGACCATACCTTCTGCATTTTTCAAATTTTCTCCGCAAACGCTCTATATGCTCATCATCATTATTGGAAAATATTGTAATATCATCCAGATATACCACCAGAAACTTGTTCTGCTCTCCCACAAAAGCTATGTTCATTGCCCTCTGAAAAGTAGCTCCTGCATTAATTAGCCCAAATGGCATCCTGGCATACATAAATGTTCCCCATGGTGTTGTAAATGTAGTCTTCTTCTGATCCTCTGGGAACACAGCTACTTGATTATAACTAGAAAAACCATCCATCATTGACATTCTGGAGGCTCCGACCACTTTCTGCAGAATGTGGTCCATCTTAGGCAATGGATAATTATCTTTTAAAGATGCTCTATTTAAGTTTCTGAAATCTACATACAACCTTATTTCTCCATTTTTCTTTCGAACAGGAACAATGTTTGCTACCCATTCTGAATATCTCAATGGCACAATTATTTTGGCCTTCAGCAGCTCCTTGATTTCTTTGTCAATAGAGGGAAGCAGCAGAGGATTTATCTGCCTGAGCTTCTGCTTATAAGGCTTTGCATCTTCCCTCAAAGGAATTTTATGTTGCATTATATTAATATCAAAAGTTTTAAGGTCTTGATAAGACCATGCAAATACATTCTTGTATAACTGAAATAATTTCAAATATTTTCTTTTGTATTCCTCTAAAACCTTCTTTGATAATTTTACAATTTTGGGCTCAGCATCAGTGCCCAAATTCAAGTCTTCTACTTGATTTTCTTCTACTATTTTATTATGCTGCAACGGGACATCATTTTTATCAAACAATCTTTCTAGAGGTACCAACCCTCTAGGTATGATATTTCCTTTCAGCTGTAGCACTTTATTGCCTGCTATTTTTTCTTCCCATTTGTTTTCTACAACATTTTCAACTTCCTCTTCTTCATTATCATCAATCTCCATATTGGAGAATTCTCCTACTGTCTCCAAAAATCTCTTCATTTGTTCATCATCTTCAAATACCTGCCAATGTTTAACATTATCTGGGATTGATGGTCTATATCGTACTTCAATTTCATACCTCAATAAAGGATTATGTGGAGGACGAAATGTACTTGCAGCCACAGCAACAGAATCTGCCATTCTATTTTGCTCCCGGGGCATGAACTGTATGTTGAATGCTGAGAAGAAATTCTCCACCATGTCCCAAACTTCATTTCTATATGCCCTCAGCCGAGGATGCTTAGTTTGGCATTGATTTCGGACCTGTCTTACCACCAGCTCAGAGTCTCCCATGACTTTTAAACTTTGTATGCCCATATTCTTGGCTGTCTATAATCCCAACAAAAGTGCTTCATATTCAGCTACATTATTGGTAGCCTCATATTCCAATTTAAAGGACAGTGGGACCCATTTGCCTGTAGGGGAGATTAATAACACCCCAGCTCCATTGCCTTCTCTTGAATTTGCCCCATCAAAATGTAAAGTCCAGATTCCAGTTTCATAATTTTCTGAAGGCTGCTCATCCTTAATTTTGAAGGAGGATTCATGTACATAATTTTGATCTTCTTCTAGCATAAAGCATGAGAAATCTCCTTCTTTACTATAGACTGGTGAATTTTCAGAGTTATCGGCCTTAGTAACTACCTTGACAAATTTAGTCTCTCTGTATAACCTCATCTCCTGTCCACCAAAAACTGGGATGGTAGCATATGTTAAATCCAGCTTAATTGACCCACCAATTTTTGTACCCTAGGACCTTGATAGCAACATGCCAAAGCGGGCTGGGATGTCAGCCACCACAATGTCCATGACCACACTCTTTGTTGGAATTTGGGCCAAATTGACCACTAAATATTTAATCATCCCTAAGCATTTGACTCTTTTGGAATCAAATGAATAAAGGTCTTTATATGGGCGTGTGATTTGCAGTCCTAGTTGTTCCATGACAGATAGAGGCATGAGATTATGGGAAGCCCCAGAATCTAACATACAATTGTGTAACAGCAGGTCATGAATAACTAGAGACACATAAAAAGGAGGAGTAGAAGGATCTACTTCCTCAACATGTGGGCCAAATACTACCATCGGTCTTTCTTCTTGAAGGTTTAAACTATCAGGCACAATTGATATTTCGGGAGGGAGCATAAAAGAAGTAACTTGAGACTGATATGCAGGTTGTTTTAGCAGCTCGGTCAAGGGGACTGGAATTTTAATTTTCTCAAGTTCTTTTTGCAAACTAAAAGCAGGAGGGGGCTTTTCTATCACAACTTCTTTTGACTCTTTATTTTTAGCTGAAAATTTAATTTCTTTTGACACAGATTCATCATTAGGAGGACTGACTACTTTTGAAGAAGAAGGAATCTGGTCATTAGGCTGCAAGGGAGTATCTAGAGGACTCTTACCTTTTTCTGTGTTTCTCTTTGTTGCTGATTCCTTCTGAGCAGGTACCTCCTTCTGAGGTGGCTCTTCTTATTGATCTTGAGTTCGGGTCCTCTTCCTTGAAGATCTGAGATCATATTTTACATTGAATTGTGCTTGCATGAAATCAGCAAATTGTTTACAATAATGATCAATCTCTGCTTCTTCTTCTTCTTCTTGCAATGGGCATTCCATTTCATCATTGTTTGAGAAAGCAAGATTTGAATCTTCTAGTTCATAAGCAGCATCTTCAGTGGAGTCATCTGCTAGACCTTCCAGGTACAAGGGATGTGGTACCTGATCTTGCTGCTCCTTTGCTTCCCTTGGAAATATTTGCAAAGTTGGCTTTATACATTGAGGATTGTAACCTCTGTTTTGAGCATTATAAAAATTCTTGGGAGCTAGGTTCTTTGCCTCTAATTCAAGCTTGACCATCTTCTTTATCATTTTTATTATTTCCTCCCTTTTATCTGAATCCTTATCCTGGTTGGAGGTGGATAATTCTTCTTTACCTCTCCTCCTAGTATCTTGTTCAACTTTTCCCTTTAATTTCCCAGAGGAGGAAAAGTTTTCTTCTAATTCGAGAGCATTTGACTGAGCATCATCTAGGGTGGCAGGCTTTCTCTCCCTGAGAGAGAAACCGAAATCTGAATCAAAAGCTGCAACGAAAACAACTTTTGTGGTGTTCTGATGAGGCTTCATGTCTACAGGGAGATTTAGATATAACTTATTAAATCTCTTAATAAAATCCGACACCCCTTCATTGTGTTTCTTCTTCAGAGTATTAAACTCAGTAAGACACTATCCATGATCTTTCTTTTCTCCCCATTTCCTGAGAAAAGCATTCTCCATGTCATCCCAGGTGGTCACTGAACGGTTTCCCAAGGTCTTGAACCATTTTCTGGCTTCACCATCCAAATATTGCACAAATAATCTTAAGACCACATCTAAATTTTCTACATTTAAGTTTTCTGCAAAGGAGCAGAAAGTCTCAATATGTTTCTGAGCATCAATCTCATTTTCTCCATTAAACCTAGGTAGAATCTTCAAATAATCCAGTGGCATATCATTTAGTACTTGGGGTAAGGCCAGTGGGGCATATTTGTTCAATAGAAAAGCTGGTACATTCGCCATTGGAAGAGGTGGGAGCTGTGCAACAGTTTGATTTACAAATGGAGGAAGTGGAGGAGGTGGGAGAGGAGTATGTATAACAATGGGAATAAATTGCACAGAAGCCTGAGGTGTAGATGGGAATAGTTCACGGTTAACAACAGCTACTTCTATGACTTCTTTAACTTCCTCAGCCTCAGGGGTAGGATGAAAGTTTACTTTAGTTCTTGCACTTCCCCGGGGTGGACTATCTGAGTAATATTCAGGATTTTCCTCGGTGGAGTCGAAATTTTCAACCAGAATTTCTTGAGAAGAGGAGGATGGGAAGTCTTCTACAGAATGTTCAGGGTTTTCAGCATGAACTGACTGTCTTTATCTCCAACTTCTTCTATGAATAATCTTCTCTGGGTCAGATACAGAGGATGTCTTTAACTTAAAGGAATCTGACCTCAAATGTGGTTTTCGAGGAGCCAGGACTACCAATAGATTTATCAAATAAACAATAGTGGAGTCACCAAGGTGAGAGATATAAAACTCTTCAACTCTCTGTGCTCACCTGATTAGAGAGTGAATATGATTTGTCGAGGCCCAGGGAAACTGATATTCTCAAATTCGTTCCCTGGCAACGACGCCAGAAAGATGTTGTAGAAAATTTTTTCACCCCTAGAGACAGCCTAGAGTTGCTATAGACCAGTGCCTAGGACATCTTAATATAGCAAGGAGCTCATAATATAGCTTGGGTTGTCAGTCCAAAAGCTCTCTTACTATCTCTTGTTAAACAAGGAAATTAGTTTAAATGGGACCAATCTCTCGGAAGCTAATACAAAGATAAGAATAATGTAGGAAAATCATGCAGAACTCCAATACAAAAGCATCAGACAGTTAAGAGACAGCTTACTGCAAAGAGGGCCAGTTCAAATAATATGCCACAGAAATCAAATATCAGAAAGTGGATGCAGTGAAGAAACATGAAGAAGATACTAGTTAGCATGAGGCTGATACCCAGATACACAAAAAAACCACATATGGGCTTATCCAACTAAGAATCCATACATGACAATGGCGTTTTAAAAGCACCATCCTCAAGTAACTAATATAGCAGAAAATATGGATGAAATGACCATGGAACAGTATATCATGACTAGACCTATTTAAAGCGCTTGACTAATCCAAGTATGGGCACCAACTAGGATGAATCCTTACTTAAGACCAGTGAGCCACTCGCATTCTAGAACATGATACAAGAAGATAAATAGCATGGAATGAGATTTTATATTAGCACATAAGAGAAAATTACATACTGTGAGATACCAAAGACCAGAATCCTCATTACAGTTATAGCTCCTCCTCACTGAGACCCTACGGGCTCTGGGCCTTCATACAGAAGTGTTACAAGATGTATACAAGAACTTCTCACTGCACAGTTTACTGACAGAGATCTGGAACCCTTACAATGTCTTTTCTCCAGTTCTTATAGGAGAAGCAAAAAGCTCTCGAGAAAGGAGGTAGGTGATACACATTTAATGATCTGATTTGAATAAAATGGCGGAAAACATTCGCGCCCACACTATGAATGACTAAATATAAATAACTATACTTTACAATCTACCTCTAGAAATAAATGCTGAGGATGAAAAAATATCCTCATGAACAAGACACAAATAATAAAATATACAATGTTTTTCTCTTTACTGAGAGGGAAAAAATCTACTGCCGTAAAACCTTGAGATAGCTTGTAGTTGTGCATAGTACTCTCGGCCCTCTATCTTTGAATTGAAATCCCAGATCTTTAATGCAGGGCATCGCATTTCTCGATCTTTCACTGATTTTTGCAGGCTGCCCCATTAATGTTTTCTCCGTCACAGATCTGCCTTTTGATTTTCTCTGGAGGGTTCGAGGGATTTCCTTTCTATTCACATCAAATAGAGTTACATCACAGCAACTACCTCTAGTTCCCATTCTTAAATTTCTCCCTCGGAGACTGTTAATGGCGGTGCCATGAGCCTCTGTAAGAAAAGCAGTGAATCGTGGTAATTCTCAGCCGTGGCAAACCTGCAAAAATGCACAAACATATTTAAAAGACTGGACACAGGAGCGATTAATGTGGTGGCAGCCATGGCGATGGTGACATAGACTGAACGAGGTGGTGAGATGATGCAGGGTGGCGAAGAAGGATGCAGAGGAACAAGGTGAATGAGCGCGTAGAAAACTCGTAACTTAAACACTGAAATATGACACCTAAATGGAGTATGTGAATGGTGGAGGGTAATGACAGTGCCACGTGGTCGTACGAAAGGTCGAGCAGAAGGGGTGACGTGGACAGACGAGAGCAATGGTGGGATAGTCAACAGCGGAGGGGAAATAAGTTTGGGACACACGATTAAAATCAAAATCGACGGCTGATATGGTGTCGGGCGATGATGTGATGGTGGGCCAGAGGCGATGCTGATGAGGTTAAAAGGTGCACAACTTCGGAGGTCGCGAGCCGTTGGATTGAGCACTCGAGATCGGACGACTCACAAGAATTCCACTGCGCGACCTTTGCCCAAAATTTAATGCGCGAAATGGGTGGTTTGGCAATCGTACCCTGGGACACGCGTCATGCGATCTATGGAATCGCTGGCTCCAAGGGAAATACCGCTCGCCCAGCAATGGCGGTGCGGAATTAGCCGCCGATTTTCGGGCGCGAGGGCCACCATTACTGAATTGATTACGGGCCGTAGATTTGGTTGAGATTGGATGGCTAAGACTTAGCCCGAAACTATAAAGGGATGGGCCCCGTTTGGTTATAACACAAGGTTTTGCATACAAGTCAAGTGAGGATTAAAATCAAGGGGCTGAGACCCGATATAAAATTTAATTGCGGTTTTTAACTTTGAAATGGTGTATTTTTGTGCGCAGGGAGGGCAACAATAGATGAAATGTGAGGGTTGTGGGCCACTATAGGGATTTTAAACGGATTCGGATGGGACTGTAAGCCAAAATTTTGGATGGAGGGGCTGATATGCACAACAACTACCATCACCTACTGTCTCTATCATGTGATGGTAAATCCCACCTGGATCCCAACAGTAATCTGGCCCTAGTGTCCCTATGGTAATCCATGGACTCTGGTGAAATGTGGCCAAGGATGTATCCAGCTACCTAGCCTACTCCATGGGGTACCAGCATAGTACCTCTCCCCATCCAACCTCAAGAAAAGAATCAAATGCAAGAATCCCTTCACATAGAATAGTCCCTCCATCGTGCGAGTGTTGCACTCTATCAATGTATGCCTGAAGGGGGGTGCTCTGACACTTAAATGTGCCCTCTAACTGCACCATTATGGAATCCAACCATTCCCCCATGTGGACCAACTTTTCCGCTAACTCGACATAAACCACTCTCATGCCCTCCAGCTCCTCATTCTGTCGTAGGATAGCCTCTCGTACTGATGTGGCCTTCACCTTCAAAGCTAGAAGGTCGACTTGAAACTGATGGAACTATCGTGTGCAACCATCGTCCAATACCTTTGTATATACTAGTGCCTCCTTAAGGGCTAGCCCAAAGGATGGTTGCACACCCTCCTCCATAGATACTCCAGTACGCAAGGCATGCTCACTAGTCAACTGCATGTGATTTTCATCCGACAATTCTGCCATAAACCTAGAGGCCTTTGTACCTATCATCTCCTCAATAATGGTGGATTTGTCTCCCAACACCTCATCAACATGTGATGTACTGTTATCATCAGAGAACTCAGTCACCACCCTAGATACCCCATCAATGGACACCTCAAAAATGGGTGGTGTCTCATCAATGAGTGTATGCTTAGTTGTCTCCTCCCAAGTCTTTGTTGTACACTTTGACGAACCTTCAAAAGTAAGTAGAAAAAGTCTACCCATGGTACGCTGCAGGCCTTTTCCCTGTGTGTACCCTCTTCTTCTGTTGTAGCTACGAGGTCTTCGATTTTCCTTAATCTGGACAAATTCCTGGAAATTCAGATGTTCTTTGAATCTTTGAGACTGAGATTCATATTCCAGAAAAGAACCACTGAGAGCCTCCTACTCTTGTGGTCCTCCAACCCCATTTCCTACTACTAGGAAGGTAGGCATGGTGGAGTGTAGTGAAGCTTGTTGCACTGCCAATTGCTCATACTGATGATGTGAAGTACCGGAACTTTCTCCATTTTTCAACCCTCTTGGGGTTTCCATTTGTCTCTCCACTCTCATCTCCTTGATCTCTCTAGCAAGATCCTGCATAGTTCTAAGGAGGAGATTTCCAAACTCCTTCCCATAACCTTCTTCTGTCATTGGAGACTCCATTTATCCTCCTCCACTGGAACACATATTTCTTTGTTGGATGTGAACTCTGAAACAAGTTGAATCTAGTATTGCAATTGGAAGAATTTGAAAAACGGTCACCACAGTAAATCTGAGAAAATCGTCTTCAGATAACCTTCAGTTTCTCTCAATCCAGACTGAATTTGGAAAAAAAATCTCAATTATAAATAGAATTGGTTCGTTTTGCACAAAACCCATGTATCAGATTTTAGAGATTCATCTTCATTTACCTGAAACATCTAACGCAAAACCGTCACTTTTTATTCAACTGAATTTATGCGTTCTCTATTTTTGTATCTCCTTGTCTAGTTCGTAATGTATTCTCTATCTTTGGGTGTCATAGACCGGTTGTTCCATAGGCTGAGCCAAGTCTGTGAGCTCTGATACCACTGTAATATTTCAAATAGGAAAAGACAGTAATACAAAACACAATAAACTCGAAACTACAGCAATATGGAAATAAACTGAAAACACCATAAAAATAGACAGAACAATTGATCCATTTTATTAATATGGAGGTGAAAACAATACAATAGTGCTTCAAAATAGATAGCACTCAAGCCGGAAAATGCGGGTTGGAATGGCCTCAAGCTCTCCCACCGAAAACACTACTCTCTGTTGCGCTGTTGGAGCTCTCCCTCTACGTTGTCCTACTAGAAATGTTGCTGTTGGTTGAATAGGATTGCGTAGATGAGGACGCTCTGATGCTCAGAAAAATCTGGGATTTAGAATCTGGACTCTATGGAAAAAGCCAAGAATAACCCAAAAAGGATTTCCGGATTGGCTGACCTCAAAAATCCACCCTCCTAGGGTTTACAATGAATAACTGTTGGATATGCAGAAATATGGGTTGAACTAAAAGATAGAATATCTACAAGTACTCCCAAGCCCAGCTATTGAAGGTTTGATCCCTTCAATTTATTCCAAGTAGAAATGCTATGGAATTTCACCCTCTTCTGATGAACTCTCCTACGGGACTGCATAATTCATTGAGTGGTTGCGCAACACTAGAGGGTCTACAACTATCCTAAATGCCGGATGATGAGATCAGCTCACATGGACAACAAGAATCCTTTCATGAGTAGGCACTCGAAGTCCCCCAAGGATGAGGTTGGGATATCCGCTCACAGACACCTGTGTGCTAAAAAACACAACAGACTTCGCTAAACATCTCAAGCATGCAAAAAGTCATAAAAGAAAATTCATAAACAATAATCAGAATGCTCTCTATGGGTGTCATCTCCTTCCTTATATGCTTGTGAACCCTCACCCTCTTGGCCCCACACAATAATGATGCCACACACATGGCCACTAACCTCCATTATGACTGCGTTTTCCTCCATTGTATCCACTACCTCCATGACTACGCTGTTGATTTGGTCAAATTGACCCCATCCACATGCATTGACCCACATTCACACGAAGAAGTGGTTTATTCATCTTGACCCCATCTAGATGCATTGATCCACATTCACATTAAGAAGTGGTTTTATTCCTACTAAAGAGATTTATGGGTCCCTCTACCCTCTTATCCATCTATTAATTAAGGAAGACAAAATTTGATATTCTAATTAGCTAAAAGCTAAATTAGGAATATTACAAAGGGATACATTAGGTCAAGTGATTCACCTTGGGGTGCACCAGTATTTTTTGTAAGGAAGAAGGATGGTGTTCTCTGATTGTGCATTGATTACAGACATTTAAATAAAGTGACTATCAAGAACAGGTATCCATTGTCGCAAATTGATGATTTGTTTGATCATCTGAAGGGAGCTGCAGTGTTCTCAAAGATTGATTCGAGATCATGATATCATCAGGTACACATAAAATAAGAAGAAATTTATAATATTGCATTATGTACAAGGTATCGGCACTATGAGTTTATGTTGGTTCCTTTTGGTCTTAATAATTCTTCAGCCACCTTCATGTGTTCGATGAACAGTGTGTTGTGTCCTTATCTAGACAAGTTTGTGATAGTATTTGTTGATGACATGTTGGTATATTCCAAGAATGGAGAGGAGCATGCAGAGCACCTAGCAGTTACATTGATATTGTTGAGAGATGTAACAGCCCTAGTGAAAATTCCATGTGATAAAGTTAAAAATAATAACCATGGTTGATGGGACACTTATTCCAAGTTGAATATTGGGAAAAACATCATAGTGGGTGTTCATTTGGTTTATTATGGTTAAGGAATTCGACAAAGGAAAAGGATTTGGAAAGGAAAAATGGCATTTTTTCACATTTATTTATGAAAATAATGAAAAATAGGAGAAATGAATGTAAAAGGTCATAGGTTTCATGTGAGGAGGAAAATGAAGGAAAATAATGGAAAATGAAAAAATAGAGGCCTCATTGATAAAAAGGCTTATGAGGATCAGTTGGAAAGTTTTTGGCTCAAACCTTTTTGTTAGTTCAGATTTGGAGCTCTCTCATTATTCTCTATCTCTCTCACTCACTTTTGGACACTTAGAGTTTCTTGGAGCATTTTGGCATTGGACCAAGAAAGGAAAGAAAGAAAGAAGAAGCAGGAATCAAGCAACTACAGTAGGATTCTTGGCAAGTATCGATTTGCACGTGTATTTCCCTTTCTAGATCTGGCATGCATGGTAGTGCATGTGGTTCTTTTATGTCTTAGCATGGGTTTTTTCCAAGTGTGATAGTGTTTTCATACTATCCTTTCTATTTCCGTATATCCATGGTGTTGTGGATTTCTCATGTTTTGGTTTAGCTATATTGTCGAATGGATTCGAAGTTGAGTGAGGTGGATCCTCAAATGATATGACACAGAATCGATTTATGTGTTGCCTCGATTTAGGGCCTAGTGATCCGAGTTTGGATTGTGATAAATCCTAAGAGGTGGTTTTCTCTCCAAAATGCCTAGGAATCTCGGGTTTGGGATATACGGTAAATCCTGGAGAGTATGTCTCAATTTAGGGTCTAGCGATCCCTGATTCAAACTGTGGGTTTCGGTAAATCTTGAGAGACTAGGAGCCAGGAAAATTCCGCACGGTTTAGGTGAGAGAATCCGGTGATATCCATGCTTGTGTTGGCCTAGTGATCGGGTGCATATCATGGTAAATCTAGTTATGACATGTTTTTTGTGTTGGCCTAGTGATCGGGTGTAGATCAAAGTAAAATCCGATTTATATTAATAAGGGTGAGGTGGTTTAGCCTCGAGATGCCTTGGTTGGTTATTTTGGTTTGAATCCCACATTCATGCTTGGAATATGGCATGAGGGTGTTTGGATGAAGAGATAATTGGCTCAACCAATCTATGGTTGAGTGGAACGTGGAAGTCCCATCTCTGGTGGGTTTTTACATTCATTAATGAAAATCTAATATCCTTGGTATTTGATGTGCAAATGTAACGGTTAATATGTGGAATCTATAGTTTTTGTATCCATGGTATTTTTGTTGTTATTATGTTGGTTATAAGCATGTATTTTAATAGTGATGATGTATGGCTCTCCCCATGTTTTTACTTGTAAATGAATGCACAATGTATCTATGACCTAATAGATGATAATGTAGCAAATGATGTAAGGGAGCAATGCTTCATAGTGATTCTTAGATAAGTATGAGACCCCTATGCTCAGATATGTTGTTTAGACCTGTACTTTCCATGTTTGTGGCATGTTTGAAAAATTTTCAGTCTTGGTTGGGGATGGTCGGGCTTATTCTTGGAGTTGGTTTTTGGTTTATTACCCTTGTCATCATGTGTTTAATGGATTCTAGAAGTTACATCAAGTTATGGGCAATGGACGAAATTATGGGCTTGAAAAGTGCCTTAATTTCTGCAGACTCTAGCACAATATTGTTGGAAATAGTCTTTGGGCGTAGGAATGCAGGCTTGTGCATGCATCTAAAGGTCTTGGAGCTTAAAAGGTCAGTGGGACATAGGGGAAGGTTGCCTGAATGGTTGGGTTGGCTCATAGGGGTGTTATTGTTGATGTAGATGTTGTTTCCAATGAAGGGATAACAATGGATCCAAAAAGGATTAAATCTATCATGGAGTATACAACTCCTAAGAATGTGGATGAGGTCATATCATTCATGGGACTAGAATGTTATTATAGGCATTTCATCAAGAACTTCTCAAAGATTGTCTATACTATTACATTTTTGCATAAGAAAGGGAATAATTTTGAATGGACTCAAGAGTGTGCAGCTAGTTTTGAGAAGTTGAAGCAGTTGCTTACAAATTCTCTAGTTTTGAAGATTGTGGATCCTGATAAGGAGTTTTTGGATTGTACATATGCTTTTAAGAAGGACTTGGTGGAGTCCTGGTGTAGGAAGGATAGGTGGTTTGCTAACGATCAAGGAATTTGAATGAGCACAAGCAGAACTTTGACTCATGATCTTGAGTTGACAACTATCATTCATGCGTTGAAGATGTGGAGAAATTATCTCGTGGGTGGAAGGTTTGTTCTAATGAGTGATCACAGTGGATTGAGGTATATGATTGACCAACCGAATATGAATGCTAGGAAAGCTAGATGGTTGGATACTCTCAACGAGTTTGACTTTGAGATCATGTACATAAAGGGAAAGAAGAACAGAGTTATGGATTCTCTCAGTAGGAGAGTGAAAGTGAATCATATTTCAGTTGTGAGCTCTTATGGGATAGATTTGTAGGAGCAAATTTTACATGCAGGGCAGCATGATGAGAAATAGCAGCAGTTGAAGCAAAGGTTGCAGCAGTAAGGTGAAGGTGATCGGGAATAGGAGTATCACCTCACAACAGATGCCTTGGTCAGATTCAGGACCAGGATTTATGTGCCTGGCAGTGGTCAGTTTAAGAAGCTTATCTTGAGGGAGTTTCATCTTAAGCCATATTAAGGCCACCCAGGAAAACTTTGATATTTGTTAAGAAGCTATACTACTGGAGAAATTTGAAGAAAGAGGTGGACAAGTTTGTTGCAAAGAGTTTGGACTATCAACATGTGATATCTAAATGCAAGCATCTGGCTGGTCTATTGCAGCCTATTCTGATTCTAGAATAGAAATGGGAGGTCATTTCCATGGACTTCATTACAGGATTGTCAAGGACATCAAGGCAGCATGATTCCATCATGGTTGTGATTGACAGGTTGAGAAAGGTAGCTCACTTCATTGCAATTAAGTCTACTAATTCATTTAGTGAAGTAGCTCAGATCTTCATCAGGGAGATAGTGAAGTTGCATGGAGTTACTAAGAAGATTCTATCAGAAAATTGTGGATTTCACTCCCAATTTTTAGAAGGAATTGTTTGCATGCTTGGGAACAGAGTTAGCCTTTAGCACAATTTATCATCCGCTGACAGATTGATAGATAAAGAGGGTTAGTAGGATTCTTGAGGATATGTTGAGGATGTATTTCATGCATAATTAGAGGAAGTGGGAGGAGTATCTACCACTGGTGGAGTTTTCTTATAATAATGGGTATCGGTAATCCTTGAAGATTAGTTCATTTGAGCCTCTCTATGGGTTGAGTTATAATACTCCTATAAGTTGGAGTGATCAAGTGAACATGGTGTTGATTGGACCAAATATGTTGGTTGAGATGGAGCAGGAGATGTAGATTATCAAAATAAATTCAAAGGCAACATGGGACAGGCATAATAGTTATGCAGATCAACATCAAGTAGTCAAGGATTTTCAGGTTGTGTAGCATGTGTATTTGTGCATCAATCCCAAGAAGAGCACCTTGAGGATTGGGTCATGTGCCAAGATGGAACCTAGGTATTGTGGTCCTTTTGATATCATGGATAGGATTGCATCAATGGCCTATATACTTGCACCGCCGCCAACAGTGAAATTCCATGATGTTTTCTATGTTTTATTTCTTAAGAGGTATGTGCAAGATGTTGATCATGTGATTTATTGGTTTGTATTGAAAGTGCAACCAAAGGGAGAGTTCCAACCAGAGCCACAATTCATATTGCAGCGAAAACAACTCATCCTTTTGAATAGATCAATAGAGCAGGTTAAAGTGCAGTGGCAGTACTTTGGGCCCAATGAAGCTACATGGGAGATGGTTGATCATATGTGGGCATTATATCCTTCTTTATTTGTTGGTTGAAGCTAATGAGTTTTTTTATATGTATGTGTGTGTGTGTCATTGTGAATACCACATCAAGTTGTATTATAAATCTCCAACAAGCGGTATGTGTGTCATGTTTGTCATGTTGTTCATGGTTTTCAACAATTGCTATTGTAAATATTTCATCGATATATGTTATAAATATCCATAGGAAATATGTTTTTCTAGTCATAAGTGTCATCAATCCCTGAGGATGGTATTCCCCCAAGGGGAAGCGGTTTGTAACAGCCTTAGGTTGATATTTCATGTAAATAAAATAAAACCAAGGTCATGGGATATGTATTCCAAGTTGAATGGTGGATAAACATTATAGTGGGCATCACTTGTGGTTTAGTAATGGCTATGGAAATTGGAAAAGGCAAAGAGGCAATGAATGGAATTTAATTAAGGAAATAAAGGAAAATAGGAGAAAAGGAATATGAAGATACACAAATATGCATGCAAGAGAAATTAGAGAGCTAATGAAGGAAAATGAAGAAAAAGGAAAAGGGAAATGAAGAGACTGAACAACAATGATAAAAGTAAATCACAGAAACAATTCACAACTTTTTGTCAGTTTTGTCTCAACCCTTGTTCACTCTAGCTCTCTTACACTCTTGCACACTTAGAGAATTCTTGGAGCATCCTAGCATTCACTTGGAATTGGAGAGAAACAAGAAAAGGAAAAACAAAGGAATTGTGTGTAGCAGAAAGAAGGTTGGATCAACAACTACAACTAGAGTTCATTGCAGGTAACAAGTTGCATGTGTGAATTCCTTGATGATATTTGGATGCATGGTACATGCATGTGGTTCTTTTGTTATTTTTTGGTCATTAGCATGGGATTTTCCTTGATTGACAGTGGTTCCATCCTTGCCTTGTCATTTCCTGGATAGCCATGATATAGTGGGTTCTCTCTTTTATTAAGCTTTGGATGGTCAGTATACTTGGATCCTGGTTGAGGTAGTCTCGGGAAAATTCCCAAGGGTCAATGGTGGAGATGGGATTTCTCCTAGAACTCTTGACAGATGGGTGGAGACAGGAAAAATCCTTTGGAGCTGGTGAAGGAAGTCAGAGGCATCTAAGCTTGTTTTGATGTTAGTGATTTCTAGACTATTCTAGGTGAAATCACTATGGTTGAGGGTTGAGGTATTTTTGCCTCTGGAAGCTCCGATTGGTTCTATTTTGGTTTAAAACCCATATGATCCTACATTCATGCTTGGAATGTAGCAGAGGGGTGATTGGATGAAAGAGAGATTAACTCATATTTTCAGATGTAATCCATTAGACGAAGCAAATCAAACTTAATGACATCCTAATAAGCCTAATAGAAATGGGTTGAAAACCCATCTAGACCCAGAGCTTGTCTGTGGCTCAAAGAAAATATTGTTTTTTGGATCTACTATTTTTTAATGCTTAACAGTAGTTCCAAATTGTCGTCTTCGGACACCAATTTTTGAATTTTATCGAACATATATTGGACAACCTCTAAATTGGGTACAAGTTGCACAGAGTAAAGCGAAATGAAGTAATTAATAGTCGCCCTTTGGATCCTCCTGAATTCCTCTATCTACACTCCATCCATGCTAACATATTTAATATAATTCCTCTAAACTCATCCCTTAGCCTGGTTATGGAAGAACTTGGTGTTCTAATCTCTAGCTAGCAATGATAATCTTTGGGACTTGAGGAACCATTCTTCCTTTTCTAATCTAAGCACAAGATGGAAGGCCTTGAATTATATTTGCTCAAATTGCAAAAGCTCCTTTGTGATTACTCCTTGCTCTATTTTCTTTTGGGATTCTTCCAAATTTGATTTATGCATGTTTATTTTGGCCCCTCTATCTTCATTATTTACTTTATCCATTGATTAATGCTTGACTTCATTTTTTTTCCCATATAGTAATCAGAGAAGAACTTTCCCACTTCCTCCATGTTTCCTTTACCAAATCCGAGAAGCCATCCCTTTGGATCTAAAGAGGAGAGAAGTATAAGGGTAACGACCCATAGTATCTTATCTCCAATACTTAAAGATAAATTGGTTGATTATATAAACTCACCCATGAAAGAATCTAAGAGGAGACATGAAAGTATTGAGATAAAAAGGAATAGGAAACTAAAAATCTGTCTAGGTGGGTTGCAATATGCCCTAGGCCAAATCTACAATTATTCCATGTAAATTTGATGTAGTGGGAGGATGGTTGGAATTTCTTTTTTAATTATAGATTTAACTTTGTATATTCATTTATCGGAGCCCGACTCCCTGCAATCCAGGGGAGGAAATTCATTTTTACTGTGCGATTTGTTGCCTCCAAAATGGAAGCTAGGGTTGCTTTTCTTAAAATTTCTAATGACCATTTTGGATGGATTTATTATCATCTAGGTACCCATTTCCTTTTATTTTTTCCAATTTTTTCATTCTAGAACTGCTAATTTGTCCTCCTCCTTGTTTTTCTTTGCGAACGATCTATTTCTTTTTCCCTGCTGGAATCTTATTTTTCATCTACAAATCTTGTTGGTAACCCTATTCCCATGCTTTGAGCGTCGTGGGGGAGTGGAATTCTTCTTCTTCTTCTTCTAGATCTAAACCCTCCCTTTGAGTCCTCATTGGAGCCTCGTCTATGGGAGGCATTTGGAGCTACAAGAGAAGAAGTATTAGTGGGGCTTTGGGCCTTCTCCATTATCGCTACAATAGTTGGAATTTCGCCTTCTTCCTGCAACTCATTCAACATATCAAATCTATTGTTTGGATCTATGGATGTATTTTTATTACTAGCAGAGGTTCCCTCTCCAAGCATTGTCCCTTGCTTTTTTGGAGACATGGGCCCTTTCCCTTTTTTCCTAGGGGTCACTTGAGGAGGAGCTTGGATGTTTGTCCTTATGGAGCCTCTTCTCCTTTTTTGTTTTTTCCATTATTTTTCATCATTAGGTTTCCTTTGTTGCGCTTCCACCTTCTTCCTACAATTGTGTGTGAAATGGCCATATTCATGGAAAAACTTGCATTTAAATGGAATTTTATTGTAATTAGCTTCTTTTATGTGAGACCAATTGTCTAAGTTTATAATTATTATTTTCGATAAACCCTTTCTTAGGTTCACCTCCACATATATCTTGGCATGGGATTGCTATCCTCCTTGTGTCTCAGTGAAGGGAAATTCCTATAAAAATGAAAGTTTCCTCGTTACTGCAATGTAATGGGAAGAAGGGAAGCTTGACCCATACCAGTATTGTTGTTGGAACATCACATTCAAGATTAAAATATGGACTCCAACTGTCCAGATATAATCCTTGGGCCCTTATGAAGTAGAGACCATTCTTCATTCCTCAATATGAGATCTCAATTTTCACTGTATTCGAATAGGAAGGTGTAAAACCCTCATCCGAAAAATGCCGTTGAAACCTTATTTTTAATCTTGGGTATCCAATTCTTATTGATGGATTCCCACAAGGATCTCGGAGAGGCCCATAAGCCCATAAAATAACCAATAAGCCCTGGATCTGCAAGCTTCGGGGCCATCACTCTGGATTGAGAGGTGTGAACCTCCACCTTTGGAATGTCATTGATATTCTTCAAAAAATTGGAGGATCTCGCCTTATGGAAACATGGAACTCCAAAAATAAGGGTGTTGAATGCGGGTATGTGTGATTGGGAGGGACGAGGGCCCTCTCGAACCCTAGTTCATTTTCGGCAGCAAAAAAATAAACTAACACCAATAAGTAATAAGATCACACCGCTTTGAAAATAAATATTGGTATATGTTTAACTGATGGAAATTGTGTCACTTAACTGATTGTTAAAACGTTTAGAGGCTAGCTCCAAAAAAAAATTGCAATGAAATACATTTAAAAAAAAAAAAAAAAAAAAAAAAAAAAAAAAAAAAAAAAATCAAAATTATTTAACGAACTTTAACCAAAATATATACAAATAATTCGTTACAATGATTATTCTTAAAAAAATAATGATTTGGGAATTTAGTACCACATTTGATTGAACTTCCTTTGTATTTAAATTAGAAAAGGTCATTTACTATTGGAAAAAAATAAATGATTTTGTACTATCGTAAAATGAACCTCATCTATACTCAAAATTAGAGGAGATCCTTCTTTATTAATATAGACCAATTTCCATAGTTTGGGGGTGAGGGTGATCTATCACCTTGTGTATCAATCAGAATGCCTCTTCTCCTGGGATCTACAAACAACCAAGAAAAAATGTACGTGCTTTTGTGAGGTCACTTTCTAGCTACAAATAGAAACATTCAAGATCTCATTGTCCTTGGTGACTCTGTTATTCTTCTGCTTCACTTCATCAATGGGTATCTTTTGTCCGACATCAAACTCTAAGCTATTGTAAAAGGAATCTATCATATGCTAGGAAGTTTTCACTCCAAATCATTTATTCATGTCTATAGGCACAAGAACAAGAAGGTGAACCTCCTTGCTAATGAGGGGGTCCATCTAGAAAAAGGAAAATCTAAAGTGGATGGGGTTCTAACCTTAACCCCAATTCCTTAACCTTGTCTACAAACAATGTTTTGTAACTGTCAATTTTTGGTTGGTATTTTTCGGAGGATCTACAAGCTAGAATTTTTAGAACGCTATAATGCATGTATTCCTAATCTAGGGAGTAGTTTTTGGATTTTAGTTTATACTTCTTTGTTTACTATAGTGTTGATCGGTTTAGACCAACATAAAATACTTGTAAATACTATAGAGTTTTTACCCCAACAGAGATGTTATGAAATATAAGTATATTTTTAGTTCGGATTAAAAAAAAATACAGACCAATTTTCATTAAACTTTAACAAAAAAATCTTGTAAACATATATAGTAAATATCAAAACCCAAATTTATAATTAAATGTATATTAATTTATATTAATATAACAAAATTTAAAATAGATTTTATTTTAATATTATAATAATAATTTATAATCATTAAATAACACATTATTATTAAATGAATAATAAAATATATTAAATATTTTATATATGGTTATCTAATTGAATTAAAACTTAATCACATGTAAATCACTAAAGCGTATAAAAAACATCTTTTTTAAAAATTTAATGTTGGTATATTGAATCAACTGTATGCGTTATCAATCTGTCACAAGGGAAACTAGATTTATTGACTTCCCACATAGGATAAATTATGTCCAAAATAAAACAAATTATTGTATAAAAATTATTTTAGAAACTATTGAACTGCAAGTAAGAGTGATACTATAAATCCAAAGAAGTCACAGGAGATGGATCTTGGGAATTGGATGCAGGAGAAGTTTGAGGCTTAATGTTGCATTGGAGATAACTCTCTAGGTGGGAAATCCTAGCATCCACGCTCTCCATATATGAACGTTGGTAATGTTGGGCACACATGGTATCATTCAAAGCAAAGATAATGTCGTTCTTCTCCTCATGTTTCTCCTTCAGGACCTTGTCCAAGAGTGTTTTCATATACCAATGTAAGGTAGTGGAGTTGAGTAAATGTTTCCATCTTCCCCTGGTATGACTAAGGTCAGGAACCCAATGGGATACCTCCTCAAGGATTTTAGAGTCTTAGAAAGCTTGACGGTCATCAGTTGTGATAGTCATAAGATACCAAATCTAATTTTGAATATTAAGGGGTGTATCTGAATGGTAAATGTTCATAGCCTCTTGAGCCTAATTCTGGGCTTGAGTTATTCCTTGGGGGGCTTGGCCTCCTCTGCCTTGGTGACTACGCATGTGTTTTTGAGGCATGGTGTGCAGGGAAAGGAAACACCAATTATAGAGCACAAAAGTGAATATACCTAAGCAGGAGAAGGAATGTTGGAAATAAGGGAGAACAAGAAAGGGGTTGAAGCGAGAGATGAGGAGGGGTTGGTCAAAATGAACCAACATCGAAGGTTATAAAGGGAAGACATGGTGGCAGATGAAATTTCTTGCATAGGCAAGGTTTCCAACAATTGTTGTCGCACCTCAAACCATAATTCCAATTACCAAAAACCACAGTATAGCAAGCTAAACTAAAACTATCAAATGCATACCCAAAAGAAATGTAACCAGAACCAAGGAGAACAAAAATCACCCCAATAGAAGTTTCCCATGTTGTTGAAATCCACAAGTGTTAACGAGTTGTAAATGGTGACGCAACTGTTATAGTTACAAGCTCCATCTCTGGAAAGAACCTCCATAACCAGTGAGAAACCACATCGGTGCGGCCAACAATAACATTTACAATGTCAAACCGCTCTCTCTATGTGTCCTAAGTCATCCACCCTTTATTTATTATTCCAAAACATGAACAGAACTCTATCACCTTAGCTCCATCTAGAATGGATACACATGTTTCAGGAAAAATAAAGCAACAGTTCCTCGAGTATGCAACAAATTCCCCATGCAAATGGAGTCGAGAAAAAGTTGGTAAACTACCATGTCCATAACTTACAGTAGGAACACTCACATTCTCAATGCATGGGGAGGGTTGGCCATGCCACTCCCCCTCATAAATGTTTTTTGTTGTGATGGTGTGGCAAGATCGCCCCCCAACCTCTTGTCGACATTCTCTAGTCACCCTAATCAAGAAATAGTAATAAAAAACAATATCAAATAACATTTCATGATGATAAAGAAATGTCGAAAGAAAATAAAAACCTATAAATAGAAAATAAACTTTAGTGAAGAAAATACTCATTTTAAAAAATTATTATTCATCTTAAAATATTAAATAAATCATTATATTTAAATTCAATGTAAATAAATTTTTATATTCAAATTCAATTTTATATACAAATATATATGTTGCTTAAAAAAACAAAAAACACACTCTTTTGATATATACATTGTATTACGAATTGATAATAGAATAATCCTAAATTGACAACAAAGTGTCTCCTACTCTTAACCAATATATAATTAGAAAATAGTGAATAAAAGATTATATATCCAAGATTATTGCAACTTGCATTAAACCTACACTATCCAAATATATATTGCTTGAACAATTTGGGTTCTTGGAGCATCATTAGATTTAAGATGTTGTGGCTATTTCGCATGAATGCCTTCATTCCATCAAATTAAAAAATAAGCATGATTATTAATGAAATTAGATTTGACAAAGGCCTATGGTTGTGTGGATTGGGTTTTCTTGTGTATAGTTCTACACAAGTTAGGACTTTGTGTGGGGAATGTGGATAGGATTATGGTGTGCATAACATTAGTCAATTATGTGGTCCTTATAAATGGAGTTCCTTTGTGTTTCTTAAATGAATCATGCGTACTTGAATAGGGATGTTCTCTATCCCCTCTTTTATTTTTTTTGGTTATCGATGGATTGAGTAGAAGTATTTTTGTGGCACATACATGTGGTTCATTTTAAGGTTATAAGATCATTCACAATATTATTGTTACAGAAATTCTTTTTGTAGATGATGTACTTATCATGTGTATGATCTTTGTTTCCCACTGGATATAATTACATCAAATCATTTATTCTTTTGGGGATGCATCAAGTTTATATTTAAATAAAACAAATACCTTGTGTGTTGTTGTGTCCCCAAATGATCATATTGGGATCAGGGCCTAAGGATTAGCTAAAATTTCAAAGTGCTCAAAAATGCTTCAAACTAAGACAAGAGCGTAGAGATCATCACCAGGATTCCAACGCAACTGGTTTCATCAAATTTTGAGTTTGAATGATTGAGTTATGGCCTGTTGTTCGCTTTCCAAAACAGGTTCAGAACCAGATTGACTAGCAGAGTGGGATCCAAATTGGTGGCTGTCATGGAGTCTTGAACTCTGTATATAGAATCGGGGATTTCACAACCGTGGAATGTTGAAGGTGGAATGGACAGTAAGAGCAAACCGCAAAACGAAGCGATAGCGAGGACTGTGGATCTGACACTAATCAACAGGAGAGATCTCATCGCAGTTGAGAAACATCGCACATCACACAGAATAGAGTTTACCATTAAATAGTTTCACAAGTTAATTTTTTTAACCTGCGATGCAAAGTGAGAAGGCGAAGATATAACATGGATCGTCGAATCAAGAAACAAACCAATGGCGGAGATTGTAGCACCCGAAAAAGCAATTTCGCAGATCGCAATATTTAGAAGCTAAGACTTCGCAAGATATGTTAAATTGGTTGGGATGCGGTAAAGTTGAAAAATGTGATGCAATGAGGGGAGCCATGTGTCAGAATTGCGCACGAGCGCACATCACATAAATTATGGTTTAGCGTTATCGATACCAAGTTAAACTTGCGGGCAAGCGATTTGCGATGCGTTGTGATTGGTTGTGTGTTGTGGGACCCGAGAACCCTCTTCCGTGTGTATGTAAGCTATTTAAGGCTATGTGTGATCTATTTTAAACGTAAGCGTTGTTTGATCACAAACGTATGTACGTTTAATGAAACTCCGATATTGTATTATGTTGTTTCCGCTAACGGTCAAGCCTCTTAACAGTTGGGGGTGCGCATGTGGCCACCACCCCTAGCCATAACATTTAATGCACGACTTATTAGGCAGAACGAATAGGGGCACGCCAAATTTGGTGGTCAGCCCTAATTTAACTCCAGTTAACTGGAGTTATCCACATTTTGTGGAGTTTTCCTAGGAGATATTGGGAAAAAGTGTAGAAGGCTCAATTTTCGACCATTTTTTTGGGAATGAAGAGTCATTATTGACCAAATAGAGAATTATAGAGCCATTGGTGAGGTGTTAAGAGCTAGATGAGGACTCCTGAGCATGATTTTGCTTCAGAGAAGTTCCAAGGGCCACCAGGAGCCAGCAGGAGAATGAGGCCTAGCCAGGGCAGCCAGAGGCCATTCTCAGGAAACCAATAGTCATTTATAACTATATTGAACCTTCTGAATCCAATTGTGGGTTTTGTAGAAGCATTTGGACAATTATAGAGCCAAAGAAGCCACAGATAAGTTTCAAGGGAGCCTAGTGCCACTAGGTGTTGGAGGCATAGAACAGGGAGCCTGAGTTCATTCTGAGCGAATGAACATCCTATTTTGGATGATTGATATGTGTTTCAAACAGTAGAACAGGTTTCAGGAGAAAAAGAGGACTTATAGGAGATTTTGTGCCACAGAGAATCTCAGGGAAGCTCAAGGAAACCCACCGAAGAGGTCAAGCCCAAGGGACCCTAGGTCCATTTCCAGAGATTGAGCAGTCAATCCATGGGGTATTTTGGTATTCTAAACCCATTGGTACAATCCAAACAACTTGAGAATCAGCTTGTAAAATAAATTGACCATCTTAATCCCAAAGAGCCAAGTCCATTGACGGAGGCTCAAGGAGACGTAGCCCAAGTGTTGAGGGTGAACTCCTTTATTATGTTTGTTGTTATCTGTTGTTAGTTAATTTTCTGAAAAAAAAAATTTGTTGTATATGCTTTTAATCAGCTTAAATAAATGTTTAATTTCTCACATATAAATCCTTAAACCAGTTAAAAACATACACCTGAATCAAGAATTCAATTCCGCACATGCATGTATAAGCAATATCCTTAATTTTTTTTAATTGAGTGGGAGATGCTTGCATAGCAAAAAAATCAGCCACCCATATCAGATCTGGAGGGTATCAGAGCACTAGTTTTCTTGCTTAACAGAGCACTAGGTTGCTTTCTTGACAGAGCACTAGGTTTCTTTCTTGACAAAGCACTAGGTTTCTTGCTTGACAGAGCACAAGGTTGTTTTCTTGCTTGTTTGACTTGAAGGGTGTTTAACAGTGCAAAGAATTTAACTGTTTGTGAATTGAATGATTCTTACAAGTTTGAGTTTGCTAGAGGTGAAGGGGAGCTACTGCTAGCTAAGTCCAGAAGAGGACAAGAAGGAAGAAGGTTGAAAGCATCCTCCTTACCCAAAGGACCTCAAGGAAACCCTTGAAGCACAAGAGGGATTGTTTGCAAAATAGGTTGCTTGAAGAAGATATACAAGTTGCATAGAAGAGCTTGAATCTAAAACCAAATTATTTTTGAAGCTTTTTCAATTGTTTTTGTAGATTCGTGAATTGTTGTGAATATATTTCATTCATTAAAATTGAGATGGAAACTTCATCAAGTGGTGATTATAAACCATCCTCCTTTGCAAGGTTCTTTGATAAAGAGATGAAGCGGGACTTTCACATCATGAAAGATATGGTGCAACAGTTGTATGAATATGTAAGGGAGAGCACTAAAATTCAAGAGAAATTGGTTGCCATGAAGAAATGGAAGCAAGAACTTCTTCAAAAGATGCATGAGATGGAGATTCAGCTCCACGATGCCAAAGAATCCTTAGCCAAGCATGTGCTTGAAGAAGAGGTAAATAATTCAAGTTTTTCTTCAATTTCCTCTCAAGATAAATGTGTAGGTTCTTTTGAAAAACACACTAGAGGAATAGGGTCCAAATTGATGATGAAAATGGGCTATGAAGGTCAAGGATTAGGAAAACATGCACAAGGAATAGTTGAGCCAATTATGGTTGAGGAAAGGCCTAAGTATTTGGGTCTTGGCTATGGACAATTTTATGGAGAAAGTTCTAAAGCCATGAAGGCACTTGAAACAGTTCCAAGAATGACTTTTGTTGCAGGTTCAAAACCTCAAACATGTAAAGTTTGAAATCAAGATGAATGAAATTGTTTGAAACCCATGTTGCAACAGGATGCTTGTAGACATGGAGCTTATGGCGAACAAGAGAGTTGTGACAGCTCTAAGGACATGAACATTGTTTTTTGTCTTCAAAAGAGAGCTGGAACCTCTTCAATTTTATCTTCTCAAGAAGGTGAAAAAGATGAACATTCAAAGCAACATTCAAGGTATAATTCTTCCTATAATCATGTTGTTTATGACTATGTTAAACATGAAAATTTTGCATGCATGAATGGGAGAAAGAGTTGTTGTTCCTATTGTGGTTTGTGTAACCATGAAGTTTCAAAATGTTGGAAGAGAATGAAAGCATACAGGAAAAAATCGAAGCGAAAGCGACTTGCATAGAAGATGAAAAATATTTGCACACATCGCTAGAAAAAGGGACATCTCATTGCTCAATGTTGGACACTGCATCCAACCACTCATCCCAAGCACATGAAGCAAGAGGATAAAAATACTGGCGAGAATGTGACCAGCGATTCCATCATCAATCTGAGTCCAGATTATTCACAAGAAGAAGATGTTCAGCAAGAAAAATCGCCATTGAAGTGGGTTGGCAAGAAATGGCTTGATTTCTTGACCAAGTAAGGCATGCATTTACTTTGTACATAGATGAAAATTTCAGCCTTATGTATGCATGAATTTATGTTGAAATTATTACAAGTTGCAATAGATTATCACAACTTGTATGATGTAAGATTGCATGTGAATTCGTTCGGTTGAAGGCATTTCTATTTGTTGCAAAATTTCACCAAGATGGTGTAAAAGATGGGTATGTTACTCATTTATGTTGCAGAAATCTATCATTCAGTTCAGCTCTTATGATCACCCATATGTTTTGGGGTTATGTACTTATTTGTACTTGAAAATGATAATTGAAAAGTGTACATATGCATGAGATTTTGTATGTGTAAATAGAGAACTTGTGATAAGTTCATTGCAAATAGATACATGCATGAGTGTTGTCAATATGTATCATGTTGTATATCTACGTGTGTCGATTGTATTGCACATTTCATGTCGACTTGTTGTTGGTGTCGCATGTTGCACGAGTTATGTTTTAGTCGAGGGTGTTTGTCGATTGTGAGTCGATAAATGGATACACCAATGTGCAAGAGGATCGCCATGTATGTGATGTTACAGGAAGGTGAAAATCAGTGCTTTGAAGAAGCAAAAAGAGGTGGTCTTCATTTCAATTCTTGCATAATATTTTCTTTTCAAGATTGGTCGTGTGTTCTTGTGACAAGATGTTGCAAGAAGTTTTGGTCCATTCAGTGAAGAAGTGGACAAGATGCAAAGTGATTTGCAGCCATTGCATAACAATTTGGTTTCTTGTGTTGGCACCAAGATTTCACTCATATTGCAAGTTTAATTTGGATAAGAGGATTTCCACGACAGAGCTTGTATGCCTTTGTTGCCCGAAGGACTTCATTCTCAGTGGGAAGGCTAACACTTTGCCAAGCACATAGAGAGAACAGTGGTACAACAAGGTATGCATTAGTTTACAACAACCATAAATGTTGAAGTGTGTCAGCAACAGCCAGAAATGCTGAAGTGGGTCAGCAACAGCCAGAGCGCAGTGGTTAAGAGACATAGCCAGTTGCAGTGCAAGGCATATCAGGGTGATTTCCAAAGAGACTTATCAAGAAAAATCAGTTGATATAACTTGAAATCAGCAGAGTGTTTAATCTTAAGGCAGATAATCATCATCTTTTGTGGGTCCAAAAGCCCCTCAATGGGAAGGAGTGATCAGATTGGGATTAGGGCCTAAAGATTAGCTAAAATTTCAGAGTTCTCAAAAATGCTTCAAACCAAGACGAGAGGGTAGATCTCGTCACCAGGATTCTAACACAACTTGTTTCATCAAATTCTAAGTTCGTATGATTGAGTTATGGCCTGATGTTCTCTTTCCAAAACAGGTTCATAACTGGATCAACCAACAGAGTAGGATCCGAATTGGTGGATGACATGGATTCTTGAACTCTACATATAGAATCAGGGATTGCATAGCCGTGGAATGTTCAAGGTGGAACGGATAGTAAGAGAAAGTCGCAGAACGAAGCGATAGCGAGGACCATGGATCTGACACCAATCAACGGGAGAGATCTCATCGCAATTGAGAAACATCGCACATCGCATAGAACAGAGTTTCGCAAGTTAAATTTTTTAACCTGTGATGTGAAGTCAGAAGGCAGAGATGTAACGTGGATCGTCAGATCGAGAAACAAACCAACGATGGAGATTGCAGCACCTGGAAAAGTGATTTCGCAAATCAAAATATTTAGAAGCAAAGAGTTCGCAAGATATGTTAAATTGGTTGTGATGCGGTAAAGTTTCAAAATGTGATGTGATGAGGGGAGCCACGTGTCAGCATTGCGCATGAGCGCACATCGCATAAATTATGGTTTAGCGTTATCGGTACCAAGTTAAACTTGCGGGAAAGCGATTTGCGATGCGTTGTGATTGGTTCTGTGTCGTGGGACCCAAGAACCCTATTCCACATGTATGTAATATTTTTAAGGCTATGTGTGATCTGTTTTAAATGTAAGCGTTGTTTGATCACGAACGTATGTATGTTTAATGAAACTTCGATATTGTATTCTGCTTTTTCCGCTAACTGTCAAGCCTCTTAACAGTTGGGGGTACGCGTGTGGCCACCACCCTAACCGTAAAGTTTAATGCATGGCTTATTAGGTGGAGCGGATAGGGGCACACCAAATTTGGTGGTCAGCCCTAATTTAACTCCAGTTAACTGGAGTTCTCCATATTTAGTGGAGTTTTCCTAGGAGATATTGGGAAAAAGTGTAGAAGGCTCAATTTTCGATCATTTCTGAGAAAATGAAAAGTCATTCTTGACTAATTCGAGCATTCTAGAGCCATTGGTGAGGTTTGCAGAGCTAGATGAGGACTTTTGAGCATTATATTTCTTCAGAGAATTTCCAAGTGCCACCAAGAGCCAACAGGAGAATGAGGCCTAGCCAGAGCAGCCAGAGGCCATTCTCAGGAAACCAATAGTAATTTCTGACTATATTGAACATTCTGAATCCAATGATGGGGTTTTTAGAATAATTTGGAGACTTCTACATCCTAAGAATCCACAGAGAAGTTTCAAGGGAGTCGAATGCCACCAGGTGTTGTAGGCATAGAACGGGGATCCTGAGTTCATTCTGAGCGAATGAACAGCCTATTTTGGATGATTGATATGTGTTGGAGACAATAGAATAGGCTTCAAGAGCATAAGAGGAATTCTAGGACATTTTGTGCCACAGATAACCTCAGGGAAGCTCAAGGACACCGACAGAAGAGGTCAAGCCCAAGGGAGCCTAGGTCCATTTCCAGAGATTGAGCAGTCAATCCAGGGGTATTTTGGTATTCTAAACCCATTGGTACAGTCCAAATAACCATTGGAGTTGAGCATCATCTTGTAAAATAAATTGACCATATTAATCCCAAAGATCCAAGTCCATTGACGGAGGCTCAAGGAGACGTAGCCCAAGTGTTGAGGTTGAAATCCTTTATTATGTTTGTTGTTATGTGTTGTTGGTTAATTTGTTGCAATTTGTATTTGTTGTACATGCTTTTAATCAGCTTAAACAAATTTTTAAATTCTCACACATAACGCCTTAAACCAGTTAAAATACATACACCTGAATCAAGAATTCAATTCCGCACATGCATGTATAAGCAAGATCCTTAATTTGTTTTAATTGAGTGGGAGGTGCTTGCATAGAAAAACAAGTCATCCACCCATATCAAATCACCAAATGAGGCTTATGTGGTGGATATTTCAAACCTATTTGGGATAGATATTGTTCCCTTGAGTGGCAGATTCAAATATTTGGGATTTATTCTGAAAAAAAATAAATAAATAAATATATCTATATATATATATATATATATATATATATATATATAGCAATTGGGACTTGAGTTTGTTGATGGAAAATTTTGAGAAGAATATGTAATTATGGTCACATAGATGGCTCACAATTGGGGGTAGTTTGATTATTTTCGAGTAAATTCGCCAAAGCATTGTTTTCTATTGGATGCATCAATATATGTTTCCAAAAAATATCATTAAAATGATTAATACATATATTCATAAGTTCATTTGGGAGGGATCTTGGCATTCACATTGGATCGACTTAGTTTCATTGGAGGTATTATCTAAGAGGCAGGAAGTTGGGGGTTGGGGTCTACTAAATATTGAACAATTCGACAGGGTGTCGTTGATGAAGAGAGTTTTTTGGCGCGCATTAAATGGAAATGGTATTTGGCAGAAGATTATAAATGAGAAGTATCTAAAATATCAATCATTAAGGTTGTGGATTAAGGAGGTTGGGGCACCATACGCGACATATTACATGTGGAAAAGCGTGATAAAAGTTAAAACTGGATGATTGGGAAATTGGGATCGGAGGTGGGTACAAGCACTATGGTGGAGATAGGTCGAGATCCGATCAGAGGTTTTGTGGGGGATCATACACTACTGGTAAATCTCTTTAGATATATTCATAACCTGGGCATCTATTTCTTAAATCAAATCCAAAAGGAACCAGAACCCATTACTTTATACCCCACCTGGTGTTGTTCTAGGGATCTTAGTATATTCTATGAAGTGTCATTTTCTTGGGATAGATATGTTCTAAATTTATTTATGGTTGTATTTCCTTTAATGATATGGAGGAAACTTTGTCATGGGATGTTAAAACAAACAATGGCCAGATCACGGTCAAGGAGGCATATAATTTTATAACACTTGTGCATCAAGGATATGAGGTGTCATGGTGGTTTCAACATATATGGAAGTGTCCACTCAAACTTAAATTTTTTGGCTGGTTAACGTGGAGAAATAGCATCCTAACATGGGATAACCTCTACAGGCAGGGTTTCAATGGACCGGGTAGATGTGTGATGTGTATGTCGACTAATGAGGATGTGGAACACTTATTTTTAAGATTCCCTTTCGCTACTTCCATTTGGGCTGGAATTCTGGATATATTAAAGTTAATAGCCAATTGGAATTTCTCCTCTATGGTTGATTATCTTCAAGACTGGTTCACGGGATTCAAGATATGGCGCACTCTCCCATTTTATATACCTTGGGGAATATGGCATAGTAGGAATTCCTGCATTTTTTAGGCAGATCCCATGGACATTTATCAAATGTGCTTTTACAAATTACATCATGTTTGAACAGAAAGATCGGTCTTGTAGTGGATATGAGTGATAGACATATACATCACATTCAAATTTGGGATCGGTTCCTTGCGGGTTTTTTTGATGGGTTTGATTGCGATATAAAATCTGGGAGTGGATCATATATTATCATTAAGTCGGGTACATTCTATCACTTTTCTTGGAATTGTGGGGTGGGCACAAATACACATGCGGAGACAATTGCACTATGGGGGGTACTCTTCTGTGCAAAGTGGATCCAGGATGATTCTAAGAGGGTACTAGGAGACACAAAAGCAGTTCTGGATTAGGTATCGATGCAGTCTATTTTTCTCCTCATAGGCTCATTAACTAGATGAAGATAATCAAAGTGATAATAGGACGTTCCAAGGATTTAACATTTTAACATATATACAGGGATCATAACACATTTGCTGACTCATTATCAAAAGAAGGCCTCAACAAACCACCAGGGGAGATTTATTACTTTACTCACTGTAATGATTCCTTACACAACTCGGGGCATTTCCACATACCATAGTCATTTTGGTCACTTTGGTACAACTACAATATTAGCATGTGTTTTGTTTTATACTTTTTGGGATGGTTGATGCATAATATGTATAAATGAATAGAATACATGTCGACAGAGATGTTTTGATTACCTTTTCAAAGTTTGTTTTTGGATAACAATTAGATTTGTAATACACACGAGCAATATACTTGGATGTAATGTCTATAATAATAGGATTGAATGACAGAACTGAGATGGGATATTATCTGAAGTTGGTGTTCTATATATGCACAATGTAACATCCTTTTGAATAGAAAGATGTGGTTTTTTCTTTCCTTACAAAAAAAAATAGTGAACAAAAGAATACCACTTAGCAACATTAACATTTAAATGCCATCCACTAACATGTTATAATACTCATACAACATCTCCAAAATCAAAATTTTAATTAGAACTTTATATAAAATGAATTGTCCATCAAGTAAAGTATATTAGTCATGTGGATGTGGTCCAACAGTTAAGTGGGGATGTTTGGTCCTCGTTGGTCTTGTGATCTAATCCCGAGAAGGACTATGTACGTCTAGTAGCTGCTCCAAGCGCGATTTCTTCAATTGAAAAAAAAGTAAAGTATATCATCTTTTGACAAGGATCTACTTGAATCTTTAGTTCCTATGTAGATGTGTGTAAAGGTAATTTGCATAACACTTTTTCTTTGGAAAAAAAATGTATTTTGTTTTCATTAATATGATAATGAAAATTTACATTCTTCATATGCATGGATCTGCATTGTTGTAGGATCTATTGATCCAAGTGGATTTGGTTGCCGCCTGCATATTCCTCTTCGACCCCATCATTTTTTTCTATCAGTTTCCTATTTTTTAGCACAGTTTCCTATTTTGGTAATTTTCTATTTTTGGTAGTTTTTGGGTCTTGAAGTTATGTAGTCATTTTGTGGCCCTAAATGGCATTTTTTAGGGAAACATGAAAACATAAATTTTCAAAAAAAATTGTCCTCGGATATACCTTTCTAACGAGCTATCGTTTGTGCCAAATGAAGATCGTATGCCAAAGTTACAACCCTAGGTTGACATTCCAACTAACCCCATCATGGCCCATACATTTTGGCACTTCATCTCCTAGGGTTAGGGTTTTGGATGTTTAGGGTTTCTCGTTGTTTCTTCATGGTAAAAAAACATCATTGTAACATGGTTCAAAAGTCATGTAGTTGTAACATCTCTTCTCAGAGATAAGCTACCATGACCCGAGCTAGTTTGCTTTCATACTGCATGTAAACAATTTTCAACATTTGGTATTTATTAATTGAAGTTCAATTTCACAATATCTCTGTGTTTTTGTTTTAAATTTGTATTTCATTTTTTTCCTTCATAAATCTGTATCATCTGTTGATCTCCTATCTAAGTGACACATGCTCACCTGATACCATAAAAGAAAATACATTGTAAATAATAAATTCAACACCTTTCTTGGATTCTTTGTCCCCATAATATATAAATCAAGTCTTGCCACTAAGCTTAATTCTTTTACTGAGCACAAAAATACATTTTATAAGATTACAAGTACCCATTGAGCATTACATCAATAAATATTTTCAAATATCGTTATATTGCTGCAACATGTTGATCTGGAGGACCACCTTCTTTGAAGGGTCGATGATAGAACTCATAGAAGGTCACCAATTTGTTCTCCTTTATGAACCATTGCCCATAATCCTATCGAAGACCTTTAGACAAGGAATTCGTTTGTGTTGTGTTCCCTGTGAACATGACAGCAAGATTAAATGTCTTATGTGAATTTTATACTCGAAATTTCATATAAAAAGGGGCAAGCTCTTGATTGTGACATCTTTGATTTCCATTAACCCAATTAATAACATCCATGCAGTCACTGAAAATTTATATGGATCCACAACCCTATTATTTTTCAAAAAGGAGGAGCTTTAATGCCATCAACTCAACATAATTATCATACCCGTCCATGCTCCCATCGATAAGACAAAAGTATGATTCTCCAAGAGGTGAAGGACATATATCGGCATGAGAAGACAAAAAAGAACAATAATGTTGCAAGTGATAAACCAGTGAATCATAACTATTTGGTGGAATATCTGATGCAGGAGCATCCTGCTCAAACATTATTGGGAGAATAAGAGGTCTTATGTTTCAAGAGAGTTGGTTCTCTAAATGTAATTTTAAATATTTTGAGTGATTTAAAATAGGATTTAATTAAAATTGTGAGCAAAATTGTAAATGTTCTCGAAAGTTGGAGAACATGAGAGAATTTGGGATTGAGAGATTTGAGAAATTATTGTAGATTTTAAATTAAGAATTGGTTGCATGAATTGATGGGATTAGAAAGGATCCTTAGGGATAAAGAGAGATTCTAGAAATTGATGAAGACTTAGAAGAATTATGGATTTGTTGATTAAATTAAGGATCTAAACCAATTTCGGTTTTGAATCGATTTGTATATAATTATAAACCAAAAATACATAAGAAGAGGTAGAAAAGAAAGATACAGGGACGAGAGTTAGATATAGTGTTTCAGAATTAGAGGAAACGGAGGGAAGGCAAACTGATTATAATCAGGCCGAGAGGGTCAATCCTCTGTAAATTTCTATTTTATAAATAATAGATTTAAGTTTGGTACGCATTTGTGGTTTTGGTCTCAGTTTAAATTGGTGTTTTTTTGTTCTGAATTAAAATTGGGCATATTCTCTATTATATGTTATTTTGAGATATTAGCCAAATGATTGTATGAGATTTCGATTTTCCATGAAGGAATTACGCATTTATGGATTTAATTGTAAATCTTTGTATCTAAAATCTGGAACAAATGTAGAGTTGAAAAGACATATCTCCAGGTGAATTTATTTCTGGATGATTGGAAAATCTAAAACTGGAGCCATGTTGTAAGCCAACATCATCAACAATAATTGATTAATGTTGAGAAGAGCATTATGGAAAATAGAATTGCCGATGAAGGGAATTCTGCTTGTTGTGACCGCATTTTGACTTTATTGAAACCGAGAGACAAATGTACAGTGGAACCATGGTGAAAGTTGTCATAGTAAACAAGCTGGGAAGTGCAGAGGTTTTAAAGTGAGCCGATGAAGATTGAGAAGACGCAGCAAGAGCATGAATTAAACCCTTGAAACCATATTCTGGTTTTGGAACAATGAATCAATTGATGCAGCGAAATGTAATTGAGTGAAGACAGACGGATTAGATGTTTGAAACTAAAAATCCGTGAATTTATGGCGCAAAGGAACGAAAATGGTTTTGCAAATCAGTAAGTGGTTTTCGCATTCATCCAAAATAGTAAGTGGTAATTGTTTGAGGAATGCGATAGCATTAAGAGAGTGACACGTTGCAAGCTAAAACCAGCCATTTCGCATGATATAAAAACTTTAAATATCACGCATCTTAAAATGCGATGACCGTCATATGGACGAGTGTAAATGATCGCCGATGTAAGTTACATTTGTGATAGCTGTGGGCCCGAATTTGTTTTGTCGGCAAAATTTTGTTTTAATCCAAAGTCTAAAGGGTTGAACTACAGTTTAATTAGGTGGGTATTTTTATATATTCATAACATTGAAATGTGATTGAAATAAAGTAATCCCACTTAAGGCTCACGTGAAGTAAAGATTTATTTTGGTTCATATGTATATGATACGCACTTATATGAATATTGTAGGAAGGTGCAGCTATTGCTGCACCATTAGTGGTATCAGAGCCGAAATAAGTTTTTTTTAAGTTAAAATTGAATTGTGAGGAATGCAATTGAAATTGAAAGAAAGGGTGAATTGAATGAGTGAGTTGCAGAAAGAGATTTTGCGTGCAGCTGAGCGAATTATGAACAGATTTAGATTTGCCTCAAGATAGAGATTTATTACAGCCAAAGGAAGTTTGCAGAAAAACAAGCATGAGAAATATTTATCACAGATGGTAGACTATGATAATAAAGGAATATTGTTTTGAGAATTTTTTATACTGTATTTACATAGATTTCATGAGAAAGAGATAAATTGTGTTATGATTGGTGAGGTAGATGCTTAGAAAGAAATTAAAATTCTGTGTAAATTCTAATCCAAAATTGATGTGGATTGATGTCTTGTTCAGAATTGATTGTTGTGACAGCAGCTGATTGTTGAAAGAATGTCGCAGTGGAAGCATCGAGACAGAACTACATAAGAAAATTCACAGGAATGGTAAAGGCTAGCAAATAAGGAGGTCCGAAAGACAGGTCATGTTGGGAAGATGGTATGCATGAGTTTTTATTTGATTATATTTTACAAATTGAATAGATCAAGGGAATGCAGAAGTTGCATGTTTGCAGGAGAAAACCAGCCGAGACATAAATTGATTACAAAGGTATGAAAGTTGCAGCAGTTGAATGATTTGTAAACACTACAGTAGTAAAACTATAGGAAGAACTTTTGAAGGTTCTTGAGATTGTAGCAGAACCTTATTCCAGCTGAGGCTTGGAATAAATAGGGACAAAAGAGTCCTTAAGAGAAGTGAGTGTAGCAACCAGAGAGAGAGAAAGTTTGCTCAGTACAAGTTCTAGGGAAAAGAGGACTTGGAAACCATACAGAGGAGGAGTTTGGTGAGGAAATCAACTCAAAAGGAAGTTGATTGGTTTCAGTTGTTGAAGCTCACACATAAGTGAAGATGACTATGGGAATTCATATAGAAGGTTCAGAATAAAGCTACAAGGTGAAGGACAGGGATAATTTTAGGGGCGAATTTTAGCCCAAAGGCAAATTTTAAGGGATTTTCAATTTTAATGGGGCTAATTTTTTACATAAAACCCATTTTCTATAGTTTAAAAAATTAGCCCAATAAATATTTTAAAAATAATTAATAATTAAGTATTAGCCCACCAAAAAAAGGGGCGCATAACACTAGAAAAAAAAAATTCGCCCGATTTTTTTCTTATGGAGCAAATTTCCATGGCATTCGCCTGGATTTACAGGGTTCAAATGGGGAGTTACAGTGATTCGCCCCAATTTTTTCAATGGTTAGGAGAGGTGGCTGGCCGCTGGACACCGATCTGCTCGCTGGCTGAGCCAGGGCGACCCTCTCTGGTCCATTCGTTGTTAGGGCCTTCCAGTTGGTATATAGCAGAGATGTACAGTTCGAAAAATATGGTATTGGTGTTCTTGTGGGAGATAACAGTGTGCCAGAGCCGCGCTCGACCTCAAACGCACGCCGGATTTACAAGTTCGCTCGACCTCAAGCCGCACGCCAGATTTACAACGCTCTCAGAGTCCAGACAACGCCGCTTTTAGCCAGTCGGTTCAAGGGTATGCACCTTCAGTTCAACTATAGTGTTATCAATATGTCTCTTAAGTTTCTTTGGTTTTTGGCATGACAATGGTAGAAAGCATGAGTTACAGTGAGCCCTTTCGTGGATGTTCATAAGGGTTGCTAAGTTTTGGGACAAAATTCTGGCTCCCCTAGTATAATAATTCCCCCCTTGCCCCAATTGGGTTTGGGGAAGGATTTCCCAAATAGACGCGACAGTGTTTTTTTGTGGAATACTACTGGTAACATGATTTACATTCGGTTTAGAACCTATACGAAAGAATTGAGATTTTCATCTATCTTATTCTACGAAAGGGCTCAGGGAATCACATCTCTTTTGGCACAAGCATGCTCATTTCTTATAGCCTCAGAACTCTCGTTGCTCAATGGATTGGGTCTTTTAATGATTGGATGTGCATCATTGTTGGGTCTTCAAATGTTGCATCTCTGGGATAGTAAAAGGCCTCATTTTAGAATCTCTATGTATGTTACACATTCTGATTTAACGGTAAGACAGAGGCACAGTTCTCCGCTATATGCATCATTTCGTTTTCTTTATGAGATCTAAAGGTTGTACTCTAATCCACTTGCTGGTTCCTCATCTTGAGATTCTGCACAATATGACCACTATACCTTATAGTAAATCTGCCTCTAATTAATCCCAAATCCAAGTCAATTATTGCACAATCTATGACCACACTGCAGCCTGTAACTGGTCACTATTATAGCTGAAGAAAATTACAATTATCATTGTTAATAGGTCACTATCACATATCCATACATTTTCATATAGGTATATTGTCATCATTGTGTTATATCAGTCAAGTACTACCATATTATCAAGCCAACATCCACACACATAACTGTCATGTACAAGAAACACTATTAAGTACCAAAAGCCATTGTAAAAGACCAAGTGTACTCTTATGTAGACCATTGTCATGTATATCTAGGGCACATTGTAATAAAGTTTCTTTTATCATTTCAATAAGGTCATCGCCAAAATCAGTTGACTTCAGACTCCGTTAATGATATCACAAATATATATCATAATCAAAATGCCATATATATAACGAGTCATTGTAAAAATGAAACATGACATGGAAGTCCTCACTTAGAAGTTGTTATGTCAAGTAGGTCACTATTCAAGGATGTTGTCAATTGCAAGGTTCCTCAGATCAAACCTTAACCTTCAATATATGGGTTAATACTATATCTCATATACAATACTATCTTACTATAATATCACTGTTGCAGTTACTAAATCTAGGTCATCATCATATTCAATAGGATTACTGGACTGTCTATTTTGCACAGGTCAACTTATCGTTAACATATATATATGTATATAAGTGCTCAAAGAAATGGTTCTATATAATATTAGTCACAATAATCTAATTCTCGTACTACAATAGCTTTGTCATGTGTATGTTGTTTTCACTTTTATATTGTCAACACAACAAAATATAAAACCAATCATTTGCTTTATTTGATTCACTGATACTTGAATTCATTGAGACCTAACTGTGTTTATCAAACTATTGTAAGAATAATGACAATAAAATGTTGAGCTGATGTGAGTTCTTGAACGATGAGAATTTTTGTGAAGTTTAATTATCAAATTTGGAAGGTTTACAGACTTGTTTATGACCTATCCCTAAAGATGTATCTTTGTTCAGTTGCGTGCTACTACCTTCAGTGGGATCAATGCATCAAAGAATACTTATGTCACAACTTCTAAACCTTTATCATTGTAAATTGATAGTGAAATTCCTATTACAAAACTAGACTTTAATGATGATAAAATATCTGCACTCATATGTGACTTCAAGAACTACTGTGATATGCTTTAGTCTTATGTCTTCCACAAGCTTAAAAGATAGTGGTTAGGGCATGGCTCTACTTCATAATTTTCAAAGAAAACTCTAACTTATGATGTATAACAATAGACCAAACTTCTCTAGCTGCAAGGACCGATAAGAAAATAATACATGTACAGAGTGCCACAAATCTGTTAATACATCAAACTAACCTCTAATTGTTTGTTTCCACATATTGTCGTTTATATATGCATCAATAGGTCATCACACCTCTATTACAATCATTGTTAAGAGCATATTAATATCAAGAATACTTTTCAAATTCATTGTTCTATTAGATAAAAGAATCAACCTCCTTTTGATGGGGATGCATGTGCATGTGTTTTTTCAATAGAGTCACTGCTTAGTTTACAAAAGAAGATTTATTGCCTTGACCAGTTTTATTTGTGATTGTTGAAACTCCTATTTTACGGTTCACACCTGAGTTAACATGATATAAGCTCCAAAAATCCCACAGGTGATCCAACTACTATACGTTTAGAGGAGCCTTACTCAAATATGTTGTAACTTCAATGCATAATGCCCAAACTTGATGCTATTTGGGCCAATGAAAGATTCCATTTTTTGATGCATGAACCATACAAAAAACTTTGGATTCACCCATGAAATTGGTGATGGCATGAGTTTCATATTGGATTGGTTGAAGCGTCTCATGGGGCCTTACGATTTTCTCTTTTTGCAAGTGAAATTATATGTTGTCATAAACCTAAAACTTTTGAGGAACCCAAAGTTGCTTATGTCACTACTTGTACTTGCCCTCTACTTTCCAAAAAATATCATGAACTTGTTGTTGGATGTGGCAAAGTTCAAACTCATTCAACACACAGAAACACACAGAAATTAACCATGGCATCACACAAACTCCTACACTGTGATCTCTGGAAACATCTGGATTGTGTAATGCCATGGTTAATTTCTGTGTGTTTCTAATGAACAGTGTCTTGCTCACTTTAAGTAGTTTGGTGACTTGTTTAGTTCTTAATGCCTATTATGGTTTCATATACCCTTGGGCATCGCCTTTCTAGAAATACCGGCCAACCTATAGTAGCTTGTCCTCTATGATTTGTATTAAGATCACTGAACAGTTACACGGAATATGATCTCTGATATGATAACAAAATTTCGAGGATGATCTGTTGGGCATTTTAATGAAGGAATAACTCTAGTCTAAATGACTTGTTGTTAATCTCAACTCCTTGATATCAGTGACATAATTCTCATTATGATGACAGTGCTCCTGTGACAGAATTGTAAACTCCCCTCTTTGTCAATCCAACCAGCATCCCCTGTATTCAGCCATCGATTTTCTCTAAATGCAGCTGCAATGGCTTCCTCTTGGCCCTAATACTTTTGCATCACATGAGGACCCTTTGTTAATATATTTCCCACATTATATCCCTCATTCTCATATAAAAATGTATTGCTTGGTTCAATCTGAATTTCCACATGAGGGGCCATTTTTTTAGAAAGTGGAAATCTCACATGGCCATCTAGATTAATCATTTCCTCTTTGGAAGCAATGATTTTCATTGCATTAAGTTCCTGCATTAGGATGGGAAAACATTTTTAAATTTAGTCTTCAACAAACTAGTTTCCATGCTTTGCAACCTAATAGATATGTATGTATTAAGGGTAGGTGCGCTTCATGTTAGAGTCCACAATGTGTCCCAATGTCACTTATTAAATGCAATTGAGGTTAGGCCAAATAGGGTCCAAGTGCTCTGCCACCTTTGTAGTGTCTAACAGAGGCACAAAGTAGGGTTGAAACAACTCCACATTAAAGAAATTGCATAAACCAAGAAAGAGTGGAAGCTTAAAATTTAAAAGAATTATCACCCATGAAATTGGTGATGGCATGAGTTTGTTATCTGATTGGTTGAAGCGTCTCATGGGGCCTTACGATTTTCTCTTTTTGCAAGTGAAATTATATGTTTTCATAAACCTAAAACTTTTGAGGAACCCAAAGTTGCTTATGTCACTACTTGTACTTGCCCTCTACTTTCCAAAAAATATCATTAACTTGTTGTTGGATGTGGCAAACTCATTCAACACACAGAAACACACAGAAATTAACCATGGCATCACACAAACTCCTACACTGTGATCTCTGGAAACATCTGGATTGTGTAATGCCATGGTTAATTTCTGTGTGTTTCTAATGAACAGTGTCTTGCTCACTTTAAGTAGTTTGGCGACTTGTTTAGTTCTTAATGCCTATTATGGTTTCATATACCCTTGGGCATCGCCTTTCTAGAAATACCAGCCAACCTATAGTAGCTTGTCATCTATGATTTGTATTAAGATCACTGAACAGTTACACAGAATATGATCTCTGATATGATAACAAAATTTTGAGGATGATCTTGCTGCATTTTAATGAAGGAAATAACTCTAGTCTATAAGGACTTGTTGTTAATCTCAACTCCTTGATATCACTGACATAATTCTCATTACGATGACAGTGCTCCTGTGACAGAATTGTAAACTCCCCTCTTTGTCAATCCAACCAGCATCCCCTGTATTCAGCCATAGATTTTCTCTAAATGCAGCTGCAGTGGCTTCCTCTTGGCCCCAATACTTTTGCATCACATGAGGATCCTTTGCTAATATATTTCCCACATTATATCCCTCGTTCTCATATAAAAATGTATTGCTTGGTTCAATTTGAATTTCCACATGAGGGGCCATTTTTTTAGAAAGTGGAAATCTCACATGGCCATCTAGATTAATCATTTCCTCTTTGGAAGCAATGATTTTCATTGCATTAAGTTCCTGCATTAGGATGGGAAAACATTTTTAAATTTAGTCTTCAACAAACTAGTTTCCATGCTTTCCAACCTAATAGATATGTATGTATTAAGGGTAGGTGCGCTTCATGTTAGAGTCCACAACGTGTCCTAGTGTCACTTATTAAATGCAATTGAGGTTAGGCCAAATAGGGTCCAAGTGCTCTGCCACCTTTGAAGTGTCTAACAGAGGCACAAAGTAGGGTTGAAACAACTCCACATTAAAGAAATTGCATAAACCAAGAAATAGTGGAAGCTTAAAATTTAAAAGAATTATCACCCACGAAATTGGTGATGGCATGAGTTTCATATTGGATTGGTTGAAGCGTCTCATGGGGCCTTACGATTTTCTCTTTTTGCAAGTGAAATTATATGTTGTCATAAACCTAAAACTTTTGAGGAACCCAAAGTTGCTTATGTCACTACTTGTACTTGCCCTCTATTTTCCAAAAAATATCATTAACTTGTTATTGGATGTGGCAAACTCATTCAACACACAGAAACACACAGAAATTAACCATGGCATTACGCAAAATCCTACACTGTGATCTCTGGAAACATTTGGATTGTGTAATACCATGGTTAATTTCTGTGTGTTTCTAATGAACAGTGTCTTGCTCACTTTAAGTAGTTTGGCGACTTGTTTAGTTCTTAATGCCTATTATGGTTTCATATACCCTTGGGCATCGCCTTTCTAGAAATACCAGCCAACCTATAGTAGCTTGTCCTCTATGATTTGTATTAAGATCACTGAACAGTTACACAGAATATGATCTCTGATATGATAATAAAATTTTGAGGATGATCTTGTTGCATTTTAATGAAGGAAATAACTCTAGCCTATAAGGACTTGTTGTTAATCTCAACTCCTTGATATCAGTGACATAATTCTCATTATGATGACAGTGCTCCTGTGACAGAATTGTAAACTCCCCTCTTTGTCAATCCAACCAGCATCCCCTGTATTCAGCCATCGATTTTCTCTAAATGCAGCTGCAGTGGCTTCCTCTTGGCCCCAATACTTTTGCATCACATGAGGACCCTTTGTTAATATATGTCCCACATTATATCCCTCATTCTCATATAAAAATGTATTGCTTGGTTCAATCTGAATTTCCACATGAGGGGCCATTTTTTTAGAAAGTGGAAATCTCACATGGCCATCTAGATTAATCATTTCCTCTTTGGAAGCAATTATTTTCATTGCATTAAGTTCCTGCATTAGGATGGGAAAACATTTTTAAATTTAGTCTTCAACAAACTAGTTTCCATGCTTTGCAACCTAATAGATATGTATGTATTAAGGGTAGGTGCGCTTCATGTTAGAGTCCACAATGTGTCCTAGTGTCACTTATTAAATGCAATTGAGGTTAGGAAAAATAGGATCCAAGTGCTCTGCCACCTTTGAAGTGTCTAACAGAGGCACAAAGTAGGGTTGAAACAACTCCACATTAAAGAAATTGCATAAACCAAGAAAGAGTGGAAGCTTAAAATTTAAAAGAATTATCACCCATGAAATTGGTGATGGCATGAGTTTCGTATTGGATTGGTTGAAGCGTCTCATGGGGCCTTACGATTTTCTCTTTTTGCAAGTGAAATTATATGTTGTCATAAACCTAAAACTTTTGAGGAACCCAAAGTTTCTTATGTCACTACTTGTACTTGCCCTCTACTTTCCAAAAAATATCATGAACTTGTTGTTGGATGTGGCAAACTCATTCAACACACAGAAACACACAGAAATTAACCATGGCATCACACAAACTCCTACACTGTGATCTCTGGAAACATCTGGATTGTGTAATGCCATGGTTAATTTCTGTGTGTTTCTAATGAACAATGTCTTGCTCACTTTAAGTAGTTTGGTGACTTGTTTAGTTATTAATGCCTATTATGGTTTCATATACCCTTGGGCATCGCCTTTCTAGAAATACCGGCCAACCTATAGTAGCTTGTCCTCTATGATTTGTATTAAGATCACTGAACAGTTACACAGAATATGATCTCTGATATGATAACAAAATTTTGAGGATGATCTTGTTGCATTTTAATGAAGGAAATAACTCTAGTCTATAAGGACTTGTTGTTAATCTCAACTCCTTGATACGTTCATCTCTGGAGTCAAATGATGACAAGGTTCTGCGATTTAATTGTAAACTCCCCTCTTGTCAATCCAACCAAAGATCCCCCGTATTCACCATCGATTTTCTCTAAATGCAATTTCCGCAATGGTTCCCCTTGGCCCCAATACTTTTGCCTCATAGGAGGACCCTTTGTTAATATATTTCCCACATTATATCCCTCATTCTCATATAAAAATGTATTGCTTGGTTCAATCTGAATTTCCACATGAGGGGCCATTTTTTTAGAAAGTGGAAATCTCACATGGCCATCTAGATTAATCATTTCCTCTTTGGAAAGCAATGATTTTCATTGCATTAAGTTCCTGCATTAGGATGGGAAAACATTTTTAAATTTAGTCTTTAACAAACTATTTTCCATGCTTTGCAACCTAATAGATATGTATGTATTAAGGGTAGGTGCGCTTCATGTTAGAGTCCACAATGTGTCCTAGTGTCACTTATTAAATGCAATTGAGGTTAGGCCAAATAGGGTCCAAGTGCTCTGCCACCTTTGAAGTGTCTAACAGAGGCACAAAGTAGGGTTGAAACATCTCCACATTAAAGAAATTGCATAAACCAAGAAAGAGTGGAAGCTTAAAATTTAAAAGAATTATCACCCATGAAATTGGTGATGGCATGAGTTTCATATTGGATTGGTTGAAGCGTCTCATGGGGCCTTACAATTTTCTCTTTTTGCAAGTGAAATTATATGTTGTCATAAACCTAAAACTTTTGAGGAACCCAAAGTTGCTTATGTCACTACTTGTACTTGCCCTCTACTTTCCAAAAAATATCATGAACTTGTTGTTGGATGTGGCAAACTCATTCAACACACAGAAATTAACCATGGCATTACACAAACTCCTACACTGTGATCTCTGGAAACATCTGGATTGTGTAATGCCATGGTTAATTTCTGTGTGTTTCTAATGAACAGTGTCTTGCTCACTTTAAGTAGTTTGGCGACTTGTTTAGTTCTTAATGCCTATTATGGTTTCATATACCATAATAACTCTAATGAAGGAAATAACTCTAGTCTATAAGGACTTGTTGTTAATCTCAACTCCTTGATATCAGTGACATAATTCTCATTATGATGACAGTGCTCCTGTGACAGAATTGTAAACTCCCCTCTTTGTCAATCCAACCAGCATCCCCTGTATTCAGCCATCGATTTTCTCTTTGTCAAATCTTCTATGTATTTCAATTTTCTAGTACATGGCTTTAACGGGGTATGTGAATATTAAGGTACCTTGAGTGGTTGCAGTATGCAACTATATCAGCCAGCATAGTTGGTACAGTGATCATTGCTGTTACAGAGTGTTTCTGTATCGCATTCATAATAGAAGCCGCTTCAAACTTGGGTATGAAGACATGGCATCCTCCTGCCATTACAAGGGCCAATGCTGAAGAGATTCCCCCAATATGGCAGAGTGGAGATGTGTGGAGATAAACCTGCCAAGCACGACAACATCAACGAATATGGGAATCCTTTGAATTTTTTTTTAATTTCAACTTGGACATGAACTTGTTAGGCTAATCCATGTAGTGCTCATCTCTATCGCTACTACTTCTAGGATGGGTAGATTTTCTCCTTCACGACCATGGAAAGGTTTGTGAGAAGCTTAGAATGAGCAGTCACAAGTTAAAGAATTACTTCTAATCTTCTCATTTCAAGTACGAATATGTAAGGCTCTTACATCATTGCAGTTGTAGCCAATAAGGGCAATTTTGGTGAGTGATTGAACGATAAGTGCACTATGGCTAAGGGCTACTCCCTTTGGCTTCCCAGTGGTACCTAGACAATACAAGTTAGAGGGCATTCATATACCAAGTACATAGAGGAGCCAAACCACAATAGTATGGCAGTAAAATAGGGCCATGTTAATATACCTGATGTGAAGCAAATCAATGCAGTTGAATCGGGTGCCCAGCGAAAATTCAGCTCTTCAAATCCTCCTGCATATTGTCCAACAGACTCTGCAGTAATCACTAACCAAATAAAAAAAAACCAAAGATCAGTACAATTTAAAATTGTCAAAGTACTTTTGGGGTTTCCATCAATGGAATATATCATATGATTAATCCCAACAAATTAAGTGAAATAATTTCCACAAAATCAGGTTACAATACTTAATTACCCTCCCACCATCGGAAAAATGCAGTTGAACAAGAATGAACAATCAACTAACTGTAAGGGCCCGTGCCAACAGAGATGACATAATCACTTTTACTTTGAATTTGGCAGACTCAAGGTGTTGCTTTCATTGGGAGGCTTCATGATTTTAGTTGCTAGATATTTACATCTTGGTTTTGGCAGTTTTCTAGTGTGATGCCTTGGAGTATGAGGCTTCTGCTTATTTTCTCTGCTACAGTGACGCTGAGTGCCTTTTATTGATCTACCCTTAATGATACTATAGATAACATATCATTGTATGATTTGATTGTTTGTGATTTGGATCCCCAAGACCCTTTTTCAATGACTCATGTTCGACAATACTATTCTATGATCAGTCACTAAATATTGCAAGAGTAACTACTAAAAAAGATTTCCCTAAGATATAAAGGACATATTGCTACTATTGAGTAAGGGATGTTTTGGCTGAGTGGGATGAAACAATTTGAACTATGGTCATAATATTTTCACTAATTTGTTGTATGCAGAACCATCTGCACCATAAAATCTAAATGTTGTTTTCGATCTACTGATTTGATCGGATACTCCTTTAAAAAACTATGACTTATGACATTTACTTATAGATGGGTTTCAATGTTCGAGTTCATATGTATATGGTTGGAATTTCTCTCATCAGGATTGGTATTGGAAGAGAAGGGTTTTTTAATGCATTATATATGTCGATACACAGTTGAGTATAGGGGTATCATAGTAAAATGTGTTTGGATGTTTTTGTTAACAATCTATATTGAGTATGTCAAGTAGTGAGCTTGTTTTAACAAAGGACCATGAGTCAATAAAAGGACTGAATTGTGCATATACAAGGATATTTATGCTACTTGAAACTACCATAGACTCTATTGCTACATGTTTTTTTTCAGAAATTATGTAAGAGTAAAGGTTTTGGGGCTTCTTTTCTAACTTGTGCTTCATGGTGAAATTATTTTTGACAATATATGTTGCAAGGTTCTAAATTACTTGATCCCATATGAAAACCATTAAACCTTTTGGATTGAAATATGACAAGAGAATTGAGATCTGAATACTGAGAAAGATTGTTGTTTTTCTCTGCTTGGGAAATCAAGAGTAACCACATAAGTTTTAATGGATCCCCTAGGGAAATTGTCACAGATCTTGAGTTGGGTTCCCATATTTGACAGAAAAAACAGAGGACCATACTTAGTATGATGATTGGTGGTTTTCAGCATTTGGCTGTATACATTTGGCCCAAAGATGAAATTGGTCCATAGGTTTTTCAGAAGCAGGAGATGGATCTATCATTGAACTCAAAAAATGTTAATTTTGAGTCTAGTATAGCTACATTGCTGAGCTATAAAGTCCTTAGATTTTGCAGTTGGGTGTTAATAATCATGAAGAGCAACAATTCATGTCAATGGATCAGCAGTTCTTCAGGAAGAGCTCGAAGGATATTAGAGGATATGGTGGCATGCATGATTTGGGTTATCTTGCTACTTGATTGGATTCTGGACCTTCTTCACCACCTGTGTCATAACAAGTCAATGTATATGTAGATAAAGAACTTTACAGGGACTTAAATGAGATGGTTTCTCTGGTGTATTCCTTCATTTTATGTTTGTGATCAATCTTATCCATTTTTCCATATGACCCAAGTCTTAAGTTTTCATAATGAGTGGACATCAATGGGCTTTGGACTTGTGTTTTTAGTTGATATTCATGCAATTTTGATAAAATAGTAGCCCCAAATCCTTAAATGGTTGAAACCATCATTTTGTTTTCCTGAATCACAAACAGAAATGTTGCATAAGAATACAAATGAAAAAGATTATTCTTATTCTATGTAGTTGGTATTGCCCATTCTCTTTGCTAAAAAAATATTTCCATCTATAATGTGTGTTGCTTTCATTGGGAGGCTTCATGATTTTAGTTGCTAGATATTTACATCTTGGTTTTGGCAGTTTTCTAGTGTGATGCCTTGGAGTATGAGGCTTCTGCTTATTTTCTCAGCTACAGTGACGCTGAGTGCCTTTTCCTTTTCAGTGGTCAAATTCTACGAGGATAAGGTTAATTATGGAAGATTATAGGGTGAATAAATCCTCTCACTATGCCACCCCGGTGACACTCCCACTCTTAGGGACTTGTCTACTAAAAAGGTGAAACTGGATTTTGGAAATGTGCATATCGTTAACCGAAGCTCAATATCATCAGTTTTGCAGGATGCTGGATTGCATTCATTATTTTTTCTTTCACTGTATTTTGTCACTGCAGTTGGAAGATTTAATGACAAGAAGCAATGTGACACAATGTTGTTTCTGGTTTTCTATTTTTTCTTTCGAGCATCACCTTAAGGAAGCCATGTAAATTCTAGAAAGGAGTTTTTTTTTTTTAGAAATTGAAATGGGAATCTAGGTTGTTAGTCGGGCTCATTGTAATCTTGCCAATTAGTAGGAGTACGATGAGGTGTTGGGCATTGCTTCAGCAAAAACACTGAGCATAATGGAGATTTCTATATTTTTTTTGGTTTTCAAACATAAGAGGAGAGAAAATAATACTGAGAGCGAGAAACAAAGTGAAAACAATAAGTGCTAAAGTGGTGGCACTTTCAATGAAGAGATACTAGGACATCAAAGCTTGGTAACAGTCTCTTGGGTAGAGTAGTTCGTGCAAGTGCAAGTCAACTCTCAGAGAAAATTAATGGAGCTTGAAGCAATTTTCCAGTGAAAACTTTCCTCCTGCTCTAGGTTATTAACTTATTATACAGCAAATGCATTAGCTACAATCATTGGGAAAACAGGTGATTGGGATCTTTTAGTAGCTGGTATTGTATTTGCTGCAATTGAGGGAATTGGCATTGTTGTGTATAGAAACCCCATACCCATAGCCAAGCTATAGTCTCTAGTTACAGAAAACTTCTAGAAAGCGGGAGTCTACTTAGGTCTTTTTTTAGATGCCTTCAAACTTGGAAGCTACAGATTATAACACAAGTGACTAAAGCCGCAGATGGATGCTATTTTTCAATTCTGAAATTTGCATAAGTAAATAGAACATTTGATATTCTTTCCAGTGCCACAATTTCATACACCACTAATATTTAAATGGGATGTCACTTATCTCCTGTACAGTTACAGCCAGTGCAAGCTATTGCAAGGGCCTTCTATCCCTACACGTGGAGTTTAATTATAAAGCACATGATGGATGCCACTTTTTCAACATCTTTGTTTATTAATAAACAGATCTAGGGTAATTTGGGGAAAGAGCTTCGGGGTTTGATTCTTTTTAGACACAGACAGAAAATGAAGAGACCACTCAGGTTGAATTCAAAGGGGGCAAATTTGGTGGTCTACTGAAACATGCAGAGTGGCATCATGTGGCAGGAAACCATCGAAAAGGACATCATGCCAGATGTTGTGTATATGTATCAATTGTGGAGCAGAATAACAATGGGAACAATAATTCAAATCCTCAAGTTCATGATGATGAGAAGATTTAAAGTAATTTGTTTGTGGAAAATGGTAGAAAGAACAATCAATCTGTTTCAGAGCATGCAGCATGTCTTGATGAGGCAACAAAAGTCTTATAAAAGTTTTGATAGAGGTAAGAGAACTCAAGGAAAACAATGAAGGTTGGGCTGATGAGTTGTGCAAAAATTTACTGTATTGGTCATTCTCTAGAGAGGGCATTAAGGCATAGAGCAAAAATTGGGATCTAGATGTTGAGTGGTAGGTAAAACATTATGGATTCCAGGTGGTAGGATATGTTTGGGCCACATGAAATGGATTTTCAAGCCGCTCAAAATGCAAATGACAGAGATTCCTTACATTTGGAGGTAGATTCCTTTAGAAAATATCTTTCAGAAAAGTAAATATCAATGAAAGCCTCCTCATGATTTCATCCTGACTTGAAACACCAGCTTGATACTACCATAGAGAAGTTAATAGCTTACATTGAGGAATTCATTTAATATTATACTTTGGAAATTGTTCCTTGCATGGAGAGATTGTCTTATCTTGATACAAGCCTCCTTTTTCTTATTAAAAAATAGAATGTAGTTAATTCTCATAAGTGAACCTGGTTCATAGATGTTTTTTTAAGCTTGATTCTCATTATGGAAATTCGTTGGAAAAATAAGCTATAATTTCTTTGGACATGTTCCTCAGAGAAATATTCAATTACGAAGAAAAGGAAGTAGACCTTATAAATGAAAAGTAAATGTGATGAATTCAAATAAAACCTCAAAATGAAGAATAAATTACGGAATTGTAGGACCTTTTATGTAAATTTTATGAGAATTTTAAATAAATGAGAATGGATAACAGAAAAATAAGAACTAATATTGAGCAGACAGAAAGCAAATTGTTGTCAGTTAGAGAAAATCTGATATTTAAGACATCTGATATTTTTGTTTCTTGTATCATGATGATTGTTTTATTTTCCTTTTTAATTCGATCTTTGAGATATTTCTTCTTAATCTAGTTCCTTGACATTTTGTAAATGGCATGTATACGCTGGCAATGATGGCAGTTATACAATTGTCGTTCATATTCTTCATTTCTCAAAAGTAAAAAGCATTTGTTTGATGCACTTAGTTTCTTTTTTGCATTCATAACATTAAAGGAACTGAAAAGAAAAACTTGCATTTGCATGTAGGATTGTGTTTTTTTTGCAAAAAAGGAACATTAGGAAATCTGCATTTAGTTTTGTGCTCAATGTTTTCTTTTGTTCATTGATTTGCTTGGTCACAAAATTATTTGCTCTCTTCCCTTTGTAGCTAGGTCTTTCATTGAAAAACTAAAAGTGAAAAGTTTGCTTATCATTCTTAGTTTGCATTTAGGAATTTCTACATACATCATCGCGGTACCATTGAAAGCCAAATTGTTAAGCAAGATCAACATAAAATTAATCTCAATTTATCTAAAAATGCATTGGAACCATAACAATAACATTTAGAAGGTCTAGGCTAGAGACGTGTTCCGGCGTCGTAAAACATAGCAGTTGTCGTTAACTTGTCTGCGATACATTTCGAGTGTGATATCTCACCCCACGTACGTAAGTATATCGTAGCACGTCCCTTGGGGCGGCGTTACAGTACGATAAGTATATAGGTGGTGCTCTCACTGTGCGGTTTCGCATTAGACAGCGCTATTACGGACTTGGGCCTCCACGTACCTTCGGGTATATTTGGGAGGACAACTTTTAGGTTCTATCCATCCATAGTGAACCGAGTCGGCCGCCTTTAAATTGTGATACACCGAACACAGCATTCGGGGAGATTGCCTGCCCGTACTTCTTGGCTTGCCAGGAGGTATTCTGCAGTTCACAGTTTACTGGTAAACCCTTTTGCCTAGCATTACCCTCTTTTTGTTTATTTATTTTTGGTTAAAATTAATCAACAATCATGGAAGAACATAATCCTACCCCCCGTCGTTCGCGTAGATTAGCTTTAAAACCACCTTTACCACTAGAAGTTACTTCTAGTAGGCGAAGGCGATCAAAATCTGCCCAAGAGTGATGTTGATGTTGTGGATGATATTACTTGATGCTTCATGATGGGTGTTCTTTCTCACTTTCACATAATCTTGTTATAGTCTCTGCTTGATGCTTTTGTTGCTATGGTCATGTCAGGCATTAATTAATTGTCTTCAATGTTCAATGTGTGAAGAGTGCAAATGTTCCCTTGATGCGGTTTAAATTCAGGCACAATAGACTGCTGTTATGCACCATGTTTCCCTGGCTCCTACATATTGGAATATGCCCAAAATGATTTTGGAGAGTGATATCCATTCATGGAAGGATATTTGCACTCGCCTTTCATGGAAGTTTATTTGCACTCGTCTTTCATTCTCTCATGAACCAAGTGAAATTTCTTGGGGAATTTCTAATCAACAAGTTTTAGGAGTTTGTGTCAGATTTGGGTAGACTCGTAGAATGATTAGCTTGTGGCTGCTATAAACTCTTTTTGTCAACCCATGGATGCATGGATTAAATTTGCACTTGATTTGTAGTTTCCAATGATTTGACACTAAGAATCATTGGCTGACTGTGGTGATTCGTTGACTTCTTTTTCTTCTTTTTGCCCCTTTCCCTTAGATGGTCATTCATGGGAGGGAAGTTCCGGTGAATGTATGATTTGTGGTGTGCATTTATCTATTGGTTATCTTTGGTAACATCCCATGTTGTTATTTCAATGGAACTTGGTTAAATAACAAACACTAAGTGCTAATTAGTAGTTTTAAATGTTTGATACAATAATTAATTTTGCTTTTTATAGGATCCCAAACGTGCTTTTTTGGGCACGAAACTTTACATGGCACCGTGTGTTTACAAATCATGGAAAACATTTGAGTCTTTTAGGTTATTTCATGGCACTCTTTGGACGTGTTTCACTATGGAAAATTATGGTCAACGGGAGGACAATGTCTTAAGGGGTTACTTTCATTGATAAGTAAAAGAATCACTAATGTGACTAGTTTCCTTCCTCACTTTTATCATGGAAAATGATAGAGGATATGTTTCAACTTCTTATAACCAATTCTTTACAACTTAAGGGAGAGGTGTTTTGGAAAGGATGATTAAAGTTATTGTAATATTTTGTTGTTTTGTTTAAAGCTTTTAAGTGTTCATTAGGTGATTTGGAGATATGATTTAATTTAGTGGAAATTTTTTTTTTATATTTTATATTTGAATGATGTTCTTTGTTTTATAGATGATGACTCATGATGTTATTGTTTTGTGTATAATGATTTATTTTTGCTTTTGGGCTTGGGCCTTGGCACAACATTTTAATAAAAAATTGCATAATGGTTTTGTGAACATTACACTTATTTTACTTTGAAAGCTACTTACAAATCTAGTAATTCTCAACTCTTGGAAACTATTGATGCGAGGTTCTAGATCGATTTGAAATTTCGCCACGGAATATTCGGTGAGATGTCAAAATCTAATCCTGGGAAGAAACTATCGAGGCAAATTAGTGTATTATCATACTTTAAAAAGTCTCCAATCCAAGAATACATTCTCTTCATGCTTCGAGCTCCTTTGAACAATCTATTACTTTTGAGAAGATGTTAACTCTTGTGAAAATGTATCGATATCCATATGAAGTGGATAAAATAATAGGTTCCGCGGTAATGATCAAGGTGAGATAAATGCGGATTTCAACGGGGAAATTAATGATGAAAATGTTAAAGATATTTCCTTGGAAGGTGACACAAACCATTCACGGAAAAAGGAAAAGACCGGTGGACCATAGGGAGAAAATTCCAAGATGATTGGCTCTCGGAAGTTTTTTCCATTTATTGAAGAAATACCTTCTGAAATGAGGATTTACGAGAAGTTAAATGTCTTGCGTGTAGTTGGAAAGGATTCTCGAGGTAGTGAAATTTCGGATGAAGCTAGATACGATTACAAAAGCATGTAGGAAAGGTTTATGAAAAGAAAATTGTAGATGGTAAAGAGAAATCTATTGTCGGATGGAAATCTTTGGAGGAATGCCGACATAGCCAATGTGTGGAAGAATACAAAAAAATATTTAATAAATAAGAAGAAACTTGGGGCAAGTGGAGGAACCATCATATCTCAATTTGAAAAAGACGATGGAAAAGTTTGTTATCCAAGACGATACAATTGAGCAACGTATTTCACATCTTAAGTAAAGGTAGATCTGTGACGGATTATCCGGATCGAGATGAAATTTCTATCTTTTCTTCACGTGCCAAACTTTCCATCTTCTCATTGGTCCATAACTAGTGGTTGGGAATGGGCGAGTATACAAGCTCAAGTAGAAATTGATGATTTGAAACGGAGATTGCAAATGATAGGTTTGGCATTGTCTTTGGATGAGGTTACAACTTCTGACTATTGATAATAATTCGCTTGGATTTGCATGAGAATTTATATGGTTAATGACCATATTAGGCATTCCTATCTACTTGGGATTAAAAGATGAGAGAGACTTCTACAATTTGAAAATATTTATGAACTTGTTCTTAATACTTTGAAGGAAAGTGGTATGAATCATTTAACGATTGCAAAAAAGTTGTATGTGTTGGAAAGCGAGATGGAGCATCGGTAATGCAAGGACAAAGGAATGGTCTTTTTTGTGTTCGACTACAACTATCGGCGTCGCCATATATGATTAATATTCATTGTGGCTCATAGGATAGATCTTGCATTTAAATAGTAAACAAGTTTCCATTAGTTTCAAAAGTTGAAGATCTTGTACGTGAGACTCATGCATACTTTCTCGTAGTCCCAAACGATATTTAGAGTTTCTTGATTTGCATATGGTGTTACGGATGGAAAAAAACTGCGAAAGATGTTGATACAAGATGGATCTCATTAAATGGACCAGCTCAAGACTATTTAGTGAGTTCAAATCTTTGGTAGGGTTGATGTATGCAAATCGCTACGAAATGTAGACAAAGGTCAAGATCTTCTTTTTCGACTAAGCGATATAGAAACATTATTGACATTGGTTGAATTCTTCCTATGCTACATGAAATGAATGTCCTCTCGCCATCATCTCGGAAATCGCACAATGTATATTCTTGAATACACAAATGCGAGAAAGTCGGCATGCCTTGCATTGGATAATTTGTATATGATGCGGACTCTTTTATTGGTCCGGAGTTTACAAGTTGGACTAAGATCATCAATATGAAAATCTTTTGAAATTTTTTTGATGTTTGATGAAAAAGGGATACTATGTATCCGCAGTGCATGGGTATATGGTCCCCTGACTTGTTATATTAGTAAGACGGGACGAATCACCAAAGATTGCCTAGTGTCGAAGAGACCAATTTGATGATATTGTTATCTCGGTGAAATTGAAATTTGATAGAAATTGCGAGATCACTATCATCGGAGATAAGAGAACGATTTCCTCGAGATGAATTGTTGGAGGCCATGTGTGTGGTATACCCTCAATATTGGAACCAATTGTCGATGTTCAAGAGATTTAAGCCGATTTTCAAAAGAGATTAAAATGTTGTGAACCCACTTTTGCAAGAAAGTCTCGATACATGGAGAGCAGTTGAAGGTATTTTAGATTCATCAAAATTTTATCAACAAGGTGGGCGCTTTCTTTGAAACAATGTGGAAGCAATATCCTTTTGGAGAATCCTAATGAAAACGGTGCTATAACAAGATTATGGAATACTTTAAGTGCTTGATACTGTGAGAAAACATATGAGAATATTTTAAGTGCTTGATTTGTGTCAAACTATGATTTTGGGATCGGTGGAGGATAGAGAGAATGTTTAGTGCACTATCATTTTTGAAGTCAAAGTTGAGGAACAAGCTTGATAAACATGTGGATACATGTTTAAGATTATATGTAACAAGTATGACGTTGACAATTTTCCATGAAAGAGCACTAGCGCTTTGGCGGTCAGATTGTGATAGAAGGGAGAAAACAATATAACAAATTTATCTAATGAACTTGATACGGAACATAATGTTTTGGAGAGGCTCATAATGACGATGCATCTAGAGAAGATCATGTTCACAATGTAGAAAATGATGACCAAGATGAGAATTGGGAAATTGAAATGCCACAGGACTCTTATTTTGGTATACATGTTAAGATTGATCATAGGAATTACTATGTCAAATTCGGGTAAAAATGGGTTCTATATTTTGTATTTTTCATTGTAACATTGCAGCTACATTTATTTCATGTGTGTTATTTTAAGATTGATGTTTCATATTTAATCCTTACATTGTTTGCTTCTTATTTGTGACGGGAAATGGTGGATTTGATGATTTTGGGACCTATTTTCACATAGATAGTGTTTGAATAGTATTAAATGATAAATAAATAATTTAACAAGACTAATGCAAAGCATCGATGGGCTCATTCAAGTACATGAAACTACCTTGATGTCTAGCTGACATCTTAGAAAATTTTAATGGTATATATGTTGCTTGTGTTTGAGAATTTTGTTGAGTTTCGAGTTTTATATTTTCTTGGAAAATAATTATTGATATTTGGAAAAATGTGTGATTTTATATTGGTATTGCAGAACGAAGCTAGTTTTGATCTTTGATTGGAAATGAAATCGAGATTTGATGAAGTTGGGACCTATTTCTTTTCACATAGATAGTGTCATAGTATTAAATGATAAAGAACTAATTTAAGAAGTCTAACGCTAAGCAACAATGGGCTTATTCAAGTACATGAAATTGTGTTAATGTCTAGCCTTGATATGTTTGAAATTTTTGGTAGGTTTTGTTTGTTGCTTGTTTAGAGGATTTTGTTGAGCTTGAAATTAGTCTCTTGAATGCTTATGGTTCTCATATCATGCATATATCGATAGATCGATAGATCCAATTCTATTATTATAATCATTATTGTTTTCTTTATATATTTGGTGGTTTGAGGAAAATGTTTATTTCCTTTCACTTTGTGGCATGATTTCGACATCTTCACCTTTTAGAATATGGTAAAATGTTTTTCTTATTATGGAGATTTTTCTTGGAAAAGAGGTATTATGAGTTAGGTGCAAATGCACGATGTTGTGTAGCATTAGTGTGATAAATATGGGATAGTGCGAAGCATAGTTTTGAAGATTAGTCTAAGTTGACTTGTACCTAATCAACTCGGTCAAGTTGATTGTTGGTTGGAACGACTAATTGTTGGTTCGATGAATGACGAGAGAAGGTCTTGCGGGCACAAATACCAAAGGGAAAAATGGAGCCCATCATGGGGTACTCTTTGTAATTCTCCATACTTGCTACCTTTCCTCAAACTCTCCTCTCCAACCTCAATATCGGTGCTAGTAGTAACATGAAAAACAACACTACGCTTAGCGAGAACTAGAAGAGCGTGTTTTCCAAACTACACGAAACTACTTCCCTCACGAGTCTGTGTGCCATGCTTGGTCTCGGTGGTTCTCTTCCTTCTACTCCTGGTTCAATTACCATATATTCATTGGAACCAACACTCCAGACTCACTGAACAGCGATTATTTTTGCGTGAGAAGTGATTCGCCATTTGTACTAGTGATTCGCCATGATTTTACGGGATAATATAATCTCGTGAAGTTAACCCAAAAAATTATATATACATATTATATTATTAATAAATACTTCCATTTTTCCTATGTATCATGGGGATTCGCCTATTTTATATATAAAAATTTAGGGGGTTCTTAAAATTATCCTGCTTGTTGTTTATGTACTTTTGAGCTCTACAAAACAAATCTACAAAATTTGTCTATATAAATGACCACAAAATGTAATACTTACCTTTATATTTCGGTAACCACCTTAAATAAAGTCTATTGATATATCTTCTAGTCTTTGAATATGTATGTGGAATGGTTGAAATAGCCTAAGAGATCTTACTATCTCTCTTTTATTTATTATGCAAGCACGACCTTCTCTTACGAAATTTTGAATATCTTTCTTCATTCCTTCCAAAAATATATTTTTTGATCCTTTGAGATGTTTTAAGGAACCACCGTCCTACCATCGGAGAGACATGGGAAACCCTTAATATTTGTTTATTCGGATATGCTTGCGTGCATAAAAATATTCTACATTTGCAAAAAAGTATATCTCTCTTTCACTCCCAATGCTCCATAGAGTTCATCCCATCCTTTATAAATGTTAGTTTTGTTTAGTACTACACTCATTTTCCATTATGGCAAGCTTCTTCTAACCACTTAGGAATAGAAAATGTAATTGGATATAAATTTGAGGCCTCTTCTATTTTAGAAAAGAGCATCATGTACTAAATTTTCCTTACCCTTTTCTTGATTATCTCAAAATTAAAACTTTGCATTTTTTCTCCTCATTTTTGTTAATCTTCAAATGAAAATCATAGCTTCAAAATACGTTATGCTATCATGGTACTATCTTGACTTTAAGTACCTCCCGATGATATACTATCATTTTTTGTGCCATGTAATATTGCTTCCATTTATTTTCATACGTAGATTTCACCAAATATTTTCTTTGAATTCCTTGCTTTTAAAAGCCAATGGTATCCCTTATTGTGTTAATGTTACATAAATTCCTTGTCCTAGTGCCTCACACTCTACTATGAATGTTTTACCAAAATTAGGTGCAACCAATGTTGGTGTAGAAGACATGGCATCCATTAAAAGAGAGAATGCCAAAGTAGCCTCATCATTCCATATAAATGATATTTTCTTCAAGAGATATGTGAGTGGACTTGAAATGCATGCATAATTCTTAACAAATTACCAATAATATCATGTAAGTCTAAAAAATCTTCTAGGAACCTTGATTTTCTTAGGAATAGGTCATTTTGTAATAGCTTGCATCTTTTGAGGCTCCAACTTCACTCCTTCCTTTAAAACAATATGAACCAAATACTTGAATTCTTATTTCCCAAAAGCACATTTGGATACTTTTACATAAAAATGATTGTTCTCAATAATTTATATAACTTTTCCACATGTTTAGTGTGGTATTCCCATGATTTATTATAAATATGTGTATTATCAAAGAAAACCAACACAAATTTTATAAGATGGGATCAAACAAAATTATTCTTAAGTCGAGCCCGCCGGACTTCAAACGACGATAAACCATAATTCAAACCAAATTCGCGTTCCAAAATAGCCTGCTGACGTCGGCCAATTTTGTGACGCGAAAACCAAATGAATTCCGCCCTAATCTTTTTCGGGTCCGAAGTTGGGCTGGCGTACGGAGGGAGAGTTGTGACACGAATTTCTTATCAAATTCGCCCTAATATTTTTTGGGTCCAGATTTCCACTGCGCGAGCGGCCCAAACAAAGATCCGCTCCAATCAATTTCTGCCACGTGTCCTCAATAAAAACTTGCCCTGCTCCCGGCTGCGGGTGCATTCGATGGCGTTTAAGGCGATGGGACATGGATGTGGCGATTTCATATCAATCGCATTAAGATTTAACGTTGTTCAATTAAGTTCCAAGGTTTGCACATCAAATCGCATTAAATTTTAACACTGTTCAAGATCGGACCTCCACTCCCGTTACTGATTTTGCATGCTCCAATATGATCCGGCCTTCGGCTCTCATTAATGATCATAGATTAATTATGACGAGCGTCCTTCGATTGCATTGCATTGATAAAAGATCTGCTCCAATCAATTTCTGCCACGTGTCCTCAATCAAAACTTCCCTACTCCCGACTGCGGGTGCATTCGATGGTGTTTAAGGAAATGGGACATGGATGTGGCAATTTCATATCAATCGCATTAAGTTTTAATGTTGTTCAATTAAGTTCCAAGGTTTTCACATCAAATCCACATTAATTAAGTTTTAACACTGTTCAAGATCGGACCTCCACTCCTATTAGCGATTCTGCATGCTCCAATATGATCCGGCCTTCGGCTCTCATTAACGATCAGAGATTAATTATGACGGGAATCCTTCGATTGCATTGCAGTCAGGTCGATAAAATGGCGTTTCGCTATGGTTTTTCAAACGAGCCAGTTGTTGGGTTACACTGCCTGCTCACTGTGACGAGAAGGACAAGTGGCCAACTGAACTGCTGCTTAGACCTTGCTACATATCTGCATTTCTCTCGGTCTCGTCTGTGTTTGTCTTCCTCTGTTTCTTGGAATTCTGCTTCTCTGTCTCCTCTTGTGCCCACTACTAGTGAGACTGCACCCATGCCTCGCCTGCGTCAGAGGATGTGTTGCCGCAGGGGGAGCACCAGAGGTCAACCCCTGCGCGCTCCCTCCAGCCCCTCAATCGAGTCGTCTTCCGGCCAGTCCAGTGATTATTACGCAGGTCGCTATCCAAATACTAGGAGTGGGCGGGGTTGGGTTGTAGGATCTGGCCACCGTAGGGATTCCCCTGCTCCTCGTTTCCCCACCGCTAGTTCACCTTCTCCCACGACGCGCACTGCGCAATTTTCCTTTAATTGCTCTCTCAACTGCCCACGAATCACAGCTTCAGTCACTGTGGTTTTCCGCGAGGAGGCCCAAACGAAGGAAGAATGCACCCATGAGCTCGGAAAAAGTCGGCCAGCATTCGGGCCTTCAGGAGGGGAGCCGTGGCATGAATGTGGAGGTAGCACTTAGCGATCCTGGACCTTCCGAAGGATGGTGCCGAATCTTCGAGGAGCCGGAGGAGTAGTTTGGTTAATTTGTTTTTCTTGCTTTGTGGCCCACTTAATTGGGTTGCTTTTAGATTATTTTACTGTTCTGGACCTTTGTAATATTTTTGAATTCTGTAAATTAAACGTTCAAGACTGGTTTCCCCGTATGAGGGCAGTCTTCTTAATTTTTTGATTTTTTTATGACAAATTTGCCATGAGTCTGGGCAACGATTTTGACTTCGGTGTAATTTTATTCCCACTATTAATAGATTAAATTTACTTAGAAAAAAAATGTTGCCCTGTTTCTATTTTAAACCTGTTTTTTGAAATACAGAGCCATGTTTATATGGTCTACGTATTATATTATTTCTTTGTATATCTACAGGAACCTTTTTGCTATGAATAAGGTGGATGCTGTAGCGGGCTACTAATGGAAACAAGTGAGCCTGAACCTTACATCTCGGATGCAACAGATGGTTACCAATTTTGGAATCAAGCAAGCCTGATCTTACAAGCGAGCCTGGGTTTCTACAGATGGTTTTTATTTCCGGGAACAAGCGATCCAGAACATACAATCGACCCTGGGTTTATACATATTTTTTCTCTATCATGGATGCTTTTTGTGTGAGGTGTATATCAACAGTACATGTCTCTTCACATTTCCTGTATCCGCTTTATGATACTATTTTATGTGTTGACAGGTTATCACTCTGCCTTCAAAACTAGCGATGTTGGTTTATTGATATGGTCTAATGGTCTTTTTATATTTTGGACATATCACACTCCTCACATGATTAGTTTTTTTCTCTGTTCAAGGATTTTGGGTACTTTAATTTGTATTTGGAAAAATGGACGTCGGTACTCTATCTGTTGCTTTACTATTCTACATACCGCTATTTCACTTTCTTATAGATGCCTCGGGCATATTTGTATGTTTTCTCAGATTTGTCGATAATCTCCATGTGGACCGTTACTGGGTTTTATATCATGTCCCTGTATGTGACATGGGGTATTTTTCTATCATTGTTTGGGGTGGGACTTCCACTTTTCTAGATGGATATTTGGGTTCCAATCTTCAGATGTGAAAATGTAATGACTTCATGGACTGTTTTACTTCATATAATATATTCAAAACAACATTTTTTCTCTCGTGAAAAAAAAATGATTAATGTTTATCACTCTGCCTTCAAAACTAGCGATGTTGGTTTATTGATATGGTCCGATGGTCTTTTTATATTTTGGACATATCACACTCCTCACATGATTAGCGTTTTTCTCTGTTCAAGGATTTTGGGTACTTTAATTTGTATTTGGAACAATGGACGTCGGTACTCTATCTGTTGCTTTACTATTCTACATACTGCTATTTCACTTTCTTATAGATGCCTCGGGCATATTTGGAGGCTTTCTCAAATTGTCGATAATATCCATGTGGACTGCTACTGGGTTTTATATCAAGTCCCTGTATGTGACATGGGGTATTTTTCTATCACCATCTGGGGTGGGACTTCCACTTTTCTGGATGGATATTTGGGTTCCAATCTTCAGATGTGAAAATGTAATAACTTCATGGACTATTTTACTTCATATAATATATTCAAAACAACGTTTTTTCTCTTGTGAAAAAAAAATGATTAATTTTTATCACTCTGCCTTCAAAACTAGCGATGCTGGTCTATGTTGCTGGTTTATTGATATGGTCTGATGGTCTTTTTATATTTTGGACATATCACACTTCTCACATGATTAGCGTTTTTCTCTGTTCAAGGATTTTGGGTACTTTAATTTGTATTTGGAACAATGGACGTCGGTACTCTATCTGTTGCTTTACTATTCTACATACTGCTATTTCACTTTCTTATAGATGCCTCGGGTATATTTGGATGCTTTCTCAGATTGTCGATAATCTCCATGTGGACCGTTACTGTGTTTTATATCATGTCCCTGTATGTGACATGGGGTATTTTTCTATCATTGTCTGGGGTGGGACTTCCACTTTTCTGGATGGATATTTGGGTTCCAATCTTCAGATGTGAAAAATGTAATGACTTCATGGACTGTTTTACTTCATATAATATATTCAAAACAACGTTTTTTCTCTTGTGAAAAAAAAATGATTAATGTTTATCACTCTGCCTTAAAAACTAGCGATGCTGGTCTATGTTGCTGGTTTATTGATATGGTCTGATGGTCTTTTTATATTTTGGACATATCACACTCCTCACATGATTAGCGTTTTTCTCTGTTCAAGGATTTTGGGTACTTTAATTTGTATTTGGAACAATGGACGTCGGTACTCTATCTGTTGTTTTACTATTCTACATACTGCTATTTCACTTTCCTATAGATGCCTTGGGCATATTTGGATGCTTTCTCAGATTGTCGATAATCTCCATGTGGACCGTTACTGGGTTTTATATCATGTCCCTGTATGTGACATGGGGTATTTTTCTATCATTGTCTGGGGTGGGACTTCGACTTTTCTGGATGGATATTTGGGTGCCAATCTTCAGATGTGAAAATGTAATGACTTCATGGACTGTTTTACTTCATATAATATATTCAAAACATCGTTTTTCCTCTTTTAAAGTTTCATTTTTCATTTTTTTTAAATTGAACCCGCCGTCAGTATACCGACGCCTTGTAAGCGTCGGAATTGCAACAGCTTAAAAACGTCGGAAGAGCGACAGTATAAAAACTTCAGACGAGCGACGTTCAAAACGTCAGACCACATTTCGTCGGAATTGCGACAGTTTACAAACGTCGGAAGAGCGACGTTCAAAACGTCGGACCACATTTCGTTGGAATTGCGACAGTTTACAAACGTCGGAAGAGAGATGTCCAAAATGTCGAACCACATTGCGTCGGAATTGCGACCGTTTACAAACGTCGGAAGAGCAACGTTAAAAATGTCGGACCACATTTCGTTGGAAGTGCGACAGTTTACAAACGTCGAAAGCATGATGGTTCGAGAAACGTCGGAAGAGCGACGCTTGTTTGGAAGCGACGAAAAAAGTGTTGATAGTGAGACACTTTTTAAGTGCGTCGGAACTGCGACGGTATGGCAAACCACGTTTTTCCCACCCTCGAACTGTCGCTCTTGCGACGAATATGTGTCGGAATAGAGACGAATTGGCCGTCAGAAATTCCGCCAAATTTTCTAGTGAAGGGTCCAAGGGAAGATTTTATAGCAACCCAAATAAGGCATAATTCTACTCCTAGCCTTCAAAAATAAGGAGAAGAAGAGCCAGAAGAAGAACCAGAATAGAAATGGAAGAAATGGAAATGGAGACAGAAGTCATAAAGGTAGCAGAAAGTGAGCAAGAGGAAGACTCACAACACAACCCAACATCCCCTCAAAATGAAGAGGAAGTTTCCACCTTAGCTTCTTTGAGCACAAAGAGAAAAAGGAAAACCTCTATGTATTTTAGAACTAAAAAGAGTCAGAGGGTAAGTTAGAAAGAGCTAGAAACTCCTCCCAAGAGCCCCATCATCTTTGAATAATTACCAAGGGAGGCGGAAAGAATCAGAGAGATAGTTCTAAAGGAGAAATTGTAGATGGCACAGGAAGAGAATATAGCATTGTTGACAGTTGAAAATGTCTCGCCAACAGTAAGGGGATCTCCCTTGACTCTTGGGTTTCCTGTGACCTTTGGTCTTCCCCGACTTTAGGGATTACTTGTGACTTTGTGACCTTGCGACCTTGCGACCTCGCAACCTCGTGACCTTGCGACTTTGCGAACAATGCGACCTTGCGACTTTGCGAACAATGCAACTTTGCGAATTTGCGACCTATGCAACTTTACGACAGTGCGACCTTGCAACTTTGCAACCTATGCGACTTTGCGAACAACACGACTTTGCGACTTTGCGACCTATGTGACTTTGCAAACAATGAAAATTTGCGACCTTGCGACCTATGCGACTTTGCGACCTTGCGACATTGCAACTTTTCGAACTTTGCAACTTTGTGACCTATGCGACTTTGCGGCCTTGCGACCTTATGACCTATGCGACTTTGTGAACAATGTGACTTTGCAACTTTGCGACCTATGTGACTTTGCAACCTATGTGACTTTACGAACAATGTGACTTTGCGACCTTGCGACCTATGTGACATTGCAACCTTGCGACCTCACGACCTATGCGACTTTGCGACCTTGCAACCTCACGACCTATGTGACTTTGCGACCTTGCAACCTTGTGACCTATGCGACTTTGCAACCTTGCGATCTTTGCGACTTTGCAACCCATGCAACTTATGCAATTTTTCAACCTTGTTACCTTGCGACCTCGTGACCTTGAGACCTATGCGACTTTGCGACTTTGTGACCTATGTGACTTTGCGACCTATGCAACTTTGCGAACAATGCGACTTTGTGACCTTCCGACCTATGCGACTTCGCAACTTTGTGACCTTGCGACCTATGTGACTTTGCCACCTATGTGACCTTGCGACACATGTGACTTTGCAACCTATCGACTGCGAACAATGTGACTGCGACCTTGTGACCTATGCGACACAACGACTTTGCAACCTTGCAGCTTTGTGACCTTGCAACCTTGCGACCTCGCGACCTTGCGACCTCGTGACCTTGAAACCTCGCAACCTATGCAACTTTGTGACCTTGCAACCTTGTGAACTTTGCAACTTTGCAACCTACGACTTATATGATTTTGTGACCTATGTAACTTTGTGAACTATGAAACTTTGCGACTTTACGACCTATGTGACTTTGCGAACAATGTGAATTTGCGACCTTGCGACCTATGCGACTTTGCGACCTTGCGACCTATGCGATTTTGCGACCTGCGATCTGGAGTCATCTGCGACCTACGACCTTGAGTCATCTGTGACTTGCGACCTTGGGTTTTTATCTCTTCTACATTCCTCTTTCAGAGATCTCCAGGTTTCACAGAAAAATACCTTTTCCTGCATATCATTCCTATGTAAGTAACCACGTGCCTTTGAGCTTAAAGTGAGGCTCTTGGGGATTCGTGAGGATCCACCTCACTTTGAAAGGGTCCTCTTTCTTGCTGGTAAAACCCTGGCTCTTCATGAAAACCAATAACTTCCACATGGACGGTTGGAACCTCATCTTGTAGATTATTTTAATGGTTTCGTGCCAATGGACTCTTAATGAAACAAATACGTTGTTCAATGTATACTGATAGCACCTTTGACCAATTTCCTAAAAGGAATAATATGAAAATGAGTTAGCTCTCGATAATAATGAGAAAAACCAAGTGACTAGGAAAAATAGCTCATTCAAGGAGCAGCAACATTGAATCCAGCCTAAGATAATATAACCCATTTCAATTTTCTGAGCATCTATAAGTTCAAAAACTGGCTTAAAACTTATATACCCTAGCACATTTGAGAGACAACAAGACAAGTGGGTGAGGTGATAGGGTTGTGTAGAAATAATTCATGGGGATATTACCGACTGAAGGCCGAGTCGAAAACTTAGGGGGTTGAGCAAGCAGAGGGGGACCCAAAATTTTGAATATACCCAAAATTTTGGGTGGTGTTGTAGCGGCTACAACAAGCACTAAAGGATCAATTGTAGCAAAAAGGGAAACAAGTAGCCACCATGGCAGACTTGTGTATAGAAGCCCTTCAACACAGATTCCCTGTTGACTCATATGTTGTGTACCTCAAGGATAAATGGCTCCTATTTCAAATCAAAACTCGAGCCTCCCATGGATCCCTACCTTTCCAAGATTCTAGTAAATTCATGGATTTCTATAAGCAAGCTAGCATGGTTGATCAGGAAAAAATGGCAGAGTTTTATGTTCATAACCTTGTGCTAACAAATATTGATACTTGGGACTCAAATTCTACAATGGGGGATATGCAGTTGATGGCTCTAGTATCTTGGATGATGAATGAGGACACTAGAGCAAAAGAGATATGGAGTGTCATGAGAAAAAGAAATAGAGAACCCTTACATATCATACCAGAATTTTTCAGCCCAAGAGGAGTCATCCTTAACCGTCGAGATATTGAAAGGGACCCTGCACTACTTGAAAGCTACCTCCAAACTCAAACACATGTAATAGGCCACTTTGTTGATGTTTCTAGGAAGAGAGAAGACGATTTCATTATGTCTAGCCAAAAGAGATGAAACGACCTCCCTCATAGCCTCAAGAACGGGGAGTACCATACTCCAAAAATACTGAGGGGTGCATTGGAAATGGCACCATTATACAATAGGTCCATGGAGGCCAAGAAGACCCAATGGCTTGGTCTCAAGCTTAGTCCACCTTTGTTGTTGGGGTTGAATGATGAAGGGAAATAGATGGACAAGATAGAGAATGGGAGAATTCAGAAAAGAATAATGGTTTTTACCCCCTTGAGGGAACTCCCACATTTCTTCCTCCGGAATTCAGGGGGGTTGTCAAAGCCTTGAAGGAAATGCAGGAGGAAGATTATTTCCTCAGAGGATGAGAAACCATTCATTATGGGAGTGATGATGAGCTCCATCATTAGATATATTTGGAGGGGTTAATGGTCACCTTTTTTCCTCCTTAAATCTCTTTTTCTTGCATTTTTATTATTATTTGGTTTTATTGTGCTAAGTATAGGTGGTGATTAAGGCTAACATACTCTGAGTGCCTAATATGAGGTTGAGTGCAGAAAATCATGAGTAATTAGCATTTTTATGATGATTTTATCATAAAGGCTTGGAGGAGACAACAAGGAGAAATTATAGGAGGGTTTTCCACCCTCCTTAACTCTCTAAGGAATTCAAAGGATCCCCAAGGTTTCTCTCCAAAAATTCGAATTCCAGAGGCAGCCAAGAAATTCAAAGACCAAAGTGCACTCAATCTATGTTTTCTTGGAGTCAAGTGTACTCAGTCACTATTTTCAAAGGAGTTGTTGGTAGCTGCCCTGTAGAATAAACTGAGCAGAGCTAGAGCTAAGAAGGATTCGATTCTATTTGGAACTTTACTGCAAGCTATTGAGATTTTGATTATTGCACTCAGTGATTAAACTTTGAGAAATGTATGAGACTATTCTTTCATTAAATGAGCAGACCAATTTCATTTTACTGATTTAAGTTTCAGAGAGCTAGGCATGTGGGTTAGGGCTCAATCCATGTGCCTTAGCCTCTTTGTTGTAGTTCTTCTTTTCTTTCTGCCATTTAGTTAGTTCTTCTTTTGATAGTTTCATCGCTGCTTAGTTTTTTATTTCAGTGTACTGTTATAGGTTTCATTTGCTTACAAGTAATAGAATAGAGGAGAAAACTCTAAAAGCTGTGGATCAAGACCTCCCTTCTCATCTCTGTCAATAGAGCTTGAGGAGGGTGAACTTTCCCACAGACCCAAAAATTAATTTCTACTCACTGTTTCTGAGAATAGAGTAGATTTGCATTACCATTTTCAGTCTTCCTGTTGTACTATATTTTCACACATTTGTTTGTTTATTTGTGCATAAGTTAGCAGGTTTGATTGTAGGAATTAGTGTTAAAGCCCCAGAGCAGCTCCGTGGTGCCTCCTTGCTTCATTTTCCATCTTTATCTTCACAACCTGAGCATTGTTGTTACACCCTCCATTCCCTCCTTTTTCGCATATTCTGACTGCTTCACCCACCTTTTATTCCTAAAAACACTTAAAATATCCAACACGCCTTATTCCTTTTCTTTCATTAGTCACAGAAACCGCACCCTTTTTAACGCAAAACACTTGAAAAACCATCAAAGTTGGACCCCCACATTTTCTCCTCGAACCTCCCACTACCATACTTCGCTCATTGCAAATCGCATTTTATATTGGTTTCCATTAATAATTTGTGCCTCCCAACCCCGATTGCAATATTACCGTACTCCACTACCACGTCACACATCATATTTCACAACGTTTTCCCTTTTTCCTTTAAATACTTTCCGAAAATCTCACTTTCTATTGGTTTCCATTAATACTTTTCGCCTCTAAATCCCGATTGCGATATTACCATACTCCGCCACGTCATCTAACTTATCGCATTTCGCATTTCACTCCACTGTTCCATCGCATTTCGCATTTTGGATTTTCTTTCCCATCGCATTTCGCATTTTTCTCCCACTACCGAACAACACTTACGCTTATCCACCAACCTTGTGATATTGTGATATTGCAATATCACATATTGCATATCGCATTTCCATTCCCCCATCGCATTTCGCATTTCCAAATTCAAGCCTCATCACATCTCGCACTTCGTACTTTCATCCTAACTGCACTTCTGTTTCTCCACCAACCTTATGATATTGTGATATCGCAATATCGCATATCGAACATCTCATTTTCATCCTCCCATCCTTTTCATTTCGCAATTCGAGCCTCATCGCATCTCGCACTTCGCACTTTCCTCCCAACTGCACTTCCATTTCTCCACCATCTTTGTGATATTGCGATATCGCATCGCCACCCCCCTCTTACAAATCCGCCATCGCACTTTTAAAACCCTCCCTCTCCAAATAATTTTTGCGATATTAAAAGTTTTAATAAAGTTTTAAACCCCTTTTTCACTCCCCTAAGCCTTTTTTCATGTGGATAAGCCCTCCATTAACACCTTTACCCCTTTCTTCTCCAAACTGCAAGAAACACCTCTTCAAATTAGAATTAGGTCATGAATAGTTGCATAGATAGGATCATGATAGATAGAGCAGGGTGTGTTTAGCCGATTGGCCAAGTTAAGTGAAATTTAAATTAGTTTTCCTTCTATCATTTCCTTTTTGCAAATTAAATTAGTTTCACCTCTGCCATTTCCTTTTCGCAAATTAAATTAGTTTCATTTTTGTCATTTCCTTTCTGCAAATTAAATTAGTTTCATTTCTGTCATTTCCTTTCTGCAAATTAAATTAGTTTCATTTCTGTCATTTCCTTTCTACAATTTAAGTTAGTTTCCTTTATGTCATTTCCTTCCAGCAATTTACTTTCCAGTTCTTATCATAGTTTAAGAAATAGCACCCTTTCGTAAAGCAAAAGAGAATGACATGAGAAAAATGCATCTGTTGTTATATAGCACTGTCACCTCTAAGTTTGTATGAACCCCAGGTTGATAAAGTAGAGTAGGGAAATCCCTGGGAGTTGCAGCACTCTTGGTGCAATACCAGGGATCACCACGAATCATGTACAATCACCAGCCTTGAATACAACAAGATCATTGTTTCTGGAAAATTACTTTCGCGATAACCCAAATTTACCTCAAGCTTGCAAGTAAAACTATGCTCAATTATCTAGCATGTTAATTGTGTGTTATGAGGCTTCTGCTAAAATATGTTCTAAATTTCTCGCTATAAACTTCTATAACGTTTGTACCTAGGTTCTTGTGTGTTATGAGGCTTCTGGTAAAAGATGGGCTAACTTTGTCGCTGTAAACTTCTATAAGTTTTGTACCTATTTGATTAAGCTCAAGCCATCATGAAAATAATTCAATTTTTTTCTTATGCTTTAGGCTTCAATATTATTGGGTTAGGTCTCAAATATCACCAATAACTAACATTTTCAAAGGACTATTATTTCCCGCAGAGAAGTAATAGTGCGAGTGAATCATAATTTGTAGACAAACTCAATAGTGAACTTATTTGTGCATGTGGCAATATAAGCTACTGCCAAGTCCACTAAAGCACGAGTTCTCCTTTTTACAAAATATAAAAGTTGAATTTAGTTTTTGTTGTTTCTCTTCTATTAATAACCTGAAACGTGTATAATATTGCATAAGTTTGTAATTAACAAGCTATGAATTCTCAATTTCTCCTCTCTGAGTTTCCAGGTTCATGATCTCTGAGTGGAGAATACAAACTGTGAAGTTGGGTTGCATTCTGAAACATGTATTGTAGTAGGGAATTTTCTTCCAAAATGAACTTGTATACAACCTGTAAATCCAACATCTAAGGTACTTTAGTAATACTCAGTTCTTTTTTGCAATAAACCATGTGTTCAAGAAAATCATATGAGTTGGAGATGAAAACATCAAATGGTTATGGAACTTGATGTTTATTTAAGCAAGCATTCTTAAGAACAAAATAACATTGTATGGATTTTGAAATTGTTGATTTTTAACTGAAAAACTTGAATCATCGAGGCAACATGGAATTATAATTAAACTCTATTCTATAGTCTATTGGGCTTTAGAGGATAATAAGAAATTAAGGAAATGTGAATTTAGAGTTTTTTTTATTGGTTTTTCTTTTGTTTTAGGTAAAGAGTCCATCTTTCAACAACTACTCATGGCTAACTACTCAATTCATTTTCTATTCTCCAAAAATAATCTTACATAGGGACTTAAATGTTCTCACCCTCAAATCAACCAGATAATATTACAAGAATACTTGAAATTGTAGTCAAAGGCATTGCTTTATCTATTCTATTTTTAGTAGGTTAATTTGGTCAAAGGCCTCATTCCGCTTGATTTTTGTGCAGAATGTTGTAAGAGCCTTCATGCTAGTCATCATGCTAGTCTTGTATGAATTTGACATAGATGTTTCACTGTATATCTTCTACGCACATTTTGTAAATTCCTTGATTACCTCGATTATTATATATCTTTCACAGTTATTTATTATACACATCTTGCAAATACTTAATTTCCTTGATTTCCATAAATATGCATTATAAACAATGTAAAATGTGCTTTCAAATCAAAAGGGACTATCATTGCCTACAATCCTTGCTTGACACGGATTATACAAAAGTATACTCATCAGAGTTCTATCATCTACGTCAGTTATTTTTTGGCACACTACTCGCTATAAAGTAGCACTATAGCAATCAATTACCATGTTCACTATCATATAATATAATTTAGCGTTATTTCATATTAATATAATTTAGTATTATTCAATATAATTATTAATATTAGTTTATAATTATTTAAAAAGGAAATTTTTAAAATAGCTTTAAGAGTTTTTTTCTTAAGATAGTAAGAAGACATGTTAACTTCTCAAGACCTAAAGACATGGCAGGAGCTAAATGTTGTTAAAAATTTTTGAAAAGTTCATATTTTTTTCTCAAAAATTTTCACAAAATTATATTTTTGAGCAACACTTTTCAAAACCTAAAGACATATGGTAGGAGCTAAAGGCTTTTTAAAAAGTTCATATTTTTTTCTCAAACATTTTCACAAAATTATATTTTTGAGCTGGGTTGCTCATTGTGTGAAGGGGATATGTAGGTTTGTCCATTCTTCTTAAAATAAAAATATAAAAATAATCTCTAAATATAAAAAGAAATGTCAGATATAATAATAAAAGAAAAACGTAGGATATGCATATTTAATTAGTTGTCTATATGACTCAATAAGAAATAAACAAAAATGTGAATAAAATGCATAAACTTTATACTTTTCAAAAATATTTTAACACTAGATATCAATTGGAGCTAAAGGCTCTTAATTTTTTTGAAAAGTTCATATTTTTTTCTCAAAACTTTTCCCAAAATTATATTTATGTAGGTTTGTCCATTCTTCTTAAAATAAAATAAAATAAAATAAAAATCTCTAAATTGAAAAACAATATCAAATATAATAAATAAGAAAACAAAACATATACTATGTATATTTAATTAATTATCTATATGACTACAAAAATTGTGAATAAAATACATAAACTTTATACTTTTCAAAAATATTTTAACACTAGATATCAATTTCATATATATATATATATAATATAAAAATCTTAAAACGTGAATTTCTCCACATTAAAAATGTTATATATATATATATATATATAATAAAAACTATAAAAAACAAGACTTAGAAGGTCAGTTTCTCCACATTAAAATGTTCTTGGGTGGATCGGCTGCAGGAAGGTTAACGGTACTGATGCCTGATCCCTCATCAATATTTTCCATCTCTGTATGTAATCCTTACACACAAATGTCCATGAAACTACCCCCACTGGCTTCCATATTACAAAGTAACTTTCTCTCTGTTATCTTGGAAGGCGAGGATAACATTTACAAAGTGGTGGTCATGTGACGGAGAAGTACATCAAACGTAAATATAGTTGAAATATACGATTCCTCTGTAAAAAAAAATGGAGGAACGCGAAACATATTTCAGAGAATGTGATCTCAGAGTATCAGATGATTTTCTGCGACGATTAGCTTTATTGTTTGATTTTTGAACATGGATATATGCAATGCCGGAGTTGATAGCGAATGATCCGAGGCAAATGTACCGTCTCTTGACCTGTGGGTCGCGCCTTCTAATGCTGTCGGCCATGACTGGGCCGAATGAATTGTTTATTATATGGGAATTTCATAAAAATTCCTCGTACTCTTCTTGGCAGTGGAAAGAAATTGCCCGGATTAAGGAGCAACTGCCAATTGCTTCTAACAACAGGTTGGGAGCGTTAAGAGTTGGGAATTGGGTTTGCTTCATATTAATGTTCTAAAATAGATGGATATACCAAAGGCTAATAATAGAGGTTAATTTCTTCTTTTGAAGTTACCAAATTTATGCTTTCACAATTTACTACATACCATAAAACCATAATTGATCATTTTAGGCACAAAAGTACAATTGGTTTTTCATAATTTAAAGTGTTTTTAAAGTCAAGTTTAGTTATCAACTTATGTATAGATTTTAAACTCCTTTATAGATCCATCTTGCCTTTTCTTTAGGATAAATCTGTGATAATGTTTAATTATTAGTTTATGCTCTAATGGATGCATTAGAGTGTTGTGATTAGTCTTTTATATATCTAATATTTTTATTTTTTCATTTATTTATGAAAAATTGATATGATTTAAAAAATTCATGTTTATTTAATATTGGTATGTTAATTTTTTAAAAATTAATATCATTAAATGAATTTTTTGAAACAAATTTGTATAGTTGTAAATAACATTTGATTTTTTTGTCATTATTTTTAATATTTTTTTATTCTTCAATGTCTTTTCCAAGGGAAAAATTGTACTTTCTATTTCAATATAAAAATAAATTGAAAATACATTCCATAGATGCTATATGTATGGAACTAGATAAAAACTAGTTTATATTATGACAAACAAGATTTTCCCAAAATACATTATAGTGCATTCTGCTACTCAAGTTTAGATGCTCCAAAATGATAATCTCAAAAGTGCATCCCACTACTCAAGTTCAGATGCTCCAAAATGATAATCTCAAAAGAAGAACTTACAATCAATACCAAATGTTTCAAAAAAATGAAGAACTAAGCAAAATTTATGTTTCAAGCATCAAATAAATTACACTCAAAATAAGTCACCTAATGTTGATCCCTGGATTCTTCACTAATGTATGTGTTCACTAGGAGGAGAAGAGCCTCCTTGCAAAGAGCATGATCCTACATATTTGATTTTCTGAATATGTGAGAGAAAGTTATTTTCTTAAAGTGTTTCATAAGTCTTTCAATCATTGTCAAATTTGATGATATCCAAAGTTGGTAACCTATACTTTGTTTATCATCCAAATTATAACTAGCTTGGAGTCACCAAAGACTTGTAATGGTTGAAGATTTCTATCAATTGCACATTTCAATGGAGCAAGAAATGCATTAAATTTTCCCTAGTTATTTCTTCCAATGCTCATATCATGGAAAATTTTAAGGATGAAAGTTTATCTTAAAGTTTGAAAACTTTAGGGAATCTTAATAGTCCCTAATATGCACAATGTACAATGTTTGGTGATATTTTTGTAAATATATTCAAATTTATCATAATTCAATATAGTCCATATAAAATTTTGGTGATTTTTAAGTTAAAATAATTGTACCTTATAAAATATGGGCGAATCAATTTTAGAAAAAAAAATGGAAATCAACGAATCTTTTTTTTTAACTACGGAAAATTATCCCATTTGCAAATATTCGCCCCTAAAATTTTCCTGGCCCATATGGGCCTTTCCAAAAAAGTAATGGTGTTTTGAGAGATACAATTGAGAACCAAAACCACATATATTCCCTTCCCCTTGGCATGCACCGTTCAAATAAGCCCACATGATTACCTTATTGAATTAAATTTCGCCTACAATTTGAGTAAGGGTTAAGTTTTTAGTGCTTTTGAACATATTGAAAGTAACATTTACTCATATGGTTACCATCATAGGTGGAGTAAATTTTTTTTGAAAAGCCTCTTGTTGCGATCCAACCAAATTCACTGAGCAACTAGGATTGATAGAGATATATACCTCTTGTGGTTGCAATTCTCAAAGTAAATTTTGTAGCAATCTTCTATTTTGGGTTTATCCCACCAATGCTAAAATTCTAATTAAAGTTCAATATGGTCACATACTTGTCTATTGAAAGGGTAATAAACAAATAGATGCATCATATTCTTAACCACATTCCAACATAGGTAACAATAGTCAGGACCCGCAAATTGTTGTTTCTAAATTTCATCCCAAGTGACAACTTGGTTCTTAAGAATGAGCCAAAATAGTATTATAACTTTTGTTGGGGTCAATGATTTCCATAGTGTTTTGTGCCACCATTGATTTGCTCATGGGTTAGGTTCCATTGATGATATGTATGCCAATTTAGTTGTGTATCGACCATCTATGATATTATATACCTAGACTAATTCATCAATGTCATACAAGAGCCTTACATGGGATTTCTTAAGTTAATAAATGTACAAATTGCAATTGTGGTGCTAGATATATTTCATTTTGAGATCCTCTACTAAAATTTAGACTTGTTCCCATAATGTAGTAGTTCCTAAATTGTCATCCTCCTCGTTGACTGTAAAGATGCCTATCATTTGAAGTGAAATAATAAGGTTGTGGGGAAAGAAAAAATATTGAATATAACATATTATCGATTCCACCCCATTATGTACCTGAGGTTCTAACCACACTTTCCATGGTAAGTATTTCCCCACAATTTGGAAAGCCTAAGTTTGTGACTTCCATTGGTTGGAATAATTTGTAGTGGGTTTTCTTCTAATTATAATCCAATCCATTATCAAATTGGGAGTAATATGTTTGGCAACAAGGATGCACCACCACAAGCTATCATTAGTTAAGAAACCTAGAGATATTTTTCTACTTGAGATTTTCCAAAGAGAATAATATTATTTAGCCCCATATACCATGGGATTTTGGATTGGCTATGATTTTCAACTTGATAAGGTGAGGCCCTAGATATTTTGAGTTTCCTTCCCATAAATATTTAAAAAAATGTTTACAAATTTTGTTAAGGATTCCTATTGGAATCAACTCCAGGAGGTGCCAATAAACTAGAATTTCCTCAAGAATCAACTTAATGATAAAAATTCAACCCCCTCTAGATATCCATCTGCCGCACTAGAGACTGATCCACTTCTTCACCTTAGTTAGTATCCATTCACATTAAGTGATGCCAAATTTATTAGGTTTGATGTTAGATTATAGGTACTTAGAAACTTTTTCCAAATCTAATTAAGGGAAACCAAAGATCTCATTCATTTCCCCATGAATTCCATCCTCCCTCGATGGAAAATATATCACAAAAATTTCCATTCTAGTGATTCCACAAAAAATATCAATGAGCTTCTTTAGAACCATTCTTTCACTTTCATTACAAAATATATATATATAATAATGTCATAAAAAAATAGTGTGTACGATATATTCCCCTACCAATAAGAAAATCCTTGGAAATTATTTGAATTTCTTGCTTTTGATATTGCATGATTGAGACCTTCAGTAATGAGTAGGAAGACATAAAGAGATAGAAGGTATCCTTGAAGGATACCTGTAGAATGCTTAATGAATCTAAAACAAGCCCCATTTATTAATACAAGAAATGAAGATGGCATCATGTATCCCATGATCCAATTAGCCAAAGGTAATTCAAACCCTGTAGTGCCCACTCTATTTGATATTATATTTATACATAATTTGACTTATACATTATTCAATGAATACATTAGTATGATGAACCTGAATTTTTATGTGTATTTTGAGGAGACGTGTATTCACAATATTATGATGGCTTACCTTCACTCTAATGATGATGTTAATTATAACTTTGTATGTGGTCATATAAATTTTATTATATTTTATTGACTATTTCCTAAGTGTAGAAGGAAACGACTACAAACAAAACTCATACCATGATGGTTTCATTCACATTATGATTTATGTATTTTTGTTTTGGCATTTGATATTGAGACAGATAGTGGGTATGATTATATATGGATTGCACTTGTGAATTTGTTCACATATTTGCAAGATTTGATGAGTGCTAAATTTATGGCCCTCATTTGGGCAATGAGGTTATAGGTGAAGGAGACTAGACATATTTGGAGGGCTATGATCAGTGTCCATGATCACACCTACTAGCACTCTAGTCGTGGCTCAATATAACTTATAGGGGTGCTTATCCTTGTATTTGCATGATGCTATGAGGGTTGGACCATGGATATAGTTGCTCACAAGGTAGTGCTAAGCGGCACACATAAAGGGAAGCCTTGATCCTTACTCGTCATGAAACTACCAACAAAGGCTACAAGGAAGCTACTGAATTTCCAATTCTACCAGTACTTCTTTCACCTAGTCAAATCAAATATGTTTGAAGGGAAACCCTTGGAACCCTTATAACATGAGGTTCTTCAAGGGAATGATAGTTAGCACCATTGGCACCAAATAGAGGATAAGAAAATCTATGATTTAGTTAATTCATAAGCACTTATTGATTGATATGTTATTGAATATCGAGATAAGATCAATTTTAATAAGTGAAAACTAGAAAACTAAAATAAATGTGAAAACATAATAACTAGAATAATTGGCTTGAATAGTGTTGGTAAGCTAATATTTAAAAAGTGGTTTAGTTTAAGTTAAAACTAAGTGAATAATAGATACAAAAAAAATACAAGATATCATGTCTAAAAGGGGGAATAATCTAAAGTTATTTTCATGTGGACATAAGTAACCTAAAATCTAAATAGATATATGCAATAATTTAATTATTTAAATAAGTAATTCTAAGAAATTAGAGAGGGGGTTTTGTAGTTCCACACTCTATTTGACATGATATTTAGACATCATTTGAATTATACACTATTTTTTGGGGACACCAGTGTCACAATCCATGATTTTAATGTATTGTGAGGAGATAAGTATTCATAAAATTATTATATTTCAACTCCATTCTAATGATGATGTTGTTTATTATATCCTTCATATGTGATCATTATGATTCTTAATAGATGGTAGTTATAGCATGTTTATCAAATCTTATGGATTATTTCCTAAGTGTGGCAAGAAAGGAGGACTATGGACACAACTCATATAATCATGGTTTGAGTCACATTGTGATTTATGTATTTATTTTTTATTATGTAATGTTGAGGCAGATATTGGGTATGCTTATGTATGGATTACACTTATGAATGTTCTCATATATTTGTAGGATTTGCAGAGTGTTGATCATAAGACCCACATGTGGCTACTAGGGTTGTAGGTGAAGGAGACTAGAAAAATTTAGAGGGGTGAGATCAATATCCATGATCATACCTAGTAGCACTCCATCCATGGCTCATGATGAACTATAGGGTACTTATATTTGGAATTTCATGATGCTGTGAGGGAAATACCATGGATATATTTACTCACAAGGTACTACTAAGTGTTGCACATCAACGGAATCCTTAATCCTTATTCACCATGAAACTATCAACAAGGAAAACAAGGAGACTATTAAATTTCAGTTCCTTCCAATACTTATTTCCCTTTCTCAAATCACAAGTGTTTGAAGGGAAACTTATGGCACCCTTGGAATGTGAGTTTCTCAAAGGGTGTGAGAGTTGGAACCCTTAGAACAAGATGGGGGATAAGGAAATATATGAATTGGCTAATTCAGAAGCACTTAAGGTTTAATATGTTTTTGAATATCAAGATAAAATAAATTTTAATAAGTGAGAACTAGAAAACTAAACTTGATGTTAAACATAATAACTAAAATAATTGGTTTGGATAATGTTAGTAAACTAACACTTAAAAATAGGTTTAATGTAAGTTAGATCTAAGTGAATAACAGAAACAAAATTTATTACAAGATATCATGTTTAAAAGGAGGAATCATCTAAAGTTAATTTTATATGGAAATAAGTAAACTAAAATATAAATAGATATGTGCAAGAATTGAATTATTTAAATAAGTAATTCTGAGAAATTATAATCAAAATAACCTCACCTAATTGAGAAAATCCTAAAAAGATAACTATATTTCAAGAGGATAAGTTTAAGGAAGTAAATGCAACTAACTTGGAATATTTGTAGGGAACAAAAAATCCACTAAAACATATAGCAAAAGTTAAGGAAAGGAATAAGGGAATAAGGAAACATCTAGGAGTAAATTTAGGAATATGTGTCTCTTAGGTGCGAGAAAATATTTAGTTAAAAAATAATAATAGGGAATTTACATAAGAGCCAAATTGTGGAGAGGACATGTTGTTGGGTGAATAATAAAATTTATGAAATTTAATAGTTATTTATTTTGTGTGCAAAAACAAGTATCACATCTAATACTAACCTAAAAGGTTGTATAAGAGGAACACAATTTTATGAAGGGGGATCCATGAGCTCCCTAGTGTTGGAAGGGTGTCGTAATGACATTTTATGTTCTCTAGTGAGAACTTGTGATTTTGTTCTAAATTTGTGATCTTAAGCATTGTTGATAGTTTGGTGGATAAAAATTGTTGATATAGGGAAGAGAATGGTTTTTGCCCAATTTCCTAATGGTTAGTGTTATTCTCTCTTCATTCTTACAAACCCATGGTAGCTTAGGGAGCTAAAGGGAAGGAGAGTACCTTGGTATAGGTAGGGTGGAAAAATGAGTGGGTTAGAAACTACGATTAAGAACAATGGGAATTATAGAAGATTGATCATGGGAGCCACATTGAGCAAGGAATGATGATCATGACACCTTGCATTAAGTATTTTATCTTCCCTTGGGTGAACAATACACACTGTAATTTATTTTATGGACTATTTAGTATATGACTTGAATATTGGTATTATAGGTGTTGTAACAAATTACAGTTATCAATGTAATATTTGTAAACTTTCTTTGAATGGTTTTCCTTTCATATACAATATCGTATATTGTAATTTATAATATTTATCATTATTCTATGTATTTCATGTATATTTATGGTTGAAAATTGTTGTAGAATTTAATGGTGATAGTGTGCATTGAGTATTGAAGTTGAAAATTTATTATAATTACATTTTATATTCGTGTAAAAAAAATTAGAAGGAATTTGGGGTTGCATGTAGGGGGACTAAAAATCCCACTAATAGAAGGATAAACCTTAGATAACTCCAATATACTTGATCATAGGCTTTTGAAAACATATTACATTGAACCAATAGGATTCATGAATTAACTAACCTTTAAGGAAGCCAAATTGTTTCAAAAAAAATCACATGATCTAGTAAGTATCATAACTATCACCTTAGTGATGATTTTTTATAGGTTTTTAGACAGTGATATTGTCCAAATGTCACTCAAGCTAGTGGGGAAATAAATCTTCTAACGAGTGCAACAAAAGTGGAACTTTAATTACCATTATGCTTGGATTTTCACACTTATTTAATGCATTAGAGGAAATTTTAGCCTCAAAGTTCCCATGAAATTTTTACATAATTTTCATGTCAAAATACGTAAACCAATCAAAATCCTTTAAATTTAAAAAGAGGTACATGTAAATATTTTGGAGGGAAAAAAAGAAAAACTACTCTTTTAATAGTATTTTCATCTTATCTCCTTATAGGTTTACTCAAATTTCAAGTGTAGAAACTCATTGAAGTAGAATTACATTCCACATCCAACAAGTACCCATTATACATACTTTTGAGAAGACTCGCATTAATAAAAATTAAAGATACATTAAAAAAGTGTGTTCAACACACATTTTTAATGTATCATCATTTTTTATCAATGTGGATCTTCTCAAAATTATACATAATGGGTAATCATTAGAAGTGGAATTTAATTTTTCATCCAATGAGTGTTTACGCTTGAAATTTGAGTAAACCTATAAGGAGATAAGCTAAAAATACAAGTAAAAAAAAAGTAGTTTTCTTCTTTTCTCTCTAAAATTCATAACTCTGATTTCATTATTTTAACTATTAGTTTATTATTTTTGCTTAATAGGCCACTTTTGGGCTAAAATTTCCTCTAATGGATTCATAAAAGGTCTTCCCCCACAACCTCAAATAAGTATGTAGAAAATTACATAGTCCATCGATCTAAAATATAATTTTTTTCCTTTAGAAAGGAGTGAATAACAAATTCAATTTCATTGGTTGCCACAAGATGAAAAATATAATTGTGATTATTCTCACAGCTAGCCTTGGAGAAAGGATATGATAGAAAGCATATCACATTTATTTTTATATTATGGAGCCTTCAATAAGGTACCAAATTGATTGAACCCAAATATTTCTAAGTCATTTAATCCCTTCACTTTATGCCCCTATTCATTAGTCAAACCCCAAAAAAAATATAATTCTTGTGGTGGTTTGAATTTTTTTGGAAAAAAAGAAAAATATTTGACCCCTTTCCATGAGCCAAAGTGCTTGCATTTTTATTTATGTATCTCTCTCTCTCTCTCTCTCTCTCAGTTTAGATATTTATTGTTCCAATACATACATACAATCTAAAAATTCAAGAGGAAATGAACCCACACCATGAGCTTCATATATCATTGAAAGTTCCACATTAATCTTTCCAAGTGCCAAATGTCTTTATTTATTTTTCTCCATTTCCCACTTGATCACCTTATCCTTGATAGTTTTAAGTCCAAAAGAAAACTAAATAACCATAATAACCTCCAAATCAAGTTAGCCCCAAGGGTTAGCTCAATCAATTGAGTCCCTGCTGTTAAGTAATTTTCTGGTTGGGAGGTCACAGGATCGAATCTCCTTGATGCCCACGGGGTTAGGCCTTGCGTGTAAAGCCGACGATAGATCCCCTCAGGAGGGTCTATTGATATTTGTGCAGACACATGGATTCGTGAACCACCAGCAAAAAAAAAAACAAAAACAAAAAAACCTCCGAATCAAGTTGAAATTATGGCCAAATTACCTTTATAATCACTTGAAAAATTTTCCTCCTCATTCCAATGAGAATTATATTTGAAAGGAGAACAAGGCTTTTCCCTTCCATAGACCATTTCCAATACTATTGGATAATGATCCGAGTTGTGTACATTTTTAGCCAAAACCCAAAATTTCTTTATTTATTGTAATAAACCTTGATGTGCCAAGAAGAAATCCAACCACTTTGAAATTCCATTGTCTTCACTATGGTTATTAGTCTAGGTAGTATAATTTCCATTGGTTCTAAACCAATACATACAACACATTTTACTCATAAAAAAATAACCATATAAATGGTTTTAATAGGAAAGAGTCCCCCCATATCTCCCCATGAATGAGAGTGAATTTTAAATCACCACCTACAATGAGATTTTCTACCTATAAACACATATGCCAAAGAGAGTCAAGAAGTGAGATACAAAGAGAGGGAGGGAGGGATATATATATATATATATATAATGGAGCCTTAAATAAGGTACAAAATTGATTGACCCAAAATATTTCTAATTCATTGAATCCCTTGAATTTATGCTCCTATTTAATTATTCAAACCCCAAAAAAATTATAATTCTTGTGGCATATTGAAATTTTTTGAAAAAAAAGAAATATTTTGACCCCTGTCCATGAGCCAAAGTTATTGTATTTTTAGTTAGGTCTCTCTCTCCCATTTTAGATCTTTGTTGTTTCAAGGCATACATACAATCTAACAATTCAAGAGGAAATGAACCCACACCATGAGCTTCATATATCATTAAAAGTTCCACCTTAATCTTTCCAAGTGCCAAAGCTCTCTATTTTTTTTTTCTCCATTTCCCACTTAACCACCTTCTCCTTATTTTTAAGTCCAAAAGAAAACTAAACAACCATAAGACCCTCCAAATTAGGTTGAAATTGTGGCCACGTTCCTTTTATAAGCACTTGAAAAATCCACCTACTAATTCCAATGAGAATTAAATTTGAAAGGAGAACATGGTTTTTTACTTCCATATCCCATTTCCAATACTATTGGATAATGATATGAGATGTGTACATTTTCATCCAAAACCTTAAATTGTTTTATTCATTGTAATAAACCTTGATGTGCCAAGAAGCAATCCAACCACTTTAAAATTGCATTGTTTTCACTATGGTTATTGATCTAGGTAGTAAAATTTCCATTGGTTCTAAATTAACATCCAACATATTTTAAATGAAAAAATAATAACCATATAAATGGTTTTCATAGGCATGAGTTCCCCAATATCTCCCCATGAATGAGAGTGAATTTTAAATCACCACCTATAATGGAGTTTTCTACCTATAAACACTTATGCCAAATAGAGTGAAGAAGAGAGATACAAAGAGAGGGAGGGAGGGAGATATATATATATATATATATAAGAGTGAGGGAGAAGCACAGAGAGAGAGAGAGATGGAGGGGGAGAGTGAAGGAAGAAGAAAGAGGCACACAAAGACAAACATAGATATTATATAGTATTGAATAATATTTAACATTATGAATAATGGAGGAAGAGGAAGTAAGACTTTTACAAAAGGTAAATGAAGTTGGATTTAAAGAGCCATGAATGTTTTGGTTTTCATTGAAACTTGGATTCAATGATTTTAGTGTAGGATGGTTCTTTACATTGATCTTAGTGTAGATGTTGGCTTCTAATCATATTGATTGCTTCCACTAGATGCATTGATTTTAGTGTAAATGTTGATTTCTAATTTTATGTAACTAGATGTATGATGTACATTAATTTCAAAGTAATTATATTAATAGTGTGAATTGATTTTACTGTCAGCAAAAAAAAATTATTGATGACGTGCATTGATTTATGTGTTACAATAATTCAACCATAAATAAAATGCTCGAATTTTCATCTTAAATAAAATGTTCACTTGAAATGTTTTTTTCTTGAAACTGTAATCAATTTGCGATTGACTACATTATTGTTATTTCCATTTTCCATCATTCAACATTGTTAGCCACTTTGCATTCAACCGAGGTAATAAAAAATAACTACCACTAAAACTTACTTCGGGTTTAACACCCCATAAGTCAAAATGATTATCTTTGTAGAAGGCTACTATTAATATTCTAGAGAAAGAGACACAAAGTATGGAGTTTATTGCAATAGCTAAATTTAAAGATTTGAATGGTCTAAAATTTCAACTGCCCTTTTCATATGATCAATATAAAAAGATGAAAAAAATAACATGCATGACAATAAGAGCAGTAGAAGAAAATAGTTTGAGATTAATCACGATGAAAACTATTTGTAATTGACTACATTCTTATTATTCACATTTTCTATCATTCAACAATGTTACATTGTCACATTGCATTCAAAAATTTTATGTCATCATTTTACATCATTCAAGTTGTTAACAGTCTCTATCATCTCAACAAATTGAAGTAACTAAGAAAATTTAAAATTAAAATGACTAGATTAATCTTAGATATATTTAGCATATCTAAAATGATTAGAATAATTAGATGTTCAACAATTTTGGTGAGACTGTGCACGACTAAAACCATCCTACATCCCTCTTAACCTTGGATCTATCAAGTGCCGAGAGAGATGAAATCTCTCGATGTGCAAACCTTTCCTCAAATTTTGCATGTAAAAAAGAGATTTACACATGAGATATTTGATCCCTCTTAGTACTTGATAGATCTAAGAATAAGATGGATCTAGACTGATCTTTAGTTTAATAATTATATTGATTAATAATTAATTACACTATGGAAGAGATGTTGTTATTTGTGTCCTATAAACATTTTGACACAGTGAAATTACACAAAAATAAATTAAAATAAAATTGAGGTAAAATTGAGGCTCTTTCTATCCAAGTATGAAGACATGTTGCCATGCCATGCAAACATTAGCAGTTTTCATAGTCAAATTTTTTCCCATGGTATTATTAACCCATGGTTTTTCCCATGCTATTTTTTATTAATGTATCATATTCAAAGACATAAAATTCCAAGAAATTTTGCTTTTTTTCAAAGAGAAAAATTTGGTTAGGGCTTTGGATACTATTTATCTCTGCTCTTTCTCTGCCCAAAATGAGTTCTGCAAAATTTATACATTGTGTGCGAGAGAGGAAGATGAGGTTGGATAGACTGAAATAAGTGTCATGACTTTCATCTGGAATGAATAAGAATAGATAAATTTGGAACTTCAGTAAAATGGACGACGTAGCAAGGGTAAGTGCTCCCTTGCAATGATGGCAAGGGTATAATTCTACGTACATTTTATTAATATTCCATCCTAGCCCCACTCTCAAAAACCCTAGATGCCCTATATCTTTAGCAACTCAAACAAATATCCAACTAGAAACCATGTGTATGTTTTATTCGGATTTGGAATTTTGGCATATGTTGCAATAAATTATTACACACTTTAATTTTTCATTGTGAATAGCTTCCTAAGTTTGTTAATGAAGAGATCGTGTTTGCAACAGAGTTAAAAATATGTATTAATTTCCAAGTTGTGTCTGATTTATTCAGATTTGGATTTTTGGCATATGTTGCAGTAAATTATTAAACATTTAGTCTAATTTTAATTTGTCATTGTGAATTGGCTTCATCAAATTTTTAATGAAAAGACCACATTTACAAGAGAGTTAAAAATATGTATTAATGTCTAATTTCAATCACATGTTGGAGACATATATTTAACAACAATGAGTGTAAAAGCACAAGTTTGTGACATATCCAACAAAAACGAGTTTTGGAAGTGATTGTTGTAGTTTTATGGAATAAAACATAAACGAGTGGTAGTTGAGGGCGACACTGAAAGTGTGTGGTGTTTACAGTGATTCATACAACCCACGCACCATTTAGTTCAATTAACATGGAAATATTCATAACAGATATTCTTAGCTTGAATTTTAAGAGTTTTATTCAAAATTAAATAATAAAAATTAAAGTTTTATTAAAAGTTATAAATAAAATTATTTTATTAAAAGTTTTATTATTTTTTTTTGTTTAAAAATTTAGATTTATAATTTTTTCAAATTTATATAAAATAATATATATATATATATATAAAAGAAGAAGTTATTTTAATGTCCACGAGGCTAAAGATAGCTTATGGAGCAAATTTCTTTTCTATCTGACTCTTGTATTCTGCCATTTTCCTGTGAAGTTTCACAATAAACTCTCCCAGCTTCTTGACAAATTTCTTGCTGAATAGAATATCCCAAGAGCTAGCTGCCAAAATATCTGCATAACTTTCCCTTTTGTCTTTGAAAGGCTCACATTCTAAATTGAAATGCTTTCTCTTTCCTCTTTTCTGAAAGAGAAAAAAATACATATTCTTTCCTCCCACGCTTCTTTTGGTATTTTCCAACATCCCATATCAGAATGGAGTTGATGCGAGTTAGTCCTTAATTGAGCGATAATAATTTTGGCTCTCAAGAAATATTAACCCCTATGTACACTTTTTGTTGATGATTATGAAAGGGATTAAAATCTTCAATATAATACTTTTTCTTTCTCCCTAACTCCTTCTCCCAAGTACATTTGTGAAACTTATCCATAACAAAAGATTTTATCTCTTTACTGTTTGTGAGACACATTCTCTAGCAAATTCCCCATTTGCTAAACCATTTGTTATTTTGCTGCATCCAAATCTTCTCTCTTGTGCACAATATGTCATTAAACACAAACTTAGGCCATCTTCCCTCTTCCGTTTGCTCAATTTTGTTTAAATACTTTTTGACCCGCACTATAGTTATTGCTTCAATAACAGCAGCCCATGTTTCACTTAACAAGATAGCATAAGGAATTGCACTTTTAATTTTGAATTTTTTTGTAATCAAACACTTATGAATTTTCTCAATTTGTTTCCACTACGTGTCGAATGCACTGCTGACCCACAGTTCACAACCGTAGAAAATCACCGGAATCGCTAAAATCCTAAAAAGCATTAGAGTGGTTTTCCAGTACCATAACTCTGCCTCTCTACACCTATTTTGAAAAGCATAAAATGTTTTCCAACCCCCCAAAGTTAATTTTTTTCTACATCCATCCCGACTTAGATTTTTGTTGAATTCAATTCCGAGGTATTTGTAACCCACAACTTCTTCCAGAATGTTTTCTTCAAAGTAGAACTTATGTTGGTTATGTTTTATTTGGTTAGAGAAAACCACTACTTTTGTTTTGCTAATATTGACTTGCATCCCTACATTTCTACAAAAATTCTCAAGGGAAAATGTGTTCTCTTGCAAACCAAGAGCAGATTTAGCAATCAGAATAAGGTCATCTGCATAGAAGCCTTATAACAAACTTACCCAAATGTATACCATCACCCCCTTACGAATTTAGCCACTCTCAAGTTTGTCGATATATAAACCAAAGAGGGTAGGAGACAATGGGAAACCTTTTTTGACACTGATATCGCTTCTAAAACTTTCAGAAATGCCTGTTGAAGTTCTAATTTTGACTTTCACCTCTTCGTACAGCCTATGCACAATTGCTCTCAAATTCCTTTGAACCCTAAGATCCTCCATTCTATGCCAAAGCTTATCCCTAAGAACCATGTCAAAGGCTTTTCTAAAATAAAAAAATAAACAAAATACTTCTTCCTTTTTCTCCCAAACTTTCTTAATGATGTGCCTTAAAGTTATACCATGATCAACTATGGAATGTTTAGGTCTAAAAACTTCTTGTACTTTAGCATGTTTATCTCTTTCTCTACCCACTTGTTGATTTTATTTTCTAACATGCTTCAAAATAAATTTGCAAACAAGGGGTTTATCATTATGGTCCTATAGTTGGAGGGATTAATGACGTCACCACTCTTGAAAATAAGTATTGTCAAACTAGCTCCCTACATCCCTACATTTCTACAAAAACTATCAAGGGAAAATAAGTTCTCTTACAAACCAAGAGCAAATTTAGCAATCAGAATAATGTCATCTGCATAGAAGCCTTATAAAAAACTTACCCAAATGTATATTTTCACCCCCTTGCGAATTTATCCACTCTCAAGTTTGTCGATATATAAACCAAAGAGGGTAGGAGACAATGGGAAACCTTGTTTGACCCCAATATCACTTCTAAAACTTTCAAAAGTGTCTGTTGAAGTTCTAATTTTGACTTTCACCTCTTCGTACAGCCTATGCACAATTTCTCTCATATTCCTGGGAACCCCAAGTTCCTCCATTCTATGCCAAAGCTTATCCCTAGGAACCGTGTCAAAGGATTTTCTAAAATAAACAAAGCAACAAAAGACTTCTTCCTTTTTCTCCCAAAATTTATTAATGATGTGCCTTAAAGTTATACCATGATCAAGTGTGGAATGTTTAGGTGTAAAACCTGCTTGTACTTTAGCATGTTTATCTCTTTCTCTACCCACTTGTTGATTTTATTTTCTAACATGCTTCAAAATAAATTTTCAAACAAGGGGTTTATCATTATGGTCCTATAGTTGGAGGGATTATTTATGTCACCACCCTTGAAAATATGTATTGTCAAACTAGTTTTCCAATCAGTGGGGAACCCCTATTGTATGATGTTGTTGAAACTTTTTGTAATTTTAGGTGCAAGAATTTTTAAGCCCCACTTTAGATACTCTGCTTGGAGTTCAACCAAGTCTTTTGCTTTTCCAACACCCAAATTCTTGATACCCGTCTCTACCTCTTGCGTCGTCAAGAGTTTTATATCATTATTGACCAAGCGAGGAGGTTCAACCTTGGGATCCTACTCATAAATTTTTCTTGCATAGTCAAACAATCAGAAGTTGTAGTATTGTTTTCAGTTTGCATATTTCTCGGTTGGAGCTCCTTCCAAAATAATTTGGGGTTATTTTTCCCAAGGAAGATTAGTTCTTCTCTCCTTGAAACCATGAAATTAACCTTTTTCTTTCTTAATATCTGCTCGTAATATTTGAGATTTATGCTACCCTTGTTTGAATCTTTCCACATTCTCCTTGCATTTTTGCATTCCTCGTAAAACCAAGCATTGATCAGAAAGCAATTTTTTTCAGACTTCTTACTTTTTTCTCTTTTGCACTCTGCAAGTGTGCTTTGAATTAAATGTGTTAATTCATGACTATGCAAGTCATGAAATGGGATTTTATCCTTCTCGAAGAGCCTCTCTAGCGCTAATTTGAATGTATTACAATTTTCTGGAGTCAAAATAATTCTACCCTTTGGAATATTTTGTTGGACACACTACGTTTTTTACCCTAATTGCTTATTTCCAGTCTAAGAGAAGCTTAAATGAATTAGGTTGTGATCTAATATTAAGTCCCAAATCTGATCTCCAATCAAAAATTCCCCCATTTTCTCACACAAACTATGTGAGAAATTTACATAGTCTACTACACTTGCTCTGATTGCAAGTATTGCAAGTGAAATTTCCTAACATTTCCTGTCTCATCAAACCAGTAATAAATTGTTCACCAAAGAGATTGCAACTCTTGTCCTCTGAAATTCTTTCCCATTGATGATTACTCTCTTCTGTAAGCCAGATAGGTTCACAGTCTTCTTTACAACAAATAATGCTAACTTGCTCACTTACAGTCCTAGCATTGAAATCACCTGCTAAATGATTTCACCTAAATGAGAATATGTTCCAATATCTGCCTTTAAGGTTGCAAAGGGATGTTTGTGGTCAAGCCCTCTACTTTTGTAGAATTTTGAAACTTGTGGCGCAAAATAGCATGTTGCAATTCTGATGTGATTTCCATTTTCTGATATTTTAAACCAAATGAATTTTTTATTTGATTCTTCTTTTTCTAGCTGAATGAAACAACCTTATTTTTCTCTCACTAATAACATGATACCCCCGTGTCCTTTTTCATTCCTTGCTACCTTGTTCCACACTTCCATCTTCTAATACCCTTCAAACAAAGGTGTCTTTCACCCTTCATGATCATCTGTTACTATGAGGAAAATAATGTCTCTATCTTTTGCAATAGGCCCTAACCCAGGTCCTCGTCTCCATGGGTAACATCTACAGTTCCAAAAAAATAAACTTAAGGAAACCTAGGTATGACTTGATTACTATTTTTTTTTAAATAAAAGACTCACATTTGTGTCTTTGTCCCTGTTTTCCCATACTGACCTTGCTTCTTGATTTCCTGTTAGATAGTTTGTTGTTTCTTCTTTATTATCATCTTGCTGCCTTGTTTTGGAAGGAGGTCCAAATCATGCTATCACAACTTCACGCTTATAAATTCATGCTCTTTTCTAGCATATCTTGCTGCCCTAACCTTTGACATTTCCTCCCTCCTTTCCTCTTGTTGTCTTGCAGTTAAATCTTCTTCTAGAAAAAAGCGAGAACCCCTCAAGGGTTGCTTCTTACTTTGAATGATATCTTTATCACGGAAACTAGGCATGATGACTCTTATGGGCCTGACTCTCTCACAGTTAAATTTTTCTACCCTCCATGCTTGGCATATTTGTCCTTTCCATAGCAACTTATCTCTCAATAATTCCCTTGCAATGTCAAAAGTAGATTCATTTTTCCTATATTCTTTCACCAATTTAATAATTATGTTTGATGCTCCATCTTGTCTTTCCTTGCTTTCTCTATATTGCATGTTTTAGACCCGAAAGTTTGCTTCTCCTTCCCTATTAGAAGAATTGCTAATAACTTCAGCCAAAGTTTTGGAAACTTTTGTGGAGCCTTCTTTCCTTTCTTCTCTTGTTTTCTCTTCATGGTTGTCTATTTGGGAAACCGCTTTCCCTTTATCCTGGGATGGTTCTACATTCACCACCTTTGTACTCTCCACTACAAATTTCTTCATGTTTTGCACATTTTCCTTCATCCATTTCCATTTTGTCTTCCCTATTAAGAGAGCTTCCTGTAGCAATGCCACTTGATCCTTCAAATTTTAATTGCTTTTTGCTAAAGCCTAGTTCTCAACTGTCATTACATGAATTATATGATCCATTTTCTACTCTTTAGCTTCTAGAACCTCTAACCTCTTGTTTGCACTCTACAATTATATCACATAGAGATCAGATGACCAGGTGAGAGGTGTGGATGTGGGACTGTACAAGGCAGAATCATCCATCACTTGGGCCTCTACGCCTTTTGCCATATTCTTGCAAAGGGGATTTGTTTGAATATTTATTATTATGAAGGGCCCTAGTACTTTTCCTTTGAGTCCATTTTTTCCTTGGCTTCTCCCATTTTAGACGGGTTAGTCTCCATTTTAAAATACCCCGATACTTTTTGGCATTGACCTAAACCCACTTCCCAACTTTAGCTGATGAGGAAATTTTCACTTTTCCTAGATCATTTGTTTCCACGAGTTCTGAAATTGCTTGTCCTAATATCATGTTTGCATGCATTAAGCTCCAACCTCTTCACTGTTGGAGTGACGAACTCCTAATTCCTCTACTCATCTTCGAACTATGTCTCTCTCCAACCCAAACCCAAACCTTAACAGTGAACTGCAACATCAAAAATCATAATCAAAACTAGTCCCAAATACACTTCTCCTCTATTTATTATGCATAAGTTGTACAAGACATCGTAACAAACTTATCTAGATAGTGTAGTGCCAAAAAAATCTAGTATTTTTTATTTATGAACCTTGTCGACTGCCAATATCCACCCTGTTACGAATGGTGTTGTTCGTATGGCGTTCCCCATTCACAAGGCACCATTCACATGTACCAACTCCACGCATTAATAAAACCATTTGTGGAAATGCTCTGATATGGGCAGTGAGAGATCAACGAGCATGAAAACGTGCAGAGAGTTCCCATTTTGCAAGATAACAAGCTAACAGTATAGGCAATAGGATCAGGGATTCTTTAACCAAGAATGCATATATTTGTTTATTTTATTGTAAAGCATGCATATAAGGAGCTTTGTAGATTAGTTTTAGTAACATAGTATGTATGGCTGACTGCAAATATTACATCCTACGAAGGAGGGTGAAATGGGTATCCGGAGGAAATCTTTATGAACGTACACTGACTTTTTCAAAACATACAATAACTTTTTCAACGTAAACTTTTCAATAGATGTGACAAACACATCTCGCTCATAATACATAAAATCTCAAATTATCTCAAATAATGAATTTGTAAAGAGAATCTTACTATAATTTTGAAGCATTTCAATTAACAATGGAAGAGCATTATAATTAGAACTATGTTAATTAAATCCATGTGAATAAGAAAGAAAAAACCATTATATTATGCAATTATCATAAAGCTATTCACTTTTGCAGAAAATAAGTAATTTACTCCTTTGAATATACTACAATAAAAACTCATAAATTTAACTTTAATGAAATATGAATTCTAAAAATAAATATTGTGTATTCTAATTTTAAATTTGGAGAGAAATTTATGCTTTTCAAAGTATATTGGTCTTTTATGTCTTGGATAATATCCAAGACAATGTTATGGTGATTATGTCAAGAGGTGTTCTTTAGCCAAATATGGAAGATATGTTGTAATGTCTTGTCCCGTCATGTTATGTTATATAATGTAAAGTAATGTACTGTCATATTGATAATTAAAAATAAAATTAATAAGGATAATTTATGTTGGCTCCATTAAATTAATTAAAATCAAAAGATAATAATTAGCTTCATTTTCCCTAAATCTATATTAGTTACATTTTCTTATTTTGAATTTTATATCACTTTCTCTCTTCACCCAAATATGGAAGAGATGTTGTAACAGTGCTATCATGTTAATAAACATTTTGACTTGATGAAATTACATAAAAATAAAAATAAAGATAAAATAATGTTAAATAAAATAAAATAAATTTTTTTTAAACATTTTGACGGGGTGAAACTACATAAAATTAAAAATAAATTAAATTTAATTAATTAATTAATTAATTAAAATAAAATAAAAAATAATATTTATAATTATATTTAATAGTTGAACCAGATCCATCTTAACTTCAAATGTTAGCATAGTTTTCATTGATCGCAAAGGAACAACAAGGTATGGTGCAAAGGGTATTGAAGTGTGCTTGATTGGTGTTAATTTTGTATTGTTGATTGCAATGTATGTTGTAAAGGTTTGTTAAGTATGTTTCATTAGAGAGCATCTGAGTAGAAACATAGATAAGTTTGTATGGTCTAGATGTGTTGCTAGTCAAGCGATGCAAAGGTTGTTGAGACTGAAGAGAGTTAAGTATGTGTTGCTTGTTAGATGTTGCTTTCATATGCTATGATGTTGCTTGTTGTTGAACTTGCATATATTGTGATGTTGTGAGGAAAATATTTGCGTTGTTAGAGGCTACTTCTTATTTTTGCAAGTGGCATAATGTTGTGATGCTATTATCGTTATGTTTGCTTGATGCTAAGGTGTTGTGATGCTAAGGTATGTTGTAGAGATTGCTAATATATGTTGCAGAACAGCAAGAGGTATATTGCAATGTGAATGAGGAAGAGGTGATTAACTTGACAACAAAACAAAGTGGCATGAAAAAATTGTGATGCAAGGTGATGGCTAATTTATGTGTAAAGTTGATTAAACGCTGATTAGAGGTGCTTAAAATGTTGTGATGCAAGAGGAGTTTGACTATGTAATCATTAAAGTGGAATAAATTAATGCATATTAATTAAATATTTTCAAATTTATCTTATGTATTTTTTATATACAAAAGTTGAATGAGTTTCGGAATGAAGAGACAGCCCTGGAATGCAAATATGCAAGATTATTCACTTCATATTCCTGTGTGGAATACTAACATCCAGCAAACTATTCTTATGAAATATATGATTTTGGGAGGCTAAGACGTCAAAGAGTATGTATGAGATAAATGAAAGAGTTATTGTGAGCTACTTGGTACAAGGAGAAAGAAGAAGAGGAGTTGATGTGAAGCATAATAGAGGAATAAGAGGTAAAGACGGGGATGGAGGTATGTAGAGTTGAAGACCAGGTAAACCAGTATGCTGAAATTTTCATAATTCAAGGGATTTCGGTCTCCTTTAAAGTTGTAGCTTGAAAATAACATTTTGGAGTGTGTTGAGGTAGGAGCATCATGTAGGTTGTAGCCTGCAAAAAAATTGTGTATGTGGTAGTAGGATCTTCCCAACAAGTTGACCCTATAGAATAGTAGAGAGGTTTGAGCCTCCAAAAATTTGATGTATTAGAGGAAGTAGGTGCTTTCCATTGCATCACAATAATAGAAAATTTGCGATATTGTCCCATTATGAGTTGTTGAAAAAATGTAGCAAGAAAGGCTCAATTTGACTTTAGTCTTAGTCAAATTGAGTAAATTGAAATTCCACATCAATAGGACAACTTGGAGGCAGTTAAATAGTGTCACACGGCTCTTGTCATTTAGTTAGCTTAGTAAATTTGAGTTAGAGGGCTTGGAGTTCAGCTATGCATGTGTGATTGCTAAATTTTAGTAATCCAGTATAGTTATTTTTAGTTGTATTCAGTTAACTAAACTCTAATTATTGATAGAGTTAGTTGAAGGTCAGTGGTGCAGTGGGACAGTAGTCTAACTTAGAGATCCATCAGTTAACTGATCAATCAGCCCAAAATAGCTAGTGCATGCAAGGAATTTGAATTCCTCAGCTAAAGTGGAGATGAAAAGGTAGTGTAGCATCAGTTGTGAAATAGTTTTGAGTGTACAGGTGTTGCATTCAATTATTGATAAATCCTTGGGATTTGCATAATCAATCTGGAGGGAATTCCTATATTTTTAGGGCTAAATTCCTTGAGATTTGCGAAATGAAATAAGAGGCTTGATCAGAAAATAATTGGCTAAGTGTTAACCAAAGTTTATTATTGAGAAGAGGGAACAATTATTGTTTTGTAGGTTGAGCTCAGAGCTGGAGCTAGCAATTGTAATAGTTTCTCTATTCATGATCAGATGTGGATCAAGGACCTAAGTGATAGCTCAAAATTCAAAGTGTTTTGAAGTGTGTTGAACTTGAGTGACTGGATATATCTTGTCTTCCAGATTCCGGTGTCGTGAACAATTCGAAAAACCGACATTGTATGAAGAAGCTATCGCGAATTGAAATTGCCTAATGACCTTCAATGTTGAGTTTGGGTTCATAAATTTTAATGTGCTGAAATTTTTTAAAATATTAAAATTAAATTGATATATGTGTTATTATATAATTATAATTTATTATATAATATGATTTAATTATCATATTTTTTATTATATTATTTTTTATATATTAATATATATTATTAATTTTTAAAAAAATTTAATATTAGAAAATTTCACATTTTTTAAACCCAAAAGTCTAAGTTTTTAAACTTTGTTGGAGGCATATCATTAAATTTACATGGTATATGGTGGATAATACCAAAGGTTCACATTAATATGTATTATACCAAATTTTCAAATGGTTAATACAAGCTAACCTTTCGCCAATCGAAGTTTAAATGTTTAAACTGCGAGTTAAAACAGTTACCGCCCAATGCAACTGTCACCACCAGTATTTAACCCCAACGGAGTGATCACATGCGACATAACAAAATCACCAATGGTTCGCGCATTCCGTTGAAACCTGTCACATGCAACCCTCCTAACCGTAACAGTAAAGTTAGCCGACAGCAAACTCCAACATATTGTTAAAGTTGATCACATGCAGGGTTTCTAGCAACAGTTACTCCGATGGCTTATCGTTAACCGTAGTATCCACAGAATTTTTCGCAGCTTTTTTAGTGGTCACATGGTGTAAGTTTAATGCGACAATTATTAATCTGGCGTGTTACCCCCCAACCTAAACGTTAGGCCTATCTCATGCAAACGGTTAACCCTAAATTTTATGGTTAGAACTGGTGGACAGTTAAGCGTGCCACCAAATTTCGGAGGTTTGGCCTATTTTATCTACAGCTAACTCAAGTTCCCCAAATTTAGTGGAGTTTTCCTAGGGGGACATTGGGAAAAATGAGTTCAGGCTCTATCTTGAGCGAGATTCGACCAATTTTGGAGTGCCAATAGTCAATTTTGACTATCTCCAACATTCCATACTCATTGGTAAGGATTGCAGAGCCATCATAGGACTTTTGAGCAAGTTTTTTCTTCAGTGAAGTTCTAGGGGCCACCAAGGCCACCATGGGCCAGCAGCAGTGTGAGGCCTAAACAGGGGAGCTAGAGGCATTTCTCAACAATCCAATAGTCAATTTTGGATTTTTCAGATGTTATGGAACTAATGGTGTGTATTGCAGAGCCTGTAGAGGAATTTTGAAGGTCTATATACTTCAGTGAAGTTCCAGGGGCAACCAGGGCCAACAAGTGCCAGCACTAGTTCGAGGCATAGCCAAGGCAGCTAGAAGCCTTATGTAGCGAACCAATACTCATTTCTGACTATAATGAGAATTCTGAATCCAATGGAGGAGTTTGAAGAATATTTTGAGGACTCATAGAGGTCGATAACCCACAGAGAAATTTTCTTTGACCCTAGTGCCAAGGGGTGCCGATAGGTGTTGGAGGCGAAACCGGAGCGGCCAGAGGCCAATTTCAATGAACCAATAGTCTATTCTAACTATATTTGACATTTTGAATCCATTAAAGGGATTTCTAGATTCATTTGAAGACTTATAGAGCTTTAGAATCTACAGGGAAGTTTTGGGCAGCCTGGTGCCAACCATGGAGGGAGGCCTAGTTTGGGGATGCAGTGCTCATTTTGAGCAAATGATCAGTCTATTTTTGGTGTCTGATGTGTGATGGGGACAGTAGGTGAGGTTTTAGGGACAGTAAAATAATTCTGAAGGAGTTAGTTCCATAGAGAAGCTCAGTTTAGCTCAAGAGCATCGACAGAAGGAATCAAGTCTAGAGCCTAGATCTGTTTACAGAGGGATGATAGCCATGACAGGGATATAATGGTATTCTAAACCCATTGGTTCAGTTCAGTTAACCATTAGAGTTGATTTTGTAACTTGTAAAATATTTTTTTCCATAATCCCAAAGAGCCAAGTCAAGATGACAAGAGCTAAAGGAGACGTAGCTAATGATATTCGAGTGAACCCAAAGATTAAATTTGATGTTATGTGTTGATGTTTATTTTCTACATTATATGGTTGTTGCACATGTTCAATTTCAGAAAAAGAAAATGGAATTAAAACACTTAAATAGTTAAAAAACATACACCTGTTTCAAGTATAAAATTTTGTAAAAGTCAAGAATAAGCTAGATCTTTTATTTTTTTAATTGAGTGGGAGGTTCTTGAAAAGCATAACAAGTCATCCATCCCATTTTCATATCAGGTTGGTATTAGAACACTAAGTTGCTTGATTGACAGATAAAGTTTGCTTTTTTACTTGAAAGGTGTTTGCAGTTAAAGAATTTGGTTGTTTGCAAACTGACTATTGCTTGAGTTTGCTGGAGGTGAAGGGAGAGCTACTGTTAGATAAGTCTAGGAGAGGACAAGAAGGAATAAAGGGCTGAAGGCATCTTCCTTACACAAAGGACCTCAAGGCAACCCTTGAAGCACAAGAGGGTTTGTTTGCAAAAGGTTGCTTTAAGAAGAGCTTGACTCTATAGCCAATTTGTTTTGAAGCTTTGTCAATTGTTTTTTGAAAGCTTTGGAATTGTTGATTTAAGTTCTTTAGTTCATTTTCATGATGAAAACTTCATCAAGTGAGGTTTCAAAATCCTCCTCCTTCACAAGATTCTTCGATGAGGACATGAAGCGTGACTTCTACATCCTAAAGGATATGGTGCATATTCTATTTGAAGATAGAAGAGAAAGCATTATACTTCATGAGAAATTGGTTGCTATGAAGCAAGAGAAGGAAGAAATTCTTCAAAGAATGCATGATATGGAGATGAAAATCCATCAAACCCAAGAGGCTTTGACCAAGAACATGCGTGAAGCAGAGGTAATTCACTCTACTTTATCTTCAGTTTCCTTTTTAGAAAGATGTGTTGGTTCATTTTAAAAACACACTATAGCTATAGGATCAAAGTTAATGTTTAAAATGGGCTATGAAGGCTAGGGTTTAGGAAAACATGCACAAGGCATGATTGATCCTATTTTGGTTGAGGAACGACATAAGAAATTTGGTCTTGGTTATGTTCAATCTAATGGTGAAGACTCCAAAGCCATGGAGGCATTTGAGGCAACTTCAAGAAGAAATTTTGTTCCAAGTTCTAAACCATAAACATGTCAAGTTTGTTTTCAATTAAATTGCCATTGTTTGAATCCTATGTTGCAGCAAGTAAATTGTAGACATGCAGCTTATGGCGAGCATGCGAGTTTGGAAAGTTTTCAAGACATAAACATTGATGTTAGTATTCAAAGAAAATCTGGAGCTTATACAAGTTCATCTCCTCAAGAAGGTAAAAAGGATGTACATGCAAAACAACATGCGAGGTATAATTCTTCCCATAGTCAATTTGATTATGTTTCTGGTAAGCATGGAAAATATACATGCTTGAATGGAAGAAAGAGTTGTTGTGCATATTGTGGTATGTTTAACCATGATGTTTCGAGATGTTGGAAGACGATGAATGCATACAGGAAGTAGATAAGGAAAAGGAAACTTGAAAATAAGGTGCATAAGACTTGCACACATTGCCAGAAGAGGGGACATGTTGTTTCCCAGTGTTGGACATTGCATCCAACTAATCATCCCAAGAACATGAAGCAAGAGGATAAAGAGACTGGCAAAAGTGGAACCAAAGATTCCATCATTGATGTGAGAACAGATGTTTCACATGAAGAAGATTTGCAGCAGCAAAAATCGTCGTGGAAGTGGCTTGGTGAGAAGTGGTTTGACTTCTTGACACAGTAAGACATACTTTCATTTGTACATATGAAAATTTCAATCAAGTATGCATGTTTTCTGTTGTAATCTCACGTTTGTTTGAGCCACCTTGGATTGATGATCAAGGAAGCGATGTTCAGCAACCTGTTGTAAATTTCTCACCAGAAATTTCTGAGTGAGTGCAAGGAAGACAGTTCTTGACAGGGGGACAAGCGCATCCAGGAAGGGAAGTGTCGACTACCTTTGAGTTATGGTTCAAAGGCACTAATCCATGCAAGGCAAGTGTATGGAGGCTGAAAAGAAGAGGGTGTTGTACTCTCATCTACTGTACAGATCAGTATATCAGTCTTTTGGGGTCCAAAAGATTCCCAATGGGGAGGTGTGATCAGATGTGGATCAAGGACCTAAGTGATAGCTCAAAATTCAAAGTGTTCGGAAGTGTGCCAAACCTGAGCAATCAGATAGATCTCGTCTTCCTAATGTCGACGTCGTGAACAGTTTGAAAAACCGACACCATATGAAAAATTTATCACGATTTTAAATTTCCTAATGACCTTCAATGTTGAGTTTGGGTTCATAAATTTTAATGTGCTGAAATTTTTTTAAATATTAAAAGTAAATTGATATATGTGTTATTATATAATTATAATGTATTATATAATATGATTTAATTATCATATTTTATATTATATTATTTTTTATATATTAATATATATTATTAATTTTTAAAAATTAATATTAGAAAATTTCACATTTTTTAAACCCAAAAATCTATGTTTTAAAACTTTGTTGGAGGAATATCATTAAATTTACGTGGTATATGGTGGATAATATCAAAGGTTCACGTTAATATGTATTAAACCAAAGTTTCCAATGGTTAATACAATCTAACGTTTCAGCAATCGGAGTTTAAATGTTTAAACAGTAGGTTAAAACGTTTACCACCCAATGCAACTGTCACCGCCAGCATTTAACCCCAACGTAGTGATCACATGCCACATAAAAAAACTAGCGACGATTCCCACATTCCATTGAAACCTGTCACATGCTACACTCTTAGCCGTAACAACAAAGTTAGCCTACAGCGAACTCCAGCATCTTGTTAACGTTGATTGCATGTGGGGTTTCTAGCAACGGTTACTCTGACGGCTTATCGTTAACCGTAGTCTTCGCAGCATTTTCCGCAGCTTTTTGAGTGGTCACATGGTGGAAGTTTAATGTGACGGTTATTAATCTGGCGCATTACCCGCCAACCTAAAAGTTAAGCTTACCACATGCAAATGGTTAACCATTAATGTTATGGTTATAACTGGCGGACAGTTAAGCACACCACCAAATTTTGAAGGTTTGGCCTATTTTATTTGCAGTTAACTCAAGTTCCCCAAATTTAGTGGAGTTTTCCTAGAGGGACATCGGGAAAAATGAGTTCAGGCTCTATCTTGAGCGAGATTCAACCAATTTTGGAGTGCCAATAGTCAATTTCTACTATCTCCAACATTCCATACTCATTGGTGAGAGTTGCAAATCCATCAGAGGACTTTTAAGGAGTTTTTTTCTTCATTGAAGTTCTAGGGGCCACCATGGGCCAGCAGTAGTTTGAGGCCTATCCAGGGGAGCTATAGGCCTTTCTCAACAATCCAATAGTAAATTTTGGATGTTTCAGATGTTCTAGAATTAATGGTGTGGTTTTTAGAGCCTTTAGAGGAATTTTGAAGGCCGAGATGCCTCAGTGAAGTTCTAGGGGCCACCAGGGCCAACAAGTGCCAGCATCAATTCAAGGCCTAGCCAGGGAAGCTAGAGGCCTTATGCAACAAACCAATAGTAATTTCTGACTGTAATGAGCATTCTAAATCCAATGGATGAGTTTGTAGAATATTTTTAGGAATTCTAGAGGTTGAGAACCCACAGATAATTTTTCCTTGACCCTAGTGCCAAGGGGTGCCAACAGGTGTTGGAGGCGAAACCGGAGCAGCCGAAGGCCAATTTCAATGAACCAATAGTCTATTCTGACTATCTTTGAAATTCTGAATCCATTGAAGGGATTTGAAAACTTCTAGAGCTCAAGAAGCTATAGGGAAGTTTTGGGCAGCCTAGTGCCTACCATGGAGGGAAGCCTATTTTGGTGATGCAGTGCTCATTTTGAGAAAACGATCAGTCTACTTTTGGTTTTTGATGTGTGTTGGAGAGAGTAGGTGAGGTTTCAGGGACAGTAAAATAATTCTGAAGAATTTAGTGCCGTAGAGAAGTTCAATGTAGCTCACAAGCATCGACAAAAGGAATCAAGTCTAAGGGAGCCTAGATCTGTTTGCAGAGTGATGACAGCCATGAAAGGAATATAATGGTATTATAAACCCATTGGTTTAGTTCAGTTAACCATTGGAGTTGATTTTGTAACTTGTAAAAGAAAATTTTCCATAATCCCAAAGAGCCAAGTCAAGATGACAAGAGCTCAAGGAGACGTAGCCCACAATATTTGAGTGAAATCCTAGATTAAATTTGTTGTTATGTGTTGATGTTTATTTTATGCATTATATGGTTGTTTCACATGTTAATTTTCAGCAAAAACAAATGGACTTAAAACACTTAAAAAGTTAAAAAACATACACTTGTTCCAAGTATAAAATTCCGCAAAAGTCAAGAATAAGCTAGATCTTTTATTTGTTTAACTGAGTGGGAGGTTCTTGAAAAGAATAACAATTTATCCATCCCATTTTTAGATCAATTCAACTGATTAATTCAAAGAGGCTTGAGGGTTTTTTTTCCAGATGGGATCACCTAGAAATCACTCTGTATTTATGGTTCTAAATTGTGACTTTCATTCCGTAGATCAGTAGAATATAATTGTGTCTCTTGTTTTCAAGATGAAATCTTGAGGAGTTGAAATTTATATCAAATTTCTACATGGTATCAGAGCCCTGAAATCACATTAGAACTAGTATTTTGAATCTATCTCTCAAGAATTTCTAAGTAGCAGCTTCAGTGCAACAATTTTTCTTTAGGATCGGGAGAATGTATTTCAATGGTATGAGATTGGAGTATTCCCTGGATGGTAGCTCGAATTTCATAGTCTATAAGGATCGAATGGAAGAATTTCTTGATTACAATGGTGTGTTAGAATATGTGAAAATTGATATTGCAAAACCTCCACAGTCAGATGCACAACATTTAACCCCATGGAAGAAGGATGTTTCCAAGGTGAGAATAATTACTCTAGAAGGTGCGAGAGATCTTGTGGTCTCAAATCTCCATGGAAAAGATATACGTTTTGCTATGTGGAAGACACTTACTAGGCTATTTGAAAATAGTAGTGACCATAAAAAATTGGCCCTGAAAGACAAACTTTGAAACATCAGGATGTAGAAAAAAGATGATATTTAGTAGTATCTCTCCAAGTTTACACACGTTCAAGATGAGCCTTGAGGGGTTGGGGTGAATATAGAAGAAGATGACCAAGTAAGCCTAGCTCTTCTAGGCCTTCAAAACTCCTGACACAATTACTTGGACTCTGTGAATGGAAGGAAAAAATCACCGAATTGGGAAAGGTTGTGGTCTGATTTGGTTCAAGAAGAATTTAGGAGAAATAACAAAAGTGGAACATCATCCAAATATGAGGATGAAGATAATTTTTCATTGGTTAGAAAGGGGAAGAAGGGAAAAGGAAATAATACCCATATCAAACCTAAATCTAGCCAAAATAATGACAAGAAGAAAGACTTGAGTAAGATAAAACGCTTCCATTGCCACAAATTCGGGAAATATGCAACAAAATGTTCGAACAAGAAGTCGACCAAGAATCATTCAGGAGGAGCAGTAGGTGAAGCATTCGTTTCACAATTTGAATTATACTTCACCCTAATAGCATGCATGGCCAGCATTGTTATTGGGAGCATGTGGTACATTGGTTCTGGTGCCTCATTTCATATGACAAAGTGCAAGTAGTTTTTCAGTAGCTTGGAGGAGAAGGATCTCCATATGCATATCAAATTTGAGTATGATGGGAGGTACAGTGCTACAATAATTGGTACCATCATCTTTGATAGAGAAAAATCCTCTCCTCTTTGCCTCAAATATGTTATGTTGTACCCAGGCTGAAGAAAAACTTGATATCTGTAGTAATATTGGAGTATCGTGGCTATGATGTTATTTCAGTAAAGGGAAATCATTTTTGAGACACATAGCTACCATGCAAGTGAATCGTATTAGAGTTAAATTAAAGAACCAAAAACACTTGAGTTTGGATATTGTGACACATTGACCAACAAGGCAGAAAAAGTGCAGAGTTGAGATATTAGAGAACTTTGTAATAGTATATTAGGTCATCTACCACCAATCTCCTTAAGGGATCCCTTGAGCAGGAGGAAATGTGCAAGGGTTTCACATTGAGGAAATATGTCAAATCCACTTTCAATAGTTGATACAGTAGAGAAGATGTAATCTTGGAGCAGTCTGATTTTACATTTGTGGACCCTTTTCCACAACCTCCATAGAAAAACATAAGTACTATGTTATTTTTATTGAAGATTTCTCTAAAAAATGTTGGATCTTCTTCATGCATAAGAAGGATGATTTTTTCTCAAAATTTGTTGAATTCAAGGCATTGGTTGAGAAAGAGACTGGGAAGAAGGTGAAGGATCTTAGGACAAAAATGGAGGTGAATTTATTTCGCATGCATTCAAGGATTTATGTGCGAAATAAGGTATTCAAAGAGAGATGACAACACCCCATAACCCATAGAAAAATGGGGTACCTGAGAGGTATAACAAGAGCATAGTGGGAGCAGTGAGTTCCATGTTGCATGATCATGGGTTTCCATTACATATATGGGAAGAAGCATGCAACGCAATAGTTTACTTTTAGATTCGGAGTCCTCATACAATACTTGGTATGATCATACCATAGGAAGCTTTCTCTGGGAGAAAGCATGATGTGTATCATTTCAACATTTTTGGAGCTTCAGTTTATTGCCATGTCTCCAAGGATTCGAGGAAGAAACTTGATCCTATAGCAGAGTTGGGAGTTTTTGTAGGATACACCGAAACTCCACATAATTACCAGGTGTCTTTTCCTTCACTGAGGATGACAATTGTAAGGAGATATGTCAATTTCGATGAGGATAAGGATATGATATGATCTCTGGAATGGGATATGAGTATCCCACTAGAGTAGGAACCTCTAGCCCCAATGGAGGAGCCTCGGGATGAGCTTTAAGATTCTGTGGAGCATCCACAAGCAGACAAGAAGACAAGAGGAAGAGTGGAGGCACCCAATAAACCATAATATTCTAGAGAGGGGATAAAGAGAATCAAAGAAGATGATAGATCATTGCAGGATGTTAGGGAGAATGTGGGAACCCCTACATCATAGCGCAGGAAGAGGAGGTTTCCTGATAGGTACACTGGATACATGGCTCTCATGACAAAGGTCATTGAGACATAACCTTCCTCATTTGAGGAAGAAGTTTCTAAACCTGTTTGGGTTGATCCCATGGTGGAAGAATATGAATCCATCATGAAGAAAAGTGTATTGGAGGTGGTGTCAAGACCAAAAGGGAAATCAATGGTTGATTCGATATGGATCTACAAAGTGAAGCATGCAGCTGCTGGGAGCATCGAGAAGTACAAGGCTAGATTTATGGCCAAAGGATTATCTTGGATACAGGGAGTGGACTACGAGGAAAAATTTTCACTAGTTACAAGATAATCCTCAATCATATCCATTCTAGCATTGGTTGCATAGATGAGGTGGAAAATCCACTAGATGGATGTGAATATTGTCTTTCTCAACAATGTTGTTGAGGAGGAAATATACATAGAACGGTCAAAGGGATTTGAGACATATGATCGGGAATCACATTTGTGCAGACTCAATAGGGCATTGTATGGTCCAAAATAGGCGCCCCGAGCATGGTATACTCAGATCGACAGTTACCTCATAGGATTTGGCTTCACCAAAATTGAAGTAGATGTGAATCTATATCAAATTGTGGTACATGGTAAGTTTCTTATTCCTATTTTATATGTCAATTATTTAATATTTACAAGTGATGAGTTGTTGATCTGCTCTTGCAAAGAAGATATTGCAAGGGAATCCAGATGAAATACATGGGACTCATGCATTACTTCCTTGGACTGGAATTATGGAAGGGTGATAGTGAATTATTTGTGTCTCAGGGAAAGTATGTTACTGATATACTTCAAATATTTCACATGGATAATTGTAAGCCCATGGACACACCTCTAGCTACAAACTGGAGGAAGGAGTATGCTTCTTTAGATGAGGAAGTTTATGCTACCACTTACAGGAATCTTGTGGGTTCACTCTTGTATCTTGTGAACACATAACCCCACATGTGCTATGCAGTCAACCAGCTTAGCCAAACTATGGTGTGGCCTACCAAATTATATTTGAAGGCAACAAATCATGTGTTACAATACCTCATACGCACTACCCAGTATGGATTATGGTACAAGCAGACATAGGGAGTGAATTTGTAAGGCTTCATCGATGCAGATTGGGCATGGAGTCAATTTTAAAGGAAAAGTACATCAGGTACTTGTAGAAATTTGCTGAATAATGAAGATTTATACACCGAGATTATCCTAATCACATACTAATTCGAATTCATATGCAACACATAATCTCTTCTACTCAGATCATCACACATGCGGAAATAAAACAAGCAGTATGCGATCAAAACATCATCAAAACATCACACACATTACACAGTATGTATGGGAAAAGCTTATAGCTGAAAACCCCCAGCTATAGTATATTATAAATGGAAGAGAAACATGTAACAATCTCAGTACAATACTCCTCACAAGTACTCAGTACTGTCTCAAATAGTTACACACAAACTAGCTTGGTTTTGAACAAGTCACAGGTTCAAAACACATCCACTAATTGCCTGCCTCTATTGCGCAATCAAGGCTGGTCTAATGAGAGATCTAAGGTTCGAATCTCCTTGGCTTGACAGCGCAATCCTCATGGGAAATTCCTCCAAGTGTGGTGCAAATCTCATGCACAACTAATGTCACAACTGATAGCTATCTCAACCCTTTCATCTACCTCTTTCACTGGTCTCCACTAAATTGTCCATGCACTGTAGTGAACTGATGTGTTCTTGAGTTGAATAATGAGTTAATAATTAGTGAATTAAATAATATTTAATTCACTCCACTCATTACTAGTTGATTAGCTAGTTAAACTAATCTCGACTAGTTCAACTAAGTTAAACCGAACACAACTCCACCAACTGTCTCATCAACTCCACCAAACTTCTGCCACTGAAGTCCTAACTGAAGTCAACCATGCATGAGCTCACCAAACCTCTAGGAATAGCGTAATTCCTCTGTCAGATGCATGAGCCACTTCCATAGCTCGAACTGAAGTGCTCCAAGAGAGTAAACTGAAGTTTAGAGTCCAAATATTATTAAGGGTAAATAATATTTGACTTTTCTATTTTTAGCTAGGCAGTCTAAAAATAGACTTCGACCTAAATGTTTAAAAATAGAGGTCCATCTATTTTTACCAACATGACCAATACTCCAAGAATAGCATACTGCAACTCCCGGACCATGCTCCATATGTCTAAAAATAGACATAGTCTAAAAATAGACTTTGCGCCAAAAATAGCCTGCGGGCCCACTTAGTGAAGGCGACTTCATTTCACTAAGCTCCATCATCTTTCTGCATTTTCAACACTCCCTCTTAGCAAGATATGGATTATCTGCAACCCCTATCCTGCCTCTGTGGAATTCGAACTTGCTCCTGGTGAGCGCCTTCGTCAGGATGTCGGCATCCTGATCCTCCGTGGGAACATATGAAAGCATCATGATTCTCCGCTGAACACAATCTATGATATGATGGTACCTGATGTCGATGTGTTTGGATCTATCATGAAATACTGGATTAGCCGAGAGTTTAATGCAACTCTGGTTATCACAATAAATCACTATAGGCTCCAAATGCAACCCGAACAATCCAACGAGGATCTTCCTCATCCAAATAGCCTCGCATGCAGCCAAGCTTGCTGCCATGTACTTGGCCTCTGCTGAACTGAGTGCCACAGATCTCTGCTTCCTGCTGTACTAGGAAACTGCTGTCGACCCAACGCTGAAAACTCCTCCAGATGTTCTCTTTCGGTCCGTTGGGCTCCCTGCCCAATCTGCATCAGTGAAGCCAGAAAGCTTCGCTCCATCCTCCTGTCTGTACCATAGACCATATCCCGATGTGCCACTAAGATAACGCAATACATGCTTGCCTGCTTCCAGAAGAGCTTGGTAGGCTTAACCATAGCTTGCGAAAGCTGGTTAACAGCATAGCATATATCGGGTCGTGTATTGACCAGATACATAAGCGACCCCACCAACTGTCGATAGACAGTGGCATCCACTACCTCCGCTGAAGTAGCATCCTCCTTCCTCCAACCACCGGGAAGAGGAGTGTCAACAGGCTTGCAGCCTTGCATGTTGAACCTCTCCAGAATCTCCTGGGCATACTTGCCCTAAGAAACAAACAGTCCTCCGCTGCGCTGCCAAATCTCCAATCCCAGGAAATAATGAAGGATGCCCAAGTCCTTCATCTCAAACTCTCGTGCAAGATCCTCCTTGCATGAAAGTATCAACTGCTCATCGCCAGTCAAAATCTGATCATCTACATACAGTACGATGATCAACAGCTTCCCCTCCACCACAATCTGGTACAGGTTTGGATCCGCCTCACTCTTGGAGAATCCAAGCCTAGTGAAGTAGCTGTCTATCCGAGTGTACCAAGCACGAGGTGCTTGCTTCGGCCGTACGGTGCTCTCTTGAGTGGGCAACCTGAAGTGAGCTCAGATATCCGAAACCTCTAAGGTTGCTCTGTAACACACCTCCTCCTCAGCCAGCTCCGTTGAGCCGCGTCTTCACATCCCTTGGTGGATGTGCCATCATCTCTTATTTGAGAGAGCTAGGATGCGTCGTATGGAAAGAGTACCTTGCGACAGTGCAAGGTCTCGCGATCCCTCGATACGGCGAGGAAGCCACGGATGACAAATCTCGCCTTTGTACTTCTCCCACACTCCGTCAAGCCTGCACCTTCACTTTGTGATCCATCGCGAACCCACCACTGATTTCCCCTCCGGTCTTGGGAAAATCTCCCATGCACTATTTCTGACGATCGAATCATATTCTTCGATCATGGCATCTACCCATGCGGGTTCCTCCACAACTTCCTCAAAAGAGGATGGCTCCGTCACAACACATTGACTCACAAGAGCCATGTATCCAGTGTACCAATCCGGTGATTGCCTCTGTCTGCGCTGTGCTGTAGGTAGTCCTACAACCTTCTCTGCATCTCGAGCCAGTCGCTTAGCTTCTGTAGTGCGCTTGCGCCCTCTGATGGTTGGCGCTGCGTGGGTGGTTTCTTCCACCTCCTGAACTTCCTCTTGTGGATGATCCACATTCGAAAGCTCCTCCTTAGGAACCAACAGCTCCTCATCTGCATGCAAGTGTGGCTCCCTCTCAAGCGAACACTTCATGGCTTTCTCCTCCTGAAACTTGATATCCCGTCGCACAATAGTCTTGCGACTGTCTGGAAAATACACCCGATAGTTGTGAGGTGTATCAGTGTACCCCACAAATATTCCAACCTCTGCGGTCGGATCCAGCTTCTTTCTGGCGTCCTTCGTCACATGCATGTAGACAGGTGAGCCAAAAAATTCTCAGATGAGAAATATCAGGCCTCTTGCCAGAAAACGCCTCCTCCGGTGTACTCATGCCAAGAATCTTGTGAGGACAACGGTTATGCACATACATTGTTGTATTGCATGCCTCAGCCCACAAGTGAAGGGGTAGGCCCTGATCATGCAACATCGCCGTGTAGCGTTCTGTTCTTCCGCTTCCGCTCGGCCACCGTTACGTTGTGGGTTATGGGGTGCAATGAGCTCTCTCCGAATCCCTTATGCGCTGCAAAAGTCTTTGAATTCAGCCGAGATGAATTCACCACCATTGTCGCTCCTAAGAGCCTTCACATGCTTCCCCAATTCCTTCTCAACCAGCGCCTTGAATTCACAGAACTTTGAAAATGTCGCGCTCTTCTTCTACATGAAGAAGATCCAGCACTTCTGAGAGAAGTCATCAACAAAGATCACATAGTACTTGTGCTTTGCTGTCGAAGCTACAGAGAAAGGACCACACACGTCTATGTGAACTCTCTCAAGGATCGTCGTGGCGCAACTATCCTTCGTGAAAGGTGGCTTTCACATACTTCCCAAGGTAACACCCCTTGCACCGATCCGACTACGAAGAGTGCCCTAGAAGCCCTGGGTGAAATCTCGTCGTAGTATTTTCAAAGCTCCATGGTGAAGGTAGCCCAATCTCCTGTGCCACAGCTCGCCATCATCATCCCGGCTCACCACTTCTCCCGCCTTGCATGCCATTGCTGCGCAACCATCTACTTGCAACTGAAAAAGGTTCTTGACTCGAACCCCTATCTTCCAGGTCTCTCCAGTTGTCTTACTGTGCAGGAAGGCTTTTCCTTCGCTGAAGACCACATCATACCCCTTGTCTTCCAACATCGCCACAAAGATCAGATTCTTCATCAATCCTGGAACATGAAAAACTTCCTTCAATATGAAAGGTTTACCAGACTCCCTCTCAAAGGAAATGGTACCGATACCGGTCGCATTGTATCTACCATCATCGCCCATCTCGATGTGCACTCCAATATCTTTCCTCCGTATCCGAAACGATCTTCGATCTCCGTCAGCAGGAAATGACGCACCACCGTCCAAGAACCATACTGATCCCGCCACACTTGAAACCAAGCATGTGATCAATGAAAAATCTAGTTCGAATTGAGAAGCCAAAGCCTCTCCCGCTGCAGATCCGGCAGCCTTCTTATTTTTCTTCTTCTGCGGACAATTTTTGGCATAGTGTCCGTGCTGGTGAAAGTGAAAACACTTCACCTTGGACATGTCTTACTTCTTGCCTTTCGCACCAGACTGAGAAGCCTTCTTTCTCTTCCCCTTCTTTGCTTTGGCAGCCAAAGCGCAAGTTTCTTCATCAGATACCTTGGATGAAGATCCGTCCCGGGTAGTCCTCCCCATCTCCTCCTCGCATGAGATCTGCCCAAAGGCGCTCCCATCCCGACAGCTTCTCCCGACCATTGACACTATCTTGATATGAGTGCCAAGCCTTCAGAAGACCAAGGAGAGCCAGGTCGACCATGTCCTCGTCTTCGATAATCACCCCCACACTTCCCAGCTCATCTCTGCATTGAGTGAACTTTGTGAGGTATTTGGCGATACTGTCGCCTTTCTCCATCCTGATGTTCCTGAGCTTATCTTTGAGCGCCAGCTTCCTTTTGTCACTCTTACTCTGGAATAGATCCGTCAAATCTTTCCACATTAAATATGGATAAGCCTTTCCATGCAGGCTGGATACAATATGATCCTTGATGCCCTCCAACAGGATCCTTCGACATTTCGCCATCTTCTTTTGCCATACTTCGACTTCAGCAGGATCAGTGGGATTTTGGACATCCGTATCTACGAACTCCTTCAGTCCATTATCTTCTAATACTCCCTCCATGCGATCTTTCCATGCAACATAATTCTAACTACATTCAAGAGCATATTCGAGTCGCAAACCGTTGAAAGACATTTTCAACTCCGGCACCAAGAAAACAAACTGCTGCAAAATTCTAATTCCAAACTCAAAGCTCAACCGCTCTTGATCTGTGAGAACAAATTATTTCTAGCACAGAGATCGACTATAGGGGCATTTACTGGATGTATCACCTTTCAAAGGAAGGAATGGATCCAGAGGCTACCTGGCCTGCATGTAGACTATGTCTACCGAAATACGTTTCTAATCACTGTCATCATCAATCTTTTCTCCGATAGCTCCAATAGCTCCGATACCATGTAGAAATTTTTTGAATAATGAAGATTTATCCACTGATATTATCCTGATCACATATCAATTCGAATTCATATGCAACACATAATCTCTTCTACTCAGATCATCACACATGCGGAAATATAACAAGCAGTATGTGATCAAAACATCATCAAAACATCACAAAAATTACACAATATGTATGGGGAAAGCTTATAGCTGAAAACCCCTAGCTATAGTATATTATAAATGGAAGAGAAACATGTAACAATCTCAGTACAATACTCCTCACAAGTACTCATTATTGTCTCCAATAGTTACACACAAGCTAGCTTGGTTTTGAACAAGTCACAGGTTCAAAACACATCCACTAATTGCCTGCCTCTATTGCACAATCAATGCTGGTCTAATGAGAGATCCAAGGTTAAAATCTCCTTGGCTTGACAGCGCAATCATCATGGGCAATTCCTCCAAGTGTGTGGTGCAAATCTCATGCCAATCGATGTCACAACCGATAGCTATCTCAACCTCTTCATCTTACCCTTTCACTGTCTCCACCGAATCCCGTCCATGCACTCTAGTGAATCGATATGTTCTTGAGTTGAATAATGAGTTAATAATTTAGTGAATTAAATAATATTTAATTCACTCCACTCATTACTGTTGATTAGCTAGTTAAACTAATCTCAACTATGTTTAACTTAGTTAAACTGAACATAACTCCACCAACTACCTCAATAACTCCACCAAACTCTGTCACATGAGTTCTAACTGAAGTATCCATGCAATAGCTCCACTTAACCCTTAGGAATAGCGTAATTCCTTCTGTCAGCTCCTGTGCCACATCTGTGCACTTAACCGAAGTGCTCCAAGAGAATAAGATAATGTTTATAGTCCAAATATTATTAAGAGCTAATAATATTCGACATATCTATTTTTAGATTGGAAATCTAAAAATAGATTTCACCTAAAATGTCTAAAATGTAGGTCCATCTATTTTTACCAACATGACCAATACTCCAAGAATAGCATACTGCAACTCCCAGACCATGCTCCATATGTCTAAAAATAGACATAGTCTAAAAATAGACTTTGCGCCAAAAATAGCCTGCGGGCCCACTTAGTGAAGGCGGCTTCATTTCACTAAGATCTATCATCTTGCTGCATTTTCAACAGTACTATCTTCATTACTAGGTCTGCAACTATTTCCTGGTACATTAATAAGCATAGTTTTGTGGCACTCAGATTAGTGGAGGTTGAATACATGGCTACAAGCCAAGTAGCATGTGAAGCAATCTAGATGAGGAAAATATTGTGGGACTATTCTGTGAGGAAATGAATCAGATAGTGATATATTTTGATAATCAGTTGAAGCCCCGGAATTCTATTGCAACAACATGGGGGATAACCACCCGGTTCGGACCTTAAAGCAACTCCCTTTCCGTTTGGTGTAATGGCTCCGACTGGGGATAATGGGACCAGTTTCCCAATAAAGAGATTGAAATGGTAATGGTAGGTTTTGATACAATGTGAAATGATAAATGAAATTAACTTGTCTAAATAAAAAAACATATGCATCTACTTAATCTATTTATTTAACTTAATTTATAACACGGGAAAAATTATGATTGATGCATTCTAGAAAGATGTCTTACAACAAAAGGTAATAAAGATAATTTGATTGTTGAAAGAGATGAAAATTATGTAAAATGATTATCTTGACTAGATAGTTAATCAAAATAATTATGTGAAATATATTGCATCTATCAATTGCTTTATGTATATAATAAGGAATTACCACTGAAACATTGTACGAAATTGCATGAATGATAGACTATAAGTCAGACTACATACATATCACAATATAAAAAGAAGTTACTGTAAACTTATAATAAAGACTTAATAATAAGATAAAAGTTCCATATATGATAAGTTATGCTCATGAAATCCACAGTATTGATCCGCTTCTCTTCAATTCAAATATACTTTAAGAGTACAGAAGTGCAATTTCAGTAAAGCATATTCAATTTTCCAAAATGTAGATCATGTTCCATATATTTATCAAAAGCATTCATAAAAATATAGAAGTGCAATCTTTCATAAATTGTTCTTTGATAAAATGATGGACCCTTCTCTAAATGCATGTGAAGGGTTTAAATACTAAACTAAATATGTCAAAAATAGAATATTACATAAAAATTTGAGGAGGTTTCAAACAACCTTCCTCATAATAAGTAAACTAAACTACAATCTATAAATAAAGATAACAATATTTCTAAGTGGGTTGATCTTCTTTTGTCATTTGATCTCTGAGGTGACAGATATCCATCATCGGCTTTAATTGAGTTGGATGTGTGATCCCGGATCTAACTTGGCCTTTAAACATGACATTTGAGAGTGTTGGAAACACTCTTCTAGTGGAATCGGTTAAATATTCCAGAGTCATGCACTGGTGATGTGGTTTGATCAGGAATTTCCAGTAATTTTCTTGATCTAATTTGGTTATCTGCTTGATAGATTCCACCTGTGTTTCAATGCTTTCTTTCCACTGTGTTTTCAATAGTTTGACCTCTGGGATTGTTTCGGCTGTATATTCTTTAATAAGCTTAGCATTATGTAGTTGTCCATTGACATATTTAATGATCTCATTTGCTAAGTTTTGTGCCTTTGACATTTATTTCTCTACTTGTCTCAACTGCATCTCCCAGTCTTTAAATAAAATATATTTATGAAATTTGTCAACTTTCGGGAGATCAGCGTTCTTCACTTTGTCTGATTCTTGCCATAAAATGAATTCAGAAATTTTCTTGTGAATCTTTTCACATTCCAATATTCTATTTGCCACTTGTTGAGTTAAGATTTTACTTGTTTCACAATATGAATTGGTAGCTGAGAATTTTTGACAAAAAAGTCTCATGTTGTTGTTCCAAATTTGTATTCCATTCAAGTGCCTCTTTTATGAACTATTCTATTTGAGGTTGAATTTTAAGCTTATCCATTACTACCTCAATCTGTGTGTCCTTCTCAGAGATTTGCACTTGATGTTGTAATTTCAATATTTCAAGTTTCTTCTGGAACTATGTCATTTTCATCTCAACTTGTTTATTGGCACTATGTTTTTCTTATTCCAGTTGTATTTCCAGCTCTTAAACTCTATCTTCTCTCTATCTGAGCAGAATTTGCACTTCTGCTGCTTTATCCATCGTGCCATTTTCATATGCCCCTGCAAATTGTGACAGTTTGGTAAGATGTTATGTTGGATTGACAAAAGTGTCTTTCCAGACAACATCTACTAATTCATTATTGAGAGTTGTCATTGTTTCATCAACTCTTCTTCTTTTAATCCTCTTTACTACAAATTTATGACTTTGAATACATAAAATGTCCAGTGGAGGTATTTCCTCAATATTTAAAATGATTTCTTCTATTGGGTAGATCAGGATGATCTCTTGTTCTTGAACTTCTGGGATTTGTTTAAGTGCCACTGTTGTTTTTGTTAGATTTTGAGTTTGCTCAGGAGTTTGAAAACTTGATGATCCTTCTAGATTAGGATTAAGTGATGTCTGCAGTACTTGAGTAAACTTTTTCCATTCTTTGCCCAAATTCTCTACTTGAGACTTTATTGTTTGCTTAGGTGTAGTTTGAACTTGCTGAAGTTATTTTGAAGATGATTTTAATAGTTTAGCTTCACCAGTTCCTTCCTCAGAATGTATATCAATTCCTTTGATTACATATTCAATTAACTTATCAGGGCTCCCATTTTTACTTTCAGATTCATTATCAAAATGATATGAAATTTGAGACTTGTGTTGTGAATGGTTTGAATCTTGAATTGATTTTTCCTATGACTCATCCTCTGACATATCTTTTGCTTCATCATCAAAACAGATACTAGGGGTTTACTCTCTGACATCTTCTAATAGTAACAAGTCCAATGGGATTGTTTCCAACCTCGTGTTTCTATATTCATGAAAAGCTTTAATGTCCACTACACTGTGCTTATTAGATGTCATTTTTACTACATTTGTAAATTTATTAGTTCCTTCAAATAAATCATCAAAACATCCTTTTCATGTATGAAAGGTCTAAATTTAAGTGCAGTGGTAAAATTTTGGACCACATTATTAGGATCATATTGTCTCCCTGGCATTAAAGCCAAATTCAGAGAAGTAATGTTAGGAATTTCCTTCGTTGTATGACCTACATAAAAAAGAGTGAAGGTACCAAACTATAATGGAAATGTAGGCCAAACAGCCTTCTTAGAATCCTTGAGCTACTTAGCTATACCATTTATAGGTGTTTGATATGCAATTTCTCTAGCCAAGAGTTTATCTCGAACATAATAGGGAAAAACATGAGGGGGAGAAAGACTCCTGAAAACTCTGACATAAGTAAAATTCTCTTTTCTGAACCATCTGGCCACAGGAAAAATATATGCACTGGCCTCTTTAGAAATTCTAGAAGCCTTCTCATTAAAAATGGTTTAATGAATGGGCAACATGACTCCATGAAAAATCTTATATAAATGGGAAAGAAATTTAGACTTCCACGAGGCTTTATGATAAATATGAATAGGATTAGGGTCTTGGCTGGTCCATTTCCAACCCATAACAAGAAAGTTCGAGCATAAACATATGGCATCCATGATATATGCGCTCATATAAAAAGAGGGACTGTCCTAGTCGAAAAGACCCTATTTGTTCTGTAATCCATAATGGTTTTGGCCAAATTATTGGATAAAAATTTTTCCCAATTCATGATAGTAGAATTGACAATTGCGTCAATTAAGGGAACCCATTCAATGGAAAATTTAGTGGTATCAGGTCTAGAAAACAATCTACACAACATTGCTTCTATGAAACAATAAATTGATGCCAATTGCGCTATTGGGTACATATCGAGTTTGTCTCGCTTTAATTTGCCTTGATCTTCCTTCCATTCTTTCACCACCTTCATTGGATATTTATTCTCCTTTGCAAACTTTTCCAGGAAAGCTTTATCATAAGCTTTCTGTGGCATTAGCAAATGATACATTATACACAAATCCTCTGGTGTGAATGAACCCATGTTTTATTGTTTGGAATTCTTGAATGTCCTATCTACAATATTAAGATTATCGAAGACCCATTTTACCATATCAGTGTATGGTAATATCTTTGGCTTGGAAACTATCCTATGTAAGAATGAACATGCAACTTCGAAGTAGGAAGGTTCTAATGAAGTAGTTGCATCCGCCGTTGCTAATTTCTTTAGTTCCCTTGGATTTTCTCCTTCAAATAGATTATACATGGCTTCCCATGAAGAAATTCAACTGTCCTTATTGCACTTAGTGTCTGAAAATGGTGGAGGCATGTTTGTAACTTCAGAGGAGGATGATTGGGCAACTAGTTTGCCTTTCTTTGTCATTTCTGTTGATATTGCTTTCTCAAATAGTTTCCTGAATTCAAGCAAGACAAGGAAATTCAGAGTTGAGATGAAGAGCGAAGAGGAACAGAGAAACAAATTTAAATCACCATAAATCAAAAATTCGGCCCTTTTATTTCAAACATGCTTTAGAAAGATATCAATCTTTTTGAGCCTCATAACCATTGATTGTCGTTACTAATCCTTTAAATGATTATCAAATATTTTACGTATTTTACACTATATGTCCAATCAAAAGATTTAAATCATTAGATCTTATTAATGAAACAATTGATTAAGTATCACTTCAAGTGCTTTAGTAATAAATTTTGTATCGCAAATCGCAAATTTTACAAGCATCCATATTATTTATTTCAACCGTGACTGCATGCGAGATGCGATCTGTGCAAATCGCATACCACACTTTATCAAGGCGGGCATAGTTTTCATTTAGGATGATGTTGCGGGATGCGATATGCACTAAAACTCAAATCACTACGTTTAATCAGATTTTGCAGATATGTTTCAATGTTCGTTTATTGTTCTATCAGGTCCGACTCATCGCAATTTATTTTCGCATGATATCCCTATTTGTTTGTCTATTAAGGAAGTGTGATGTGATTTATAGTTATAAGGGTTTCTAAGCTTTTTAACGAGGAATTGCATATAACTCAAAAATATCTTAGCACTCATTGCAATTCACAGAATTTATATGTGTTCTAACTTTGTTATCTTGTGAGTTTTGCGATTTGCACTAAGCGCAATGAAATCAAAGCGAAAAAGGTTCATACTCTTTTATTCCTAAAGTTTTAAAACTTAACTCTAAGAAAAATACTATTTTTCATACTCTATTTGTTTTTTAAAGGGTCCCCATTTATTATTCATAACCTTAATAGATATTCAAATAAATAGGGGGAGAGGGGGACGTGAGGGGGGGCAGGGGTGGTTATAACACAATAATTGGCGATTCACTGAGAGAACCAGTTACCTCTAATAATTTTAAAATATCTATCTTTTTCAAAATAAATGTAGTTGAATAAATGTAAATAACATGAAATTTAAAATAAGTAATATTTCTCTGAGCCATAAAAATAAAATCACTTCATTATTATCCACTTGATATCCTCTTAAAGATGAAAATTCTTCTGTCTAGATCAGTCTTTACTGGGTTTAAAAGATAAAATAGCAGATTATCTTTGCAATTTAGTCTAAAATATCCTCGTTTGTCATAGGTAGAGCCTCTACTGCAATCAGGTATTACTAACATTTGACAGGGTTTCCTTTTAACCAGTCAATGATTCAGTATTCCATCCAAATAAGAATTCAATCGTTAAAGATAAATCCTAAGTCATATATTTATTCTTCTTTCCTCTTTTCATTTTTTTATTTTTCCTACTTAAAAGTCATTGTCTTGGTTTGGTGGCCAAATAATAACAATGCCATTCATTGGCTGTAACTTAACTGAACATGTTGGCTCGTGATGAGACCCCTTGTCTTTTGATTAAAATAATATCAAGCCATTACCTTGTTTTGGTATGCAGTTTTGGTAATGTCAGTTAGTTATTACCTTATGAATATGGTAAGCAGGCTCGTGATGAGACCTCTTATATTTTAAGCTTTTTGAAAATTTATTTCATAAGATCGGGCCTTAAAAAGAGAAAATTTTATTGGATGGGGAGAATCATTGACTCCTTAAGAGTTTCTGGATGATAATTTTAGAGTTAAAAATGTATTTCTGCAAAGAGTCTTTTACTTGGTTAAAGATACTTTTCGTGACTGATAATAGATCAAAAGTCTTTTATAAATTTGGAGGTTTCTCAAAGAAAAAATAACTTTGTGAAAAACAAGAAATTTTTCAAAGAACTAAAACCTTTTTATTTTTCAAATGTTATAAACACTTCTTTAACAATCACTATTTATAAAAGTAGAAATAATAAAGTATTCAAATAAACTTTATCTGTGAAGTCAATAGTTATACTATTTCAATTTTATTTTCCTATAAAAAGTAAAAATAATAATGTACAAGGGATAGAAGAGGTTATCTTCTATGAAAAATATTTCTTCAAAATCTGCCCATTTACAGGGAAGGATTCTCTCCTTCCTGATAAATCTTGCAAAAAAAATATTTATGGGCCGATTAACTCGGAAATCTGAAATGGTCCAAGTCACATTCTTTGGAATTTGGTATGTTTACCTTTTTCCTCATAGTCTTTGTCCCACTTCAATACTAGGTCTCCTAGTTGAAATGATTTTGGGCCAACATAATGTGCATCAAAGGAAGTCTTAACTAACTCCTGATGGTGAGCATGTGTGATTTTTGCTTTATTTCTTTCTTCTTCCAATTTGAGAATTTGTGCTTGCTTTAATTGCAAGGAAGAAGGAGTTTCTTCAATAAATTGGACTAGGGTTAGAGAAGGGATAGCTACGTTTGTGGTAAGAACAACTTATTTCCCATAAACTAGATTAAATGGAGAAGTGCCTCTTGAGGCCTTCTATGTAATCCAGTCTGCCCAAAGAGCAAATGTCAAAGATTTGTGCCAATTCTTCTGACTTTGATCAACAGTTTGTTTTATGATTCTAATGAGATTTTTGTTGGTTGATTCTGCTAGCCCATTTCCCTGAGGATAATAGTTAGTAGAATATTTAAGTTTGAAACCTCTTTTTAGTGAAAATTTTGTCATTTCATTGCCTAAGAAATAAGATGCATTATCAAACATTAAGGAAATTGGTAAACCAAATCTGGTAATAATAAATTGATCAATGAATTCAATATTGTTCTCAAAATTAGTTACCTTTAGTGGAATTTCTTCCACCCATTTTGTAAAATAATATGTTGTTGTGAAAATATATCTATGTTGCTTTGAAGAGTGAGGAACAATCTCACCTATAATGTCTAGTCCCCATTGTTCGAATGGTTGTTCAAATTTCCCATAATTTCAAAACCTGAAAAGGTTATTTGTGCACTAATGATCAACATGGAAAGTAGCAAAGGATCAACTTCAAGACAAAGGAATGCTCAACATCAAGGCCTTTGGAGATCATCCATGTGGATCTATACGGACCAACCAGAACTCCAACTCTACAAGGAGAAGGGTACTTTGTATTATTTTTAAATGATTGTACTAGAATGATGAGGGTATTTTTCATAAGATTCAAATCATAAGCTATAGAATGTTTTAATAATTTCAAGACTCTTGTCAAAAATGAAAGTGAATCAAAAATCAACTTCCTTAAAATAGATAGAGGTGGAGAATTTACTTCAAAATAATTCAATGAATTTTTTGAAACACATGGAATCAAAAGGGAAATCTCCATTGTTAGAACTCCACAACAAAATGGAGTGGTTGAAAAGGGGAACATATTTGTACAAGATACTCCAAGAAAATTGTTGCTTGCAACTCACTTACAACCTATATTTTGGAGAGAATTTTTTGGGGAAGCAATATATACTATGAACAAGGCACAACTCTGGACGAATAGTAACAAAACTCCATATTAATTATGGAAAGGAATACATGCTTTAGTAAAATGTTTTGGCATATTTGGAAGTAATTGTTTTATGAATATAAATGATGATTCACCAGAAAAGTTTGATCCTCAATTTGATGAAGGAATATTTCTTGGATATTCTACAAGAAGCAAGGCCTACAAATGCTACAACATTCGGTTTCAAAAGATAGTTGAAAGTATTGATGTAAATATTGATGAAACTTTTCTGAAAGAGAAGTCTAAATAAATGAAGAAGATCCTATCCTTGGAGATCTAGAGGAAGATGTTGAAAAAGAAGAAAAAGAGCCAGAAAGCCAAAAGGAACCATTGGAAACTCCATCAAGGATAAAATTTGTTCAAAAACACCATCCAAAAAATCAAATTATTAGGGATGTAGATGATGGGATACATACTCGAAGCAACATGATGAATATGCCAAAAAAGAATGGCATTTCCCTACTATCCATTATAGAACCAGAAATCTTTACTCAAGCTAGTATGGATCCTCATAGGATAAAATTGATGGAAGAAGCAATGTGTTATCACAAAATTGTACTTGATTGGTTGCTGATCAGACAACTCTATGTAATTGTTTCAAACCAACTTTTGACTTAAGCTTAGCCTCTTCAGTCTAAGAGGGCTCTCTCAAGGGGGTTTATGATATAGGTTAATGATAAAGATAGATGGCTAACTCTATAGGATTTGTATCTTGTTTTTTTATGATTGCAGGTTGAAAGAATATAGGCTTGCTACCATTGGGCTTACGGAGTCAACAATCAGTGTTTTTATTAGCTAGGTTTCTTGACATGGAAGATGAGGCAGATAAGAGACTTTAACAAAGGCAAAACACACATAGAACATAGGGCAACACAATCATTTCATCAATAAAGGAAGTCAAAGCATAAACATATGAGTATTAAAGATGAAATCTACTTAAAGTAGTAAACATAAATATATAGATCAGAAAGACATTAAAAAATCCATGAGAAACTCAGGTCTGTCAAGAAAAAGTCCTTTGTATTACTGATATAAGTCAAATTACATAAAGCAATAGTATGGTGCAAAAAATGTCCAACCCTTTACAACTTCGATAATTTACCTTTAAATAGACATTCTTACAGCAGGGATGATCTGCCTCTTGGATAGATTCATCGAATTCTTCATATGACGCCTCATATAACAAAAAAAACATGTCTTTTAATAAGAAAATGACAGCTACACCCTAAAAGATGACATTTCATAATAGGACTCAAACTCCTATTTATTACATCAGTCTACCTTATCTTTAAAACAATTATATATCATTTATAAGTAAGCATCACATGCTCGAATAGGCTATGACAAATTTCATCACTACTTGAAAAATTAAAAACCCTCCTAATTATGTGGAACAAAATCCTATTTTCAGGAAAGCAGACCCCTTATCTTCAACGAAAGATTTAGCTGATGAGTTGTCTCCACAACATTGTTTTCAAGTCATAAATGTTTGATGGTAAGGTCCCTTGACCTGTTGGATGTGTCCACCTATCCAAAACTACCACTGGGATGCTTCAAAACCTTCAAAAACAGGACAGTTTCATAGCAAACTTTCGTAGCGTCCAAAAAATAGCTTTTGCACCCAAAATTTTTGCTCCTTTGTTGTTTCAAGGTATCACCCTAGTTATGACACATCATCATTATCATTCTCCCTCCTTAAAAACTGCAAAAAGTGATTTTGAAAGCCAATAAGCTGCTACAAAAATTTTAGTAGTGTTTTCCTAGCTTTAAGCCTAGGAAATGCTACGAAACTGTGAAAAACTACATAATTTCCAGATTTCAAGATTTTTTCAAAAATGTGACATACAGCTATAAAAACTTGCTCTTCAGCATGCCATGAAATTTCTAAAACATAATCAATCTCAACTTAAGACCCTTGAGGTGTTTCCTCTTCATTAATTATCAGTTGAGCTATGGGCTCCTCAACCACAGTCATTTTTAAGCCCTTCTTCTCTAGCTCCTCATGGATCAACTCTAGCTATTGTTCTAGATCTTTCACTTCATCTTTTAGTGCTATGTTCTTACATTGTAAGTGCAGGTTCATCTTTCTGATATGTTTCACCTCTCCTCTCAATGGCTTAGTCCATTTGATCAATTTCTCTGTGTTGTCCAAAGTCTTTGACACACTTAGGACCTATTCTTCCCAAATTCCTTTCATCTTCTCAAACTGTACCTTCTGGACCTTGTGCTTCCTTACCTCTTTCTTCAAGACTGATATTTCATCATTTTCCAGCTTCAACTGTTCTTTAAGGACCTCCATTTTTGTTTTTTCAATGATTTTATCTTTTCCTTTCCTTTGTTTAATGGTTGATTCTTCTTTTGCAGGTGATGAAAGGTCAATGATGCTTGGTGGTTGCTAGACAGTTTCAGTGACCTTCTGATCTTCTTTACTTCTTTCCAAGACCTTCTTGGCATGTCTTGTCATTGGTTTCCTAGCCTGAAACATTAATCCTGCATCTTCACCCTCAAACTCTAACTTCTTAGCTGATTTGGCCTTCTTGAGCTTCTTTTCTCCCTCATCTATATCTTCAGCTTGAACTATCGGAGTTTCCTCAATAGCAATAGCATGCAGAATGTCTTCTAAGTTACCCTTAGCCACTGTTTGGCTTCTTGCAACCCTTTTACTGCCTTGTTTTCTCACTGTTGTCTTTTGTTTTGCAGGTGTAACTTTGGGTGTGTCAACTTTTTGCAATGACTTTGTTTCCATGATCATTGGCTCAATTTGCTCTGTCAGCTCAACTTTCTATGCCACTGAAGGTGATGGCATCCACTTCAAAACCACTGACAAACAGAAAAGATGACCAGTATTTGCCTAATATTTCTAACTCTTCTAATACCATCAATTTGATTAAACCATGATGAAAAAGTGAGGTTTCATTTCCTTCAGATTTAGCTTGAAATTTGTCTAATATTTTAGCTAAGCTTATGTATAAGTAAAAAGGTAAATCAAGAGACCTCTTACCAACAAAATGTAGCGGAAGCCTGAAATGATATGAGTAAACCATGTGGTACCTCCCTTCACAAGTGAAGTATTTCTGAATGATTAGCAGCAGCTTTGAAGAGTTGTCTTTCATGTAGCTCCTTGGGATGGCATTTGTGAGATCAATCTCACTATGCTCTGTCTTGATAAATTCCTTACATTCCTGCATAGTGAACTTGAAACCTTTGAACCATTGTTCTCCTCCTCTAGGAATTCTTGTGCTGCTGCAATGGTCTCTGGTGTTATTGTGAGGTTCAACATCCCCACCTTTGAGGTTGTCCCATTGAAACTAATGGAAAACTCCTTAGAAACCTACACATGACAACCTTGCAATCTTTGGCAAAACTGCAAACACCCTGTTCTTCTGAAAACTTCTAAGGCAGTTGGATCTTCATTCAGCAAATTCATGTCTGATGGCTCATATCTAAGATAGTGGCCTCCTCTGTTGGTCTTCCTTTTTGCAACCATGGTGTTGTTATACCTTCTCTGCCTCGCTTAATCAATGACACCTGCAATTGCTTAAAAATGCCAGCAACCAGCTTGGCTTTGTGAAACAGCTCTCTTGAACCCAGCAACATGCAAAGATGGAGCGGAAAATGACACAAGACTCAATTGTTAAAGATTTTAAAGTTTAAATGACAGCTCATGGGTTAATCAGGACTCATGTATGCTTAAAACAGTAATAATGACCTCAACCATGACCATTGTACCTTGGCTTAACCCTAACTATAACTCGAATGACACCCACTCTAACACTTATAATCATTGACAGACATCTATCACTGAATTTGAAAAGACAGACAGGAAAACCCCTTTTTGTAGCGTAGTTAGTGTATTTATAGGCAGTTTCGTAGCGAAAAGTGTGTTTTTGTTGTGTAATTCGCTACGAAAACAAAAAATATTTGCTAAAGTGACCTTTTCGGATTTATAAGCTTGGGAAATGGAATATTTCAAGAAAAAATGACTGATGTGACATGAAAAGACTTGAATGGGGGTAGGTTTGGACCTTAGGATAGGCTAATATGAAAAAATTTAAATTTTTCCTTTAACATCTAATGACAAATGAACTCTATGACCATACCTTTGACAAATGAAACCTTAAGATTATTTCAAATGATGTTTCACTTTTTATGAGTGACAACACAATGCATGAAATAAAATAAAATAAAAAATGAAACATGGGAGCTAGTACCTCATCGAAAAGACAATAATGGCTTAGGAACCAAGTGGGTGTTCAAGAACAAGATGAATGAAGAAGGATTGTTCATCAAAAACAAGGCAAGGTTGGTGTGCAAGGGGCACTCTCAAATTGAAGGAATTGACTTTGAAGAAAAAATTTCTCTCGTAGCTTGATTGGAAGTTATTAAGATGTTCTTGGCATTTGCTTATTCAAAAAGCTTCAAAGTTTATCTAATGAACGTAAAACTAGCATTTCTAAATGGTGACCTAAAGGAAGAAGTTTACATGGAACAACCAGAATGATTTGATTAAGCAAAAAGAAAATACTTTGTTTGCAAATTGAGGAAGGCCTTCTATGGATTAAAACAAGCTTCAAGAGCTTGGTATGCTAGACTTGATTATTATCTTCACCAACAAGGATTCAAAATAGGAGATTTTGGAAGCAATATTTACATGAATATATGTTGAGAAATGTAACAAGGTTTGGTCTTCATAATTGTACTTAAGTCACAATAAAATGTATTTATCAAAAGAAAGAAAAAGAATTTTTTATTATGCTTGGGTCATCATGTTTTAGGTCGAAGTCCCCATTGAGGACTTCTAGGTTTTATGTGGAGTCACTAGAGTAATTGTCCATTTTATAAGACCCTTTTTGGGCTTTTGAATCATGTAAAAAGAATTATTATAGAGTCAAATAAGTCATTGGGCACCTGCACACCAAGTCACCTCTTACCTGATGAATTCAGCCTACATTAAATAAATTCGACCCACAAAAGAGGTTATATATAGAAGTGCAGTTCGATTCATTTGGATAATCAGACACACAAGTTCGATATACAAGAAAAGGAAGCAAAAAAGTGTGAAGTTTCAAAAGGAGAAGAATTGCAAAGAAGGAAAAAATCGAATTTTTAGGCTATCTATCTCTCACACTTGTGAAGTTACTAGGCTATTGCAGGAGGTCGATGTATTGCTGCTACTAGGTCAAATTTATGATGTTGCCACTAGGTCGAAGTTCTACTGTTGCTACTAGGTCGAAGTTCTACTACTGCAAGGTCGAAATTCTAGGTCAAATTTGTTCCTAGAAATTTATCCTCTGAAGAGGAAGGGAGGGTTGACTTGGTGATTGGAGGAAGTTTGTGTCTAGGTAAAAGAGTCTTAGATAATCTCGTCATGTCTTGTGAAACTACTAAATGAAGAGTTGTTGACTGGATTTTCCCTTGGATAGGGGTTTTGCCTTGGTTGTCTGCTTACATCTAGTTTCTTTGATCTTCGTGTTATGGTTTTGGTAATTGCTTGATGAACTAAGATAAAAGAAGATCTCAAAAAAATTAATAAGAACATAAGAATATCACAAGTAATTATCAACATAAGAAAATATTTCTACCTTTATGATTTTCCAACATGGAATCTGAGCTAAGGTGAATAAGGAAGAAAAAGGCAATCTAAAAATCTATTGAAATTGAAATTAGGCGAATGTACTGAACTATGAATTGATTCTTGAGTGCAAGTACTACTTTACCAAAGATGTTTCCTTGGATTATTTCTATGGTTCTTAAAAGCATGATTTATTTGAAATCCCCAATGATGCAATCCACTTATCTTATGTCTTACATTTGGGTCTCCCTAAGAGGGGATTTCCTATGGAATGAGAGATTGGGGGCTTTATCCCCACCTTTTCTGCCTAATAATTATTCCTCAGCTATAATCGCCTTTTTCACTGCCTCATGCAACATAGTAGGCATCAAAATGAGCATCTTTTCCTTTATAATAGGATTGAATCCATACAAAAACTTGTTTACCTTGAGAGCTTCAATATTGAGATGGGTAGCATATTCGAGCAGCTCCATGAATTGAGCCTCATATTCCATTATCGTCTTAGTTCCTTGCTTAAGATCATGAAACTCATTCAACTTCCTCTCCAAGTATTCAACAGAAAGTTACTTTGCTCAAAATTCTTCTTCAAATTGTTCCCATGTCAAGGTAGAAATGGAATATCCCAATTGGGATTTTAACTTCCTCCACCATAATAATGCATTCTCCTTAAGTTGGTATATAACCAACTTGAGATTTTGGATGTTAGAATAGTTATGCAACTCAAAACATAGGTGCATATTTTCCAGCCAAGCTTTTGCTACCTCCCCTTTGGTGGTACCCTTAAAGATAGGAAACTTAACTTTTTCCAACTCTATACACATCTCCATCAAACGGTACTTCCTATCTTTCCGCTTAAGACAAAGAACCAAGCACTTTAGAATTTTCTCCAACTCTACTAATCAAGACTCCAATCATCTTTTGGAAGGATAACATCATATCCCTTACTTCTCTACCAGATATTTGCTCAGATTATTTAGCTTAGGTAGGTGGAGGTGAGACTCCCCTCCTCCTTTGCCTTGAATTTCTCTCCATAATCACTTAACCTAATCAAAAAAATCGAATAAGTTAATAAAAGTCTAGGTCAAAGAGTTTTAACCGGCTTTGATACCATATGTGAAGTCTTACCTTACCAACCATCAATAAAATAGAGGTGTAAAGGTCATATTGAACAAAGGACTCTCTCTCTCTCTCTCTCTCTCTCTCTCTCTCTCTCTCTCTCTCTATATATATATATATATATATATAATTAATTTAAATATGACTACATATATACATATCTATTTATATGTGTTTCCAATTAAATCTTCATTTTAAGTTAATCAATTATGAAAAGTGGAAATAAAAGTCAACTATAGACATAACACTCAAAATATTACCAAAACCAGCAAATTTAATTAATCAATTATAAAAAAGTGAAAATAAAGGTGAACTCTAGAATTTTAGGATTGCACTTGTACATAGGAATTGAATTAAAATACAAAGTTTTCTATTACATCATTTGCTACTTCGAGAATAGACATATAGATGTTTCTTGCATGAAGGTCAATGTTTACCATAACCAAAAATAATAATAAGAGATATCATAATGTAATGTTTAATATTTTGACGAAGTCAAATTACATAAAAATAAAAATTAAATAAAAAGATTAATTTAATGTAATTTAAAAATTTTAACTCGGTCAAAATAAAATTTAAAAATATAATAATAAAAATAAAAATAACTCTATAAAAATAAATAGATGTGCATATATGTAACCAAATATAAAATCATGATGAACAAATATAATCCAATACAATTAATACATGAATTCACTAATTTAATTCATAAACAAACATGAAACTATGCCCATTGAATATTCATTTATAATTATATATGAATCCCCTTAATGAATATAAACCAACATGTATATATATATGTTAAAAATATAAATACATTGATTTAGATGTAGTGATTATATAGATATATATGATCAACCAACAAAATTAAATTACACATTGGGTGGATTTATAGAACCTAAATGTCCTTAAAGACTTGATGTGTGTGAATCTAAATTTCCATAATTGAAAAAACTTCCATAGTTTATAAAGATTCACAATGATTAAACATTACAAATCAATATGGTTATTATATAAAAACATTTCATTATAACTAAAAATAAATTAATATTACGTATTAATAAATTTTTAGTTTATAAAAAAATTAAACAACATAAACAGAGAAAAAAAAAAAAAATCCCAAAAAATAAAATATTGGGAAAACAATGTCCCAAAATCCAATCTTTTGAACTAGGCAAGAATTCTTATGCTTGCAAAAGTTCTATTATAAAATAAAAATAGAAAGTAACAAAGTTGCAAAATTATTCAGGTTATAATACTATGAATCTTCACTATTATGAGAGTCTTATTAAGCAGAGATTTAAATTTAACTAGAAATTGAATGATTTACATTTCAAATAAAAAGTTCTATTATAAAATAAAAATAGAAAGTAACAAAGTTGCAAAATTATTCAGGTTATAATACTATGAATCTTCACTATTATGAGAGTCTTATTAAGCAGAGATTTAAATTTAACTAGAAATTGAATGATTTACATTTCAAATAAAAGATTAAAAAAAACTATCATGGAGTGGCTGTCAGAAAGAAGTAACAATTTATTTATTCTTAGAATGATCTCTAAAGTAAATGAGAAAATTACTTTATGAATAGAAATATTGCAGGAAAATGTGTTTCATAGTTTGTGGATGAATTTAGATCATTTGTTTTTAACCACAATAAATTGCACCAATTAAACAATTAAAACACCAATTAAACAATTAAAAACATTAGTAACTATTGTCTTTAAAATCATATGACTCTGTTATAATCAATACAACTTCTCCATGCAATTTCGGAGCGCTAACTCTATCTTACTTATATACTCTTATTTCCAGTGAATTAAATAATTAAAGGAATTCATGTGAAAGTCGTGGCCACCTTTTATTATTAAAAGAAAACAATGAAATGAACAAAATAATAATTATAGCAACAAACAGTGAAATGCTTTCATGAATGAACAAATAAATACACATAAATAGGAAAAAAATAATAATTTCTACCAACGAGAATAAGATTCTTTAATAAACAGAGATGTACCAGTGAGATAAGCTTAAATTGAGTGTTTAATTCACCCTACATTACTAAATTTATTTACACTTAAAACAAGGAACTTCAATTTGAAAACAAGAACATAACACTTATAAGGGTGAAGGGAAAATGAATTACAATTCGGCCTACCATACAATCAACAAAATTGCTATTTAACGGAACTTTTAAAAAGACCAGAGCTATCTATACAAGTTGGCTACAACCTCATAACAAAAAACAATAATAATAATAATACCAAATGTAACAAAATTTAAAATTTTACCTGAGAAATCAGTCAATCTATTCCACAGCTTCCTTGCCAACTCCAACAGGCCAATCAATTTCTCCACCCAACCATATCCCAAGGAAACCTCCTTCGTTCAATACCAACTTCAAAAGGTATCTTAACTTCCTCTCACACCATTTAGTCTCCACGAACCAGGTAAAATCCTCCATGGGTAAAATCCTTCAATATTTATAAAAATTGAGTAGAGTGATAGTTCACTCCATGCAAAATTAACCAAATTTTAATTTACAATAATCCATATTATTCACCCCCTCCCCCCTACGTGGCACTTACTCAAATTTTCATTTTTTTTTATTTTATTTCTTAAATTATGTAATTTTCATCACCCATGTGTCCACCCAATATTTTTCTTATTATTTATTTTTCAAAAATAAATAATTAATAAGGATATTTCTTATTATTTATTTTTCAAAGCTAGTTAATTAATATTTGTATTAAAACATTATTTATTTGAAATGCCCCTCTAAAGTGGGTAGATTGAATTTAATTCAACTCAAAGTTTAATTTAGATTAATTACCCTGAGTGATGTTTCTCCGTCGGAGAATAGGGATTCCACATCTCTATTGTGCACTTTTCCCAACTTCACACCATTGCCCTGTACCTATGACTCCACGTCCTAGATTCAAGACTCCACACCTTGATCTATTCCAAAGAACCAAGACTCCACACCTTGATCTTTCAAAAAGCTAGGACTTCACGCCCTAATCTTTCCCTCAACGTACTGATTGTGAGCTCATACGCATCTGATGATCTGTTGGCAAGGTCTTGTTTCTCCAGACCTGCACACATCCTAACCTCATAGATTAAAAGTATCAAATTCATAATGAAATTATTCAATTGCATTTAACCCAAATGTATACATGACCTCCACATTCATTCATTCGTTGAGCATCCCTCTTGGAAAGTAACTAAGTTTTCTTTCAAATCCTGCTACATACAAGGTTAAGCATGCATAATAATGTAAACCATAGATCATCAGCAAGATTATGGTCAGTTAACTATTCCACATAGTATCTCTCGTTCATATATTACAACCACGTGTTAAGCTAGATATAAAACAAAACGAAACATATACCCACGTGGATCTGACATGCATAACCACACATAAGAGGATACATAACCATGTATGTAATATATATAACAGTATTCTCCAATCAAATGAACGATCCAAATCCATAACATATAAGTCTGCCATAAGCAATTCATCAAAGATCACCCTCAATAGGGTCACAAAACTGTGCTAGGAAAAATAGGACACTACACAGACTGGAGTTATATACGGCAACACATATCTCACTGTTTACACTAATAAGAGATCATCCTCGTATAATAAGATTACACATCCCACTTATTATGAATTACTCAACTCCCTCAAGGATTATTGTACAAGATGCTTCCATGACCATAATTATCTCCAAATAAGAATTCTGGGTAGGCAGATAGAAGCATGTGACAAAGCCTTGACAAAGCATTTGATAGTGGTGAATGTGTGTTGCAAGGTCTATTTCCATATTCTCCAAACTCGATGGTGGTCATAGTCAAAAGTAGGTTGAATGTCACCCAACGACTATATCACGCAACTACTCATCTATTCGACCCATTAAACTACAGGTGGTACCAAATACTAAATGAATGTGCCTTCAAAGGAGTATCTTAGGAGTAGGCTATGAGAGAATTTATTATACACAATGAAATTGGATAACTTATACAATTATTCTTTGCTTCATAAAACCTCCATCATTAAACTCGTATTTTGCTACGTTGATTTCTATATTTTTCTTTAATATAGAGCACAAAAAAGCTTCAGGCACTTCCCTGGGATATTGTACGTGTACTAGTCCCATAGACTGCTTTTTAGTCAGCTATGGATGATAATATCAATTCTAGTTTTCTTTATTTCCTCACAGAATTTCCCATCCATGGATATAGAAAATAAATATGATAGCTGCTCCTTAAGCATCTACTCAACTAAGAGTACAATTCTATGTTGACCAAGATCACGGATCTAAAACCTCGTACAAAAATTTAAAAATTGGATCTGAATGACGAGACACGAGCATCAATTTCATAAGAAAACAATGTCATTTATTTTATTTGCATATCAATAAGATAGGATGACCTCTAATCATAGGCATTATATTTCTCCTTTCATGGAGAAGTGCTAAGAGTGAATGCTGAAATCTTTTCTAGCATGTCAATTCTAACCATGATAAGATTGCCCTCGATCCATTCTCCCAAGATATATCCAGCATTATATCATGTGCAACTCCTTCCACTATAACTGGAGACACATTATAGAATTCTCCTGTCTCGTTCAAACCCTGAACATCCTGCAACAAAATTAAAATTATGTTTTCCATGTAGCAGCAATAGAATATTCTGATGCAGTCTAATATTGTGAAACTTGGTGAAGTGTTATGAGGATTCCAATAGAAAATACATCAAGTAGACAGCATCAAAACCAACCAGTATCCCATCAGCATAAAAAATTGTCATTTCCAAGCACAAAAGATTGAAATTTGAAATAAAAATCATTATATTTGATGAAATCTAGACATTTGACGGGAGGTAAGTGATTATAAAGGGCTTGGCAATGATTTCATAGGTGTGGCTACCAGGCTACTTTTGCCAGATTCCAATCCTACATTCCAGCAGAACCTAAAAGATAATTTCTATGCAGCAGCAAGTGATTTTCAATGGCCTTCAGATATAGTAACCTAGTGGAAACACTTTCCATACTGGTTGTGCATGACTAATCAAATTGGTGACAAAAGCATGAGATTTAGACGTTTAATAACTAACAGACATTCATATGCTATTATTTAAGAGTATGAATGATTCCCTACAGGTCCAAGACGTGTCTCTCTAGTAGAAGCCTACCACATACCAGCTTATTTACTGTAAATCAACTTCTTCACTACAACCTATCTCTAATTTAGTAAGAGGACTGCCGTCTTGTTAACTAAGTCACATGATTGAGATACTGGGTGCCCATTTGTAATAGCAATATCATTCTGTTTCTTTGTGTAACATTTTGTTTCTTAAACTTTATTTCTTTCCATTTGATGATGGTTTATATTTGCTAAACTCAAGATTTTATAGCAATAATTAGGAAACTTGCAACTGGAATTTTGCATGAAACACCATATCAGACATTTGAACTTTCCAATCTATTTCCACATTTTAGCTCAACATATCTATTATTTCAATGACTTCCAAATAATAGTGACCATGTTTCCAGGAATTAATCTCAGACATTGAAATAGCCTTTAGGCTTTCGTTCAGCATGTCCGTGTGTGCTCAATTAAAGAGTTAAACTTACATCGTCCATGTAGAGTCTAATAGGTGTTGAGAAATCTAGGGGCAGCTAGATTAGGTGATTTCTCTTACTTTGATAACTGCTTGTGATGTTCTTTTACATAGCTTGACGTACTTGTTATTAACTTCTTCTTTCACTTAGCGCAGAGGCTCACGCAGGCCCAGAGGGGTGACACGGGCCTAGAGGAGCTGACGCAGAGCCATCAGAGGCAGCACTAGGGTTTCACTAGGCCAGATCGGGCTTGTATTCAGCAGGTCCAAAAGGATGATGCAGCCACACTGAAGGGTGACGCAGTCTCAACGCAAAGCTTGCTGGGGACTGCGTAGGCACGGGTGCTTCATTCTCATGCTGAATCAGCCATAATATCTCTCTAGAGATAGAGGTCTCCAGAGATAGAGGTACTTCTGTCGGGATTTTCTCTGTTGGGTAAACCACTACTGGTACCCTAGTTTGTATTCAGAAACCTGCATAATAATAAAAACCCTCGAGCTGCTGCATCACTTTTCCCGCATTGGGTTTTTCCGAGACATTTGTTCGAAAAATCTTGTGTGTCCTTTGTCGAATGTGCTTATTTCTTCAGTACTTCATCTGTATATTTGTGTAGGCAGCAGTGTATTTACTTCAATGTTTTTCATGTATTATTTAGAAAAATAACTTGTTAAGTTAATAAAACAAGTAGGAGAAGTAAATCAGATTGCTGCTGTAGGATTTATGTTTAGTAAATTCAGAAATTTTCACATGGTCGACCTCCCAAAAGATCGAGAAATTCCAGGTATGAGGAAAGTAATGATGTAGAAAAACAAAAGGAGTTTTATCTTATTTCCACTCGATCTACTGCCTCTCCTCTAGATACGTTGGATCATTGGTTGATTGATAGTGGAACCTCAAGGCACTTCACTGGGTACAAAGAGGCCCTCTCAAATTTGATTGAGAAGAAGACTAATTTGGAGATCATACTTGGAGATAATGTAATATCCCCAAAAGGGAATAACCAGTAATAAACAGAAATACACCAATACAGATATAGAAAATATAATACTGAACCAGATCACTGAATCATAGCACATGGAATACCGGAAACTGAGCCATTTTATTAATCAGAAAGTACATAGAGAGGAGTACAATAAATCAGAGTAAGTGCACCTATCCTTGCCCTAGGCAAGTGGAGACCCTCTCAACAGAAAATGGCTGCAACAAGAACAGCGTCCTAGCTGCTCTTCGTAAAAGATGAATCATTGCACGTCTGACGATGATAAATTTGCCGATCTCCAACTGCAACAACTCGTAACCTCCACAATGGTTTAGTCGTCTCTGCTAGTGACAGCGCAGAAACAGATAGAGCACCAGTCACCAAATCCTCCAGACAAATAGATCAGCCTTCGAAGGCTAGAAAACGCTGTTGTGTCTGCCTCTCCCAAGTCTGCTCATCAGATCAGCGTCCTACCACGTGGATCTGCTCCTGAACACTCAGATCTGACAGATCTGCAGCCTCCAAACCGCATCTCGCGTCCTTCTCTCCCCGATCTGCGTTCTCCCCTATCGTATTCGCTAATAAACCTTCGATTTATGCTAGATTCGACACTTGAAAGTTGCACTACGGGGAATTCTGTGTATCGGATCCGATGTTGACCCCTTCGTATCCGGATTGATCTGCCAATATTTCCTCAGATCTGCAACTCTCCAAGCTGGATCTAGGGCTAAACCTTCAGATCTGCTAGATACAAGACCGGATCTGCAAGTGGCTGCTCAGATCTACCCTTTTCAAGATTGGATCTGACAATAGGCCTTCAGATCTGCAACCCTATCCTTCAGAAATGGACAGCGTCCTCCCTTCCAGACTTGACAGCGTCCTCCTCCTCACCGGGATGCTCTCCCTTGCGCGTAACCGGGATCGAAGGCCCTTTCCTAAGACAAACGTCCTCACCTCCCGAATAGAATGGGCCGTCCTCTCTCTCCCCGATGTAGAGACAATGGCTCTCTCTCAATGAACTACGCACCACTGTGAGGGCTTCTCCTCCTCGTATTTGCTTCCGTAAACCGCTCGTCGCTTCGCTACCGGAACTCGAAAAGTACTCGTAACAACTGTCAGGCGGCACTCGAAGTCCCCCGAAGCTAAGGGTGAAACCAGAAAACCTTACCAGGGCCGGCACTCGAAGTCCCCCGAGGCTAAGGGTGAGATCTCCGACCGGAGACACTCGTGCACTAAACAGTGCTGCAGACCGACTAAACAACCGGCGTGCTGAAGCAGACAAGGTCTAGCTATCAATAAGAATATCAAATCATGAATGAATCAAATGAGGTGAGAGCCTCTCCTTTTATAACATCAAACTCCCTCCAAAACTTAACTCTCCCTGGATCTGCGCAGTTTACCTTGGGTTAGCCTGATGCCTCCCCATCATGTCCACGTGGACCCCCAAGGCCCCCTCTCTAAGTTACAACGTCCATCTACTAGGAAAAAGAACACTTTATTATAAAGTGAGGTGACTAAAGTGAGGTGACCCCTCTTATTTCTCACTTTATTTATTATTTCCAACTAAAGCGGCAAAATTAAACAAAAATGAGATATTCCAATTAGCAAGGCTAATTGGGAATATTACAGTCTCCCCTGGCAAAACGTTGCTTGTCCTCAAGCAACTGAAGTGATGGATGATGTAAAGTCTGCTCACTCTCCCCCGTGGCATCCTCATCCGGCAAAAATGTCTTGTTCTCAAGCAACGCTGGAACAAGCCTACTCTCTAGCTGATGCTCCCCGCCGATACTGCAAAATGTGCCTGGGTCCCACTGAAACCTCTCTGTCTCCTGCATCACCCTGATATGAAGGGATATCTCAATGCCAGGATCCCAAACTGGCCTCTCATGGTACCAGCCAATCAATAGTCCTCCCGGATCCCATCGCCACTGTGGCCAATAATCGCACAAGTCCCATGTCTCGGACTGCTCACTGCCTCTAGCTATGACTGAAGACCATGACCGCTGCTGCTCTGCATCTATGACTGTGTAAGCTGTCCCATCGACTGTGTACCAGCTCATCATCTCTCTCCACTCAAGGCATGAAGCGGGGAACATCTCTCTCATGTGGATCCTCCATCCCCAAGCAATCATCCAAACCAAATGAGCCACCTCCCGACAAGGCAACTCCTGAAAATCACCTTCCACCTCAAGCTCCGGTAATGAAGGCGGGCTGAAAGTCCGATCTTGGGCTGCAAAATCATTGCCCTCCAATGGCAAAGTGAAAAACAATCCTCCATAGAAGGTTCCTCCATCAATGAAGAACAAGCTGGCCCAAAACAACCCATAGTGCAGTCTCATCCACTGCAACCTCAGAAAATCACATGGCAAGCAATGTACAAGATCCATCACATCTACTAATGGATAGTAAATGGCTGGATATGACAACAACATAGGTCCAAACACTTGCCCATGGCTGTAAATATCAATCTCATGGCCCACATCAAAAGAGAACGCATACATAGTAGTGGTGGCTATGCCTCCTCCCATGCTCCCATTAGAACATGTAGTGCAGAAATTGTGAGAATTTTTCCCACTCACGGACACATCCAGCTCATGTGTCTCCCTCATAATCAAGCCTCCCATACAAATCTGATGTATATCAGCAAATGAAGACATGATCAACAGCAAAATGAAGGAAATGCCGACTGTCTCATGTGGTGCAAGAAGATAATCCTCCTCATGCTTGGAAACCCAAGTCAAGAAGAATATGCCATAGATGTCTCTATAATCATTACTTCTTGTAAGTACAACAAATATGAAGTGATCCTGGGACCTATGGGTTATAGATTCACCATATCCCTGTTGCGCACACTTCATCCGTAATGTTCTGCTCCAAAATGACAACGCTGTGAGCTCATGCAAATGAGTTCCTGTCAGTACAAGACTCTGTTCTTTGACATGCTCCTTGTCAAAGACTCCTCTAATAATGCTGCAATAAATATGGAATACCTCCCAAGGTGGAAGTGCTTCCCAATCAAAGATCATGGAGATTGTGCCATCTCCTTCTCCTGCAACATCATACAAAGTGTGAGAGCAAATCTGCCCTTGCTCTCCTCGAAACAAACCAAGCAACAAGACATTGTGTTGCCTCTCCATACCTCCATCAACCAACTCATATGATGAAGACACAATGAATGATATGAGTAACACATCAACACCATGCATCCATACTCTACGCTGCTCAATGATGCAAGTATCCATCCATCTTTTCCCCATCCTCCTACTCTTAGGAAGAGTGTTTGCCAAGTGATGGCCAAACTCTTTCAAGAGTAACCAGCGCAGCCAAGCCTCCTGCTGCCTGGTGTCATAGACCTGCAAATAGCCTCCTAGCTCCTTGCTCATCAACCCCATCCACTCAATACATTGTGGATGCCTCCTTCTCCTCATCCTGGTACTCCTCCCATGAGGGCTACCATCCTCCCAAATCAAATTCCTGATTTTGCACTTCATGGGATTTTGAAGTATAAACTTCTCAAGGATCAATGAGACCCTATCAAGAATCAAATAGGTGGTAGGCAAAAACCTCCCATCATGATGTGTATGGCTCAAGGGATGTCCAACACAAGCATGAGAGATGTTATCCATCCAAAGATGTCCCCCATCTTCTATCTGCTCTTGTGAGAAGGAAAGAAAGTCATTGCACCCCATGGTGTGTCGAAGTGCATCTCTAGTGAGATCTCTCCTTGAGACCTCCCCTTCATCCATAGTCTGCTCCACCGAGTACCAACTCAAAACCTCTCGCCATCCAATCTCAACACGTGGCTGCTGTACCCTGTACAACTCTGATCGTCTCGTACCACTATCCAAGTCAACATATGAGACCTGACTAGGTGGCTCGGCCTCTCTCTCTCCAACGGAAGGAGATGCTCCAACAACACTACTAGTCCCATCCATGCATACCTGAAGGGGAATGATCTGATGCTGCAATGTGCCCTCAGGTTGTACCATCAGGGAATCCAGCTGTTCCCCAATGCGGACCAACTTGGCCGCCGACTTGGCACAAGTCACTCTCATACCCTCCAGCTCCTGGTCCTGCAACAAAATGGTCTCCCGTACTGACGCGGCCTTCTCTCTCAAAACTCGAAGGTCCGTCCCAAGCCGATGATACCGCTGTCTGCGACCATCATCCAATGCCTCTGTGTCTCCTAGTGCCTCATCGATAGTAGATATATCTCCTGATACCTCACCCATCTGTCGTGTGCTGCTACCACCCGAAGACTCGGACACGGCTCCAGTCATCACCTCAATGGATGGCTCTACCGGGGTAGGCTCTATCTCCTCCACTACGATATCAACCGGCACGGTCAAGGAGGTCTCTAATGATGGTGAGTCCTGTGTCTCACTAGGTGTATCCTCGAACTCCCTGCAATCCTGTGTGTCCTCATCCTCCAAGTGCGAGGTAACCATTTTAATGGTTTTCCTCTCCGATACTCGGTCAAGCTGGAAAGAGGTACCCAACTTGTCCACCCAAGCTCTTCCTGAGCGCCTGGATGACCCGTCAAATGTCGGTAGATGGAATCTGTCCTCTCTGCGCTGTAAGCCCTGATCATGTGAGGGCTTGTTCCCTCTGTGAAAGTCGTGAGGTCTACTATCATGTTGGGGCTGAACATAATCTCTACTAGCTGTGCGGTGGTCATCACGGTAGTATCCGTGCCCTTTGTGCTGGTGCTGCTCAGGGGGTTTAATACCACATCGGAACTGGATATATTGATTAAAAGGGAAAGCATCCATGAATTCCTGTCCCATGCTCCGCCAATCTGCAAATAGGGTCGCATGTTGAGCTAGATTCACCTCTCCTGGTTCCGTTCGCTCCTCTTCCTCTACCGGAAAAGTAGGCATGGTAGGTCGCGTGTCCATAGAATCGACCTTCTGCGCTGTCACAATGGGAATAGCATCCGGTATGTAACTAGACGCTCCCGATCCTTCCCCCACCTGAAAGACCCTAGGGGGTTCTTTCTGCGTCCCCTCTGCAACCTTCTTGGTTGCCTCCTGCATGAATGCATCCATCTTTGCATCCATCTTCTCAGTCAACTTCTCAGTCAACTTCGCAAACATGGCCTCCATTAGATTCCGCTGATCTGTCTCCCTAAATCTCCTCTTGTCCACATCACCTGCCATCAGCTCTTTCTGCTATATGTCTACAGGCTCCTCAGAAACTGCACGGCTACTGTAAAACCATACTGCTACTTAACTTCGAAATCCGATTTACCCACTGAAAACAACTCAGAAAATTCTAGGAATTTGGGAAAGTGATCCTTGCCCAAAACCCAGAAAAACCCAGAAAACGTTTTTCCTAATTCCAAAATTCAAAATTTGACCCTTTTCATTTTGGCCCTTTTTCCAACTGCGTTTCTGGAATTGCAACTACTATTGCTCTGTATGATTTCTTTTCGGATGTCATAGACCACAGGCTGAGCCAGAATTATGCTCCGATACCACTGTAATATCCCCAAAGGGGAACAACCAGTAATAAACAGAAATACACCAATGCAGATATAGAAAATATAATAATGAACCAGATCACTGAATCATATCACATGGAACACCGAAACCGAGCCATTTTATTAATCGTAAAGTACATAGAGAGGAGTACACAAACGTGTGCAGGCACCTATCCTTGCCCTAGGCAAGTGGAGACCTCTCACCGTAAAATGGTCGGCAACAGCGTCGTCCTAGCCGCTTCTTCTGCCGAAGATGAACTCGCGCTCGGGCATCACGGGAAGATTGATAAATCTGATGATCTCCAACTGCAAACCCTCCACAATGAAAAACACTGTCTCTGCTAGTGACAGCGCAGAAACAGATAGAGCACCAGTCACCAAATCCTCCAGACAAATAGATCAGCCTCTGAAGGCTAGAAAACGCCGTTGAGCCTGCCTCTCCCAAGTCTCCGCTTTCATCGTATCGTCGTCCTACCACGTGGACTGCTTCCCGAACACTCGTATCCGATGCATCCGGCCTCCAAACCCGCATCTCGTTGGCCCTTCCCTTCCCGATCTCTGCGTCCTCCCCTATCGTATCCGCCACCAAACTCTCGCATCTATGCTAGATCTCGACAATATCTCCGCAAACATCTACAGCCCTGTGGCCGGATCTCGATGTTAACCCTTCGTATCCGGACTAGATCTCGCCAATATTTCTCGTATCCTGCAAGATACAAGACCGGATCTCGTATGGTCGTCGTATTTCCATCTTTTCCAAGACCGGATCTAATAATAGGCCTTCGCATTCGCAACCCTTCTTCAGAATGGACAGTCGTCCTTCCCTTCCGTACTTGACAGCCGTCCTCCTCCTCATCGAGCGCCGTTTCTCCTTGCGTAACCGGGACTGCGTCCTTCCTAGGACAGCGTCCTCACCCTCCTGAATAAAACTGCGTCCTCTCTCTGGATGAGACAGCGTCCTCTCCTTAATGAACTGCGCAGCCACTAGAGGGCTTATCCTCCTCAGATTTGCTTCAGAAACTGCTGCTGCTCTGCTACAGGAACTGAAAAGTGTACTCAGAACAAACCTTACTAGGGCGGGCACTCGAAGTCCCCCGAGCTAAGGGTGAAACCAGAAAACCTTACCAGGGCCGGCACTCGAAGTCCCCCGAGGCTAAGGGTGAGATCTCCGACCGGAGACACTCGTGCACTAAACAGTGCTGCAGACCGACTAAACAACCGGCGTGCTGAAGCAGACAAGAGTCCAGTTATCAATAAGAATATCAAATCATGAATGATCAAATGAGGTGAGAGCCTCTCCTTTTTATAACATCAAACTCCCTCCAAAACTTAACTCACCCTGGATCTGCGCAGTTTACCTTGGGTTAGCCTGTTGCCTCCCCCATCATATCCACGTGGACCCCCAAGGCCCCCCTCTTTAAGTTATAACGTTGATCAACTAGGAAAACACTTTATTTTATAAAGTGAGGTGACCCCTCTTATTTCTCACTTTATTTATTATTTCCAACTAAAGCGGCAAAATTAAACAAAAATGAGATATTCCAATTAGCAAGGCTAATTGGGAATATTACAGATAATGCCACCTGCCCCGTGAAAGGGATAGGTATTGTCACTCTCCACCTAAATCAAGGTCAAACCATTCATCTACAAGAAGTATTGTATGTGTGCGATTTGAAGAAGAACCTGGTGTCTATTTCTGCAATGGAAGATAAAGGCTTCAAGGTAGCATTCATTGATAGAAAGGTACATATTTGGAAAAGAAACCCGAAAGATTCATTCACACTTGGCTTTAGGGTTGATGGTTTCTATCAAGTTGGAGGAAGTCCTTTGGGAGCCTTGATTTGCGATGCTTCACTTCAATCTGAATTATGGCACAGGAGATTTTCCCACCTTCAATACAAAGCCTGGGGTAAGGAAGATGGTCACAGGTATGCCCGATTTCAACATGAATCATGAAAGAGTTTGTCAGGGTTGTGCAATTGGGAAACTTACAAGGGGACAATTCCCTTCAAGTGAAAGCCAAACTACCGATATTCTTCAATTGGTCCATTCTGACCTATCTGGTATGTTGCCCATAAAATCATTGGGAGGATACTTACACTATGCAATTTTTGTGGATGACTTCTCTCGCAATACATGGATCTATTTCTGGAAGAATAAGGATGAAGTGTTCAAATGGTTTCGTTCTTTCAAAGCCTTGGTGGAAAATCAAACAGAGAAGAAGATCAAAATATTGAGGACCGACAATGGAACCGAATATGAATCAAATGTATTCAATGACTATTGTAGAGAGGTTGGCATTAGGAGTTAGACAATCGTTCCATACACTCATGAGCAATTTGTCATCTTGTCATAAATATAATTTAGAGTCATGTATATGAAGTCATGTTGCACTTGTAAAAGGACAAATTATTGATGTAAATATATGCTCCAAGACCTTGTCACTATGCTCCACAAAGTCGGCTCAAAATATGTTGGAGATATTTCTTAATAAGGTCGGCCTACCCTCAGATGACTGTGTCGACCTAAAATAGAGAAGACGGCCTCTATAAATAAAGAGACTACGACCTCATTTGTACACAATCAATTTGGATCAAGTTTTGAGATTAAAGTGTGAAGTAAGGACTGCAGTTGGTGCAAAAATAGAAGGACAAAGCAACGAAGGAAAAGAGGGATAGTGTATCTCTGCCTTGGGTCTAATTTATCTCAGTCAAGCTTTGTGATAAGAGTGCGAAGTTCAGGACCACAATTGGTGTGAAGACAATGCGAGAAGATAAGTCATCTCAGCAAAGTATAACATCATGGTTGAGTCAAGAAAGGTTTGCAATACAGTGCGAAGGAAAGGTGCATGGCAGCATGAGAAAGGACTTTGCAAGGAGTGCAGAGAGAAGATAATTCGGGCCTCCATCTTGGTCACTGTTGTTGATATTTTGGGGTAGCATCGGATGTGCTCTAGCTCCAAAACTTTGTGGAGGGGCTAGAACACATGAGATCTCCAAGACCCAGAAAATGTTTGGAGAAATTCTATCTGGTGTAAAAGTTATTCAAATAATTAAATTTTTTAATGGGAAACCCTAAGTCTAACTTAGGGAAATTAAAAAATTAAAGTGAATTAATTTACACATGTGATGAGAATGTTCTAAGTGATGTGGATCAAGCATTCTTTTAATCTTAGTCGTTGATTAGAGATTAGATCACAGTCGTTGATTTGTTAATGAGAAAAGTATAAAGGAAGGGCTCGGGGTCAGTTGGAGGATACACACACAAAGTCTAAAAGATAGAATTCTTCTGACAGAGCAGTGCGCGAAGATCAGATCTGAGTGACTCAAAGTTGCAGAGTTGCATTGAGGGGGCAGATGCAGTGATTGGCCAAGAGGGCCAAGAGTACAACATAGAGCAAGGGCAGCAGAGACGCAGTGGAGGTAGGGCAGCCATCAAAAGGGTGTGATGCAGTCCCTCAGGAGGGTGACACAGGCCCACGTAGGGCTCACACAAGAGCAACGCAGTGTTTCCAAGGAAAAGTCTGAAATTCACCAGAAGCCAGGGTTTCTGAGCCAACTGGGCTAAAACCAGACTCCGAAGAAGCAGATCGATGCAGAGCTAGGGTGACGCGGTCCCTCAACCAAGGTTACGCATTCTGACACAGTAGTTGTGCAAAGCCAGCTGGGGTTTCACCAGTTGCTCATCTAGATCAACCGAGACTTGCAAGAGTGAGGTATATCTCACATTTATTTCTGATTTCCGAGGTTTTTTTCTGTTGGGTGAGCTGAGTTATGGCACCCTAGATATACTCAGAAACTGCTGCTTAATAATAATAAACCCTCATATCCGTTGCACCAGTTTTCCCGCATTGGGTTTTTCCAAGGACATTTGTTCGAAAAATCTGTGTCATTTGTCATATGTGCGTGGTGTTCAGTAAATGATCTGTATTGGTGTAGGTTGTTATTTGTGTTTACTTCGAATTTTTTCTGAATATTCAGTTAAATTACTTTTGTAAATAAATCAAGTAGGAAAAGTAAATCAATAGTTAGCAGTGGGGTTTTTGTGCTCATAAACTTTCACATGGTATTAGAGCATTGCAGATCAAGCTGAAACATTAGCAAAGTGACTGAAGATATTTGCTGCAAGGGTAGCTGAAGCAGCATTGATCCGGAAGAAGGCAACGCAGCACCAGAGGGACATCAGACCCTACAAGAGTGACGCAGAGTTAGTCTACTCACGCAGAGGCTGACGCAGCTCCAGAGAGGTGACGCAACACCAGGAGAGGGGCGTTGAGCTAGTCTGCTCACACAGAGGCTGACACAGCACCAGGAGGGTGAAGCAGTCTAAGTTGGTGAGTTTTTGTGCAGTTTGCCGAGGCTGGAAGTGCAGTTACTGATCTTCATAAGTTGCTGGTGTGGCATAGGTCTTGTCAGTGCAGAACAATGCCTAGCAAAGGTGACAAAAGCGGGAGAAGAATCTTCACTCAGCAGATTTGTGCCAAAGAAATATGAGATTCGATTAGGATCATGATTGTAGAGGACTGATTCAGGGGATTTGGCGAAGGATTTCCAGGAGGGAAATTAGTTGTCAGAGGGAGAAACTACTCTAGAGGGCTTCTATCGCCAAGAAACCCGCTTCGACAGATTTTGAGTACCCGTATAAGGGAAAAGAGTACCCGCTTCAGTAGTATAAGGGAAAAGAGTACCCGCTTCGACAAATTTTGAGCTAGATGGCCCTGTTGTCGCACAGAATGTCTAGGCACCGCGACAACGACTCAGATCGGGGGTTGTCACCCTAATCCCCAATCTCTCTATCTAAGCTGTCTCCTTGCAAGCTAAGGGAGGTAAACCCCAATGAAAATGAAGAAGGAGAAATGGTTGAAAACCAACCAATTTAGGAGATACAGTAAAATGACCAAGTACTTGTTAAGATTAACGAGATTTTACAGATCCAATTATATTTGAAGCTTTTAAAAACCAGTGCCTTGTGGAGTCAAAATATCCCGTTATAAAATTAAAGTCAAGTAATTGATATGCAACCGCTGCTATGAAAAATAAATCCACCACAATGATATTCGATAAAAACACCCTTACAATTATGCATTAACAATGTTTGATAAAGACATGTAATTTATCATCACCTGAAATATTCTCAAAGTTGACCAAAGCAATTAATAACCAATTTCGAGCAACTCAAAACTACAATTAAAGATAGCTCAACAATCATCAACCACAGCTAAGCAGTAAACTTCGAAACAATTTAAATTCGAAACAAAGAATATTATCATGAGAGTACCATCGAATTTAAATGCTAGACATTTCCAATAAATTCCGAATTTTATGAGATTTCAAATAATCCCAATTCGAAAATCAAAATTTTTCCTATAGTCAAACTTTAGATAAAAAATTAAAAGCTCACCTTGACTGTGTAAAAAAAATTTAAATTTTTTTTTTTTTTGAGAATTTTCTAAATTTTCTTTTAAATCTAAAGTTAATAAAACTAAAACCCAAATATACGACTAAAGCTAAAGTCTTAAAATAATAAAATAAAATAAAATAAAAAAGTTAGAATTTTGGAATTTTTTATTTTATAATTTTTTATTTTTTTTCTTTTTAAAATCTAAAAGCAAAATATATATATACAAAAACTAAAGATCTACCAAAAGTTAAAAAAATTTATTTTTTTTTTTTTTATTTTTTTATTTTTATATCTTAAAGTTTTTTAAATCTAAAAATTGAAATCCTAAAAAAATTAAAACTAAACTAAAGCGAAGGCATAAAACAAAAATCAAAGAAAGAAATCTACGACTAAAACTAAACTAACGTTAAAACCAAAATTCATGAGTTCTTTTTTTTTTTTAATGCAGGTACAGAGAAATTCTGTATGCATCTGTATGGATCATACGGATAGGAAAGCTTGACGACAGAACAAAGAAAAGATGGCAGAGGCAGGCGGCAGCAGGGAAATGGTTGATCATTGTAGAGGAGGATGTATGGACAGCAAGAAGATCGAAATTTAGGTATTTTGATCAGGTGAGTGTTGGAAATGTTGTCATTGATGACAAAGGAGATGGCAATGGAGGAGCACCGGAAATAGAAACAAGGAAAAGAGAGAAGCAAAGTAGCTGAGGTTGCAGAGGCAGCAAAAAGAGAAGTAAGGAGCAGCATCAGTCAAGGAGCAGAGGAACCAAAGGTAGTGAATTGAAGCAGAGAGCTATTCAAGGTGCAGAGTAGTGAGGACAGTAGAAGAGGGCCATTTAATCGCAGATCTGGAGAGACAGAGTAATGAATATGCCTAAATTCAATAGATATATGGTAACCTCTAAAATAGGCTCTGAGATGAAACCCTGCAATTGAAGGAAGAATAGATGTCAATTAAGGTGGATTTTATGTTTCGAATTAGATGCGATTAAGGCTTGTATATTTTGTGGAGAAATTAATTGAAGTTTAATTATACAGAGCAATTCAAGGTCACTCCGATCTGTATATGTGACTGTGTGATTAATTGACTTGTAAATTGAGTAAATCGATCACTGGAAGGATCGATTCCCGCAGGCTTTCAATCACATGTCTCAAATTTATGTGGCAAGTTAAATGCATTCTGGAATAAATTGAATTAAGTAATCCCTGCTTGAATGTGTCTGATTCTTTTTAGATGTCTGAGTTATTATATTGTGGAAAAAGTTGAATTGGTGGCCTCGGTGTGAAGAGGTTTAACCCTCTTAGAATTCCATGGATATTAATATAACCTGTGAAAAAAAAAATTGTTGAACGAAAATCAACGAGGAACTTGATTGGAAATCGATTTCTAATTAAGCTGAATCACTGTGTGTAAAGACCCTACAAGGGTCAACCCCAGCGTTATACGAAAAAAAGAAGAAGGGCTACACTGCATTATGAAGGATGAATGAGATTGTCGGGGGACGATGATATAGCGAAGTCCTACAGAAGAGCGTTCAAAGTGACACTGCTGATGAATAAACGGTACGCAGACTCTGAGCAATGTAGAAGTGGAGTTATGCACTTGACGGGAGAAAGACACCGGTCGGAGGTTCTGTCCTTGTCTGAGATCGTGAATCAAAACAGTGGAAGATGAAACTAAATTAAAGAAAAGCTCTTTGTTTGTTGGAGCGAAGGAACTGTGAAGCGATGACATGGTCCTGAAACGAAACATTAGAACTATGCGACGGAGCAGTTTGACTACAAATGAAACATTGTTAAAGAGCACGACGGAACCCTGAGGGAAAAGGAGAGGAACCACGAGCGCTGTGAACAATGACAGTGGGTTTGGAACACCCGACGGTTTTCGCGTTAATTCAAGATGGTAAGCTATATTTACAATTCAAACGCAATGTATGCTAGGAGCTGACACGTGGTCTTAAGCGGTTTGGAGAACCCGCTCTCATCGCGAATTAAAGCTCATGCATCTAACTCGCGCGATATGTGGTTGTGTCCGTCAGATCAAGGCAGTCGGTGTGACGACTTCTCTGTCGTCGGATGATGCGGGTGATTTAAGGACCGAGCCAGCTCATCGTGTGAGGTTGGAGTGATAACCTCCGGACTGTGTGACTGCGCGACTACCGTTGGATAGTCGAAGGGTAGCGCGATAGACTTGTAGCCCTTGGATGAGGGCGATAGTTAATGTATCTATGTTGTGGTCCAATATTATTGTATTGTTCGCGATTGATTTGTTATCAAGTTGGGCCTATGTAATAATGAGTGTATAGTGCGCGAAGGACCATACGATATAGTTGATTTATATCCAGATACCTTGGTATTAAATCAACTAATCTGAGCTGGGAGATGTGCTATATTACGGGGTTTGTCCAAAGTCAAAGAAACGAGTGAAGAACCTTGGCTTATTGGAAATCCGGGTGGTGATTCAATTTACTCTGGATTGGGTCGTAATATAAAACCCAAGGCTTATCTAAAGTCTTACAGCAAACGTAATTTAAATGAGATAGTGTTTAAAAGTTGAATGGACCATATAATCATTTTGATAATCGGTTTTATTAAAGTTTGAAAGGTGAATTATGAACGGGCTGTGGGACTAACAGTCCTACGCTTGTGGGTATTTGGTCCTTTAAATACAGAATCAAATGTTTTGTATGCTTTGAAAATATTAATGGATTGTGAGGTTCGATGATAGAATGCGATAGCGGAATGCCAAAGGAAGGAGACTTATAAACTAGGTTTTTAGTCCAAGGTCCAATATATATGGTTGCATTTTCATAAATCGAAGACCGAAGGCTAGGTGGGCCTTAATTACAAGGTGAACTTTGGTTTAATTTGTATATGCAGATCTGTTCCATAACCATGGAATAATGAAGATTCTGCACTAAATTAAATTGCCAGATAAAGTTTATTTGGAGCGCATTATTTTCAAATGCATAGAAATAAAAGTTGTGAGTTGCCCAGATTGAAATAAATTGGGCATAAATTAGGAAATGCATTTTATATGCACAGAGAAAGTTTAATGTGAATTGAATTATGCGCGAAACACCTGAATAAAGACCACGTATATGGTGAGTACCATATTGGAGTTATATTATATATATATCATAGGGATTGCATTGTTTTAACCATTGATTCCAAGGGCAGCTTCCGCATTTATTTAATTAAATTGCCAGCTCAGAAAATGGAGTATTGAAATTGCCCAGATCGACAGTTGTATTGAATACAAATTAGTTGTATGCGTTTTATATGCATAGAGAAAGAGAAAAAAAAGTGGGCCTGACAGAGGTAAACAGAGATTGCAGGTTTGACAGGTGTACATGCACAGGTGCACACAATTACAGTGAACAGAGTATGCAGAACAATTACATGACAGCAACAGATACACAATTTCAGAAAACAGTAGAGGTATGCAGAGCAGTTACCTGACAGTAGCAGAAAAGACAAAACTAGCAAGCCAAGTGCTGGAAAGAGGACTGAGTGAAATTTATACATGTAACTGAAAATGGGAATTTAAATGTTGTAATTGATTTTATATTGTTTGTGATGCATTGGCCAGTCTCCGGAGGAAAACAAAAATCCCACTGTAATATTGAAATTAATGCATATTGTTATATTTTTCTGAATGAGCGGGTAAAAGAAATGAGAAGGCAGAAGGCAAAGAGGCATGGTTGTCCATCTCAAATTCCCTGAGGAATGCTAATTGTCATAAGGGAATATCTATAAATAATATCACATTGATATGCATAAAGAGGTAATAGAGGTTAGAGAATGCAGAAATGATGCAGTGAGGCAGAGAAGAAGGAGGAGCTGATAGAAAAGTAGAGAATGCAGAAATGAAGCAGTGAGGCAAAGAAGAAGGAGGAGCTGATAGAAAATCAGAGAATGCAAACATGGAGCAGTGAAGCAGAGAAGAGGGAGCAGCTGAGCAGAGAAGAAAGAGGAGTTGATAGAGAATCTGAGAAGATGCAGAGATGATACAGGGAAGATATGAGAACTGATGGAAAGCGGAGAAGATGGTACAGAACAGAGATGATATCCAAGGTAAATCAGCAAATGTTTTCTTTTGATAGAATGAGGAAGTTGGAGCTTCCCTATCAAGTTGTAGCTTGATAGATGTCAGTTGTAGCTGACTGAGGTTGGAGCCTCCTATAGGTTGGTGCTTGCAGAAAATTGATAGGAGTTGGAGCTTCCTTGCAAGTTGTAGCTTGCAGAATTGAGGTAGGAGCCTCCTGTGGGTTGGAGCCTACAGAAAATCAGTGGGGAGAGGGAGTTGGAGCTTGCCTTTGCATCACAACAATAATAAGATGTGGTTTTCTCCTTTTATGGGTTTCCACTTATATCTGGGGTCTATGTGCATGATGTCTATGTGTTGATATGGTATATCTATTCTGCTAATACTTGTTGCTCACATATTAAGACTGCTGGTACATTATCTAATTTGCTTATTAATTGCTGCTCACAAATAAAGATTTCTCACACATTATGTTGATCATGAAATGAAGGTGTTAATGAAGTTTAATGAAAAGTTTTAAAAGTCCATGAATGTGTTAAACTGATTCACCCCCCCCCTCTCAGTTTAACTAAGGGTTCAACAGCGAGGGACGTCCATACGATGCTATACGGACGGCATGGAGATGGCAGTGAGGCTGCGATAGAAAGAAGGATAGATCGATGGCAAGACAAGCGTAGAAGAGGCATAGGCAGGCTGTATGGCCGTACGGACTGTGGGAAGGGATCAATGCTGTATGGGCAGCGTGAGAGATAGAATGGAGACAACGTGGAAGAAATCGAAGGACGCAGAGAATGAGGGTCAGCAGCAAAGATTATCTCAGGCAGAATATATGAAACTTCTTCTTCACCTAGCAATGAAATTTTCACCAGTATAACTCTGATTTTCGAAATATTGATTTAGATGCATCTAAGATTCATACTCTGCAGCAAAATTGTGCCCAGATGTGCAGACAAAACTGATCTTGAGGCCAGATCTCACCCTCCAGGGCCTAGATCTGGCTCAGATCTAAAAAAATTCTGAGAAATCCCCCAATAGAACCTGCACAAAACCAAAAAACCAGCAAACCCAGAAAACCAGTATATACAAAAAATTAAAAATAAACGGGATTTACAATGCTATTTTACAAATTTTAAAGCCCTAATGGCCAGATCTAAATCATTTAGCACAAATTTAAAAGATAAATTAAGAGAGAGGCACAAGCCCAGTAAAGAACCCTGCAAAAAACGGAATTTAAGATAAGCCCGGGGAATTAGATCCGGAGGGCTCTTCAGATCTTATCTCCTGGGAGTCAGCGGGTCCAAACTAGGACTTCCCCAAACGCCCAGTTCTAAATTCGAAAGATTTCTGCAAACTTAAAGTTAAACTGTCAAATTAATAAATAAATAGTGATAAAACATAAAATTTTCATGAGCTAGAGATACCTGTTAACTCAATCCAATTAATATTTTTACCTGAAATCGCTACCAGGCTGCAGAGAGCTACTGGCTTAAGAAGAGTCAGCTAAGTCTCGGGCAGTGGCCTGTTCGAGATTCTTCAATGAATCAATGACAGCATCAAGGAGGTGAGAGAGCTCTCATTTCACGCAGTCAGAAGAAAGGCCAACCGTTTGGCCGACTACATAGCCAACCAAGGGGTAACAACTTAGGAACGACTCGTCTCCCACGAGTGGCATGCAATTTAATCACCCGAAGTTAAGAAGGACTGTATAATAATCAACAACAATGACCTGCACAAGGCAGGGGTCATGTCGCAGCCGCCCGATCTTCAAATTCATGTTGATAGGGTACTCATTTAACGTTCATTCGATTGATTCGAGAGGTGGCCAGTCCTTTATTAGATCACCATGGCATGCTCCCATGCTTAGCCATTACTCCCCGCCTGACTCCATTAAAGCTATCTGTGTGCATCACAGTTGTTTGCCCGCGGCTAGCCCGCCTTGGCTTTCGCCCATAAATTCTCCTCACCTGGCTTTTTTCCCTCACTTCGCCTCGTGGTCCAGCAACCCCTTCAATAAGTTTCGCTGCTGCCTTTCGACCTTCTGCGCCCATGGCCTGTTCTCCCTTAGGCCCTCTCGTAGCAAGTTTTTTGGCTTCCCGGCGCAGTTCCTGTAGTTGGCTCACTTCCCCTATTGGTTAAAGCATCCTACCATGGCCCCTCGATGCAGTCATCCTCCTCCTCCTATTCGGCGCAACCGCACAATCTAGTGGGAGAATCCCTCCCGTCACCCTGTCACCAGAGCGGAGACTGTGGCTCGGAATGCAGCTCGTCATTACAGGGACAATGCTCCGGAGCATGCGCAGGAGATTCTGAATGGTTTCGAAGCTGAAGCGGCGGCTCGTCGATGAGCCACCCCAACCGAGAATGTCGACCATGAATTCCATTGGATTCTGGACCCGGTTTTAACCAGAAGCAGGGAGAATCTCTACACGTGTGCCATAGACCTCCATTGGCACACCAAAACTCTCCTTTCACTTGCGCTCTAGGAGCAGAGCAGGGTTAGCAGGCAGCTGGATAAGAAGATTCAAGCTCTTTCGGACAAATTCGAATCCTATGTTAAGACAGTTCATCATCTGAGATTTGTTGACAGCTCCTCCCCACATTACAAGCTGCTAAAAAGAAAATCGGTGCTTCATCAGAAAATCGATGATCCTAATCTAAGGGTAAAGGCCGAGGCCCCTTCCAAGGGCTCTCCTCAGGAGGCTGGACCATCTCAAGGCTCCCTCTATGACTTGGAGGAAGGTACTCCCGAAAGACAGTCACTATGCTGACCCTTTCAACAATGAAGAAGATGTCTTGCCCCTGAGCCCCATAATTCTTTGTTTCTCTTGTTTTGGCTTTTGCTCTCAGTTGTGTTTTGGTGAACTGCCTTCTGTTTTCATTTTGTATGCTGGTCCTTGCTTCAGTTTCTTTTCCCCTTGTTCGGATCCACGGAGTGTGGGATTGAACCTCTAGTTTTTGTTCTACGGGCCCAGTACTTAGAATTGGCTTTTTTTGTACTATATATTTCGATTAATGTGAATAGTTCCTGTAATTGCAAAAAAAAAATATTTCTTCTAAATTAATTGACTAAGCAAGATACCTGTGCCCAAAATTACTCTACAAGAGCCATTAATCCACAATCCATTAGAATAATCACCAGCAGAATATTTAGAACAAGTTTACCATAAAATGCTGAAGAGGAACACCACCATCAGAATAAAACCCCGAAGTCTTCGTTTGTATTATTCCGGAAAATATTAAGGAGAGCTTGAAACGGTGCACGATCAGAATGGATCTATTGAAATATTGACAAAGATCTCCCAATTTATACTTTCAATCTCACGGCTAGTTCGGTTGATTCATGTCAAAGTAATCCCAGCCGTTGAAAGATTTGATCATCTTTTTATCTGGACACGTCGAAATTATAATTTTGAGGAAATTCAGGTATCTAATTTAATTTATTTTTGATAACTCAAAAATAATATTTTAAAGTTGTGCATAAAAATAGATTTTGACAACTACTACATTTGGGTCCAAAATTTCTTGAAATTCTCAATATTCCCTTGGCCTGAGACCTTTAAAAATTTATTTTTTAAGGACCCACGAATTTTGCCTTTGAAGAATTTTAACTCACCTAGGACTTAGAAATAATTAAATTTCTGGCTTAGGATTTTTTAATTAATATGGCCAGAAAATTTAATTAATTGACTAAGAGGGGATTTAATTATTTTTCCAACCCTCTTTACATAAGATAAATACATGTAGACACATAAAGGGGGAATACCCATTCGTATAGACCCTCAAATAGTTACCCAATTCTGCGACTCAAAACATGATCCAGTAGCCCTAGCAATCTATAATAAAATGATCTAACCAATTAGCTAGGATCATTCCCATATTACTTTTCAAAGACTCAATAGAAAACACTAGGACTCACTTAGCATCTTGATGACAAAATCCACCATAGCTTTGGGGTGAAACTGGAGGGGCAAACTCTGCCGATCACTTGTGTCGAAAAACACAAGCGAATCAGTGAGACAAAAAACCTCATAGGATAGAAATCGTCACCAACATACTAGGATTACCTAGGTTGTAACTTGTTACATACATGGTGGTCTTACTTAGATCATTTACATCATAAACATGCAGAATGGGTTTACATCATTTATAAAACTGCTGACCGATGATGAAATCTGAATGGCATGAATACGTCGAACATGATGAATCCCATTTAAAAAAATGGGGGTGTACTGCTATGGGATCGTTGACAAAGTGTGGTCAACAGGCCCCGTACGGATTGCGTGATCAGGATAGGTTGAACGGTCCTACATGAGTACAAAATCAGAGACCACTCGGAAAATGTCTTAGTTGTGCCAACCGATGCGGACGATCTGAAGAAGTTTAACGAGAATCAGGCGCGGACAAAGCGCTTGATCATGGATGGGGTGAAGGATTGCGTGGTCCCACACATTGCCGAGAAGAGGATGGCACATGATATGTGGACTTCCTTGACCACGTTGTATCAAGGCAGCTTCGTCCAATGAAAGATGCTTCTAGAGAACCAGATGAGGATGTTCCAGATGCATAAGGAAGAAGAGATCGATCTGTTCCTCTCCAAATTGCAGACGATCTGGGATCAGCTGATTGCCATGGGGGAAACTCCGGATGAAGGGCTCTTGGTGAGGAAAGCCCTGAATGCGATCACTAATGAGTGGAAGACCTTTTTCCAAAGCATTTTGGGTAGAGCACAACTCCCAAATTAGGGTGACATGTGGGCTATCCTTCGACGAGAGGAGATCCGACAGATGACCAAGAGGGAATTCAACAACAGAAGTAGCAAGGTGAAGAAGGAGCAGGAGGATGCGGCCCTAGCATCAAAGGGACAGCAACAGCAAGGGAAGAAGAAGAAGGACCTATCAAAGGTCTGGTGCTTTAGATGTGGCAAACTTGGACACTTCGCCAACACTTGTCCTAAGAGCAAGGACAAGGAATCTTCTGATTCCAAGGCAACAACAACTAGAGGGGACAGTGGTAGTGAGGATGATGTGGCAATGAGTGTTCATGTGCCTCGAGAGAAGAGGTGGGGCGATATAGATCTGTAGAGCAACTACAGATGGGAAGGCAGCATCCTTGAGGTGCCCAAACTCTTGGATCACATACAAGCTATGGGAGCCTTAAGACGGTAGCAGGATGATTAGAGCAGTGGGTGCAGAAGATCCTGATGAAGCAGAAGCAGAGTTGGGACGTTGTAGATTGGAGCAGCACAGTGCAGTGGCAGCAACAACGTGGAAGCAGCAGCGTAGACGCTGATGGGACTTCAGCAGCGTAGAGGGGCAATGCTTATGCAGTGCAGAGCAGCATCAGCGTAGTGGCTCTATAGAGAGCGCAGCACAACAGCAGAGGGAGCTTCAGTGATGAGATGCAACCCGAATAACTTATCTGTCAGTGATTGGGTAGAAATCCTTCAGTTGCTTACTTCTCAGCAACTAAGTTGCAGTGCAGCAGTTGGCAGCATGATGTAGTAATTTGAGAGGGTGCAGAAGATCCTGATGAAGCAAAGGTAGAGTTGAGACGTTGTAGATTGGAGCAGCGCAGTGCAGTGGAAGCTGCAGCGCAGACGCTGATGGGATTTCAGCAGCACAGAGGTTGATGGGACTTCAGCAGCGCAGAGGGGAAGTACTTACGCAGTGCAGAGCAGCAGCAGCGTAGTGACTCTATAGAGACAGCGCAGCGCAGCAGGCGAGGGAGCTTCAATGATGAGATGCAGCTCGAATAACTTGTCTGTCAATGATTGGGTAGAAGTCCTTCAATTGCTTACTTCTCAGCAACTAGGTTGCAGTGCAGCAGTTGGCAACATGATGTAGCAATTTGAGAGGGAGTTGCAGTACAAATGTGGCAGTGTCAGTGACAGCGACATGGGCAGCAGTACAGAGAGCAGCATCGCAGTGGATGAAGGGCAGCAGGCCAAGCATCAGTGCAGAGACCGATGCCAGAGATCAGGGCTTCAGTGTGGAAGTATTGCTAGAGCACACTCCTCGCTAAGAGGGAGTGTTGAGATTTTTGTTGGCAATCACAATTGTCGTTAGACCAAAACCCGCAAGTGTTAGTCAACGATTGTATCGCTAGAGATAAGGATCCACAAGAGGTGGTTAGCCCATGTTGCAAAACACACGGGGAGCGTTGGTTTATCCAATGTCTAACAATCTCCCCCCAATGCGAGTCGGGTGTGTATCGTACTCCTGACCTATGCTCTGATACCACTTGTTGGGAATCACGATTGCCGTTAGACCAAAACCCGTAGGTGTTAGTCAACGATTGTATCGCCAGAGATAAGGATCCATGAGAAGCAGTTAGCCCATGTTGCGAAACACACGGGGAGTGTTGGTTTATCCAATGTCTAACAATTTTGGGGTAGCATCGAATGTGCTCTAGCCCCGAAACTTTGTGGAGGGGCTGGAACACATGAGATTTCCAAGCTCCAGAAAGTGTTTGGAGAAATTCCACCTAGTGTAAAAGTTATTCAAATAATTAATTTTTTTAATGGGGACCCTAAGTCTAACTTAGGGAAATTAAAAAATTAAAGTGAAATAATTTACACGTGATAAGAATGTTCTAAGTGACGTGGATCGAGGATTCTTTTAATCTTAGCCATTGATTAGAGATTAGATCACGGTCGTTGATTTGGCAAAGAGAAAAGTATAAAGGAAGGGCTTGGGGTCAGGCAGAGGATACACACATAGAGTCTAAGAGATCGAATTCTCTAATGGAGCAGTGCTCGAACAAAGATTAGGTCTAAGTGACTCTGAGTTGCAGTGAAGAGCAGATGCAGTGATTGGCCAGGAGGGCCAAGAGTACAACGCAAAGCAAGGGCAACGGAGACGCAGTGGAGGCAACACAACCATCAGAGGGTGTGACGCAGTCCCTTAGGAGGGTGACGCAGGCCCACGCAGGGCTCACGTAGGGGCAGTGCAGTGTCTCCAAGGAAAAGTCTGAAATTCACCGGAAACTGGGGTTTCTGAGCCAACAGGGCTGAAACCAGACTCCAGAGAAGCAGATCCACACAGAGCTAGGGTGACGCAGTCCCTCAACCAAGGCTACCCAGGCTGACGCAGTAGTTGCACAAAGCTAGCTGGGGTTTCACCAGTTGCTCATCCAGATCAGTGAGGACTTGTGAGAGTGAGGTATGTCTCACATTTTTCTCTGATTGCCGAGGTTTTCTCTGTTGGGTGAGTCGAGTTACGGTACCGTGGATGTACTGAGAAACTGTTGCTTAATAATAATAAACCCTCATATATGCTACACCATTTTTCCTGCATTGGGTTTTTCCGAGAACATTTGTCCGAAAAATCTCTGTATCATTTGTCATATATGCGTGATGTTCAGTAAATGATCTGTATTTTTGTAGGTTGTTATTTGTGTTTACTTCAAATTTTTTCTGAATATTCAGTTAAATAACTTCTGTAAATAAATCAAGTAGGAGAAGTAAATCAATAGTTAGCAATAGGATTTCTGTGCTCAGAAATTTTCACAACTGTATCTCGGACAAACTCAGAAAGAAGACTGAGGGTGTTCATAGCATAAAGGAAGCATATTACAGAGAGTGAAAGATCTCAGTCTTGGGTGTAGTAAGAAGGCCTAAGAGGAGTCTATTGGAGACTGAGAAGGAAAGAATAGAAGCACATCATTTGGGCTACTAGATTAGGGACCGAGTCTCCCTAGTGTTGGTGCAGCATAGTGTAGAAAAGGAAGATCAACATAAGGAGCCTAGAAGACCAAGTGACAAGGGTCTTGGAGGCATATTGGTGTCAACCGTCTTTGTCATGGTCTTGGTGTGAAAATTTCAATATTGAAATAATAATGCAGTGATAGATTTACTCCTACTTACAATAAGTTATTTACAGAATTATTCAGTAAATTTTGAAATAAACACTACTGCAGCAATCACTCATGTATATGCAGAGAACAGAACAATAGAAAATAGTAAATACAAGCATAAGAATCAATCACATAGACAGTTATTTTTGGACAATTGTCCCCGGAAAAACCCAATGTGGGAAAACCGATGCAGCAGATGAGGGTTTGTATCAGTCTTCAGTGAAATATTTACAAAGAAAGTCTGACAGAATCAATTGAGAAGACTTCTTGAGATACACCTGAGAGAATTCTTCTTCAGTACCCAGAAGAATTTCTGACACATGAGGGAATCACCAGCCCACCCTGTGTCACTCTGCGTCTCTCCTGCATGACCCTTTGCGTAGAGCCAGCATAGCCTGCGTCACCAATGCGTGAAGCTACTACGTTGCTCCTGCGTGTTGCTCCTCTGATCTTATGTTGCCTCCTTCCCTCAAACCTTGTCACTGCTACAACCCTCTGCTTCCTTCACCCTGCAAAGCCCCCTCTGAAATCGAATTATATTCCTTCATAATCGACTTCCCTCGGGTTACTGAATGCTTACCTGACATACTTTCCAAATGACTCTCAAGCCTTCTTTTATAATCTTCTCATTGACGAATCAACGGCCCAAATTAGAAGTCTAAGCAATGGCTAAGATTAAAACTTGACTTGATCTTCATTCTCTAGAAGATTCACACTATGTTTTATTAATACCCATTAATTATTTTATTTCCCTGAGTTCAGACTTAGGCTCTCCATTAAAATAATTAATTATTTTAATAAAATATGAACAGAGTGGAATTTCCACAAACAGTTTTTGGGTTCTTTGGAATACTGGTGTCTAAGCCTCCTCACCAATTTTGAGACTTAGATCACTTTCTGATGCTACAAAAATCAACACTCCCTCTTAGCGAGGAAAGTGTTCTAGCAATATGCCTGCTGCATACTGCTCTGACCCTGAAGCATTCTCTGCGCTGCGGATGCCTAACTGTTGTTGCCCCTCATCCGCTGCGCTGCTGCCTTCTGTAATGCTGCCCATGACACTGCCACTACCTCATTTGTACTGCAGCTCCCTTGCAATTCTGCATCAGTCGATTTTCTGCTATTGAAATGGATTCTTGATCATCCCCATCTTCACTCTGAAGTAGACAAACTTTGTCTTTCCTAGAGCCTTAGTAAGGATGCCTGCCACCTGCTCTCCTGTCGGAGTGTACTGTAATTGTACAACTCCCCACTGGACACAGTCTCTGATGAAATGACTCCTGATGTCAATGTGCTTCGACTGATCATGGAACACAGGAGTTTTAGAGAGCTTGATGCAACTTTGATTATCACATAGAATGTTGGTCGCTTCCATCTTTTTCTTGAGTAAGTTCACAAGCAGCTTCCCAAGCCATATGGCCTCACATGAAGTAGTGCTTGTAGCCATATATTCCGCCACAGCTAAGCTCAAAACCACGGACTTATATTTCCTGCTGCACCAGGAGGTCATTCCTGATCCGACATTGAAACAATACCCACTGGTACTTTTCCGATCTATTGGGCTACCAGCCCAATCTGCGTCAGTGAACCTACTCAATCTGATGTCATCGCCTCGGGTGTATCTCAATCCAAGTTCAATTGTTCCTTGCAAATATCTAAGAACATGCTTGGTTGTTGCCAAATATGCCCTCCTTGGTTCTACCATGAACTGACTGAGGGTGTTGACAGCATAACAAATGTTTGGCCTAGTGCTGACCAGATACATCAGAGATCCTATGAGCTGCCTATACAAGGTAGGATCAGCCTCATCATCTTCAAACGTATCAATTTTCTTCCAGTTGGTAATCATTGGAGTAGCCATCGGTCTACAGTCCTCCAGCTGAAACGTTTCAGAATTTCTGTAGTATATCTTCCTTGACCAAGGAAGATCTCACCCTTCTGCTTCCAAACTTCCAACCCCAGAAAATAATGCATCAGCCCTAGATCCTTCATGTCGAATTTTGTAACTAATTTTCCTTGCAGTCTTTGATGAGCCTAGATGATCCTGTCAGAATTAGATCATCTACGTACAACACCAGTATTAGAGGCTCATCCCCTATTCTCAGATAGTAGAGATTGGGATTTGCGTCACTCTTGACAAATCCCATCTTCTGCAAGTAGTTGTCAATTCGACCACACCAAGCTCTAAAAGCTTGCTTCAGTCCATACAAGGCCTTCTTGAGCCTGCAGACATGAGTTTTCTGCTCATGGGTCTCAAAGTCCTCTGGTTGTTCAATATATACTTCTTCTTCTATCACCCCATTCAAAAATACAGTCTTGACATCGATCTGGTGAATCTCCCATCCCATCTGCATAGCAAGGGATATCATGGAGCTAATAGAAGTATATCGGGCTACTGGGGCGAAGGTCTCTTCATAGTCTATCCCTTCCTTCTAAGCATACCCCTTAGCCACAAACCTGGCTTTAAATTTCTCGATGTTGCTATCTACAGCATATTTGATCTTGAAGATCCATCTCAAACCCACAATTGCTCTGTCCCGAGGCCTAGGAACCACTTCCTAGACATCATTTGTCATGATAGAGTTGAATTCTTCCACCATCGCATCTACCCACACCTTATGCTCAGCTGCCTCTTAAAAACTAGAGGGTTCCCCAACCTGAGCTACCAAAGCTTGGTACCTGTCAGGCTACCTGTGTTGTGTCTTCTCATTTCTAGGGGCTCCGACAAACTCCTCTGCGTCCCTGAGAATTTGTCATAATTCCCTGCTCGTCCTACCACTGGTAGTGGGTGCATCTACCTGCTCTCCTTCCTGCAACTCCTCAGGAGATGTATCCCTTGGATCCTCATGCCTTGGAGAAGCACTCATGTTACCCTTCGCAAGTCGTTGTGGTTGGACCAGCGGATCCTCCTCAGACTGCGTAGCAGAAGGCATCTCTCGGGATTTCCTAAAGGCCCTTTCCTCCAACTTCACAACCCGCTGTACTACAATCTTCTTGCTCTCATGAATGTAGATTCAGTAAGCCTTTGCATTCTCACTATATCCCACTAGATATCCCTTTTCTGTAGTCTTATCCAGTTTCTTCCTCTTCTCTTCGGGTACATGGCAATATGCCGCACCGCCAAAGATCCTAAAGTGGCTCACCTCTGGCTTCCTACCAGTGAAGACACTTTTTGGAGTGATCTTACCCAATGCACTGTGAGGAATCCTGTTCTGTACATAGACAGTTGTATTACAAGCTTCAACCTACATGAATTTGGGCATGTCCTGATCATACAACATTGCCCTTGCAGCCTCGACAATAGTTATATTCTCTCTTTGCAATTCCATTCTACTCCGGATTATATGGAGCGGTCCACTCCCTTCTGATGCCTTCCCTTGCGCAAAACTCTGTGAAGTCTTTATCGATGTATTCTCCACCATTGTCTGATCATAGTGTCTTTATCCGCATTCCTGTCAGATTCTCCACCAGAGCTTTAAACTCCTTGAATCGATCAAAGACTTCGTACTTGGTCTTCAGAAAGTAGATCCAAGTCTTCCTAGAATGGTCATCAATAAAGGTGACGAAATATTCGGCAGCACTAAGAGCTCTAGTGGACATTGGTCCGCAAATGTCTCAGTGTATTAAGCCCAACAAACTCTTAGCCCTATTGTTGCTTCTATGGTACGCTGTCTTGACATGCTCCCCAATACGCACCCTCTGTAGACATTGTCTCGCTTAGTGCTCAGTTCTGGAACTCCCGTGACAGTGTTCTTGAGAATTATTAACGCCCCTATCCTATACCATAGTTCATTCAAATCCTTTTCATCAATGTTGCCTATCAGCGCCATTGGGGATTCGAGTTGTAACTTGCAAAGTTTATTCCTCCTGACTCCGATTTGTGCCTTCTTCTTCCAACTCGGGTGTTTGACGTATACTCTTTTGCCAATGAAGTAAACGTCATAACCTTTGTTTTGAAGCTGCGACCCAGAGAGTAAGTTCATCCCCAAACCAGGTATATGCAGCACATTGGTGGCCCGAAGCTTATTACCAGTTTCTATTTGAAACACTATGGTACCTCTTCCAACAGCGGTACATTTCGCCTTATTTCCCATGGTAATTTTAAAATTCATTTGCTCTTCTTCGTAGCTTGAAAAACATTCTCGTACTCCCGTCATATGAGCAGAAACTCCAGTGTTAATATACCATATCTCTGGAGAAGCAGAGCTTGACACACAAGCAAATTCTTCTTCTAATCTGGATGCCAGAACAGAAATGTCATGATCCATCTGCTCTTTCATGCTTTCCCTCTTCCCTAGAGAACCGCGTGAACCCCTCCGAGTTGTTGTTGCAGCAACGTCTGATCTTTGTTCCATTGCAGAGTCAGATACTGTTACTCAATCTCAGCTCTAATACCATGTGAAAATTTCAATCTTGAAATAATACTGCAGTGATAGATTTACTTCTCCTACTTACAATAAGTTATTTACAGAATTATTCAGTAAATTTTGAAATAAACACTACTGCAGTGATCACTCATGTATATGCAAAGAACATAACAGTAGAAAATACAAGCATAAGAATCAATCACATAGACACAGTTATTTTTGGACAATTGTCCTGGAAAAACCCAATGTGGAAAAACCGGTGCAGTAGATGAGGGTTTGTATTATTCTTCAGTGAAATATTTACAAAGAAAGTCTAACAGAAACAATTGAGAAGACTTCCTTGAGATACACCTGAGAGAATTCTTCTTCAGTACCCAGAAGAATTTCTGACACCTGAGGGAGTCACCAACCCACCCTGCGTCACTCCGCGTCTCTCCTGCGTGGCCCTCTGCGCAGAGCCAGTGTAGCATGTATCACCACTACATGAGGCTACTACGTTTCTCCTGCGTGCTACTGCTCTAATCTTGTACTGCCTCCTTCCCTCAAACCATGTCACTGCTACAACCCTCTGCTTCCTTCACCCTCCAAAGCTCCCTCTAAAATCGAATTCTATTCCTTCAGAATCGACTTCCCTTAGGTTACTGAACGCTTGCTCAGCTTACTTTCCAAAGGACCCTCAAACCTTCTTTTGTAATCTTCTCATTGATGAATCAATGGCCTAGATTAGACGTCTAATCAATGGCTAAGATTAAAACTTGACTTGATCTTCGTTCTCTAGAAGATTCACACTCTGTTTTATTAATACCCATTAATTATTTTAATTCCCCAAGTTTAGACTTAGGGTCCCCATTAAAATAATTAATTATTTTAATAAAACATGAACCGAGTGGAATTTCCACAAACGATTTCTGGGTTATTTGGAATACTGGTGTCTAAGCCTCCTCACTAATTTTTAGACTTAGATCACTTTCCGATGCTACAAAAATCAACACTTGGTACTCGTCAATTGAAGATCTATAAGAAGAATTATTATCGGGTTTTCCTCTCCAAGAGGGAGAGGTTTTGGCCCTGGCTTGAAAACCTAAATATTGTGTCTCCTGTGCATTTAATAATTGACTTGATGAAAAACATAATAATCTAACAAAGATAAGATCTAAGTGAAAGAAGCATAACGAAATCACAAGTAATTATCAAAAAGAGAAATTTTAATAAAAGCCCTAATTTCTCAACAAGAAATAAGCCATGATGTTACCTTCGATGAAGACACTTGCCTTGGGAAAGCCAGGGATCTCGCCATTCCAAGGAAGGAAAATGATGATGCCGCAGAAAAACGGGATGAAGCTTCGACAAATGAGCCTATGCCCGATGTTTAAGGCCCGATGGGTCCCATTGATCCACCTCTTGGTGATCCCTCTGCCTCAAGGAAAAGACCTTTGTGGCTCAAAGATACTCTTGAAGATGTTGAAAGACATAGGATTTATTCTGAGTTTATAGAGTCATTACAAATTTAAATTGACCAATCCTAGGCTTTTGAATCATGTAATTAGGTTTAGTATTGAGTGAAATATGATTTATGGAGACTCCACACCAAGTCGGCCTTAATGTGATCAAGTTGGCCTAAAACCCAGGAATTTGAGCTCATCACAAGCCTATATATACAGGGAGATCGAACTCATTTGGAGGACTCACTCACTCACACAGAAATTCGATATCTACTGTTGCATTGGAAAAAGTGCGAAGTCAAGGAAGGGGTCAACAGGAGTGTGAGTTTGGACAAGCTGAAGGATTGAAGGAAAATCAAAATTTCGGGGTTTCTCTCTCAGTCTTACGTGCCCTAGATTGGAAGATAGAAGTCCCTCATTGTTTTGTTGCTGCCAGTTGTTGCATGTTGCTACTACCAAGAGAAGAACAGGTCGAAGTTGATTCTACTGGGTGTTCGTACCTTAAGAAGTTGTATTGGGTCAAAATTGAACTCCTAGAAACAAGGTCGAAGTCTTTTCTCCAAGATTGAAGTTCCAGAAGCAAGGTCGAAGGAAGTGTTGCATAATGTTGTTGTTGTTGATGTTGTTGCCAGGTCGAAGTAGGAACAAAAGGAAGGTTGACTTGGTGTGGAGGAAGTGTGAGTCAAGGTCTAGAGTCTCAAGAAAACTATTGAAGGAAGAATTATTGACTGGGTTTCCACTAGAGTGGGGTTTTTCACTGGCTACTGGCCTATATCTGTTGTCCTTGATCTATGTGCTATTGCTTTGATATTTGCTTGATGAACTAAGAAGAAAGAAGACAAGAAGAATATAATACATATTAAAGAACGTCACAAGTAAATAATCAAGAACAAGAAAATATTTCTACCTTTCTTATTTTATAACACTGACTAGGCTGGCAGTGTGGTAGACCGGAAGGGCACATCAAGATATTGCTTCGCATTGGGATTTGCTTCGATTTCGTGGATGAGCAGGAGCAAAAATCGGTTGCTTTAAGCACCGCCGAGGTTGAATACATTGCAACTAGTATGGCCTGTTGTGAAGTTGTTTGCTTGAGGAAACTCTTCAGTGAGTTATTTGAGCATGTGTTGGATACCACCGTGATCTTCTGTGACAACCAGAGTGGGATTCGCCTTCCAGAGAATCCTGTGTTCCACGACCGCTCCAACCACATTGTTATCAGGTACCACTTTATCCAAGATGTGGTACAACATGGAGCAATAAGGTTCCAACACATCAAGATTGATGAGCAAGTCGTAGACATCCTCACAAAGCCCTTAGGGAAGGTCAAATTCTTAGCCTTCTGAGAGAGACTTGGAGTCGTGGAAAGACCCTCCTATGAGGGTCCCGCTTGAGTTGGACATTGAGCCCTGGGAGCTCCTGGGGGCTTGGGGTACTTCTTGGAGCTATGAGCGACCATAGGGTGAGTGGTTCACCTTCCCCTATTGGTGCATTATTTACAGGGTGAGTGGTTCACCTTCCCCTATTGGTGTGTTGTTTACAAGGTGAGTGGTTTACCTTCCCCTGTGATACCCCATGATGGTTGACATGTGCGTAGGGTGAGTGGTTAACCTTCCCCTACGATTGATGACACGTGTGTAGGGTGAGTGGTTCACCTTCCCCTGTAATTGGCATATGCATAGGATGAGTGGTTCACCTCCTATGGCATATGCGCAGCATGAGTGGTTCACCTTCTCCCGCTGATGCCCCATCATACATCATACCCATGTAGTCTAGGACACATGGGAAGTACCTCTCATCTAGACAATGAGTTGGGAAAAGTGGACAGGGGCCATAGCACTACCGATGGACGCATCGTGTACTGCCGTACTCCCTATGTCTAGGATGATGGTGTTCAAAACTTGATCTAGGATCAAGTTTGATTGAGGTTCTACCTCTGGACTGACTTTTGTCAGTGGAGAGTGGTAAGGTCTTGTGACTCACTCTCGATCAATTCTTCTTCATTATTCATATCAGTGTTCAGCAGAACAGAGATGAGATGAGATATATAGATGGTTCATGACAACAGGATGGGATGATGATCAATGATGATGGTTGTATTGGAAGGCGAAATTCTCCCTAGTTGAGAGCATAGTGTTAAAAACTGGTTGGTTCAAACCGGAAACCGGTCAAACCGGCTGATCAGACCTTTGGCCGGTCCAAACTAGCTGAAAAACCCGGTCTAACACTACACTTCGCCTGGAAAACCGGTTAATCGGTGCTGACCGGCCGGTTAAGGACAGAACCAGCCAGTTTATAGATAAACCGGTCGGTTTCGTCCTTAACCAGTTGATCAGCACCTAGGTTGCTATAGGGACCCATGGACGGCCAGCAAGGATGTTTAGGGCTGATTTGGAGGGAAGGGGAGGGTTGTTTCCCTCCAAAAACACCCTCCCCAATCCTTTATAAGCAAGGCCAACCTCTCCTTTGTCTCACACCATCTCATTTGCAGTTTGTGAGTTTGATTGAGAGCTTGGAGAGTGTTGAGTGTTTGCTGGAGCAGTGATCTTGGAGGCTTGGAGTTGGAGTTGGAGCTATCTTGGAGACCCTCTCCAATCCTTTATAAGCAGGGGCAACCTCTCATTTGTCTCACACCATCTCATTTGGATATTTTGTGAGTTTGATTGAGAGCTTGGAAAGTGTTGAGTTTTTGCTGCAGTAGTGGAACAACATAGAGTTTGAGGCTTGTCGCTTGAGCTAAGTAGTAACCATCATGCCTCCTGTTGACCGCTGCTGTCAAGCCTATGTGATACACCCCCATTTTCCCAGGCAGGACTTATCATGTTCAAGGCTCGTGTCATCCGGGTTTTCATCGTCGATCGGCAGATGACATTGTTATAAGCCTGATGTAAACCCATTATGAGTTTATGATGTAAATGATCTAAGTAAGGCCATCAATGTATGTAACAACCTAGGTAAGCCTAGTATGTTGTTGATGATTTCCATCCTAGGAGGTTTTTTGTCTCACTGATTCACGTAAGTGATCGGCAGAGTTTTTCCCTCCAGCCTCACCCCAAAGCTAGGGTGGATTTTATCATCAGCATACTAAGTGAGTCCTAGTGTTCTGTCGAGTCCTTGTAAAAGTAGTTTGAGCTACTTGGTCTACTAGATCATATTTTGAGTCGCAGAACTGGGTATTTATTTGAGGGTCTATACGAATGGGTATTCCCCCTTCATGTATGTAAATGTATTATCTCATGTAAAAGAGGGTTGGAAAAATAATTACAATCCCCTCTTAGTCAATTAATTAAATTTTCTGGTCAATTAATTAATAAAATCCTAAACCAGAAATTTAATTAATTTAGGGTCCTAAATTAGGATTAAATCTTTAAAGGCAAAATTTGTTGGTCCTTGGAAAATGATTTTGATAGCCCCAGGCCAAGGAAATATTGAGAATTTTAAGAAATATTGGACCCTTGGGCCCTGGTGGTTAAGTCAAGGTCAAAATTTTGGGGTAATTAACTTAAAAATAATATTTTTAAGTTAATTAAAATTGAATTAAATGATAAATTCGTTTTTTCCCCAAAATTTTAATTTCAACGCTCCGGATTAAAAGATAATTAAATCTTTTGGATGGTTGAGATTATTTTGACAAGGATCATCCAAACTAGCCGTTAAAGATCTGGTCCTATAAATTTAGAGGTCTTTGTCATTCTTGAATCATCCGATCTCAGGATCGTGCACTTGCTCTTAGAAGCTCTTGTAAACTTTTTGAGGAATAAAGCATAAAGACTTTGGGGTTACAAATCTGGATGTTCCTTCTCAGATCTATGTGGTGAATTGTCTCTAAACTCTGCTACTTGGTTTCTTGCATTTTATGGTTGATGGCCTACATGGATTAATCTGCATACAGGTATCTTGTGCAGTTTTCTGGGTTTATAAAATAGCATTTCTGATTTTTCAATGGATCTCATGTTGTTTTCTTGAATCTCTATCAGTCTAAAGTTCAGACCTAAGCGTGCAGGAAATTTTTAAAAGATTGGGCGTCTGGGGAAATCTTCGGTTGGATCAGCCGACTCCCAATAAGCATAGATTTGATAAGCTCTTGATTTGTTAAATTCCGGGTCAATCTTATGATATTTGGGTTTTGCAGGGTCTTCTAAGGCTTGTGCCTCTCATTAAAATCTTAATCTCTGAAAAATTGAGCTAAAATGGATTTCAGATCTAACCATGGGGGTTTTAAATTTGTAAATTAGTGTAAGTTTGGAATTTATCTGTGAGGTTTAATTGTTTTTTTGGTGTGTGTCTTCAGTCTGAATGATTGTGCAGTTACGAGGTTCATGAAATTTTTAAGATGCAGAGGATCTGGCCTTCAAGAGCAGGATGCGACCTCAAATTGTTACGCAAGGCGAGATGAGGTTCTTCGTCAAGGCATACATTAAAAATCTGAATTCGAAGAAAAATCTTAAAATTTGTTGGGCGGATTTTGTGCGGGTTTATCATTGAAAACGCTGCCCTAGTTTCTCCATTCACCGTTTTGCGGAGTTGGCCTTCTTCAAAACCGTCCACCTCTACCATCTGCATCGCTTTCCTTCATAGACGTCTTGCCTTTGCCATCCCTTTGCCACATCGTTTTCCTTTTCGTCTTTATCATTCCGTAACCAACCGCCATCTGCTACGCCGTCCAAGTACGCATTCCTCACCGAAATTCTGTCAGGATGGGCTCAATCGGCTTTAAACACAAAGCTCAAAACGCATCATATAAAAAAAAAAGACAAGACTCTGCCCGCGTCCATATTCCTCTGCGTCGACTGAACTCTTGCCTCCTCCCATCGTTCACCTGCAAAACGAGACTGAACGAAATAAGACGCAGCATTAAACTCGTCTGCCGTTTTCCTCTCCTCGCGTCCAAGGTTCTCTGCCTCAGCTCCGCCCTACCTGCAAACAAACGTAAAACAATAAAACGCACATATAAAATTTCAATTGCCCTTCGTTTTGATTCAATACGGTTTCATTTTTTTTTATTGTATGTAGTTTAGATCTAGGTTTTAAGTTTCGATTTTCATTTTTAAGTTTAGTTCTAATTTGATCGATTTTCAGAAGTTTCGATTTGTTTGACTAGGTTAGCGTAAGTTTTATTTAGATGAGTTTCATTTTATTCATTTAGTTTAGTTTTCTAACGTTTAGCTTTAGTTTAATTTTAATTTTAGTTTTGTTTAGATTAGAACTTTTGTTTAGACTCTAATTTTGTTCTAACTTAGATTTAATTTAGTTTGTTTTAGGATTTAACTTTATTAGATTTTAAATTCTGATTTTGGTTTAGTTTAGATTATAACTTTTGTTTTAAGTCTAACTTTTAGTTTTAATTCAGTTAGATTTTGATTTTGTTTTTAGATTTCAAATAAAATCCTAAAAAAAAAATAAAATACAAAAATATAAAAAAATTTCAAAATTTCAATAGTCAAATGTGCTAATTTTGTTTTTATCTAAAGTTTTGACTATAGAGACATTTTCTAGATTGAAATTAATTGAAGCATCATAAATCTGGAAATCTTTCAAACATCTGGCATTTTTCATCTTGTGATAATGTTGTTGTGAGTTTAAGTTATTTTCGTGCATGATTGTGGTGTTTTTTTTAATTGAATATCATCGTGATCAATCGTGGTTTAATGAGCAGCAGTTAGTCATCATTTACTGGTTTGTAATTGCATAACGGGATTCGGTTTGACTCCATAAGGCACTGGTCTCTAACGTAATATCTAATCTAGATCTGTGGAATCTCGTTCATTTTATAAGTATTTGATGTTTTAGCTGTGTCTCCTGGATTTATCCTTCATTTCTAAAAGGGTCTACCTCCCTTAGCCTGCAAGGAGACAGCTTAAAGAGAGAGATTGGGGATAAAGGTGACAGCCCCCAGTCTGAGCCGTTGTCGCGGTGCCCTGAACAATCTGTGCGACAACATTTTTTGGCGCCGTTGCCGGGGACAGAGTTTTTCTGTCCTTGGTCTTAACGACATTTTAATCTTCTGATCTTTCATCGATATTCATCTCTTTTTTATCTGAGTTAGCTCCCTGTCCTAGTGGCGACTCCATTGGCTTCATCTTCCATAAGGACCTATACGAGAAGGCATCCTAGTAGCTTGGTTAATCCTACTCCAGATCCTGAAAGGGTTTTTAGAGTCCGATTACACAAGCTCGCTTCTCGTACACTCCTTAATAATCTCGGCCAGGAAGCTCTCTCTGATATCCATTCGCTTTTTTGTGATCCACCTCAACCTGATATCATGGGTGATTTTCGCCCATGTAATTTTGCTAATATTCAAGGTTACCCCCATAATATGCCTCAAAAGGGAATGAATAAATTACCTGTCTTTCAAGGAAATGATGCAGTTAGTGTTAAGTCTCATTTGTTTGCTTTCAATAACTGGTGGAATAAATTTGCAGTTACAAATAATAATTTCGATGATGTAAAAATGAAGACTTTTATTCTTACTTTTGGTGAGGATGTTCATGATTGGTTCACAGAAAAACCTGATAATTCATTTGATACTTTTGAATCAATTGTAGCTGCCTTTAAAGAAAAGTACGGTGATAAAAGGGAAGATAGGCATTTGGTAAAAGAAATCAGTACCATAAAAAAGAAAGAAAATGAAACAATTGAAGAATTCAACAGGAGATTTAATGGTATCCTTAGAGAAATATCTCAAACTCATAAACCTCCTGATGGATCTCTTCTAAATTTTTACATTGATGCTTTTAATTCTGAAACTTCATATGAATTAAGGCGAGCTAAAACTGCAAATTATAGGGCTTGTCAATCTTTAGCTGAAGAGCTTGAAAAGGATAGAAGGGCATCTGGGAAGTCTGAAATTCCTGGTTTTGATAGGGCTGCAACTAAGTTAAAAACATCTAAAAATAAAGAGCCTCTAGAAGATGATGATGACCCTATGAAAAAGTTAATGCAAAAGCTTGAAAACATGGAGCTTAATCAAGCTAAGTTAATCTCTGACCATGCTAAGGAAATAAGCACTTTACAATCTAGGTTGGTTCAAATGGAAAAGGCTCAAACGCATAATTCCCAACCTAGGAATCATAATAATAATAATCGAAATAATAATACTTGGCAGAGAAAGGGTCAGTCGAGTGAGCAGAGACCTCTAAATCCGCTTGAAACTACTAATCTGGTTGATGAAGCTCCTCCTTATTGTAGAGTTTGTGATGCTCTTCACGAAGAAGCTACTTGTCCCATTGTCGAAAGAATCATAAATAATAGAATGTTTGGGGCAAGTAATCAGATAAATTGTGTTGGTAAGGAGTTTTCTTTGTCTATGGAAGATTGGATGGAAGTTAAGGAGCATAGTCAAGATGTTAGGCCTTCCACATCTTCGCATAGCATCAATAACTTTGATTGTAAGAATGATTTGATTGTCGAAATGTTTGGTGAAAAGCCTTCTCCTGATCGAGTTTTAGAAATCGCTAAAGACAAAGGATTAACTTATCAAAGAAGGGATAAAGAGCAAAGTCATAATCAAAATCCTCCTCGAATTTTTAGTCCTAGTCCTAGTTTAGATATTGATTTGGGCGCATGGTTGAGAAATGCTAAGATCTTGGTACCTTTTACTGAGGCTATAAAGCTTCCTAATCAGAAAGCTAAAGTTTTAGATGTTCTTGGAGCTTCACATGTTAACATTACTCAAAATGAAACTCTTGAAGTGTCGTATCAAGATGCCCCTATATACTTGCAGAAAATGGAATCGGATAACAAAGATCACCAGCCATTTTTTGTTAGTTTGATGGTTAATGAGTATAAATTGAATAATTGTATGCTAGATTCTGGTGCTTCAGCTTGTGTTATGACTAAGAGGGTCATGGAACAGCTTAATTTAAGAGTTTCTAGACCGTATTACAACATATGTGCCATGGATTCTAAGAAAATTGAAGTTCATGGGTTGATCAAGGATTTACAGGTTCATTTAGCGGTTTACCCTGATATCATGATTGTTATGGACATAGTTGTAGTTGATGTTCCGGATGCCTGGGGTATGTTATTATCGAGAAAGTGGGTTTCTGATCTAGGAGGAAGTATTCAGATGAACTGGTCTTATGCTATGATTCCTTCTCCTAGAGGTGAAGGGTTTTTGAGGCTTAATAGAGAACCTGAAAGAAGATTCCATGTAGAAGATCCTAAAAGACCTCATAACGAAATAATTAAGGAACAACCTGACATGGGGAATTATGCTATTCTGTCTAATTTCACGATTCCTTTAGATGACAAGGTTGATAAGAAATCTGAGGACTTAAATGATCAGGTTTGGTACATGCATTTTGATGGTGCGGCATCAAAGTATGGTAAGGGTGCTGGAATTGTTTTAAAATCTCCCCTTGGTAAAGTTTTAAAGTTTGCTTATAGACTTGAGTTTGATGCAACTAATAATGTCGCTGAGTATGAGGCTTTGTTGTTGGGTTTTGAATTGGCGAGGGCTTTAAGAATTAAGTTGCTTAGTATCAAGGGAGACTCTGATCTGGTTATCATGCAAGTTAAGAACAAATTCACATGTAAAAATCGGAGGTTAAAGAATTATCGAAATGCTGTGTGGGATGTTATGGAACACTTTGATGCTATTAACCTTGAAGCTGTCCCAAGAGAAAAGAATGCTTTAGCAGATGAGCTTGCTGTGGCCGCTTCTACCTTACAATTATCTGATGAATTAATTAAGGAAGAGATAAAAATGGAAATTATTTTCAGGCCATCTGTCCCAGATAATTCAGAACATTGGCAAGTTTTTGATGATGAAAAGCAGGCTATTCGTTTTCTTAATCACTTGGATGAGTTTGAGGATTTTCGGATAAGTCTTAAGGAGGAAGGATCTGAGGCTCATGATGATATTATAAATCCTACTCCTTGGAATGTTGTTGCCTTAGAGCAACACTTTGATCGGCATGATGCTATGAAGTTAAAGGAAGAAAATAGAAGGGATCCAGGTGAATTTGTTGAAGTAAATCTTGGTACTTCTAAGGATCCTAGAATTGTTAAAATCGGTAAAGGTACTAGTGAAGAAGAAAGGAAGCAATTGATTAATTTACTTCATGAGTACAGGGATGTTTTAGCATTTTCTTATGATGAGTTAAAAGGATATAGGGAAGATGTCATGCAACACACTATCCCTTTAAAAGATGAGAATGCTAAACCTTTTCGTCAAAAGCTTAGGCAAATAAATCCTAAGTTAGCTTCTTTGGTTCAGAAAGAGCTTTCGAAAATGCTTGCCGCTGGAATCATTGCTCAAACTAGACATTCAACATGGTGTTCCAACCTGGTGATTGTTAGGAAGAAGAACGGTACCATTAGACTTTGTGTTGATTTTAGAAACCTTAATCTAGCATGTAAAAAAGATAATTACCCTTTGCCCAACATGGAGACTATGTTGCAAAGGGTAACAGGTTCAGGAATGATGTCATTGCTAGATGGTTTTTCTGGATATAATCAAGTTTGGGTTAAAAAAGAAGATCGTCACAAAACGACATTCACCACACCATGGGGTACTTTTGAATACATTAGAATGCCTTTTGGTTTGACTAACGCTGGGGCTACTTTTCAGAGGGCTATGGATTATGCTTTTAAGGGCTTAATTGGAAAAATTATTGAAATTTACCAGGATGATCTTACTGTTTTTTCTAAAGATGGTATTACTCATATAGGTCATCTTAGGCAGGTTTTTGATAGATGTAGAGAGTTTGGGATTTCCTTAAATCCGGCTAAATCTGTTTTTGGGGTAACTGAAGGGAAGTTACTTGGTCACATCATCTCCAAGGATGGGATCAAGATTGATCCTGAAAGAGTTGAGGCAATCCAAAAGATTCCTCTACCTCATAATCTTAAATCCCTTCAGTCTTTTCTAGGAAAAACTAATTTTCTTAGAAGATTTATTCCAAATTACGCAGAAATAGCTAAGCCTATTCAAAATCTTCTTAAAAAAGATGTAAAATTTTTATGGAAAGAAGATGGTAAAAAGGCTTTCCAGGGGATTAAGGGTGCTATTGCTCAAGCTCCGGTTTTGGTGAGTCCTGATTACTCAAAAGATTTTATGATTTTCTCTTTCGCTTCTGAAGATACTATTGCTGGTGTCTTGTTACAAAAGAATAAGGAAGGTCATGAACAACCTATTGCTTTCATGAGTAGAGCGCTTCAAAATTCTGAATTAAAGTATACTACTATGGAAAAGCAAGCCTATGCTTTGGTTAAGTCCCTTAAGCATTTTAGGACTTATGTGGGTTATTCTAAGATTATTGCTTTTGTTCCGCATTCTGCAGTTAAAGATATCTTAACTCAAACTGATTGCTTAGGGACTCGTGCTAGGTGGGTTACTAAAATTCAAGAATATGATCTAGAGATTAGACCCACTAAGTTAGTCAAAGGACAAGGTTTGGCTGAGATGTTGACTGAGGGTAATGAAAAGGCGCTTGGTTTGATCTGTCTTAATGATGCATCTTCACCTGAGCTGCAAAGGATAGGAGAGCATGAATGGTATAAGGACATCATTTATTATCTGTTAAATCTTACATGTCCGGATCATTTAGTTGCTCATAGAAGAAGGGCTCTTAGATTAAAAGCTACTAAGTATTGCCTCATGAAGGATGGCCTTGGATGGAGGAATCCTGAAGGAATAATACTTAGGTGTGTTGATGAAGTCGAGTCTAAAAGGTTGATTTCTGAGTTTCATTTAGGATTTTGTGGTGGTCATTATGCTGCTAGAACTACCGCCCACAAAATTCTGAGAGCTGGTTATTTTTGGCCTTCAATTTTTTCAGATGTTCATAAGTTTGTTAGAAGTTGCCAAGCCTGTCAACTTTTCACTGGGAAGCAGAAGCTAGCTGCCCTGCCCCTACAACCTGTGGTTGTTGAGGCACCTTTTCAACATTAGGGTCTGGATTTCATCGGGAAATTCCATGAAAATTCTAGCAATGGCTACTCCTGGATCTTAACTGCGACTGATTATTTTACTAAATGGGTTGAAGCCATTCCTGCTAAGAATGCCAATGAAAAGGTCATAATGGACTTTATTGAAAATCAAATCATTACTAGATTTGGTGTCCCTTCCAAGGTCACTACTGATAATGCCAAGGCTTTTAGTTCTCTTGAATTCTCATCTTTTTGTTTTAAGTATGGCATTACTTTATCTCATTCATCTAATTACTATCCTCAGGGTAATGGCTTAGCTGAATCAAGCAATAAAAATCTTATAACCATTATCAAGAAGATAGTAGGAGATAACAAGCGATCTTGGGACAGCAAGATCAAGTATGCTTTGTGGGCAAATAGGATTACTAAAAAGAAAGCTACTGGTAAAAGTCCCTTTGAATTAGTTTATGGTTTGGATGTAACTTTGCCTGTTCACCTTAAATTGCCAGCTTACCAACTCCTTCAACATTTTTCCACTGATAAAGATGCTGTTCAAAATAGAATCGATCAGATTGTGGAGTTGGATGAAACTCGTAGGAGGGCTTTGGATAATATGTATAAGAATCAATCTAACATTAAGAAAAGCTTTGATAAATCATCTAGATCTAGATCTTTGCAGGTTGGAGACATGGTATTGCTTTGGGACAGAAAAAATGAGAAGCCTGGAAAACACAAGAAATTTGACAGTTTGTGGCTGGGACCTTATATTATCAGAGGCATTGCTGGACCAAACTCATTTCACTTGAGCACATTGGAAGGTGAACCACTGCAGCTACCTGCTAATGGCCAATTGCTCAAGTTGTTCTTCAAAGATGACATCTGATGCCATTTGGGCATCCTCTGTATTGTATTTCTAACCCTACTCCTTTTCATTTCAGCATTTCATTTTTGTACTTAGAGTAGATTTGTTTTTCATGTTGAGTAGAATAGTGAATAAAGAAGAGCTTCTACTTTTCATTGTACTTAATGTTATATGATGATATTTGGATGGACACTACTTATATAGTTTTGTGTGTTGCTTGGATGCAGATTCCGGATTCTCACATTCCTTCGATGAAGCAACGTGTCCCCAAGTAGAGCCAGATGTTGACCGCACTTTGTCAATGACCCCATAGCAGTACACCCCCATTTTTTCAAATGGGACTTATCATGTTCAAGGCTCGTGTCATCCAGTTTTCATCGTCGATCGACAGCTGACATTGTTATAAATGATGTAAACCCATTCTGCAGTTTATGATGTAAATGATCTAAGTAAGACCGTCAGTGTATGTAACAACCTAGGTAAGCCTAGTATGTTGTTGATGATCTCTATCCTAGGAGGTTTTTTGTCTCACTGATTCACGAAAGTGATCGGCAGAGTTTTTCCCTCCAGCCTCACCCCAAAGCTAGGGTGGATTTTGTCATCAGCATGCTAAGTGAGTCCTAGTGTTTTTTATCGAGTCCTTGTAAAAGTAGTTTGAGCTACTTGGTCTACTAGATCATGTTTTGAGTCGCAGAATTGGGTATTTATTTGAGGGTCTATACAAATGGGTTTTCCCCCTTTATGTATGTAAATGTATTATCTCATGTAAAAGAGGGTTGGAAAAATAATTATAATCCCCTCTTAGTCAATTAATTAAATTTTATGGTCAATTAATTAATAAAATCCTAAACCAGAAATTTAATTAATTTAGGGTCCTAAATTAGGATTAAATCTTTAAAGGCAAAATTTGTGGGTCCTTGGAAAATGATTTTGACAGCCCCAGGCCAAGGAAATATTGAGAATTTTAAGAAATATTGGACCCTTGGGCCTTGGTGGTTAAGTCAAGGTCAAAATTTTGGGGTAATTAACTCAAAAATAATATTTTTGAGTTAATTAAAATTGAATTAAATGATAAATTCGTTTTTTCCCCAAAATTTTAATTTCAACGCTCCAGATTAAAAGAAAATTAAATCTTTTGGACGGTTGAGATTATTTTGACGAAGATCATCCAAACTAGCCGTTAGAGATCTTGTCCTATAAATTTAGAGGTCTTTGTCATTCTTGAATCATCCGATCTCATAATCGTGTACTGGTCTTGGAAGCTCTTGTGAATTTTTCTTGATGAATAAAGCATAAAGACTTTGGGGTTACAAATCTTGATGTTCCTTCTCAAATTTATGTGGTGAATTGTCTCTGAACTCTGCTACTTGGTTTCTTGCATTTTATGGTTGATGGCCTACATGGATTAATCTGCATATAGGTATCTTGTGCAGTTTTCTGGGTTTATGAAATAGCATTCTGATTTTTCAATGGATCTCATGTTGTTTTCTTGAATCTCTATCAGTCTAAAGCTCAGATCTAAGTGTGCAGGAATTTTTTTTTTGGGCGTCTGGGGAAATCTTCGGTTGGATCAGCCGACTCCCAATAAGCATAGATTTGATAAGCTCTTGATTTGTTAAATTCCGGGTCAATCTTACGATGTTTGGGTTTTGCAGGGTCTTCTAAGGCTTGTGCCTCTCATTAAAATCTTAATCTCTGAAAATTGAGCTAAAATGGATTTCCGATCTAACCATGAGGGTTTTAAATTTGTAAGTGGAGTGTAAATTTGTAATTTATCGCCAGGGTTTAATTGTTTTTTTGAATTGTGTGTCTTCGGAGGTTGAATGATTATTGCAGGTTGCAGGTTCAAAGCGAAATTTTTTTAAGATCTGAAGCAGATCTAGCCTTCAAAGACCAGATCTGACCTCAAATTGTTACTGTGGGCGAGATCTAAAGGTTATTGAGCTCAAGGAGCATCTGAAAATCTGAATTCTGAAAGAAAAAATCTTAAAATTTGTTGGGCGGATTTTTGTACTGGGTTTATCATTGAAAACGCTGCCCTAGTTTCTCCATTCACCGTTTTGCAGGTTAGCCCTTCTTCAAAACCGTCCACCCTCCATCTGCATCGCTTTCCTTCATAGACGTCCTGCCTTTGCCATCGTTTTCCCTTTTCGTGCTGCATCATTCTAAGCCTTAGCCGCCATCTACTCTGCCGTCCAAGTCTGCATTCCTCACCGAAATTCTTCCGCCGTCCAGATCAGCTCCAATCGACCTGCACAAACACAAAGCTCAAAACGCATCATATAAAAAAAAAAGGACAAGACTCTGCCCGCGTCCATATTCCTCTGCGTCGACTGAACCCTTGCCTCCTCCCATCGTTCACCTGCAAAACGAGACTGAACGAAATAAGACGCAGCATTAAACTCGTCTGCCGTTTTCCTCTCCTCGCGTCCAAGGTTCTCTGCCTCAGCTCCGCCCTACCTGCAAACAAACGTAAAACAATAAAACGCACATATAAAATTTCAATTGCCCTTCGTTTTGATTCAATACGGTTTCATTTTTTTTTATTGTATGTAGTTTAGATCTAGGTTTTAAGTTTCGATTTTCATTTTTAAGTTTAGTTCTAATTTGATCGATTTTCAGAAGTTTCGATTTGTTTGACTAGGTTAGCGTAAGTTTTATTTAGATGAGTTTCATTTTATTCATTTAGTTTAGTTTTCTAACGTTTAGCTTTAGTTTAATTTTAATTTTAGTTTTGTTTAGATTAGAACTTTTGTTTAGACTCTAATTTTGTTCTAACTTAGATTTAATTTAGTTTGTTTTAGGATTTAACTTTATTAGATTTTAAATTCTGATTTTGGTTTAGTTTAGATTATAACTTTTGTTTTAAGTCTAACTTTTAGTTTTAATTCAGTTAGATTTTGATTTTGTTTTTAGATTTCAAATAAAATCCTAAAAAAAAATATAAAATACAAAAATATAAAAAAATTTCAAAATTTCAATAGTCAAATGTGCTAATTTTGTTTTTATCTAAAGTTTTGACTATAGAGACATTTTCTAGATTGAAATTAATTGAAGCATCATAAATCTGGAAATCTTTCAAACATCTGGCATTTTTTATCTTGTGATAATGTTGTTTGGCAAGAGTTTAAGTTATTTTTAGGCTGTAGAAAGTTATGGTGTTTTTTTTTTAACCCTAATATCCTTACGTGATCAATGGCTAGTTGACGAGTTAGTCATCACTTACTGGTTTATAATTGCATAACGGGATTCTGTTTGACTCCATAAGGCACTGGTCTTAGCGTAATATCTAATCTAGATCTGTGAAATCATGTTAATTTCATATTGTACTTGATGTTCTAGCTGTGTCTCTTGGATTTATCTTTCATTATCTAATAGGGTCTACCTCCCTTAGCCTGCAAGGAGACAGCTTAAAGAGAGAGATTGGGGATAAAGGTGACAGCCCCCAGTTTGAGTCGTTGTCGCGATGCCCTGAACAATCTGTGCGACAACACCTCCAAAAGGCAAGGATACTGCATGGGCTCATTGTGATATGATTGATGGCAAAATGAATTGCAAATATTGCCAAAATATCTATTGCAGGCGGGGGTATTTACAGGTTCAAGCAACACTTGACTGGGATAGGAGGCCATGTAAAGCCATGTAGAGCACCAAATGAAGTAATAGGGCATATTAGGGAAGAATACCTTCAGAAGTTTGAGACTCAAGTCACTGAACCAATAGAGAAGTTTGTGACTAGAGCAGTTGCAAAGTTTGGCAGTCGAGAGTCAAGAGACTCAAGTTCAACCGAGTTTGAACTTTGACCATGATTAGAAGTTTCAAGTGATAATGTTGATCATTAATTAGAATTTAGAAATATCATATATGCAGATTTGTAGTAGACTGTCACTGTACTATGTAGGCCAATGGCCTCAATGCTCATAGATTGTAGCATTGTTTTTGGACTTTATGGGTCATTTGGAGCCTCATTGCTTATGTACTTTTTCAATGATATGTATTGCACTCGGTGCCATATTAATAAATTCACCTTTACATGGTATATAAATGAGCAAACTTTGCATATTTTGTCTCTATTGGCTTGGAATCATGGTTGCAAATCTTAAAAATAGTTTTTTTATTAAAAAATAATTATTTAATGTATTTTTTTTAAAACTGGTTCATTGAGACCTGACCAATACCGGTTAGACCGGTTCCGGTCTGGCTACCGGTTCATTATGTCCATCGGTCCGGTCACCGGTTCTAGTTTTTGATACTATGGTTAAGAGGGAGTGTTAAAATTGGAAACTAGGGCCAAATTCCACCTTGGGACAACTCATTTGATGGAGATGATGATTGCATTGGATTCCTCTTTCGAGAGGACCAAAATTGATATAAAGATCATCTAATTTTGACAAGCAAAAGTGTGTTTTTGAATTTATGCCCACACATGTGCAAATTGTTCAAGTCGGCCACATCATCATGTAGGCTCATGAAGCCCAATGGATGTGTCACTTCACCCTACACGACTTGTATAAATGCAAGTGACCTCTCACCTCATTTGGCATCATCATCACACACATTCATCTCTCTCTTCCTCTCATTGGTTCGTACAACTATTGGGCATTCTCCTTCTCTCACACGTGTGGCAAAGGAGGACAAATTTCAGACATAACTACCAGGCCAAAAATTTCAGACTTTCATGCAGTTTGACCAATGGTGGCTTTGACTTTATGCGCATCCTTTGACTTTGATTTTCAAGGGGGAATTTTGTCTGAGCAAGCCAAATTTTTGGACACAACAAGCGAGGCAAAAGGAGGACTTTGACCAACGTTGACTGCAAGCATGTTTGACCACAGGGTTGACTTCAGGGAAACCTTGTTTGACTGAAGATTTATGATTGTTTTGTGTTGACTTTGACTGTTGTTGAAGGAAAAGTTTGACTTCCTTTGACTGAGCTTCAAAGGAGAGGTTTGACTATTGTGTTGAACATCTTTGACTTTCATGTTAGCGCTGAGTTTCACTGCAGATTTTACAGGGTTGTTTTGACTTTGATTTGGCAAGTCAATTTCGACATTTTGTACTCTCTCTCTGTTGAACATTTGATATAATAATAAGAAGAATTGATTAAAGGGTTTTCCCCACATTAGGGTGTTTCCCTGGCATCCGCCAACTTTGGTGTCCTTTTGTCTTGGTTTGTCTTTTGCATTTTATTTTATGTTCTATCTACAGTTAGTGTCAATGTGATTTATGGTTAATGTCATTGTTATTGGAAACTAATTTGGAAATTGTCATTGGGTTGCTTAAAGTACATTGAAGTAACTGTGCTAAGCATAGAACATACCATTATTAATTAAATTTAACAGTTCTGCCCTGGCCTCGGGCCTAATTTTTGTGACTATTGTGTCATGGTTTCTTGGTGTTTCTAGTGTGATTTACTACTGCTCTTTCATGATTATGAATGAACTTTCTTATTACTACTTCATGATGAAAAAAGTTTTTGCAAATAATGATTGTGTGATCTATATAAGAAATTTGTTCTAGAATTGCCCTAGTAAATTTCAACATGGAATCAGAGCTAGGGGGCACTGAAGAGCAAGAAGATTCATAAGAGGGCCGAAAGGCATGGAATAAATCTAGACAGGGGTCGAGTTTCCGCCGATGACAGCGAAGGAAGAACAGTGGATGTAGGGTGAATTACGAGGGCCTGAAGTTCAGCTGTGGTGGCCGCAAGAGGGTAAGTACAGGGTCGAGCTTACACAAAAAAATATACATCAGCGTCGAGTCCCTTGTGTTAGATTCGTAGAGAAGGCCAAGTCTAGGTCGAGGTATCCAAGAGTAGAGCGGTTGTGGTGACCGCAGGAGGGTACGTACAGGGTCGAGCTTACACAGAAAAATATACATCAAGGTCGAGTCCCTTGTGTTTGATTAGTAGATAATGCCAAGTCTAGGTCGAGGTATCTTGAAGTAGAGCGAAATATGAGCTACCTCTGTGGCGTCAAGTAACTTTGTGGTTCATACGAACCTTTGTGGGATCATCAAGACAGGCGAAGGTATGATTCTATTCTTTTGTTCATGCGAAAAAGTTTATACGAATGTTATGTGAACTTTTTTGTGGCATATGCGAGCCTCTGTTAGTGAGCCATCTAGGTCTCCAGATCTCTAAGAACTATGGCACTTATGCTCTATAGAGGTATGACAGATCTTTGTAGGGGTAAGGTCTACAGGGCAATATCATCTATGTGGCATGTCATCTGAGCTCTCTTTGTGTTTTGGAATTCGTATAACAAGCTATCATTGTGGCATTCGAGCTACTATAATTCTGAAATGGATTCATGTGAACTCTTTATTTGATCCATGCAAATGTATTGATTATGAGCTTCAGTAGTAGCACTAGTGTATCTCTGTGGTAGTGTTGTAAAGTCATGATCCTCATACGGGAAGGAGTTATGTAATAAGAGACAAGTCTTAGTTTGAACATAAAAACTATGGTTTGAAATTTGTCACCATCTATGCAAGGTTAAAATTGAAGTTCAAATAAGAAACCCGAACTGAAACCCATGTATTTGAGACCAAGAAAATCATAGTTTTGTTGTAAGGCTCACCTTTCTAAGGTACTATGTGAATTATGATGAAAATTCTCATTTTTAGCATGACCTTGATATTAATCTTGTCCTATTCATAGTATATGAACAATCCGACTTTTCAAAGGAATCTTCTATATATATATATATATATATATATATATATATATATATATATATATATATATATATATTCTTACAGTATAGCAAGATCCAAAAATTGCTTTCAAAGAAATTTAGAACTAAGTTTGACTCATCCGAATTATGTCTGCAATATCATATCTAATCTATGTGGTAGTGCAAGAATGAAATAGTGACTGGTTTGAAGAAATCTGAGTTTGGTCTTTTATGTACTCCCTCACATCTTTGAACAATCATGTCATTTTTATGTGTTGTATGGCATCTCTTATGCAAAGTAACTTCTCATGCTACGGTTTATAGGCTGCAAATATACTCATGTATATCTCTGTGACGGAAGGCTCGAAGCCTGTAGAATCGATGCTATCAAATTTTACATGCCTCTGTGAAAAGAGTGGGTCTGAGTCTCCTTTGATGAAATGTAAAATCCAAGACTATGGCATGAGTTTAATTCTACATGATGGATCTGTGTCCCTATAACCATTATTCAAAGTTCAATGTGCCATAATGTGTTTGTATTAAGGTTCTATACATAGAGATTGTATCCTAATATCAAAAAGTTGACCCTTATCCAAGACCCTGCCTCCTGCAAGATCTATATGTTCAAAGGATATAATTTGTCAAATGTTTCTCTACGATTTTTGTGTGTATCTATTGATCAATTAAACATTAAGGGGTGGCTATACTCTAAGAAGCATAAAGGTTTTCTAAAAAATATTTCTACTTCTCTCTTCAAGTTCATCATTTTTATGTGTTGGCATGAACAATGGAATGAGCCTTGACCTGAATAATGAAACGTATTTACAACATTTATATTTGTTAATTTTGGGCAACTAGGTACAAACTCCATGTTGCACTGCTCATATGATGATGATTGTATTTTTGTTGGATTCCTCTTTCGGAGAGGTGCAAGATGGATCTAAAGATCATCTTGTTTGGATGAGCAAAACATATATTTTGATTCTATTCTCCACACATGTGCAAGGTCAACCAGATTTGTAATGTAGGCTCACAAGCCTAATAGATGTATCACACGCCCTCACTGACTGATATATATTGGAGATACTTGGAGATCATTTGCTCATCAACTCATCACACATTCTCGCTTGTGATTTGATTAGTTCGATCAGCCTTTCGAAGCCTCTCTTTCTCACATGTTCGGAGCTGCAGCTGGGAAAATTTGCAGACTGTTTTAGGGCTGATTGCTAGTGCACTGACCAGCATTGACTGTGGCCAACCCTTGTGTTTTGAAATCAACACTTTGCAGAAATTCCGACTTTGTGAGGCCACATTTGAGGGCACAAAAATCGAGGAAAAAGGAGTTGTTGACCAAAGCCATAAACTGCAATGTTGACCTTCTACATTGACTTTTCTGCGTTGACTTTATGTTGACGAGCGTTGACTTTTGAGGAGTTGTCTTTGAGGGGTATGTGTGACACTTGGAGGGTTGGTTGATCTGATGTTGAGAAAGACTTTGCTGGCTGATGCATCATGTTGACTGTCGTATCGCACACTATTCTTCTTTTACAAGAAGAATTGTAAAAGCTGATCTATATTATTGGCTTGTCTTTTGTTGATTTATTATTGTGTTCTATCAGCATTTTACTTTCATGTTTATGTGATTGCTAAATTGAATCGGGCCTAAGAAAGATTGAAGTAAAATTGCATTAAGCATAGAACATTCCATGTCTATCTAAATTTAACATGGAATCAGAGCTGAGCTGAAGACAAAGCCCAAGCTAGTGTGCAAAGAAATCACCAAAGAAGAAATCTTATCAAGGACCAATGGCCTCCTCAACCTATAAGGGTTTCAAATATGATGATAAGTTGACTGACAAGTCTGATTATCATGCAAAGAAGATGTCCTTGGATTTGGCATTGGAAGATCAAGATGTCATGGATTATGTGCAAGGAAAGATCCTTGTGCCTCCATCAAATGTACCTATTGCCACAAAGACAAAGTATAGAAAATGGGTAATCAAATCGAAGATGATTATCCGAGATTCTATTCATAAGCACTTGGTTGCTTACATTTCTGAGCTGAGCACATCTAAAGAGATGTATGATAAGTTGGTTAGCATGTTCAGGGCTAGCAATGCTAATCAAGTTATTTTCTTCAACAATCAATTGAAGAATATCAACAAGGGCAAGGATGAATCCATTAAATCCTATTTTATGAGGCTCACTGAAACCAGGAACAATCTTCTAGCTATTGGAGAAGAAATAGTTGATCGAGAGATTGTTCTCATTGTGCTTGGAGGTCTCCCCCATGATTGGTATGTATTCACTACCACTATTCTTAATAATAATGTGATTCCTGATTTTGACGAAATATTGACGAGATGCACTCAAGAGGAGACAAGAATGATGGAGAAAGATCATCCCTATAATGGAAATGGTGGTGACCCTACTGCCTTCACCGCTCATGCAAAGAAGAGGAACAATGGTGGTCTGAGAAATCAAAACCATGGAAGAGTGGGGCCCAAAGGAAGGAAGGGAAGATGTTACACTTGTAACAAGTTTGGTCACTATGCAAGAGAGTGCCCTAATAGAAGGGACTCTCCGAGGGATGATGACAACAACAACTCCAGGGGGGATGGCAATCAAAGGAACAACAAGTTCAAAGGAAAAAGGAAGGCTCTCTCTGATCGTAGTGGAAATGGGCAACCTTTCAAGAGGTCAAGAAATTCCAGGTATGATGAGTCTAATGTTGTTGATAATAAGAAAAATGAATTTATTCTTATATCTTCCCTCTCTGCTGCATCTCCTCCCAACACCTTGGATGTTTGGTTGATTGATAGTGGTGCTTCAAGGCACTTCACTGGTTATAAAGAAGCCCTCTCTAATTTGATTGAGAAGAATACAAATCTAGAAATTATCCTTGGAGATAAATTATCCAGTGAAAGGGACAGGGACTGTGACCCTTCATCTATCTCAAGGTCAAGTCCTCTGTTTACAAAGTGTGTTATACGTACTTGATTTGAAGAAGAACCTTGTGTCTATATCGACAATGGAAAAAAAAGGGTTCAAGGTGGCATTCGTTGACGAAAAGGTATGCATCTGGAAGAAGAACTTCAAGGAAGCTCTTACTATTGGTTTTAGAATTGATACACTCTACTAGGTTGGGGGAAGTCCATTGGGGGCTATGTCATGTGATACAACTTTTAGACACAGAGTTATGGCACCGAAGGTTTGCACACTTTCATTACAAAGCCCTTCCCGAAGCAAGGAACGTGGTGACAAGAATGCACAAATTTAAAGATGATCATGAAGGTATATGTCAGGGTTGTGCCGAAGGGAAGCATACAAGGGGACCATTCCCCTCAAGTGTCACAAAGACAACTGATATCTTGCAGTTGATACATTCTGCCTTATCTGGTATGCTCCCTGTGACATCCTTGGGAGGATGTTCCTATTACATGACTTTCTCAAATGACTTCTCTCGCAAGACTTGGATATATTTCTTGAAGAAGAAGGACGAAGCATTCAAATGGTTTTGTAACTTCAAGGCCTTGGTGGAAAATCAAACCGAGAAGAGAATCAAAGTTTTGAGGATCGACAATGGGTCCGAGTATGAGTCAAATGAATTTAATGACTTTTGCAGTGAAGATGGCATTAAGAGGGAGACCACAACTGTGTATACTCCTAAGCAAAATGGTGTTGCTAAAAGAAAGAACAGGATCATTGTGGAAGCTACTCACGCCATGCTATGTGACCAAGGTCTTCTGAAGTTTCTATGGGGAGAAGCAGCGAACACTGCTTTGTACGTTCAAAACAGATGCCCACATTCCGCTCTGGACTCCAAGACTCCCGAAGAAGCCTTCTCTGGTAAGAAACCTGATGTTTCTCATTTTAGAGTTTTTGGTTGTTATGTTTACTTTCATGTGCCGAAAGAAAAGAGAAGCAAGTTGGATGCTTCTGGAAAGAAGGGAATGTTTGTGGGCTACAGTGAAACTTGGAAGGCATATAGAATTTATGTGCCTGGATAATGAGAAGTGGAGATATGCCACGATGTCACCTTTGATGAGGATGTTGCCCTCAAGAAAGTGAGAAATCTTCCTAGCTCCAAGGAAGACAAAGAAGATGAAGAAGCAGGGAAGCAGGAAGAGTCGAAGGATGAATCGATGCTCGATGTTGAAGGACCTATGGATCCTATTGATCCACCTCTTTCAAATAAGAGAAGACCCTCATGGCTTAGGGACACTCTCGAAGATGCCGAGAGACATATTGCCCCTAGCGGAACATTCCGTGAAAACAAGAAGGCGAATAGGTACCAAGGGTACCTAGCGGCCATGAGTACAATTGTAAAATTTCAGCCTGGATCATTTGAAGAAACTGTAAAGCATCAAATTTGGAAGGATGCTATGCACGAAGAATATGAGTCCATTATGGAAAATGATGTCTGGGAAGTAGTCCCGAGACTGGAGGACAAATCTATTGTCACCTAGAAATGGCTCTATAAGATAAACAATGGATCTGATGGTAGTGCTAAAAAGTGCAAGGCAAGATTTGTTGCCCGAGGCTTCTCTCAAAAAGAAGGCATAGATTATGATGACATATTTGCAACGCAAGGAATGGAGTCTCCATCAGAGGGATGTCAAGATTGCTTTTCTTCATGGTTCAATAAAGGAAGCGATGTATGTGGAGCAACCTGTGGGTTCGAAGTCCAAGATAGAGACACTTATGTATGCAGGTTGAAGAAAGCCCTCTATGGGTTGAAGCAAGCCCCCGGGGCTTGGTATGAGAGGATAGATAGCTACTTGATGAAGCGGGGATTCACTCGAAGTAATGTTGATCCAAACATTTATTTTAAGGTTGATAGAGAAAGGCCTCTCATTCTAGTTCTCTATGTGGACAATCTCTTCCTGACAGCTGTTGACCCTCCCATTCATCAGTGTAAGAGGGATCTAGCTTCCGAGTTTGAGATGAAAGACTTAGGATCGATGCATTACTTCCTAGGCTTGGAGGTCTGGCAAAGGCCAAGCAAAATTTTCCTTTCTCAAGGAAAATATGTCGTGAAGCTGCTAGAGAGATTTGGTATGGTGGATTGTAAGTCTGTGTCGACACCGATGGAACTCAACTTTAAGAAGTTGTGTGGAAACGCTATTGGGCCCAAGCTGGGAAATACCACTGAGTATCTACAACTCATGGGGGGCTTGATGTTCTTAGTGAACTCCCGTCCGGACGTATGGTTTGCAGTGAACACTTTGAGTCAACATATGGTTGAGCCTCATCACATTCACTGGATTGGTGCCAAGAATCTATTGAAATATCTTTGGGGCACAATCAACCATGGGCTGAGATACATTGCCAGGAGTTTGAGACTCCATGGATATATTAATGTTGATTGGGCTAGCAGTGTGGTGGATCGCAAGAGCACATCTGGATGTTGTTTCACCTTGGATTTTGCTTCGATATCTTGGATGAGCAGGACGCAGAAGTCGGTACCTTTGAGCACCGCTGAGGCCGAATACATTGCAGCGAGTATGGCCTGTCGTGAACCTGTTTGGTTGAGAAAGCTCTTTTGTGAGTTGTTTCGGCATGTACTAGATACCACCATTATCCTTTGCGATAACCAGAGGGGGATTCGTCTTTCTGAGAATCCCATGTTCCATGATCGATCCAAGCATATTGATTTCAGGTACCACTTCATTTGGGATATGGTACAACAATGCGCCGTAAGGCTTGATCACATTGGGACCGATGAGCAAGTCGTGGACATTCTCACGAAGCCCCTAGGGAAGGTCAAATTCTTAACCTTCCGTGAGAAACTTGGAATCGTGGAAAGACCCTATTCTGAGTGTCCTGCTTGAGTTGGACTATGAGCTCTGGGATCTCCAGCGGGCTTGGGGATAGCTTCTTAGAGCTATAAGCAGACACGGGGCTAGGCTTGTCGAACCTTGTTGTGCCTCTGCCCCACCGTTATGATATTAAGTTGGCTCACCTCTCTTTGATCTATGCCCCGCACGCATCCTATCCATGGAGTTTCGGACTCATGGGCAGTTCCTCTCATTTGACCAATGAGGTGGGAAATGTGGATAGGGACTAATAGCAAGACAGATGGACGCATCGGAGATTGCCGTACTCTCTATGTCTAGGATGGCAGGTGTCCAACACCTTGATCTGGGATCAAGTCTGATGAGGTTCTTACCTCTAAACTGACTTCGGGTCAGTAAACTAACTTCAGGTTAGTATGAGACTCTTTTTGGGTTCAAGAGAAGTTTTAACCTCTAAGCTAACTTCGGGTCAATAAAGCGTGATGTCTTTGTGACTCACCTTTTGTTCTACTTGCAAAGAAGAGCCAGCAAAGCAAGTTACGATAGGATGACACACAATGTTATATGATAGTACACGATGGTACTAATCTCTGGATGGCACAAGTGGATAGATGGAGTTCTCCCTAGTTGAGAGGGAGTGTTAATTTTGGGCAACTAAGTCCAAACTCCATGTTGCACTGCTCATATTATGATGATTGTATTTTTGTTGGATTCATCTTCCGAAGAGGTGCAAGATTGATCTAAAGATCAACTTGTTTGGATGAGAAGAACATGTATTTTAATTTTATTTTCCACACATGTGCAATGTCGGCCAGATTTGTAATGTAGGCTCACAAGCCTAATAGATGTGTTACACACCCTCACTAACTGATATAAATTTGAGTGACTTGGAGATCATTTTCTCATCAACTCATCACGCATTCTCTCTTGTGATTTGATTGGTTCGATCAGCCTTTGGAGGCCTCTCTCTCTCACATGTGCGGAGCAAGAGCTGGAGCTGGAGCTGGAGCTGGAGCTGGGAAAATTTGCGACTGTTTTAGGGCTGATTGTTGGTGCATTGACCAGCGTTGACCGTGGTCAACCCTTGGTGTTTTGACCTCCAAACTTTGCAAAAATTCCAACTTTGTGAGGCTGCATTTGAGGGCACAAAAATCGAGGAAAAAGGAGCATGTTGACTGAAGCCCTAAACTGTAGCATTGACTTTCTACGTTGACCTTTTGTTGACCTGCGTTGACTTTTGAGAAGCTATCTTTGAGGGGTTTGTGTGACACTTGGAGGGTTGGCTGATCTGAGGTTGAGAAAGACTTTGCTAGCTGATGCATCCTATTGACTACTGTGTCACACACTATTCTCTATCTTTGTTGGACAAGAAGAATTGTAAAATCTGATCTATATTATTGGTTTGTCTTCTGTTGATCTATTATTGTGTTCTATCAGCATTTTACTTTCATGTTTATGTGATTGCTAAATTGAATCGGGCCTAAGAAAGGTTGAAGTAAAATTTAAGCATAGAACATTCCATGTCTATCTAAATTTAACAATATTAAAAAAAAATATTGCATTTACAGCCCCCTCTAACTTGTCATCATTGCTCAAACATGATGATCCCATATTCCCAGATCAACTTAAATCACAAAACCTTCGCTGCAAAATAAAAAAATTGCTACTAAAAAGTAATTTGTTGTCGTAAAACCCTTGTGATATACGATGTCTCCCACAGAGTTTATATAGCTTTGATACCATTTAAAGTTCTTCTATACCAGATCTGATTTATTTTACTTCAACAATTTACTAAAACCTAGAAAATATTTATTCAAAATATTTTGAAATTGTTGATCAAATAAACATATTGGTATATTAATTTAAAAATAAAATTCAAAAGAAATAAAATGGTGAAATCAATCATTACAACAACAAATTTGTACCCAACACAATCTTCCTTCATATTATTAAACTCTGGAAAATTTTGTGTTAGACCTAGAGAGAATAAATAGAAAAATACATCTATTGGGAACCTAGAAACTTGGCTCCTCTTAGAAAATCGACCTCAAGGAAATCAACCCCTAGAAATCAAATCTCTTGAAGGAACTCGGCCTTGGAGATCTAGAACTCTCTCACCAGCAAATCATCCCCCTTTCTTCAACAACTCATACAACCCCTAATCATCCTCCCTAGATATTTCAGCCCACTCCACAATTTGGCCCTCTTCTTCAGCGACTCAACCTCCCTCTTTCCTAACTACGAACTCCCTGAATTTATCATAAAATTCCATGCTACACTTCTCCTAACTTCTCTTCAATATATTCAAGCCTTTTTCTCTAGAGAAAATTGCTTCCTCCTCAATTGTGTGTCTTCACCTCTCCCTTGGGCTTATTTTATAATTTCATTAAGCCAAAATCCCTAACCCTATTCTCCTAAGTGATCAATGGCTAAGATTAAATCCTAATCCTCACCCGAGATCAACAGTTGAGATTATATCTAAGTCAGTTAAGACACGTGTGCAGATTGAAGAAGGCCCTATATGGCTTAAAGCAAGCGCCTAGAGCATGGTATGCTAGGTTGGATGCATACCTTTTGAGACCTGGACTTGTCAAGAGTTCTACATATCCTAACCTCGACATTAAAGTGTTCAAGGATGAACCAGTTATCAGTGTTCTATATGTAGATGATCTACTTGTTACAGGTGTGGAACATCGAATGATCTACCATGTCAATACTTTTTCTTAATAATATCAAGCCCTCATCTGCTGCACCGATTTTCCTGCATTGGGTTTTACCAGGGACTTAGTCCAAAAATAACGGTGTAATGTGTCTATTTTTCTTGCTCAGATCTTGTTTCCGCATTTAATTTCCACAGTTTATTTAGTGAAGGTTGCAGTGTATTAGCTTCAGTATTTGCTTGTAGAACATAGTAAATAACTTGTATAATTTATCAAGTAGGAGAATTAATATCAGCTTGCTACAATAGGGATTCCAGGATTAGCAATTTTCACATGGTATCAAAGCAGTGCAAATGACACAAGAGAGTAGATTGGAAGAACTCAACATTGAAGAGAAAGAGGGAGATTGAATAACTGCGTAGGCAGCAAATCGAATCCCCAAGGGATTGCACAATCCAAACTAGGAGGGCAAGATTTGCGAGGAAGTCTTTCTCTGAGTGAGTTGACCGAGAAGTAAGACTTTCCAGTTCGTGATTTGTTAGTGACAAAGGAAGCAGTGCAGCAGAAGCTTCAGTGTAGAGCAGTTATCTGTGGGACGCAGTTTTCTGCAGCGTTTTTGTGGGTAGAAAAGAGCCAGAAGAAGGAAGAAGACATTTTTTGAGGGAATTTCCTTCGTCAGTGAATTCAGAGCCAAGGAATTCTAATTCTCAGTTGCTGAGCAACAATAGTGAGGAGAAGACCTACTAACTCCAGTAGGGAGTGCGTATGGCAACCTAGCAGTTGCGCAGAGGAGAGAGAGGGAACAGTTCGACATTATTCAGATAATAAAGATGGCAGCAAATGGGCTGAGAGATCAAGATCGGTTGGAGGGAGCCTCCAACAATGTGATCTGGCAGGCAAGGATCAAATTTCTGCTAGATGAGCATGATCTCAAATATTTTATCGAAGGTGTAGTAGATGTCCCTGTGGATGTAGGTCCATTAAAATTCTACAAGAAGGATATGGCGAAGGCCAGGCATTTGATCCTCGATGGAGTGAGGGATCATGTAGTGTGTCACATCGCTGGAAAAGGGACTGCCAAGGTGATGTGGGATGCCTTGGAGATGTTTTATCAAGGATCTTCTGAGCAGCGGAAGATGTACTTGCAGGAGAAGATGCGATCTACAAGGATGCAGAAGGGAGAATGCATTGCTCTGTTCCTTGCAAAGCTTCAGGAAACTCGAGATCAATTAGCAGCTATCGGATCTACGCTTCAAGCAACCGAGATGGTTAGACTAGCCCTGAACTCAATTTCAGATGAATGACAAGTCTTTGTCCAGAGCATCCTGAGCAGAGAGGTTGCCTGATTGGGAACACATGTGGACCACTCTTTAGCAGGAAGAGATGAGGCAAGATATGATCAAGTGCAAACTTAAGGGCAACAGCAGCAGAGAGTCGAAGCCCAAGGAGGAGGAAGAGAATGCAGCCCTTGCATCTAAGGGGAAGCAGGAGCAACAGAGGCGGAAAAAGGGCGTCTCAAAGATCAAGTGCTTTTTGGTCTGGTGAGATGGGTCACTATGCTAGATAGTGTCCTCTCAAGAAGAAGGACAAGGAAGAGAAACATGATCCACAGGCTGCAACTGCAAGGATTGAGGAGGAGTTCACCATGATTGCCCGCATATCTCCAGCGGAGAATTGGGGTGATCTAGAACTGTAGTTCGAAAGAACTAAAGCTGCGCAGGATCCTTGTTGTCCACCTCATGGATCAATACCTTGCTACGGGAGGCCAAATCAGAAGTAGCAGGATAGACCAGTGTCAGTTGGTGCAAAGGAGCATCGAAGTGACAGCGTAGTGGCAAGAGAGCACCAGAATCTGAGCAACGTAGAGAAGGGTTGGCAGCAGTGCAGGAAGGCACGACGCAGAGTTAGCAGCAGCTTCAGAGGGTCAACGCAGAGTCTAGCAGCAATCAAATCTTCAGTATCAAATGCATCATGTTGAACACTTAGTTCTGTAATTTTGGATTTTTTTTGTTGCAACAACAACAGCAAAGTTGCAGTACAGATGAAGTTGGCAGCAGTATGCAGGGTCAGCAATAGCATAGATGCAGCAACGCAATAGTTGATGGGAAACAGTGTCAGACATCAGCAGCATAGAGGGAGATGTTACAAAATTAGTGTAATGCTTCAGCAGGATGCATTATTAGAGCACAATCCTCGCTAAGAGGGAGTGTTGATTTTTGGTAGCATCGAATGTGCTCTAAGACTCAAATTTCGTAGGGAGGCTTAAACACGTGTATTCCAAAATACCCAGAAAGCGTTTTGGGAAATTACACCCAAATGGGGTTTTATTAAAATAATTAATTATTTTTAATGGGAGCCTAAGTCTAAACTTAGGGAATTAAAATAATTAAAGTATATTAATAGAACTGGGTGTGAAACTTCTAGAAAAAGACGGAGATCGAGTCAATATGATCTAATTTGTTGATTATGTTTTAATCTGGGTTGTTGGTTATCCAACGAGAATATTATAAGGAGGACTTCGATGGGCATTTGGAAAACACATCGAGTGAGTCTAGAGATCAAATTTCTCAAGTGAGCAGTGTATAGCAACCGGAAGATTTGATTCAATTGCAATGAAGGGCAGTGATAGTTTCAGCTGGAAGATCTTTTCCTAAGTCGAGAATACTTAGCAGGGAAGGCAGAGAAGAGGACGCAGAGAGACAGCATAGGGACTACACTGGGCAGTGCAATGCCACGCAAAGGCAACATTGTGGCCTTGAGGAGATCTGAGATTTTTTTGTGGATCAATCAGTTCTAGTGCCGGAGTGTCAAGGTGTGAGACCAGAGAGGCAGAAGATCAGCATCCAGCCAACAAAAGATCCAGTAGAAGGAGGTGATGCAGTCCCCAGCTAGAGTGATGCAGATCTGCGCAAAGGCAGTGTGTGGCTCATCAGTTTAGGGTTGGATCAGTTCTGGATTTCTAGTGTTAGTGTGAGGTAATCGTCACTATTTCTCTGTCAATGAGATTCTCTATGGATATGTAGATTTGGTCATCCAGTTGTATTCAGAAACTTCTGCTTAATAATATCAAACCCTCATATGTTGCACCATTTTTCCCACATTAGATTTTTCCGGGGACTTAGTCCAAAAATAATGGTGTAATGTGTGTCTATTTTTCTTGCTCAGATCTTGTTTCTGCATTTAATTTCCGCAGTTTATTTAGTGAAGGTTGTAGTTTATTTGCTTCAGTATTTACTTGTAGAACACAGTAAATAACTTGTATAATTTATCAAGTAGGAGAAGTAATATCAGTTTGTTACAATAGGGATTCCGGGATGAGCAATTTTCGCATAGAGATTAAATGATTTCTCTTGTATTAGTAACTGCTTGTGAGTACTTTTTACTTCTTTAGATTAGGAGCTCCTTTTACTTAGGTTATTAGTGTTCTTCTTCATCAACAGCTACAAATGCATAAACCATAAAGAGACAAGAGACAAGACTATAGGCTATCAACAAGGGCCAAAACCTCTCACTCTTTGAGAGGAAAATCCGAACAAATTCTTCTTCTTATAGAGATTCCAATTGACGAATACTAAGACCAAGACCCTTGACCTAGTTGCCACTCTAAGACCAAGACACCAAACCTTCTTCCTCTTCCTTGAGTGAACGATAGTCAAAACCTTTGCTTGTTATTACTTTCTCTGCCTCCTTGCTGCAAATTATACATCTTCAACTTCGACTTTCTTGGCCTTCTTACTGCAATTTTATAGATCTCTTTCTCAGCCTCCTTAATGCAAATTTATAGGTCTACAATTTTTCACTAGTGGAGATATTTCTAGTCCCTCCTTTTTCGCTCGGCGAGAGGCTTCCATGATGATACTTCACACTTCTCTAACCGCACTTCTCTAACCACAGACTTGTTGTACCTCGCACTTTTCTAACCATAGACCCCTGTACCTCGCACTTCTCTGAATTTTCTGTGTTCAGAGATTAGGCCAAGCTACCTATTTATAGTGGTTGGAGTCTCATAATTCATTGACATGACTTATGATGAACCGTCGTGTCCTTTTTATGAAGATATTATTATTTCTTTGAAGCCGACCTCTAGGAGGATGCTTGTGCTTGTCTTCGAGGGTTGTCTGACACTTTTATTGACACGTATACATGTAAATCATGCCCAAGAAGGGTCCTTCATACATGACATTGACTAAATTTGACTTTTATGACTAGGTGAATCCTAAAGGCTCACAATGGGAGCCATTACTAAAATAAAATTCCTTGCTAATGAAACCCATGAGACAAGCATTACAATAATTTTATTTTTCTTTCTTGTCATCAATTACATAAAATCACAATTACACATGTCATTATGAAGACCAAACCTAGTTACTTTTCAACACTCCCTCTTAACTAGAGAGGTATTCATTATGGTACTTGGTCATTCTCAATCTGAAGAATTTCTCAAAAGAAGAATCAGATTGGTAACCCATTTGTATAGCTTCATATAAACTAGCATTGTCACATAGCAAGGCCTTCACTAACAGCGCTATCTCTCCACGAGATCAGAGCACAATGTTGGTGAGACCAATGATGTGTAGACACCTTCATCATTGTCTCTCTCGGAACATACCCCACCCTGGTTCTCAGGGTGTGTTCTGTGAAAATTCTAGTGCAGTATCATGGTTTACTTCTCCTACTTGATTTAAATTATACAAGTTATCATCAGAAATTAGATTCAGAAAATACTGAAGTAAACACAACTACAGTCTACACATGCAGATCACTTACTGAATACTACGCTCATTCAAACAAAGTGACACATGGATTTTTGGACATAAGTCCCCAAAAAACCCAAAGCGGGAAAACCGGTGCAGCAGATATGCGGGTTTATTTTATTAAGTAGATTCAGAGTATAGTAAATTCGGGTTCCAGATCTGGAAAACCCGACAGAGAATAAAAGAAATCTGCAGCTAACCTGTTGTTCCAAGACCAAATATCTCACTGATCCACACCCTCAAACAGGATTTACAAGACTCAATCCAGATCTGGCCCTAGAAACCCCAGCGCTGCCCGTGAAGCCGCAGCGTCAGCCCTGCTAGGCTCTGTGTGCCAATGCGTTGCTTAGAGAGGGATTGTGTAACCCCAAAGACGGTGACGCAGGCCTTACACTGGCCCTGGAGACCCTCTACGCAATTTTGAAACCCTCTGGAGCTGCAGCACTGCCCTTTCCTTCACCTGCGTAGCACCTGCATAGCGGTTGCGCAACTACTACATAGTAGTTTTTGCTGCTCTCTACTCCTCAGCGTTGTCCTTGTTGGCTACTCCTCTGCCTCTTACTGACACTTGGCTCCAGGATCAGATCATCCCCTCAGCCAATACTACCCCTCACTGCAGAAAAATCCTCTGGAAATTCTTAGCAAACCCTGCCCTAGAATTCCAGATCAGTCTCTTAGTTATGCAACTGTGTGTGTGTCTCCAACTGACCCTCAAGCCTTTCTCTTATACTTTTTCATTCATCTCATCAACGGTCGAGATTAAAACATTCAGCAACGGCTGAGATTTAAAGACTACTTGATCCGTGTCTTTTAGAACATTTCAGCACGTGTTAATTAATTCACTTTAATTATTTAATTTTCCTAAGTTTAGACTTAAGAAATACATTAAAATAATTTATTATTTGAATAACTTGAACACCAACTAAGATGTCACAAAACACTTTTTGGGTTTTGGAGTTCAAATATGTCTTAGCCCCTCCACAAAATTCCAGGGCTAAAGCATACCCGATGCTACACCAACTATACAAAATCTCAACACTCCCTCTTAGCATGGAGTGTGTTGTAGCAATGCATCCCCAATGTGCACTACAAGATCTTCAAGTTGGATTCTGTGTTGTTGATGCTTGATTTGCTACCCTCCATCCACTGCACTGTTGCTCTCTGTATTGCTGCCCATGCCATTGCCACATTTGTACTGCATCTCCCTCTCAACTTGCTGCATCATGCTACCCATAGCACTGCCACTGCTAACTACTGCACTGCAACTTAGTTGCCGAGAAGTAAGCAATTGAAGGACTCCTACCCAATTCTTTGACAGATAAGTCAAGTTGCATCTATCAGTGAAGCTCCCTTGCTATTGATTTAGGTTGTCCTCCCGAAGCCACTGTTATGCGGAAACACTGCACTATATGATCACAGCCTCTTTGCGCTACTAAAGTCCCATCAGCCCCTCTACAATGCTGCCTCCATGTTGTTTCTGCCTCTTCATTACGTTGCTCGCTCTTCAGCTCTCCATCACTGCCCTTTGCTTCACTGTGACCTTCGACAACCATCTCCTGACTCATCCCGCTACTGTCTTAAGGCTCTTGTAGCTCGTATGTGATCCAAGAGTAGGGCTAACTCTAGGATCCCGCCACACTGTCTGTAGATGCTCTACAGATCCATGTCACCCCAACTCTTCTCTCGAGGCACATGAGCACTCATGGTTGCATCATCATCAGAACCATCATCCTTTGTTGCTGCAGCCTTAGAATCAGAAGATCCTTTGTCCTTCTTCTTAGGACAAGTGTTGGCAAAGTGTCCAAGATCGCCACAGTTAAAGCATAGAAACTTGGAAAGGTCCCTCTTCTTCTTCCCTTGATGCTTCATTTCCTTTGATACAAGCACTGCATCATCCTCCTCTTCTATCTTCACTCTGACTAATCCGGTTCCGCCATTGATATTCTGCTTCTTGGTGATCCTCCCGATCTCCTCTTGGTGGAGGATAGCCCACATGTCTGCCCATGATGGTAACGCTGCCCTTCCCAGAATGCTCTGGACAAACGTTTCCCAATCTTCCGACACTGCATTTAGGGAAGTCCTCACGAGGAGCCCTTCATCCGGATTTGCACCCATGGCAATCAGTTGATCCCAGATAGTCTAAAGTCTGAAGAGGAATGGATCTATCTCCTCACCCTTCATCATCTGGAACAACCGCATCTAATTTTCCAGAAGCATCCTACGTTGGACAGAGCCTCCTTGATACATCATGTCCAAGGCTACCCACATCTCATTTGTCGTATTCTTTCTGGCAATATGAGGTATGACGTGGTCTTTGACTCTGTCCATGATCAAACGCTTAGTCTGCGTTTGATTTTCTTCATACTTCTTTAGAGGATCTGCATCGGTTGGTACAACTAGAAATTTTTCTGCACGAACTTTGAGACCATACTCATCCAGAAATGACAGGATTTTGGCCCTCTAGATAACAAAGTTGGACATGTTGTCCAACCTATCCTTATCTCTCAGTCCATATCTCGTCGTCTTGCTCAGATCTGTCATACAGATACTCCTCTCCCTCTTTCTGTTGCAACACTCAACAGAAAATGTTGGATTTGGGTTTCTTGGTGATTAGAAACCCTCTATAGTAGCTGCTCGCTCTGACCACTAATTTCCCTCCTGGAAATCTTTCACCCAAACACAATCGGATAGTACTCTCCAATCACCCTCCTGATCTAATCTCAGATCTATTTGGCTCAGATCTGCTGAGTAGTTGTCTTCCTCCCGCCTTTGTTGACTTAGCTAGGTACAATTCTGAATCGGCAAAATCTCCACCACACCAGCACTGTTGAAGATCTGAAGCACTGCATCCAGATCTTGGCAAGGCTTTCTGCAACAGAAATAATATTGGACTGTGTCTTACTGACTGGCCCAACGCAGCCTCAGCACTGCTCAGAAGTGGACTTGTAACCCCAGACTGGGTGACGCAGTCCTTACACTGGCCTGGGAAGGCTCTACATAAGCCTGATGGCCTTCTAAATCTGCAGTGATGTCCCTTCTTGGATCTGCGTCTCCTGCTATCAAGCTGCCCCTTCCGGAGCTCTACTGCTTCTGCTACTATCCTACAAGAAAAATATTCTTCAGCTGATTGCTGGAGATTCAGCTTGATCTGCTATCGCTCGGATACCATCTGAAAATTCTACTGCAGTATCATGGTTTACTTCTCCTACTTGATTTAAATTATACAAGTTATCTTCAGAAATTAGATTCAAAAATACTAAAGTAAACACAACTACAGTCTACACATGCAGATCATTTACTGAATACTACGCTCATTCAAACATAGCGACACATGGATTTTTGGACATAAGTCCTCGGAAAAACCCAAAGCAGGAAAACCAGTGCAGCAGATATGAGGGTTTAATTTATTAAGTAGTTCTGAGTATAGTAAATCTGGGTTCTAGATCTGGAAAACCCAACAGAGAATAAAATAAATTTGCGGCTAACCTATTGTTCCAAGACCAAATATCTGACTGATCCAAAACCTTAAATGAGATTTACAAGACTCAGCCCGGATCTGGCCCTAGAAACTCCAGCGCTGCCCCTGAAGCCCTGCTAGGCTTTGTGTGCCACTGCGTTGCCCAGAGAGGGTGATACAGGCCTTATGCTGGCCCTGGAGACCCTCTGCGCAATTTTGAAACCCTCAGGAGTTGCAGCGCTGCCCTTTCCTTGGCCTGTGTAGCGACTGCGTAGCTGCTCCTGCTGCTCTCTGCTCCTCAACACTGTCCTTGTTGGTTGTTCCTCTGCCTCTTACTGACTATTGGGTCTAGGATCAGATCATCCCCTCAGCCAATACTACCCCTCACTGCAGAAAACTCCTCCGGAAATTCTTAACAAACCCTGCCCTAGAATTCCAAGATCAGTGTCTCAATTCTGCAACTATGTGTGTCTCCAACTGACCCTCAAGCCTTTCTCTTATACTTTTTCATTCATCTCATCAACGGCCGAGATTAAAACATTCATCAACGGCTGAGATTAAAACACTGCTTGATCTGTGTCTTTTAGATCATTTCAGCACGTGTTAATTAATTCACTTTAATTATTTAATTTTCTTAAGTTTAGACGTACGAAATACATTAAAATAATTAAATATTTGAATAACTTGAACACCAGCTAAGATTTCACAAAACACTTTCTGGGTTTTGGAGTTCAAGTGTGTCTTAGCCCCTCCACAAAATTTCAGGGCTAGAGCACACCCGATGCTACACCAACTATACAAAATCTCAGCATGTTCCACCAGGACTATTCTTATCTTGGATTCCCATTCCTCAAAGAATATCGGTCCTCAATGACTACTCTTATCTTGGATTCCCATTCCTCAAAGAATATCGGTCCTCAACGACTACTCTTATCTCGGATGCCCTAATACATCCTCAAAGAGCATTGGATGCTAGATGCTTACCCAATCCTCCATTCTGGCTTCCTGAGTGAAGACAAGAATGATGTGTCTATCTCTCCCTCTTAATTAGGGAGGGCATATCTATTCTGATAAAGAAATGTACTCATTCTTACAGAAGGAATGTACCTAAGCTCCCTCTTGGCTTAGGAATTTCCAAGTTTCTTCCAAGTAAGAAACTTATTTCCAAGCTCCCTCTTGATTAGGTACATACAGTAGCTCCTTGGGTGGAGATGATGGGACAACCAGTTGCTTGAAGAACTCCTCCTCACGATGTCATGAACTTCTATTCATTATCTAGGAGTCTTCATGTTTGGGACTCCTACATAGGGCACCGACCATCCATCACTTTCATCCATGAGTCAGCCATATCATCATCGGAAAGTAATCCATCAATCCATATTTGGTCTTCCTTTATGCCATGCTGCTTTCTTCATGTCATGTTTACTTAAGGATATTTCATCCTAATACATGTGCATCAATGTTGGAAGACATCCAGAGATCTTCCCTTGGCAGCCCTGCATAAACCTATCCAGATATTCAAAAATAAAGGAATGAAAATTAAAATCAACATTACCTTTGGGATGGTCTTTCATCATAACATCTACAAGTTCGCATCAACATCCTGCATACATATCAACACATCTCCCATAGATATATATTTTCAAGGGTCTCTTTATTTTTCAGACTCCATCAAAGTCTTCATATCTTCCATGGAGATATCCTAGTCAAATCTTCTTGGTCTTTCAGATGTTGATTGCCTTTAACATGGTTGAATATTCCATGATCTCTTCCTTCCTTTCTTCACACATTCCATTCCCAAGAGCTTCCAATCAAAGTTCCTCAATTGTAGTCAACCACCTCATACTTCATATGAGGACATATTGTCTTGATTTCACCTAGTGAATGTGTGACCCATGCATTCCCGCATCCCTTTGAGGAAGGAGATCCTTTCTTTTGATCATGCTCTTAAGATAGGGCATTGGTTCATGATACCTGCAACCATATGACATGACCTCCACAATATCAAATGTAAGCATACATACCTCATTTTGTTTTTCTTTTGGGTCATCCAGACTTCCTGCAACAGCGTCCTTGATTAAAAGAGCTTCAATCCCTTGATCTGCTTCACTATTATGTCATCATACCATCATCCCATGAATTACACAAGATTAGACTTCTTAATGAATCACTTTCTTTCCCTCGTGATCGGTGAACCTTTCAATGAAGATTCCATCACATAATTTTTGAGGATCTAAAGTATCCCCATCAACAGATGTTTCCTATTGACAGATGTATCATGAACCTTGTACTAGATGACCTTGCCACTTATGTTCCCAATGAAATTCCCAAGAGCAATATTCTTGACTTCCATAGATTCTAACCATATTTCATGCTTCTCAATGTTGATGTCCTAAGCTCTCACTTTCAGTGCTTCTATGATCCCTTGATGCATCCCTTTTAGTGAATCATGATAGCCATATCTTATAACAGAAGACTTAGGAACTTGAAAAGAACTTAGGTGAGGAAGACTATCTCAGTCATAGTAGAGACATCTTACTTCCTCTTTCTTGGACTTCTTGTTTTCAACTTCCTCTACTTCCTCGGTGATGTGGGCTTCTTCTCTTCCTCTTTTGTTATTGTCCATTTAGAATTAGAACAGTCTCTTTTGTAGTGTCCATATTCTTCACACCCATAGTATTGGATTTTGGCCATGTTCTTTTTCTTTTTCTGAGGACCAAACTTTCCTAATTGTCCCTTTCTTCTTGTCATTGCAGCATACGCTTGATTTTGCTCACATGCTCCCACATTAAATTTGCCCTTTAGTCTAGATTCTTCAATCTTGCATAGTGACCATAGATCCTGGAATGGAGTAGCTTCTTTCTTCCCATAAATACTTGAAGAAAAGTTACGCCACTCCTTTGGTAGTGCATTTAATACAACTGTAGTCATTGTTGTTGAGATTTTGTGCAGTTGGGGTAGCATCAGGTGTGCTGATACTCTAGCCCTAAAACTTTGTGGAGGGACTAAGAATCACATTCACTCCAAAACCCAGAAGGCGTTCACAGAAATTTCATCTAGTGTTAAATTTATTCAAATAATTAATTATTTTAATGTACTACCTAAGTCTAAACTTAGGGAAATCAAATAATTAAAGTGAATTAATTAACACATGTGCTGAAATGTTCTAAATGACGCGGATGAAGCAGTCTTTTAATCTCAGCCGTTGATGAGTGTTTTAATCTTGGTCGTTAATGTGTTCAATGAAAAAGTATAAGAGAAAGGCTTGAGGGTCAGTTGGAGACACACACACAGAGGCAGAGCTGAGAAACTAAGTTGGAATTCTAGGGCAAGGTTTGCTACGAATTTCTGGAGGAGTTTTCTGCAACGAGGGGTAGTATTGGTCGAGGGGATGATCTGATCCCGGAGCGAAGAGTCGGCAAGAGGCAGAGGAGCAACTTTCAAGGACAACACAGAGGAGTAAGGGCAGCAGCAGCAGCTACGCAGCAGATGCGCAGCGAAAAGCCTTCAGCCGCTACGCAGGCCCAAGAGGGGCAGTGCTACAGCTTCAAAAGCTTCCACAGTTACGCAGAGGCCTCCAGAGGCAGCATAAGGACTGCATCACCCACTCTGGGGTTACGCAGTCCACTTCTGAGCAGCATAGAGGCACGCAAAGCCTAGCAGAGTTGACGTTGGGGCTTCAGGGGTAGCGTTGGGGTTTCTAGGGCCAGATCCAGGCCGAGTCTTGTAAACCTCGTTTGAGGGTGTGGATCAGTCAGAATTTTGGTCTCAGAACAACAGGTTAGTTGTAGATCTATTTTTTTCTCTGTCGGGTGAACTATATTTGGTGCCCAGATTTGTTGTACTCAGAATCTACTTAATAATAATAAACCTCATATCTGTTGCACCGGTTTCCCTACATTAGGTTTTTCCGGGGACTTATGTCCAAAAATCATTGTGTCCCTTTGTTTGAATGAGCATAATATTCAGTAAATGATCTGCATGTGTAGGTTGTTAGTTGTGTTTACTTCTGTGTTTTCTGAATATTATTTTTGAATATAACTTGTATAACTTAATCAAGTAGGAAAAGTAAACTATGATACCACAGTAGAATTTTTGCATAACTGTGTTCAGAAATTTTCACAATTTCACTATAAGACATGACTTCTCCCAATTCTTGTAGTTGATCCTGAATCTCAGATATCCTCATAAAGTACGAGGCTATTCCATCTTCCTTAGACATTTTCATCTTGTAGAGTTCTTGCCTCAATGAGATGACTTCTCCAACAGTGCTAACGGAATACAGCACTAATAGTTTGTTAGAGATTTCTTTTGAAGTTTTGATTTTAGATACATATGGGATGAGGGGATCCTTGATGGATTTTATGAGAATCCTTTGAGCCCTAACTTCCCCTTTCATATACTTGGCAAGAGCTTGAGCATCTTCTTCACCTAGTTTGGTGATAGATCCTTTAACATGATCCATGGCCTCATTTTCAACGAGATTTAGATTTGTCCTTTTCTTCCATGCAAGATAGTTTGAAGCCCCAACTAATTTGTTGCCTTCTTTGCAAAAGACATTTTGATAGATTCAGTTAAGGTCATATACTTACTTGATAGGATTCTCCTTTCTCCTAGTTGCTTCCTTGATGTTGATGATGATATAAAGGATAGAAAACTTGCTTTTGATGAAGATAGTTTTCTTCAATAATGATCCTTGATTCCACAGAGAGTGAGATCCCTTATATCTTTTGATGATGATGATGTCTTCAATGTTGATTTTTGTAGCATCGGAAAGTGTTCCAAGTCTCAAAATTTGTAAGGAGGCTTGGACATCAATATTCCAAAGAACCCAGAAACTGTTTGTGGAAATTCCACTTGGTTTATGTTTAATTAAAAAATTAATTATTTTAATGGAGACCCTAAGTCTAAACATAGGGAAATTAAATAATTAATGGGTATTAATAAAACAGAGTGTGAATCTTCTAGAGAACGAAGATCAAGTCAAGTTTTAATCTTGGCCATTGATTAGACTTCTAATCTGTGTTGTTGATTCATTAATGAGAAAATTATAAAAGAAGGCTTGAAGGTCATTTGGAAAGCAAGTTGGGTATACACTCAGTAACCCGAAGGAAGTCGATTCTGAAGGAATAGAATTCGATTTCAGAGGGAGAGTTACAGGGAAGAAGAAGCAGAGGGAGTCAGCAGTGATAAGGGTCGAGGAAAGAAGGACGCAGAAAGTCAGAGAAGGTAGCGCAGAGAGCCCATGCAGAGTGACGCAATCTCACGTAGGCACTGAGCAGAGAGACACTCAGAGGGATGTAGAAGGAAGTTGTGAGTCTTCCGAGTGTCGAAAATTCTCCAAAGGGTTCGTGAGAATTTATCTCAGGTCTTTTCTACTAAAGTCTGACAGTCTTTTCCTTGTAAAGAATTTCATTGATGAAGAATAATATATAAACCCTCATTTGTTGCACCAGTTTTACTGCATTGGGTTTTTCCAGGGACAATTTTCTAAAAATATGTATATGTGATTGATTCTTATGCTTGTATTTCTTACTATTTGATTATCTGCATATACTTGAGTGAATGTTGCAGTAGTATTTATTTCGAAATTTATTGGAAGAATTTTGTAAATAACTTATTGGAAATAATAAGTAGGAGAAAAAAATCTATCACTGCAAAAGTATTTTCAAGATTGAAATTTTGACATGGTATCAGGTCAAAGATAAGTAACAGGAGCAGAGAACCAATGATGGAACGTAGATCAGACGTTGCTGCGGCAACAACTCAAAAGGGTTCACCATTTCTCCAAAGAAGAAGGAAATCATGAAAGAACAGATGGATCACGACATTTCTGTTGTGTCATCCAAATTGAAAGAAGAAATTGCTTGTGTGTCAAGCTTTTCTTCTCCTGAGATCTGGTATATTGATAGTGTGGCTTCTGCTCACATGACGGGAGTGCAAGAATGTTTCTCAAGCTACCAAAAAGAGCAGATGAACTTTAAAATCACTATGGGCAATAAGGCAAAATGTACCCCTATTGGAAGAGGTACCATAGTGTTTCAAACAAAACCTGGTAATAAGCTTCAGGCCACCAATGTGTTGCATGTGCTTGGTTTGGGGATAAACTTACTCTTTGTGTCACAGCTTCAAAACAAAGGCTATGACATTTACTTCATTGGCAATAGAGTATACGTCAAACACCCGAGTTGGAAGAAGAAGGCACAAATCGGAGTGAAGAGCAATAAACTCTAAAAGTTATAGCTTGAATCCCCAATGGCACTGATAGGCACAACTGATGAGAAGGATTTGAATGAGTTATGGCACAGGAGAATGGGGCACTTGCACCATGGGGCATTAAGAATTCTCAAGAAGATTGTCACAGGAGTTCCACAACTGAGCACCAAGCGAGACGATGTCTGCTGAGGGTGCGTATTGGGCAAGTATGGCAAGGCAGCGTATCATAGAAGCAGCAATAAGGCTAGGAGTGTGTTGGGCTAAATACACTCGGACATCTGCGGACCAATGTCCACTAGAGCTCTTAGTGGTGCCGAATAATTCATCACCTTTATTGATGACCATTCCAGGAAGACCTGGATCTACTTTCTGAAGACCAAAGACGAAGTCTTTGATCGATTCAAAGAGATTAAAGCTCTGGTGGAGAATCTGACAAGAAAGCGGATCAAGACACTGCGATCAAACAATTGTGGAGAATACACTGATAAAAACTTCATAGAATTCTGCGAAAGAGAAGGCATCAGAAGAGAGTGGACTGCTTCGTATAATCCAGAGCATAATGGAATTGCAGAGAGAAAGAATAGAACTATTGTCAAGGCTCTAATGGTAATGTTGTATGATCAAGACATGCCCAAATTCCTGTGGGCTGAAGCTTGTAATACAGTTGTCTATGTACAAAACAGAATTCCTCACAATGCATTGGGTAAGATCACTCCAGAAAGTGTCTTTATTGGCAGCAAGACTGAAGTGACCCACTTTAGGATCTTTGGCAGTGCAACATATTGTCATGTGCCCCAAGAGAAGAGGAAGAAATTGGATAAGACTGCGCAAAAGGGATATCTGGTGGGATATAGCGAGAACACAAAGGCTTACCATATTAGTGGGATATAGCGAGAACACAAAGGCTTACCGTATAGTGGGATATAGCGAGAGCAGGAAGATTGTAGTACGGCGAGATGTGAAGTTCATGGAGGAAAGGGCCTTCAGGAAATCCTGGGAAATGCCTTCTGCTACGCAGTCTCAGGAAGATCCGCTCGTCCAACCACAATGACCTGTGGAGGGTAATACGAGTGCCTCTCCAAGCCATAGGGATCCAAGGGATACATCTCCCGAGGACTTGCAGGAAGGAGAGCAGATAGATCCACCCATTACCAGTGGTAGGACAAGCAGGGAATTGCGACAAATTATGAGCGACGCAGAAGAGATTGTCGGAGCCCCCAGAAATGAGAAGAGGCAGCACAGGCAATTTGAAAGGTACCAAGCTTTGGTAGTGCAGGTTGGGGATCCCTCTAGTTTTCGAGAGGCAGCTCAGCACCAGGTATGGGTCAATGAGATGGTGGAAGAATACAGCTCCATCATGACGAATGATGTATGGGAAGTGGTTCCCAGGCCTCAGGACAGATCACTTGTAGGTTCGAGATGGATCTACAAGATCAAATATGCTGCAAATAGCAGCATCGAGAAATTTAATGCCAGGTTTGTGGCTACGGGGTACGCTCAGAAGGAAGGGATAGATTATGAAGAGACCTTCGCCCCAGTAGCCCGATATACTTCTATTAGATCTATGATATCCCTTGTTGCGCAGATGGGATGGGAGATTCACGAGATGGACATCAAGACTGCGTTCCTGAATGGGGTGATAGAAGAAGAAGAAGTATATATTGAACAACCAGAGGGCTTTGAGACGCATGAGCAGAAAACTCATGTGTGCAGGCTCAAGAGGGCCTTGTATGGTCTGAAGCAAGCCCCTAGAGCTTGATATCGTCAAATTGATAGCTACTTGCAGAAAATGAGATTTGTCAAGAGTGACGCAGATTCCAATCTCTACTATCTGAGAGTAGGGGATGAGCCTCTGATACTAGTGTTGTATGTAGATGATCTATTTCTGGCAGGATCATCTAGGCTCATCAAAGACTGCAAGGATAATTTAGCTACAGAATTTGACATGAACGATCTAGGGCTGATGCATTATTTTCTGGGGTTGGAAGTTTGGCAACATAAGGGTGAGATCTTCCTTGGTCAAGGAAGGTATACTATAGAAGTTCTGAAGAGGTTTCAGATGGAGGATTGTAGACCCATGGCTACTCCAATGATTACCAATTGGAAGAAAATTGACACATCCGAAGATGATGAGGTTGATCCTACTTTGAATAGGCAGCTCATAAGTTCTCTGATGTAACTGGTAAACACGAGACCAAACATTTGTTATGATGTCAATACTCTAAGTCATTTCATGGTGGAACCAAGGAGGGTTCATTGGGCAACAGCCAAACATGTTCTCAAATATCTACAAGGAGTAGTCGAGCTTGGACTGAAATACACCCAAGGCAATGACATCAAGTTGAGTGGGTTCACTGACACAGATTGGGCTGGGAGCCCAGTGATCGAAAAAATACCATTGGGTATTGTTTCAGTGTTGGAACAACAATGACTTCCTGGTGCAGCAGAAAACAAAAATCTGTGGCTTTGAAAATTGCTTGTGAACATACTCAAGGAGAAGATGGAGACGACCAGCGTTTTATGTGATAATCAGAGTTGCATCAAGCTCTTTGAAAATCATGTGTTTCATGATCGTTCGAAGCACATTGATATCAAGTGTCACTTCATTAGAGACTGTGTGCAACGGGGAGCTATACAATTGCAATACACTCCTACAGGAAAAAAAGTGGTGGATATCCTCACGAAAGCTCTGGGGAAGACTAAGTTTTTCTATTTCAGAGAAAAGATGGGGATGATCAAGAATCCATTTCAGTAGCAGGAATGGACAGGCTCAAGATTTAGAGGGAACCGTAGTACAGATGAGGCAGTGGCAGTGACAGTGACAGTGTCATGGGCAGCAGTATAGAAGGTAGCAACACAATAGATGAGGGGCAGCAGCCAAACATCAGCAGCGCAGAGGATGCTTCAAGACAGAGCAACATGCAACAGGAATTTTGCTAGAACACTTTCCTTGCTAAGAGGGAGTGTCGATTTTTGTAGCATTGGAAAGTGTTCCAACTCTCAAAATTTGTAAGGAGGCTTGGACATTAGTATTCCAAAGAACCCAGAAACCGTTTGTGGAAATTCCACTCAGTTTATGTTTTATTAAAATAATTAATTATTTTAATGGAGACCCTAAGTCTAAACTTAGGGAAATTAAATAATTACTGGGTATTAATAAAACAGAGTGTGAATCTTCTAAAGAACGAAGATCAAGTCAAGTCTTAATCTTGGCCATTGATTAGACTTCTAATTTGGGTTGTTGATTCATCAATGAGAAGAATATAAAAGAAGGCTTGAGGGTCATTTGGAAAGCAAGTCGAGCATACACTCAATAACCCAAAGGAAGTTGATTTTGAAGGAATAGAATTTGATTTTGGAGGGAGTTAGAAAGAAGCAGAGGGAGTCAACAATGATAAGGGTCGAGGAAAGAAGGACGCATAAGGCTGGAGAAGGTAGCGCAAAGAGCCCATGCAGAGTGACGCAGTCTCACGCAAGCACTGCGGAAAGAGACACCCAGAGGGATGCAGAAGGAAGCAGTGAGTCTTCCGAATGTCAAAAATTCTCCAGAGGGTTAGTGAGAATTTATCTCGGGTGTTTTCTACTGAAGTCTGCCAGTCTTTTCCTTGTAAAGAATTTCATTGCTAAAGAATAATATATAAACCCTCATCTGATGCATCACATTGGGTTTTTCCGGGGACAATTGTCCAAAAATAAGTATGTATATGTGATTGATTCTTTTGCTTGTAATTCTTATTGTTTGATTATCTACATATACTTGAGTGAATGCTACAGTGGTATTTATTTCGAAATTTACTGGAAGAATTTTGTAAATAACTTATTGGAAATAATAAGTAGGAGAAATAAATCTATCACTGCAAAAGTATTTTCAGGATTGAAATTTTCACATTCAATTGTAGGGGTCTTGCTTGAGAGATATCGCCTTAGAGTCTTCATGACAATGCCTCTAGCTTCCTTTGGATGAATAGACTTCAAAACACTTTAAATATATTTGTAGATCCTTTCAACTTGAGTAGACTTAGGGTTTTGGCCTTCTTTTCTTGATGATGATCTTAATAATTCTTTGTCAACTTCTTGACTTCAAGATGATCTTCGCTTTGGGATTTGATCCTTGAGTGTCCCTTGATAAGATGCCCTTCCTTGACTTAGTCACCTTAGCTCTGATACCATGTTTAGATATCTAGGGTATAGAGATTACATGATTTCTCTTCTATACTAGTAACTGCTTGTGAGTACTTTTTACTTCTTTAGATTAGGAGTTCCTTTTACTTAGGTTATTAGTGTTCTTCTTCATCAAACAGCAAACAATGCATAAACCATAAAGAGACAAGAAACACAGAATATAGGCTATCAGCCAGGGCCAAAACCTCTCACTCTTTGAGAGGAAAACCCGAATAAATTCTTCTTCCTATAGAGATTCCAATTGACGAATACCAAGACCCTTGACCTAGTTTCCACTCCAAGACCAAGACACCAAGCCTTCTTCCTCTTCCTTGAGTCAACAATAGTCAAACCCTTTGCTTGTTGTTATGCTCTTTGCCTCCTTGTTGCAATTTATAGGTCTTCAACGTCGACTTTCTCAGCCTTCTTACTGCAATTTTATAGGTCTTTTTCTCGACCTCCTTACTACAAATTTATAGGTCTGCAATTTTGCACTAGTGGAGATATTTTTATCCCAAAACAGCCTTGTCTTCTAGTCCCTACTTCTTTGCTTGGGGAGAGGCTTCCTTGATGAGACTTCACACTTCTCTAACTGTAGACCTATTGTACCTCACACTTTTCTAACCGCAAACCCCTATACCTCGCACTTCTCTGAATTTTTTGTGTTCTAAGATTAGGTCGAGCTGCCTATTTATAGTGGTTGGAGTCTCATAATTAGCCGACGTGACTTTTAGTGAACCGACGTGTCCTTTTTATGAAGATATTATTATTTCTTTGAAGCCGACCTGTAGGAGGATGCTTGTGCTTGTCTTGGAGGGTTGTTTGACACTTCTATTGACTCATATACAAGTGTATCATCCCCAAGAAGGGTCCTTCATACATGACATTAACTAAATTTGACTTTTATGACTAGGTGACTCAATGCTAAAGGCTCACAAAGGAAGCCATTACCAAAATAAAATTTCTTGCTCATGAAACCCATGATACAAGCATTACAATAATTTTATTTTTCTTTCTTTTCATCAATTACATAAAATCACAATTACACATGTCATTATGAGGACCGAACCTAGTTACTTTTCAACAATTAGCAGCTGAATTTGACATGAAGGATCTTGGGATCATGCATTACTATCTGGGACTAGAAGTTTGGCAGAAACCAGGTGAACTATATATTGGTCAAAGAAAATATGTGATCAAGATTCTACAAAAATTTGGCATGATCGATAGCAAGCCAATGACAACTCCCATGATTACCAATCTAAAAAAGTTGAGTTCAAATTCTAGTCCAGTGGATCCTTCTTGCTACAGAAAATTGATTAGCTCCAAGATGTATCTAGTAAATACTAGACCTGACATTTATTTTACAGTAAATATCATCAGCCAATTTCAGACGGAGCCAAGGCATGACCATTGGATAGCAGCCAAACACATCCTGAGAAATCTACATGGGACCGTACATCACTATCTTTGATGTGTTGGTAATGAAATCCAGCTCATAAGATACATTGATTCAGATTGGGGCGGTAATGAGACAAATGGAAGAAGCACTACAAGTGGATGTTTTAGCTTGGGATCTTCCATGATCTCATGGATGAGCAAGAAGCAGGATATTGTTGCTTTGAGTAGTGTTGAAGCCGAGTACGTTATTGCAAGTGAAGTTTGCAGAGATGTTGTTTGGCTCAAGAAGTCGCTATCAAATTTATTTGAAGGACCACTTAGCCATACACGTATACATTGTGACAAAGAAAGCTAAATAAAGTTGACAGAGGACTCGGTGTTTCATGCTAGGACAAAGCATATAAATAATAAGTCCCACTATATCAGAAGTTTGGTATGATATGGGGTCATGAATGTTGATTTTTGTAGCATCAGATGTGCTCTAGCCTAAGAGATATTGCAGAGAGGCTACGACACATCCATTCTACATTACCCAGAAATCGTTTTGGGAAATTCCACCTAGAGAAGATTTAATTAAAATAATTGATTGTTTTTAATGGATTCCTAAGTCTAAACCTAGGAAAAGGAAATAATTAAAAGGCATTAATAAGATCGGGTGTGAATCTTTTAGATGAAGACGAGGATCGACTCCCAGTTAATCTTGCCTTTGATTATATTTTAATCTTGGTCGTTGATATGTCAACGAGAGATTATAAGGAGCTTGATGGGCATTTGGAAGACACATTGAGTGAGAGATCTAGAGATCGAATTCTCATTAGAGCAGCGCAGCAGTTGTCGGAGTGAGATCGAGAGATTTCTTGCAGTGAGGGGCAGGGATAGTTGCCCGGAGGAAGATTTTCCAGATTCAGAGAGTGTAAGGCAAAGAAGGCATCGAGAAGTCCAGAGAAGCGGCGCAGTGCCACGCAGAGGCAGCGCAGAGCTACATTGAGGCAACGCAGAGCTTCAGAGGGAGTCCGCAATTCTGTTTGGGAACAGTCGAGATCGAGTGCCGGAAGTCGGGGTGTGAGACCGAGAGGCCAAAGGGTCGAGTTTCAAGTCAACAAGAAATCAGGAGGAGGTGTGACAAAGTCCAAACAGCAATGATGCAGTAACTGCGTGGGTAGACGCAGAGATAGCGCAGGGAGCTCATCTCTAGTCAGAGCAGTGCCATATTTTCCAGCAACAGTGTGAGATTTTCTCACTAATTTTTTGTCAGATTTTATCTCTGTATCGGATAGCAAATTTAGGCATCCAGTGACTTGTATTCAAAAAACTATTGCATAATATTAACACCCTTAATTGTTGCACCGGTTTTCCCACATTGGGTTTTTCCAAGGACATTCCAAAAACAGCGGTGTTCATTGTGTGTGTCTATTTCTTTCCTGCTCAGTATTTCGTTTCCGTAGTATTTTTATGTTGCGAAGGCTACAATAGAATTTATTTTGATATTTAATGTGTAAAACAGTAAATAACTTCATTCAGAATTAACAAGTAGAAGAAATAATATCAGTTGTTGCAATAGGAATTCCAATTGTGGAATTTTCACATGGTATCAGAGAGTAGGTGAAGAAGGAAGAGCTCAGAAGCAGAGTTGAAGAAGGATTTCGAAGAACTGTGTAGGCAGCAGATCGAAACTCCAAAAGGGCTGTGCAATCCATACCCAGGACGACAAAGTTTCATGGAAAATTCTTTCTCTGAGTGAGTCAACAGAGAAGAAGATTTTCCTAATTGAGATTTGTCATAAGCAGAGGGAGAAATGTAGCAGCTTCAGCGCAAAGTAGATCTTCAGCTAGGACGCAGTTTTCTGCAGCAGTTTCCTGGGACAAAAAGCGTAAGAAGAGAAAAGAAGAGCACATATTGAGGGAATTTCTTCAAATTCCTATTCAAGGAATTTGATTTCTCGCTGCAGAGCAACTGTAGCCAGGTGCAAATCTACTTATTCTAATAGGGAGTGTGTAGAGCCAGTCAGTAGTTGCGCAAAGGAGAGAGGAGGCAGTTCGACATTTGTTTCGTGAGATGGCATCAGCTGGGTTGAGAGATCAAGATCAGTTGGAGGGTGCCTCCCACTAGGTTATCTGGAAGGCAAGGGCCTCCTTCCTTCTAGACGAGCATGATCTTAAAACTTACATCGTTAGTGTTGTAGTTGTGTTGTAGCTGAGCACACAAATGTTGATCAACTTAAGGCATACAAGAAGGAGATGGCAAAGGCCAAGAGGCTGATCCTCAACGAAGTGAGAGATCACATTGTATCTCACATAGCAGGTAAAGACACAGCCAAAGAGATGTGGGATGCATTGGCCACCTTATATCAGGGATCTTCTAAGCAGCAGAAGATGTGCTTGGAGGAGAAGATGAGATGCACAAGGATGCACAAGGGGGAGCGCATAGACCCCTTCCAAACGAGACTTCAAGATACCCAATATCAACTAGCTATTGTGGGAACAACACCTCAAGGTACTGAGTTTGTACGGCTGGCCCTTAATAGTGTTTCCGAGGAGAGGCAAGTCATTGTCCAGAGTATCCCGGGCAGAGAGAAGTTGCTTGATTGGGAGAGAGTTTGGACTAATCTACAAGAAGAGGAGATGAGGCGTGATTTGGTGAAGAGCCCCATAAGTGGCATCAGCAGTAGTGGGGTGAAGATTGATAAGGAAGAGGAGAATGCATCCCTCGCGTGAAAGGGGCAGCAGGAGCAGCGCAGGCTAAAGAAGGATATTTCGAAGAACAAGTGCTTCTGATGTGGTGAGTTGAGCCACTTCAGTTGTCAATGTCCTCTTCAGAAGAAGGACAAGGAGAAGGAGCAGGATCACCAAGCTGCTACTGCAGAGATCAACAGGTTGTCCTCCAGATTAGAGGAGGATTTTTCCATGATTACCCATATACCTCCAGGGGAGAGGTGGGCTGATATGGTTTTGTAGCCTCAGAGAGCTACAAGATGGGCAGTATCCTTGAGGAGTCCACCTCTTGGATTAATTCCTTGCTACGAGAGCCCATAGCAGCAATAGCAGGATGGACCAATGACATATGGTGCAGTCAAGTGCCAAAGTCACAGATGCAGTGGTTAGCAGTGTTAGGAACTGAGCAGCGCAAAGTAGAGTTGGCAACAGTGCAGTTGGCTTAGTGCAGAGTCAGCAGCAGCACAAAGGCTTCCGTGACAGGGCAAAGGCTAGCCACAATCAGAACACGGTTAACAGATGCATCAATACAAACACAGTTGGTTCAGTTGATGGACATCCCTCAATTGTAGCAACAGTAGATGAGAGATAGTTGTAGATGCTGCAGTGGTAGCAGCAACAAACTTGCAGTAGTTGACAACAGTATGCAGGGTCAGCAGCAGCACAGATGCAGCACAAAGAAAGCAGTGCAGTAGTTGGTGGGCAACAACAGCTAGACATCAGCAGCGCAGCTGGGATGGTACAGAAGTCAGAGTGATGCTTCAGGAGGTTGTAGCACTTGAGCACATTCCTTGCTAAGAGGAAGTGTTGATTTTGTAGCATCAGATGTGCTCTATGTGAAAATTTCTGAATATTACTTATGTAGAAACCCTACTGTTAATCTGGTTATGCTTCTCCTACTTAATTAAGCTATTAATCTGAAATTTCAGCTTTCACATCGAAGTAAACACATTATAAGATTTCACAGATTCAGACCTAAACAAAATACATGCACATAGACAAAGTGACACAAGATTTTCTGGACAACTGTCCCCGGAAAAAACCAATGCGGGAAAACATGTTCTTCTAGTTGTTGGAGGGTTTATCTTATTATGTAGAATCTAAGTACAGCAAATCTGGGCACCTTCCTGGTTAACCTGACAGAGAAAAATAAGATCTGCAGCAATACCTGTTGTTCCGGAGTACGAAAATTGGACTGATCCACACCCTCAAATGGGATTTATAGAACTCAGCCCCTTTCTACCTCTAGAAACCTAGTGTTGCTCTAAAGCTACCTGCATCAGCCCTGCTAGCCTGTTGATGCCCCTGCGCTGCTCAGGACAGGGCTGTGTAACCCCAGATTGGGTGACGCAGTCCTTATGCTGCCCTAGCTAGACCAGCGTAACCCCTGATGGCCCCCTACTGCCTCTGCACTGCCCTTTCAAGGCCTGCGTAGCAGCTGAAACCCTCTGCGCTGCGTAGCTGTTGCATTTTTTTAGTGTCGAGGTAACATCGGATGTGCTCTAGCTCCCAAAATTTGTGGAAGGACTAGAGTACATGAGATCTCCAAGACCCACAAAGGGATTTGGGAAATTCCATACAGTTTGGGAGATAATTAATTAATATTTTTAATTAAGGACCCTAAGTCTAACTTAGGAAAATTAAAATATTAAAGGTAATTAATTTAAACATGTGATGGAAATGACTCAAGTCACACGAATCAAGCTTTCTTTTAATCTTAGGCATCGAATCAAGATTAGATCATGGTCATTGGTCTCCCAACGAGAAAGTATAAAGGGAAGGCTTGGGGTCAGTTGGAGAACACACACATAGAAGCAGAGCACTGAGACTAAGCTTAAACTATTGGGCAGGGTTTGCTACGAATTTTCAAAATTCTTTCAACTGCGGAGAGGGGTAGTATTAGCTAAGGGGATGATCTGATCCCAGTGCCAAGAATCCGCAAGAGGCAGAGAGGTAGCAACCAGGAGAAGCTCAGAGGAGCAAGGGCAGCAGCAGCTGCGAGCACAGCGAGCTTCAGGTGCTACGCAAGTCCAAAAAGGGCAGCGCTGAATAGCAGGAGGCCCTCTAGGGTTACGCTGGTCCAGCTAGGGCAGCATAGGGACTGCGTCACCCAATCTGGGGTTACGCAGCCCTCTCTAGGACAGCGCAGAGGCTGACGTAGGAGTTTCAGGGGCAGCACTGGGGTTTCTAGAGGCCGAAAAGGATTGAGTCCTATAAATCTCGTTTAAGGGTGTGGATCAATCAAGTTTTCAGTCTCCAGAATAGCAGGTTAGTTGCAGATCTATTTTTTCTCTGTCGAGTTAGCTAGTAAGGTGCCCCGATTTGTTGTATTCAGAAACTACATAATAATATAAACCCTCTAGCAGCCAGAATACTGGTTTTCCCACATTGGGTTTTTCCGGGGACAGTTGTCCAGAAAATTTTGTGTGTCACTTTGTCTATGTGCATGTACTTATGTTTTAGATTTGAATCGGTGAAAGTCTGTTATGTGTTTACTTTGATGTTAATCTGAGGATTTCATCATTAATAACTTAATGTAAGTAGGAGAAGTATAACCAGAATTAATAGTAGGGTTTCTGCATAAAGTAATATTCAGAAATTTTCACAGAAACCCTAGCACTGCTCCAAAGCTGCCTGTGTCATCCTTGCTGGCCTACTGATGCCCCTGCGCTACTCAGGAGAGGGTTGCGTAACCCTAGACTGGGTGACACAGTCCTTACGCTACCCTAGCTGGACCAGCGTAACCCCTGATGGCCCCCTGCTACCTCTGCGCTGCCCTTTCTGGGCTTGCGTAGCGGCTGAAACCCTCTGCGCTGCGTAGCTGCTGCATAGCCTCTGCTTCTTTGCGCTAATCCTTGTTGTTGCTTCTCTGCCTCTTGCTAACTCTTGGCTCTAGGATCAGATCATCCCCTTAGCCTATACTACCCCTCACTACAGCAAAAACACATCTGGAAATTCTTAGCAAACCCGCCCTAGAATTCCAGCTTAGTCTTAGTGCTTTGCCTCTGTGTGTGTGTTCTCCAACTGACCCCAAGCCTTTCCTTTATACTTTTCTTGTTGGGAAACCAACAGCCATGATCTAATCTTGAATCGATGGCTAAGATTAAAAGAAAGCTTGATCCATGTGACTTAAGTCATTTTCACCCTAAGTCACCTAATACGGGGATACGGGGATTCGAGAATCGGATTCGGGTACGGTGACCCCCGAAACAGGACACTTCTAGGATATGATACATTATACATTATTTTATTAAAAATATATATATATATTAAAAATTAGATATTTTTAACACAAATTCATACAAATTCATTGATTCAAACATAGATTTAAGATCTTCGATACTCATACATGATACATTGATATAATTGATTGGGACATCATATAATTGATAAGAGCCTCCCTCATATAAATTATAGTTTTACTGTCAACATGGATCATGGTTTTATTGTCACACAAGGTCACTGGTATGTCCTTCAGAATATAGTCATTCCTTGCTGATGTATAGACCAATGTCATGTTTTCCAAGTCAATCAAGACACAAACACATGCCTCCAAGTCGTCATAAAAATACTTGTTCATGCTTCAAGTTTGAACCTCAGGAATAATGTACGAGACTCACATGAATATCTATGCGATCTACAAGTCGGCATTTTACACAATATATATATATATCTCAATAAATATCACTCAGAGTATACGGTAGTCACAGAGTATATCAAGCCATGGTAACAATGCCATTGTCTACGATATCTCTGAATTATTGAATATGGGACAGCGATGCCACTGTTTACAATATATAGCCAGAGTATATACAATGCTTCGAGTGAACTGTAGCAGGCCAGAGCGATGCAAACCTTAGTTATCAATTGTATAATTTATATGAGGGAGGCTCTTATCAATTGGGTAGGAAGGTAGTCTCAAGATCAGATGCTAGAATTCGCACTTTTTTGGACGGCGTATCTAGCCGTATCCGTACAGGGTACTGTCGGGATTCGCCGTACCCTGTATGGATACGGCCGTATCCTATGAATCGGGTACGAATCCGGTCGAATCGTATCGGATTCGCCAGATTCGGGATTCAGAGCCCCCTGGGGGACGAATCCGGTTTCTTAGTTTTCATCACATGTTTAAACTAATTACCTTTAATATTTTAATTTTCCTAAGTTAGACTTAGGGTCCTTAATTAAAAATATTAATTAATTAATTATCTCCCAAACTGGATGGAATTTCTCAAATCCCTTTCTGGGTCTTGGAGATCTCATGTGCTATACTCCCTCCACAAATTTTGGGAGCTAGAGCACATCCGAAATTACCCCAACAATCCACAAATCTCAACACTCTAGCCTTGAGATTTTGCAGAGAGGCTAAGACCAGTGTTATCGGAACCGAACTGGTTCCAAAAAACCGGTTGGTTCAATCGGTTTGGAGGCAAAACAGGTACGAACCGCCCCTCCGAACCGAAAATGACCAGTTCGGAACCGAACCGGTCGATTCAGTACTGAACCAGTTCAGAGAATGGTTCCACCAGTTCACAAACCTGGGCATTAAAAAAACATTTTTTTTTTAATTATTATTTTTCCTAGTTACTAACGCTACCCTAGCGGACACACCCCCCCCCCCCCAAAAAAAAAGCTACTTAAACACCCCCACCCCATCTATTTCACTCACACTAGTCATTTGAGTCTCTTTCAATTCTTGAGATGAGTTCTGTGAGGAGAATTCAGAGAGTTTTTTGCAAGGTTGTTACGAGGGAGATTTTTTACAGATTTGAAGAGCCAATTGGAGTCTTGGAGAGTTGTTGGGTTGGCAGATTTTTGAGCTACTTCAAAGATTTTTTTTTCCCTGAGATCTTTGGGTTTTCTTCAATTGTTTTTTGCAGTTGGTGGAAGATTTTTTTTTTATTTTGTTGGTGCTGCGACATAGTTGATTTCAGAGGATTTTGGAGTTGATTTTTTCCAAAAATTTTGAGGGTAACTCAAGGGCCAGGGGAATCAAGCCATAATCCCATTGCAGACTTGGATGCTACTCATTCTTCAGATGAGGATGAGGAGGATGATGAGGATGATGATTCTAATGATGATTGATGATTGATTATTTGATCATTCATTTGTTGTAGCTATAGCTTGTAGTATAATGCTACGATCTATGATGTTATTTTGGACTATAAAAGCCTTTTAGAGCCTGCTTCTTGATGTTTGTAACATTTTTTGTTCAACAATGTTCTGCACTAAGTGTTATTTTGGTTATATGCACTATTACTTGCTATATAAATGAGAACTTTTGCATATTTTTGTATAAATGGTTTGGATTCATATGGATGCACATGAATATATCTGTTTTTTCTTTAAAATATGAATATTTTATGTATTTTTGGTAAACCAGTTTTTCTTTCCGGTTCTAGTCTGGTTCCAACCGGTTCTTGGTCCACAAGGTTTTCTGGTTCGATGATTGGTTCGATTCTGATAACATTGGCTAGGACACATGCATTCTACAATACCCAGAAATCGTTTTGGGAAATTCCACCAAGAGGAGATTTAATTAAAATAATTAATTATTTTTAATGGATTCCTAAGTCTAAACCTAGGAAAAGAAAATAATTAAAAGGTATTAATTAGATCGGAGGTGAATCTTCTAGATGAAAACGAGGATCGACTCCCAGTTAATCTTAGCCTTTGATTATGTTTTAATCTTGGTCATTGATATGTCAACGAGAGATTATAAGAAGGAGCTTGATGGGCATTTGGAAGACACATCAACTGGGAGATCTAAAGATCGAATTCTCAAGAGAGCAGCACAGCAGTTGCCAGAGTGAGATCGAGATATTTCTTGCAGTGAGAGGCAACGATAGTTGTCCAGAGGAAGATTTTCCAGATCTGGAGAGTGCAAGCCAGAGAAGGCATCAAGAAGTCCAGAGAAGTTATGCAGTGCCACGCAAAGGCAATGCAGAGCTTTAGAGGGAGTCCGCAATTCTACTGGGGAACAATCGAGATCTAGTGCCGGAAGCCAGAGTGTGAGACCGAGAGACTAGAGGGTCGAGTTTCTAGTTAGTAGTAGATCAGGAGGAGGTGTGACGCAGTCCCAACAGCAGTGACGCAATAACTACGTAGGCAGACGAAGAGAGCGCAGGGAGCTCATCTCCAGTCATATTAGTGTCGGATTTTCCAATAATAGTGTGAGATTCTCTCACTAACTCTTTGTCACATTTTATCTCTGTATCGGATATCCTGTTTGGGCATCCAGTGACTTGTATTCAGAAAACTACTGCATAATATTAAAACCCTTAGTTGTTGCATCGTTTTCCCACATTGGATTTTCCGGGGACATTGTCCAAAAACAACAATGTTCATTATGTGTGTCTATTTATTTCCAGCTCGGTATTTTGTTTCCGCAGTATTTTTATGTTGTGAAAGTTGCAGTAGAATTTATTTCGATACTTACTGTGTAACACCATAAATAACTTGATTCAGAATTAACAAGTAGAAGAAATAATATCGGTTGCTGCAATAGGAATTCCAATTGTGGAATTTTCACAGTGAAGCTACACTATATTCCTACAGATGAACAAGTATTTGATGTTCTGACGAAAGCATTACTTGAGTACCTGAGAGGTAAGCTTGGTTTGGTAGATATCTCTTCTCTGATTGAGAGGGAGGGATGTTGGACAATATATTCTTCTATTTATGTGTCATGCACTAGACCAGGACTAACAGTCATAAGTCTTAGTGAAGGCCATAAAGAAAGAATGGGGTCCGGAGGATTGGATAAGTATCTGAGATTGGAACTTCTTGAGGATCATAAAATCCAAGATAGAATTGAACCTATAGACCGATACTTTTGAGGATGACGTAGGGCATCCATGATAAGAGTATTTGAGGAGGACCGATATTCTTTGAGGATTGGCAATCCAAGATAAGAATAGTCCTAAAAGGACATATCTAGTGAACATCCAGATGGGGTATGTGCCTTTATAGGTAGTGTGGTATCTCACGTAAAGCCTCCCAGCATGATGCTCTCACATGAGCTGAGCTTATAAAGTTAAGGCCTTGTTTACAATGTTGATTGTAATATAGATGCTTGAAAGATGGCTTATCAATCCAACTCTTCTTATCAGAATACTTCAAGTTTGAGATTCCTTGTACTTCATGTTGGGATTAAGAACACCTCCCTAGTTAAGACGGAGTGTTGAAGAATGTAACTAGTTTTGGTCTTCATAATGACCACTGTAAACATGACATTGTATATTTTGTATATAAAAAGAAAAATTAGATTAAATTTATGTAAAAGCATGGGTTTCATGCTCAAGTCTAGGTCAAAGCATGTTCTTCATGTTTCTAGGACTTACTAGGTCAAAGGAGAATTTTTTCCATGTACTATAGTCCCATTTGGACTCACTGTAACAAAAGAAAATAATTATTTTTGAGTCAAGGAAGCAAAATTATCCTTCAAGACCAAGTCGGCCCCAACAAGGACAAATCGGCCTAAAGAGGCCTATTTGAACCCTCCAAAGCAAGTTCAATCTGCAATAGTGAAGGAGAAGGAAGAGCGAAAAAGGTCAGAAAAAGAGGAAGAAGTCGAACAAGGAAGGTCTCTTGGGAAAACATCATTTTTTGTCCACACGTGGGAAGCTATCTACGGTTTCTGTGTGAGTTGCAGGGGCCGAAATTGCAAGTCGAAGTTGCAGACCTTGTTGAAGGGCCGAAATTTTGAAGAGAAGTTGCTTTGATCTTTGTTGTTTTTGGAAGCACTTGGTTTGTTTGAAAAGATCTTGTTGGTGGATTACCTTGGTGCTTCGTGGGAATTTTGGCTTTGGTCTTAGTCTTGGAAGTCTCATTTTAAACAGATTCTATAAAAGGAGAAATATTCTTTCTGGGCTTTCCCCTTGGAGGCGTTTTGCCCTGGCTTGGAGCCTATATCTTGTGTACTCTGTCTCTTTGTGATCTTCATTGTTTTTGGTAATCTCTTGATGAACAAGGAATAAAAGTAATAAAAGGCCAACTAACATCATAAGTAATTTTCATGTAAGGAAAGTCAAACATAATATACAAGATTCTTGATTTTCCAACAGTTTTGGGGCAGTGTTGGCATTTTCATGCAACCCTGATCTCCCACCTTTGATCCGGTTATGGCCTCAATTTCCACGGATTCTGTTTAGGTAAGGCTCCTAAACCTTCCCCTGCATCTTTGGAACCTCCCAAAGTTATCATCCATCAGTAACACATTAGGGAAGTTTTATTGCCACAGCCTAGAATCTGAAATTTTTTATAAAACCAATTATGCTCGAATATGAGTTGAGATGGATTTCAACAAGGGTTTCCCTGCTGAGATTAATCTGACAGCTCCAAACTATGAGTGGGTTCAAAAGCTGGATTATGAAAATGTTTCATTTCAATGTCAAGTGTGTTATGAAACAAGGCATGTAATCAAAATTTTCCCAAAACATTTGCAAAACAATCGAGTTTGGAAACATAACAAGAGGCCTAAATGGTGGGAAGGAGCTCCAAATGAACATTGTATGGTATATAAAGAAGAAGAGACTCAGGTTAAGATAGAAGCAAAGGAAAAACGGGAAGAAGTCACAAACAAAGAAGATTCACCAAAGGAAACAAAATACAATTAGGAATGTGTATGAGGATCCTTCCGACTCAGCGACAACGGCAGTGCAACATACTGCAGTGAAAGTCGAATTTCCCTCTAAATCCTCAAGGAAAACAGTTGGAAAAGCAACTTAATGGAAAGACCATGAAAGTAAAGAAGAAATGGAAGACAAAAATGCTCACTCATCGAAGGGTGATACATCGAATACAACAGAAAATGTGATTTGGATTCAAGTGGGGAAGAAGGGTAAAATTATTTTGCCAAGGAAAACAAGAAGTCGGTCAAAATTAAATCAAACTTAGTGAAAAATGGATTGTAAATGTATCTAGATCCTAAGATTCTTCTGGAAAATTTTCATCTAGAACGGGACTAAAACTTTTGTATCATGGGGGAATCACTTGAAGGATTGGATCGAGCCTTCGTGCTCAATCTCAAACCTGCAAGGAATATGGGTAATTTTCAATAAATGTAAAGGTTCTGGGTTTGATCCCAACTTTATTTTTTAATAAAACTTTCATACCCGCTTCTTTGAAAAAAAAAATTAGTGAGACCTATATTAATGATTATACTTTTTAATTTATAAATATATTAAAAGAATATATATATACCACATAAATTTATGATATTAAAAGATAATATATATCCATCTCGAATTAAAGGGAGTATATTCATATACTCCCTTTAATTCGATATATATATATATATATATATATATATATATATATATATATGCTAATATTCATATACTCCCTTTAATTCGAGATGGGTCATTACTATATATATGTGTGTGTGTGTGTGTGTGTGTGTGTTTGTGTGTGAGGATATGAATATTAGCATGCATACAAGGCATGCATATGATAGCTACATATGCATGCATCGCATGTACTGCACTAATATAAATACTAGCTACTATTAAAAAAAAATGATTAAGTATAGGGTAATGAAATGATTTTTGAAGTAAATACCTAACTCACCAAAATATAATGAATATATCGAGTAAGGTACTTGATATGTATATAACTATCATAAAATATAATTAGTAAATTATTCCAAAATAAAGTCAATACAATGGATTATACACAACAAAAGTAAATTATAATTATAGTAACTAAAATAAATTGTATATATTATATAGAATAAAAAGAAACTAAATAAATATGTTGGAAAGGACGTATGACAATATCATTTCAATAATTAATTCCCAAACAACATTAATAATTGATTTTAAAATATGAATTAAATTAATAAATTTTAATAAAAGTGTAAGCCCAAAAAAAGTACTAAGAAATTGAAATACTAAAAACTATGTTGTCTCACGAAGACCATCATTCATAATTAATAAATTATTCCCAAATAAAGTCAATACAATGGATTATACACAATAAAAAGAAATTATAATTATAGTAACTAAAAGAAATTGTATATATTATATAGAATAAAAGGAAACTAAATAAATATGTTGGAAAGGACGTATGACATTATCATTTCAATAATTAATTCCCAAACAACATTAATAATTGATTTTAAAATATGAATTAAATTAATAAATTTTAATAAAAGTGTAAGCTCAATAAAAGAATTAAGAAATTGAAATACTAAAAACTATATTATCTCACGAATTAAATAAATAGTGAACTAAAGACCATCATTCATAATTAATAAATTATTCCAAAATAAAGTCAATACAATAGATTATACACAATAAAAGGAAATTATAATTATAGTAACTAAAAGAAATTGTATATATTATATAGAATAAAAAGAAACTAAATAAATATGTTGGAAAGGACATATGACATTATCATTTCAATAATTAATTCCCAAAAAACATTAATAATTGATTTTAAAATATGAATTAAATTAATAAATTTTAATAAAAGTGTAAGCTCAATAAAAGTATTAAGAAATTGAAATACTAAAAACTATGTTGTCTCACAAATTAAATAAATAGTGAACTAAAGACCATCATTCATAACCTTATAAATGTGATCGCCTCTAAAAAATGAAAGACGATCTTGGAAGTTGGGATTTGCTCCACTGGTGAACGAAAGAGGGCAAGAAACCATATTATAATGTTGAGACTATGGAGTGTTGGGAGGCGGTGATATTTTGGGATATAAGGAGGACAGAGAGGGCATAGAAGGGGGATTATTTTTTGGTTTTCCTGGGAAGCAAAGACGAAGGAGGATATACGAAGAAGTAATAGTCAGAGGGAATCCGTGGAGAGAACTTGATAATTTGAGTAAGTGTTGTAGGAGTTTTGGGCACAGGGGCTAGAAGACTTCAAATACGAAGTCTTATGGATCTGGGAACCAGATAGGTTGATCCTAGATAGGCCGGGAGGAAATGGTCGGTTTGGTAGCAGGAGCGGGAGCAACAATAGACGAGAAACGCCTTCAAATGGATGTCGAGGTATTTTCTGCATTTAAATTGTTAAATTCTGGTTAAATTATATGTCCAAGTACATTGCAAATTCTAGGTATACTTTTTTTTTGGAATTGTCTAATTTAAATGTAAATTAGGGCATTTAATATATATATATATATATATTAAATAGTGTTTTTCTAGAACCTTGTAAACTTATACCTTAAGTTTTATATTTATATTGTCTATATTACCATTTATATATTAAAGTATAAATTAAATATTACAAATTTATTTATATTATAATGGCCCAATACTTCACAATATCTTGCAAGAGTAGAAGTCTACCCTCTTGTGTACTATCAATGGGTTATTTCAAATGGCTAAGATTTGTTTACAAATAATGATCCAGCTACATGCCAAGGTCTTCAAATTGTATTATTCAAGGTTAAGCTAGTAGCGATGAATATTGTAGCCTTTTCCCTAATTATATATATATATATATATATATATATATATATATATCAACTACATGTCAGGGTTTTCAAATTGTATCAGTAAAGGTTAAGCTCATAGCCATGAATATTGTAGTTGTTTCCCTGATTTGACACACAAATAAATATAAAAATATGTGTGTGTGTGTGTGTGCGTGCGTGTGTCATTTTCACGCCTTACCCAGATCCTTGCTTTTCAAACCTTGCTTTTCAAAAATCTGACATATGTATCCACATCCATATCTAAATATTGGTAACTTAGTGTGCTTGTAAGAAATAATCGCGACATATGTCCTAGTGTTTGAAAACTTGTTCACAGTCTCAAAGAAAAAATAATAGTGGGACCTATGTTAATGATTATACTATATAATTTATAAATATAGTAAAAGAATATATATAGGGTAGCTAGATTAGGGTGATTTCTCTTTACTTTGATAACTACTTATGATGTTCTTTGCTTTAACTTGTGGTATTTGTAATTAGCTTCTTCTTCTCTTGATTATTATATTGTTCTTATCATTAAACAACTACCAAAACATGAAGATTAATAGAACAAATGGACACAAGATATAGGCTGCTATACTGGACCAAAACCTCTCCTAGAGAGGAAAATCCACAAGTATTTCTTCTCTTCTTATAGAATCTTCAAATGATGAATTCCAAGACCTTTGGACTCAAGATGAGAACCCTCCAAGACCAAGTCAACCTTCCTTGTAGATGAGCAACAAATTTTCAACAACTTCGACCCAGAAGCTTTCTGCAACTTCAACCCCCAGCAACAATTTCAGCCTTTACTGCAGGTCTGCAACTCTTCGACCCTTCTGCAACAACTACAACTTTGAAGGTGTGGAATACATAGGTTGTTTTAGGCCTCCTTACTCCTTCACTTAGCTTGCTTCTTCTTTCTTGAACAAACAGATGATATGTCTTGTCTTTTGATCACAGATTTTGATCTTCCTTGGAGATCTGAAATTTCGTCCTATGTAGCTCAAAAACCCTAGCTTCCTCTTCACACGTGTGAGAGAGATTGACCTAGAAACTTTAAATTTTGTTGTCTTCTAGTCCTTGTCATGTCCTTCGCTCCTCTTTCTTATTCTTCTTCTTTTAGTGATCAAACTTTCTTGGATGGTGTCCTTCAAATGAGGTCAAATGCTTCTTATATATAGCCTTCTAGGAAGGTCGAATTACCCTTCATGAGGTCGACTTGTTCTCTTGCAGGTCGACTTGGCCTTGGAGGAACACTTTAACACAATTTCACTCAAAATAAATTCTTTTGACATAATACAAGATGCCCAATGGGGTCTTTCACATATGACAATGACTCTTTTGACTTCTTGACTCTATGACAAACCCTAGAAGCATACAATGGGTGCTTTGACGTAAAAAAAGTTGACCTAGATCATGAAACCCATGCTATAAAATAATAATAATAAATTTTTCTCTCTTTTTCATCAAATACATAAAGTCAAGAATACATAAGATATTATGACGACCAAACCTAGTTACAAATTTCAAAACTCCCTCTTAACTAGGGAGATATTCATAATACATTGATGGTACATGGACATTCTCATACTGAGGAATTCACATAAGAAGATTCGGATTGGTAAGCCGTCTCATAAGCCATCTTTTCATCTTACATCAGTACATCTCATCATATCAACCAACATTGTCATATAGCAAGGTCGTGACTAACAACTCTATCTCCAGACTAAATTAGAGCACAATGTTGGGGAGACGTTAATTTATAGACACCTTCATCATTGTCTCTTAAGGCACATAGCCTATCCGAATGTTCACAATGTATGTCCTTTTAGGACCATTCCCCTCTTGGATTTACACATCCTCAAGGAATCTCCTCTTCGACTACTCTTGCCAATTGGATGCCCTACATCATCCTCAAAGAGTATCGATATCAGCATCAGATCCTTACCCAATCCTCCATTCTTTCTTCATGATGTGAAGACAAGAATGATGTGTCTATCTCTCCCTCTCAACTAGGGAGGATCTACTCATTCCTTTACATTAAAGGAATATACCCAAGCTCCCTCTTAACTAGGGACTTGTTTCCAACAAAAACTATTTGTTTCTTCATGGAGATCATGATACTATCAGCTTCTTGTAGGGCTCCTCGCTCTACATCATTAGGTCATGAACAAACTTCAACTTCTACATCGCGGAGCCATCTTCTTCCATAATTTCTTTGTAGGGCTTCGTCCATCTTCTACATCACTTCCCTTCAACAAAACATGGTGTTGAACTAATTAATGCTAGTCATGTCATCCTTCTTTTCATCGAAAAGTGATCTTATTTGTCATCATCTGGCTATCCTTCATACTACTACCTCTTCTAAGTCATGTTCTTCTCAGAATCCTCGATCAAATTTGTGTACTAGTTGTAGGTGAATTTCTACAACCTTTTGTCAATAGCCCTATTCCAATCCAACCAAATGCTTTTAAAAATAAAAAATGAACATCAAAAATAGAATTACCTCTTCATGATGGTCGTTCGTCATGACATCTGCCTCTGCAACATCAATATATTTTCTTTATGAATCCATCTCCAAGGCTTCCATCACTGATGTTATCGTTCTTCATTGTACTCATCAGGGTCTTCATAACTTCTTCACATACTTCCTTTCTTCAGCATCTCTATACATAGTTCCTTCTTATTAAAAACCTTAAGGCCCATCTCCTTATATTCTACAGGAGGTCTTCATAACTTCTTTATAAAGAAATCATAGCTAGTCTTTTTAATATCAGATGTTGATTATCCATGCTATTTATGTAGTTGTAGACACACCTTCATGAACTCTCCTTTCAACTTCTACACACAATGCTTTCTCGGGATTTCTATACGTAGCTCCTCTTGCGTAGGAACAATTGATGTTTGCCACCTCATATTCATAATGAGGTCATATTATGTTGATTTTATCATGTCATAAAGTAGAAGAGTTCAAGGCATATTGTTTTATGCCTTTATGCATCATTCACAAGGAAGAGTTCCTTCATCTTCAATCATGCTCATGAGATAGAGGATTCCAACCATTCTATCTACAATTAAGTGATGACATGACTTTACCTATCTATTAAAAAAAACTACCAGATATATGCATACTTCTTTCTTCATGTGGTCATCTAGACTTCCTTTAGCAGCTTTAATTTCCTTGCTTAAAGATGCAGAAGTACTTCAACTAAATTATCATGCTACACATTTTTGTCATCTTACCTTCATCCTTTCAAATTGTGGATCCCACACAAGGTGGAATGTGGACTATCTATGTAACACTTGCTTCGTCCAAGTAGAGGTGAAGCTTTCCAACAAAGATTCTAATGGAGGATCCTTGATGATCCTTATTCTGCAAATGCTTTCTTTCTAATGATGACGAGGTGTGAAGATCTCCTATCTTCCTAGCTAGCTAGATGACTTGATTCAACCATGCAAATGTTTTTTATGCTAACCTTTCATGCTTCTAATATCATGCCATCTCAATTACTACTATAATGCATATGTAATGCTTCCTGTTGTCTTGAAAAATAAACTCAATGTATGGAAGACCTTTAATAACAAAGGTCTTTCACTTCTTCCTTATTTGTTTTCTTCTCTTCTAGTTCTTCTACTTCTTCGATCACATGGGCTTCACTTCTTTCTTTCCTTTACTTGTTTCCCTTCATGAGTTTACGACAATTCCTTTTGAAGTTCCCATATTCATTGCATTCATAACACCAAATCTTAAACATGTTAATTTTCTTTTGAAATTTCTTTCAAGGCTCGAATTTTCCAAACTTTCCTTTCTTCCTTGTCATAGGTGCAAATGCTTGTGTTTGCTCATTTGATCCAACATCATTCTTTGCTTTTATTCTGATTTCTACAATCTTACATAATGCCCATAGATCATTGAATGGTGTAGCCTCCTTCTTTCCATAGGTGCTTGATACAAATTTGCCCCATTCATCTGGTAGTGCATTGAGTACACAAGTGGTCATCTTTGGATCTGACATTGTTTCTCCTTGCTCTTGTAGTTGATCTCTAATTTGAGATACCTTCATGTCATATGAAGCTACCCCTTCTTCCTTTGATACTTTCATTTTGCATAATTCAATTCTTAAAGATATTATTCCCCAACTGTACATATAGAGTACAACTCTACCAACTTGACATAGATCTCATTTGATGTCTTCAATTTTGCTACAAAGGGAATGAGAGAATCCTTGATAGATTCAATGAGGATTCTTTGAGCCCTTATTTCTCCTTTCATATATTTTGATGATGCTTGAGATTGTTCTTGAGGAGGCTTTGTGATGGAGCACTTGACATACTCCATAACTTCATTTTCTGTGAGAATCAAATTTATTCTTTTCTTCCATGCAAGGTAGTTTGATGTCTCAACCAGTTTATTGTTCTCCTTGCAGAAAGTAGTCATTTGATTTGTACGTTGAGACATAAATATAAAGCACTTACTTGATAAATGAAGATGCCTTCTTGATGATGATGTCTTCCACTAGATGCTTCCTTGATGATGATGTCAGCTTGTGAGCTTTATAAGGAGGGATGATCTTCCTTCTTCAAAATGACAGAGCTTCTTCTCTTCAAAATGAGGGAGATTGCTTTGATTCCTTTGATAATGATGAAGTGTTCTTCTTACTTTCTTTGGATTGATGATATGGAATGTGTGAGACTTCCCAAGATGCTTCAAATTCTTACTTTTGAGATGGAGGTAGTGTCCTTGAGGTCTTCTATATTTCTTCAAAAGTTCTTCTTTCAAGATGATAGAGATTACTAGTTATCCTTGATGCTCTCTTATATGCGGTCCTTATGTATCCCTTTTCAATTGAATGATCTTCAAGGTTTCCTTTCCTAGTCACCTTAGCTTGTATACCATGTTGAGAAATCTAGGGCAACTAGATTAGAGTGATTTCTCTTTACTTTGATAATTGTTGGAGATGTTCTTTACTTTAACTTGTAGTATTTGTAATTAGCTTCTTCTTCTCTTGTTTGTTATATTGTTCTTATCATCAAACAACTACCAAAACATGAAGATCAATAGAACAAATGGACACAAGATATAGGTTGCTAGTCAGGACCAAAACCTCTCCTAGAGAGGAAAACCCACAAGTAATTCTTCTCTTCTTATAGAATTTTCAAATGATGAATTCCAAGACCTTTGGACTCAAGAGTGAGACCCCTCCAAGACCAAGTCAACCTTCCTTGTAGATGAGCAACAAATTTTTAGCAACTTCAACCCCAGCGACTTTCTACAACTTCGACCCCCAAAAACAATTTCGGTGTTTACTGCAGGTCTGCAACTTTTCAAGCCTTCTACGGCAACTGCAACTTTGCACGTGTGGGATAGATAGGTTATTTTAGGCCTCCTTAATCCTTCGCTTGGCTTGCTTCTTCTTTCCTAAACAAATAGATGATATGTCTTGTCTTTTGATCACGGATTTTGATCTTCCTTGGAGATCTGAAATTTCGTCCTATGTAGCTGCAAAACCCTCGCTTCCTCTTCGCACATGTGAGAGAGATTGACCGAAAAACTTCAAATTTTGTTGTCTTCTAGTCCTTGTCTTGTCCTTCACTCCTCTTTCTTGTTCTTGTTCTTTTAGTGATCAAATTTTCTTGGGTGATGTCCTTCAAATGAGGTTGACTGCTTCTTATATATAGGCTTCTAAGGAGGTCAAATTACCATTCATGAGGCCGATTTGTTCTCTTGCAGGCCAACTTTGTCTTCGAGGGACACTTTGACACAATTTTACTCAAAATAAATTCTTTTGACATGATACAAGATGCCCAATGGGGTCTTTCACATATGACAATGACTTTTTTGACTTCTTGACTCTATGACAAACCCTAGAAGCACACAATGGGGGCTTTGACCTAGAACAAATTGACCTAGAGCATGAAACCCATGCTATAAAATAATAATAAGAAATTTCTATTTCTCTTTTTCATCAATACATAAAATCAAGAATGCATAAGATACTATGAAGACCGAACCTAGTTACACATTTCAACAATGTATACTACATAAATTTATGATATTAAAAGATAATCTATATATATAGTTAGTTAGTTAGTTATTAAAAAGTGTGTGTGTATAAAATCTTATAAACTTATACCTTAATTTTTATATTTATATTGTTTGTATGATTATTTATATATTAAAGTATAAATTTATATGTTTATAAATTTAAATATTATTTATATGTTTATATTATAATGGCCCAAGACTTCACTGCATCTTGCAAGAGTAGAAGTATACCCTCTTATGTACTATTAATAGATGGCCAGGTTTTGTGTACACATGATGATCCAGCTACATGTCAATGTCTTCATATTGTATTACTCGAGGTTAAGTTATTGAAGAATGTAACTAGGTCCAGTCTTCATTAATGTATTTGAGTCGCTATGTAATGTACTTGTCAAAAGAATAAAGAAAAGAATTTTTATTATTATTATTATAATGACTTATTAAAGTTTGGGTTTCATGCTTGGGTCATTATGTTTTAGGTCAAAGTCCCCGTTGAGGACTTTTAGGATTTATTTTGAATATATAAGTTATTGTACATTTTAAAAGACCCTTCTTGGGCTTTCGAATCATGTAAAAAGGTTTAGTATTGAGTCAAATATGATTTATGTCACCTCCACACCAACTCGGCTTCAAGATGATCAAGTCGGCATCAAGGAGGGCTATTCGACCTCACCTAAGGGCTATAAAAGAAGCAGTTCAAATTCATTTGGTGTAGAACATCTCAAGCAAATTCGATATATCTTTGGAAGCCAAAAAAGTGTGAAGTGAAGGAAGAGGGCTAAAGAAGTGTGAGTTTGGTCAAGGTGAAAGAGGACAAGAAATCGAAATTTTGGTGCATCTATCTTTCTCTCTCGTGCCTTAATTTGGAAGATCGAATTTTCTCTTTTGATGTCGATGCCAGTTGCTGCTTGATGTTGGGGACAAGATAAGTATAGGTCGAAGTTGTTGTTGGTGGGTGTTGCTGCCTCAAGAAGTTGTAATGGGTCAAGATTGAAGTCTTTCAACCAAGATCAAAGTCTCTAAAGCAAGATCAAATTTTTTGGGTCCAAGAAAGTGTTGGTGTTGCTGCTGCCAAGTCGAAATAGGATCATCTGCAAAGGAAGAAGAAGATTGACTTGGTGTGGAGAAAGTTTTTGTCAAGGTCTATAGTCTTCGATTATCTCAGGAAAACTATTGAAGGAAGAATTATTGACTGGGTTTTCCCCTAGAGTGGGGTTTTTCCCTACCTGTCCGCTTGTATCTCGTGTCCTTGATCTATGTGTAATTGCTTTGGTAATTGCTTGTCACTTGATGAACTAAGAGACAAGAAGATAATAAGAAAAGTAATAAGAATACAAGAACATCATAAGTAATTATCAAGAACAAGAAAATCTTTCTGCCTTTCTGATTTTCTAACATGGTAATAGAGCTTTGACGAAGAAAGAAGAAAAAAAGGGCAGTTTCAAGGAGTTGATCAAGGAAACATAAAAGGAAATTCTTTAAGGAAAGAAGTTCACTATCTTAAAGGAAAATGTCTAACTCAATCAAGGGAGAGAACAAGCTTGAAGGAGCATCATACTACAAGTCATGGAAGAAGAGGATTGACCTCATTCTTGAAAAGAACAAAGTATTAGATGTGGTAAGAGGAAAGGTAAAGAAGCATACAGAAGACTCCAGTGATGCAGATAAGGTGAAATTCAGAGAATTAAAATTGGTGGCCATGACTCTAATGGTAGAAGGCATAAAGAGCAATCTTGTCCCATACATAGCTAACATTGACCATGTTCAAGAAATGTATGAGGCCTTGTCAAAGCTATTCACTATTAATAACATTGATCAAGTAGAAGGTTTGAAGAATGAACTAAGGACCACAAAGATGACTAAAGAGGACATTGTAGGTACCTTCTTTGTAAGGATAGCAAGAATTAGAGATGACCTTCTAGTCATTGATAAAATTATACCAGACAAGGAACTTGTGATTACTGCATTATTAGGGTTGCCACCCTCTTTGAGTGATTTTTGCTTCAGGACTCAACAGTTGGAAGGAAACTCCCACCTTTGAAGAATTATGGACTGCCTATAGCCAAGAGGAATTGAGAATCTCATTAGTATCCAACAATGAAGAAGTTTCAAAGTCCTACACCGCTCAACACAAGAAAAGAAACTTCAAGAAGTTGAAGGGGCCAAGAAGGAAGGTCAACATGTCCAAGGTGGAATGTTATCAATCTCATAAAATGGGTCACTATAAAAGTGATTGTTCCAACAATCTGAGAAATAAGAAAAGAGAAAGAGATCATGCAAATATTGTTGAAGAAGGATCTCCTAAGAAAGTTAAACTCGAAGAATATGACAAAAGGGAATTACACCACTAAGGCCTTCACTCTTAGCCTTAGATATTTTTTAATTTTTATTTTTAGTATTTGTAGGTTTAACATATTTTTGGAAAAAGACATTCTTTTTTTGTAAGATTTTAAGTATCCCTCAACCTTTGGAGGGAGCCCTCAACAACTCCCAAAGATAAGTATCTCATTTCTTTTCAGTTTTGGTTTCCTGTACTTATTTAAGTTTTGTTTATATTAGATACTTATCACCTTTCTACCTCTATTTCCTTGTTTAGGAAATGAATTGTTGAATGCTCAAGGATTATGAAAGAAGGCCTCACAGGACAATACATTGGAGTTAAAAGGTTTATTAATAAACAAAGGTATGTCTTCGACCATAAGCTTTGTTCTCTTCATAATCATTCTTTGTGGTAATCCATTCTATATTACTAACATTGTTGTGTCTAGCTCTCTTGAATCATGAAGATTCTTGTTTAGGGAGATTCATCATCTGATAAGTCTACCCTCTTCATATCTTTGATTGGTTATATAAGAACCCTAGAAAGGAAAACCCCTAACTTAAGGGTATGTTGATAATAATGTGTGAAACCCTAGCCTGCTTAGGGTTATTGGAAAATGTTATTTGAATTTTTTGATGAAAGTGTCATGTTTGGGGTTTTGGTATGATCATGAAAACCCTATCTTGTTAGGGTTGAATGATGTCTAAGATCCCAAACCTTTGAAGTTTTGGTATAGTAGGGTTTGCTTTGCTATGTTATGAAACCCTAGAACTTTAGGGTTTGGTTGAGTCTATAAGAAAAACCCTAGGTATGTGTCCATTTGGTTAAAACCCTAGCCTAGTCTAGGTCGATATATGTCTAAAGTATTGCCTGACATATGATATGCTTATAGATAATGAATTCCTAAATATGTGTTGACCTAATTATTGATGGTCATAAGTCTTAGGGTTTAATCTAAGCCCTTGTCTGAGTTTGATATTCTAGGATGATGTTGTTTGGGATATCTAGGGTTTTGCAGCTAAACCCTAGTAGTAGTTAAATACTCTAGTATATGCAATATAACAATATGAAATTTATGAATCTATATAGTGATTGGTGAGAATTTGTAGATGGAAATCTAGTGTTTACATCAAACCCTAGTAGAAGTTATTCATGTTGTTGATTAAGCTGTGATTGATTTTGATTGTTAGAGCTCATGAATGAAATCTAGGGTTTACATGAAATCCTAGAAGGAATTCCAACGTATGAATTATGAAAATTGTTAGATGCATTACTCTGATTTGTTTCTAGGGTTTTCTATTTGAAAGGACTTGTCATATCGTTGAAACTAATGACCCTAGATATAATACTTTGAGTTGTTGATGTGATTTAGCGTTTGTAACTAAAGCTCGGCAAGAAGTTGAAGTATTGAAGTATAATTTTCTTGCTAATTATGTTTGTAAAGTCTAATGCTTCCATTACTATAAGATTTTGTTATGAATAACTTCATGCTTCTATAGATTTGGTTGTACTTGCTATCTAAGTTGTGCAGGTACATCATCTTCAAGATAGTGAAGATGTTCGTAAGAGAAGTTGATATGATAAGCATGATGAAGGAAAATATGTGAATGACTTTGATGAGAGGGATGGAAGCCATGAAAGATTCTCCAATGTCATAAGAAAGAGTTGATCTCCCTAGGTTAAGAGGGAGCCTGGATAGAAGAAATCTCCACGGTTGAGGGGGAGGGCATAACATGGTTTTGATTGGAGAATACATTGATATCTTGTTGCATATGAAGTAGGGAAGGAAAGTGTATGATTGAGGAATCTACTGTCAAATATTCGGTTGATAGTTCTACTGTGAGAAGCAACATCAAGTTGTCTGGAAGGCCCCGAAGGTTTGTATTTGAGTATATTTGAAAGTGTATTATTGATTGGAGTTGTGTTTGTACAAGTAAACCTCTCGAAGTTTTGATAGCATGTTGGTTACAGATCAGTTTGATCGGGAGAGATTTGTCGTTGAGGCTTTGTGAGTGAAGCATTGCCTGGGAGGACATATGGCCGGCACTTTGTGTTGATGTCTAGTTCCCGAAGCAAGAAAGGTGGCGTTGGTCATTGAGCTCTGACATGCACCTGGATCCTTGAGTTCATGGTTAGTAAGTAAGCCTGATGGTACCTAGCGAGGTTGAAAGCTTTAGTCCATCTTAGTCCCACTCGGATAGATTGCCCTGGTCAAGAATCTAATTCGTGACATTGTGGTGCCTAAATTGTTGAGAGACCTTGGATAGATTGCCCTAGACAGGAATCTAGTCCAAGCATTGAAATGCTTAAAAATTCTTCATATTTCACATAGTTTGAGATCTTCCTTGTACTTGTATATTCTGAATACCTCCCTAGTTAAGAGGGAGTGTTGAAGAATGTAACTAGGTTCGGTCTTCATTAATGTATTTGAGTCACTATGTAATGTACTTGTCAGAAGAATAAAGAAAAGAACTTTTATTATTATTACAATGACTTATTAAAGCATGGGTTTCATGCTTGGGTCATTATGTTTTAGGTCATTGAGGACTTCTAGAATTTATTTTGAGCATATAAGTCATTGTACATTTAAAAAGACCCTTCTTGGGCTTTCGAATCATGTAAAAAGGATTAGTATTGAGTCAAATATGATTTATTTCAACTCCACACCAAGTCGACTTCAAGGAGGCCTATTCGACCTCACCTAAAGGCTATAAAAGAAGCAGTTTGAATTCATTTGGTGTAAAACATCTCAAGCAAGTTTGATATCTCTTTGGAAGCCGAAAAAACTGTGAAATGAAGGAAGAGGGATAAAGAAGTGCGAGTTTGGTCAAAGTGAAAGAGGAAGAGAAAATCAAAATTTTGGTGCATCTATCTCTCTCTCTCGTGCCCTAATTTTGAAGATCGAAGTTTCTCTTTTGATGTTGCTGCCAGTTGTGAATTGATGTCGGGGACAAGACAAGTATAGGTCGAAGTTGTTGTTGGTGGGTGTTGCTACTTCAAGAAGTTATATTGGGTCAAGATCGAAGGTTCTAAGTCAAGTTCGAAGTCTTTCAGCCAAGATCTAAGTCTCTAAAGCAAGATCGAAGTTTCTAGGCTTAGTATTAGTAAAAAGGATTAGTATTGAGTCAAATATGATTTATGTCACCTCCACACCAAGTCGGCTTCAAGGAGGCCTATTTGACCTCACCTAAAGGCTATAAAAGAAGCAGTTTGAATTCATTTGTTGTAAAACATCTCAAGCAAGTTCGATCTCTCTTTGGAAGCTGAAAAAAGTGTGAAATGAAGGAAGAGGGATAAAGAAAAGCGAGTTTGGTCAAGGTGAAAGAGGAAGAGAAAATAAAAATTTTGGTGCATCTATCTCTCTCTCTTGTGCCCTAATTTTGAAGACCAAAGTTTCTCTTTTGATGTCGCTGCCAGTTGCTACTTGAAGTCGGGGACAAGACAAGTATAGGTCGAAGTTGTTGTTGGTGGGTGTTGTTGCTTCAAGAAGTTGTATTGGGTCAAGATCGAAGGTTATAAGTCAAGATCGAAGTCTTTCAGCCAAGATCGAAGTTTCTAGGTCCAAGAAAGTGTTTTTGTTGTTGATGTTGCTGCTAGGTCAAAATAGGATCATCTGCAAAGGAACAAGAAGATTGACTTGGTGTGAAGGAAGTTTGTGTCAAGGTCTAGAGTCTTGAATTATCTCAGGAAAACTATTGAAGGAAGAATCACTAACTAGGTCTTCCCCTAGAGTGGGGTTTTTCCTTGGTTGTCCGCCTATATCTGGTGTCCTTGATCTATGTGCTATTGCTTTGGTAATTTCTTGATGAACTAAGAGACAAGAAGATAATAAAAAAACTTATAAGAATAAAGGAACATCACAAGTAATTATCAAGAACAAGAAAATCTTTCTACCTCTCTGATTTTCTAACATAAGATAGTGGATATGAATATTGTAGCCTTTTCCCTGATTTGATATATACATGTCAAGGTTTTCAAATTGTATCAGTAAAGGTTAAGCTAGTAGCCACGAATATTGTAGCCCTTTCCCTGATTTGACACACACACACACAGACACACATATATATATATTGCATTTCCACACCATATTTAGATCCTTGCTTTTCAAAAATCTGGCATCCTTATCTGTATCCGCATGCGCATCCACATCCACATCCATATCTGAATCCGGGTAACTTAGTGTGCTTGTAAAAAATATGCGCGAGATATGTCCTAGTGTTTGAAAACTTGTTCATGGTCTCAAAGAAAAGATGATTTGGCACTTTGCACACATTGTGGGATTATTGGCAGCATTAAAAGGGAGCCACAAAAGGACAGATCCTAGAAAAGAATTTCTAGAGCTCATTATCATGCTAGAAAAGGTTTAAAACAACCAAACTGCTCATGTTCTGGCCTTTAAATCAAAATTTATATTTCTCATACTTTACAGACTTGGTGGTGTGATGTTCTTCGCAATACACTGATTAATGTTGTTCATTATTCACAACACTTCAAGGGGCCACCCTATTGATCTTTATATGCAACTTTTGAAGATTGAAGAAGTGTTTGTCATCATAGGTTTCCCCGGTGAAATCAAGGTCCTCCCTGCTAATATTATTCTGGAGTCCAAGACCTTGACGGCATCTCATTAAAGATAACTAATTGTGGACTTCGTCATGTTGCACAGACTCGGAGTAAACATGGTTATTCAAAGTATTCACTGGTGCCAGGGCATGAATTGTATGAATTGTGAAAGAAGTTGGCATCAATGTGGTACATTTTAAGGTTGGCAATCATGTTGGAGTGGGTAAATGTGTTAATTCTTGTCAGCTATGTGAATATTGAAAGGAAAATATTCCATTGGTTTCAGCTACACATTTGCTCTGTTCAGAAATTGCTGTTTACAGCCCTATGATTCGTCATCACATAACTCATCCAGGGAAGTCCCTTGGAGTAATTGGGCTAGAAGGTCTTGGTCATGTGGCAGTGAAACTTGGAAAGGCTTTTGGACTGAAATTAACAATTTTGAGCACATCCACATCAAAGAAGGATGAAGCATTGAACATTCTTGGAACAGATATATTTATACTGTCATCTGATAAAGCACAGATAAGGCTTCAAATGAGAGCAAACTCTGTGACCGAAAAAATTTATTGAGAGGGACATTGGCAAGAATTCATATAGTAGCCTATTTCCAAAAGATGACACCACCATTCATCTTCAGAACTAATCTGACCACATTTCCAGCAGATTTGCCCAAGAACTAAACAGATACAGAGTTTGTCATCCAAGGATATCTCAGATGCTTGATCACTGATTCTGGGGTTTAAAACCATGCATAAGTCATTGGGAAACATTATACACAAGGCCAGTTTATGTTTGAAGAAAGGGCTGATCTATTCTAGTATAATGTCAGCATGTTCAAGCATTATTAAGCAAACTGACCTAAAATCGAGGTTTCCTGTGCTGTCTTGTATCTAATTACTAGGTCCGACTCATTTTTTTGGCAATTTAGGTAAAGAAAACTTGTATAAATATATAGTTTAATCAGCCAATTGAGCAAGACATATTCACTCTCTGCCAGAAGTGTTTTGGCCACCTGTCTTGGACTTCTATAGATAAGGAATGAAAATGTGCCTCAGCCAATGTAGCAGAAGTTTGTAAATGTCAAATGATGAGCTGATCACCCTCAGTTTGTAAATGTCAAATGATGAGCTGATCACCCTCTGTACAATGTTTTCTAAGCATACTCTGGAAAACCTCACTTTTCTTAATCTGATGAATGCAGATTCATATTTCCTATAATATGTAAATTTAATTATTTTGAGTCATGTATAAGCTAAAGCATTTACCACTATGAAATCATCACTTGCACCCATAACAAGGACAGATGGAGCATGCTCTGGGGGCAGAGGAACTGGCAAAGACGCATTAAGCTTCCTTAAGTCCAATAGTGGCACACTTGAGCTATTTTTCAATAATTCTTGATACCTGCAAAATGAGACATCATAAACACCATGAAAATATCTCCATTTTGTCATGCAGACAATATGATCACTCTATTGATAATGATAGAAAAACAAAATTCCTGCACACTTCCAATTGAAATTTAAAAACATTTCCGAGAGCATGCAATTGTACTAAAAATTAATTTGATTCATATAGAACAAATGCCTTGAGAAAGAAGCAGCAAATTCCTTTTTTAGAAAACAGTGCTCCATGCTCTCTGATCTAAAGGTAATATCAGGTTGAATAATAATGGGATTTCTGGAACTATTACCTCGTACTTACAGGTTGTTTCGTCTGATTGAAACAATAAGCGGCAAGCAGAGTCTCAGTATGCAGCAGATGGGAGAAGGGTGAGACCACCCCCCTCTACGAGACAGACAAGTATCTTTGAGACCGACCCGTAGATGTAGTACCATGCCTCAGTCGACTTATCCTCAAAAATCAGAGGGAATGGTTCGAAATTGAGACAACAAAGGGCGCGTCTCGCCCGCCAGACCCCCTCACAGCTACAGCACAACAAACAGAGAATAATTAGCATCTTCTTCCTTTTGGCCTCGGATGTTAGGAGTAGCCCTCACTCCTCTACTACCCCCAAGATCATACAATGGATTTTCCGACGTTTCGGAGTACCCAGACAGAGAGAGATTGACTTGCTTGCCTCCCTCACCATCGGTCATCAGATCCAGGAGATGCTGACCTCATCGACCTCATCTTCAGCTCCCGTTTGCTTCTTTGGATTTACACAGTCTAGCGGCAGACATACTCTGTATTCCTCATTTTTGGTCATTTCATGTGATCTTATACATTCTCTAATTGTACCGTTATTTCATTCTAGTTTTATTTTAGTCATATTTCGGTCTTTTGGGCTTTGGAGTTACAATGGAGTCACATTTGCTCTCCCACATTTCTTGTATCTACACCGGATGTATCTTTTATTCCCATTGACCTACTCTTGTGGTCACCCGAGGACATTAATAAAATTATCTTATCTTACCTCAAATATGAAATCACATATACTGTATCATTTCTTCATAGTCTATCACACCCTTGGTCAGCCAAATGGCTCTCCCACCAGGTCAAGGAAAGAGAGCTTCTACCTCTATTGCATGTTGGAACTACAATGGTTCTATTTGCTCCTCTCTCAGTAGGTTCTAGGATGTGTTCTACACATGAGATTTTTTATTCCTCGCCAAGATGTACAAGAGCCTCAAGAGAACGCTCCCAAGTCTTACAAGTAGCTAGAGGATGTGGGGAGGGGGAGGAGGAAGGGGGGCAGGGAAGTAGCAAATATTGTTGAAGACATGCTAGAGAATGGATACTATGCCCCACTAAATCTGAATCCACATAGAGCTAGAGTGTATATAGGATGCCAAAACTGATAACTTGGATTTCAAATACTCATGAATGAAGCAAGTCGCACATTGAGCTAGTCTTACCTATCACAAGGTACCATTTGGTTTCAGCGTCTAGACTCGAAACCTAAAGATTCAATAGAGTTCATAGATCTAGAAGTGCCAATTGCTTCATTCATGTTGAATTTTCTAGTTGCAAGAAAGACTAGAACAATTTTCTTCTAGAAAACTACTTCCAATGATGCAATTCAACTTAAAATCAGTAAGCAGTTACATGTAAGAAAATTTCAACCATTAAATTCTTTAGAGCAGTAGAGATCACAATGAAACAACGATACAAGAGACGCCAAAATTTATTGGGACAAAACCCCACAAGGGGGAAATCCCGGTAATCTTTCCTTATGAGAAATTGTTCAATCAAACAAATTGTACATTTAATAGTATCCGTCATCATGTCATGGGTTGACCATAATCAATTCCAAGTCAAATTGATTCAAAAGAGAGAGAAAAGTCAATGAACACCTCACTGGTCAAAGATAGGGGCCAAATTTTGGCTTGCAGTAGCTGGTCAGAGGGCCAAAATTCGATCCTGCAGTTCCACAGTCAACTTTAGGCAAATCACAGAGTTTGACCTGCAGTCAAACTTCAGTCAGCGCCCCAGAAACAGCTCTAAAAACTCAGTCAATGCACAGTCAAAGATACTAAGAAAATTCAGCCTCCAAGACAATCAAAGATTTGGTCAAACAGCAAATATCAGAGCCAGGTCAATGCTGGACAACGCAGAGAACAGAAAAGTCAACACGCTGGTCAAGATGGTCTTCTTCTTTGCACATGTGATCAGATGTCATGAGGAACAGGTCCAAATTGTTGCTTGAATGAATGCCAAATGAAGTTGATCAAATTCCCAATATATACTTGATCAATTGGAGGGGTTTTGACCAGGAGTCAAACCCCTTCATGAGGTGGGGCAGACCTGACAAACTAGGGCCGACTTGAATAGATAGAAACCAAAAAATATTTCCTTTGTTTTTTATAATGAAAATAATAACCGCAGCTACAATTTCTCAACACTCCCTCTTAACCAGGGAGGTATTTTTCCAATGACTACATCAGATGTACAAATAATGAAACAAATTTCTTCATAAGGAATGATTGATAGCATCAAACTCGTCCCACAAGCCAAAACCACTGGCAACAAAGTCAGAACCCAACTGACCATGGAATCAATCATTATCGTTCATGAGGCCAAACTCTCCAACCATATGAAATGGCTTCTCAGTCAAGCACAATGACTCAAGAGAGATAATTCAACATCAATCTCCGTGACTAGCCCACTAGTCTCTTAGTCAAACACAATAACCCAAGGGAGTAATCAAGATCAAACTCTCTGAATATATCAATGGTCTCTTGGTCAAACCTCTAATATTCCAAATTAGCAGTCAACTAATTGAAATATTAATTTTTGGTTAATTTTGGCTTTTCCTAAAGTTAGGCAGAAATAATGTGGGTTGGGACCCACAAATTAGATTAAAGAAAGCTGAGTGGCAGAGAGAACCAATGAGAAGGCTCTGCGTATTGCTGAGTGGCAGCACTGTGAGTGGACAAGGAGGGACAGCGCAAGAGTGGCCAGTGAAGGGGCGGCGTAGTGTAAGGTGGGGCCCAAGAGGAACGTTGGGTTGTTGGAGACAAAAGGAAGGGGGAAGCTCATTTCCCCTCGTTCATTCACCTCAAAAAATTTTGTCCTCTTGACTGAGCACGCTTGAGCCAGAGAGCCAAGTCTGCCATGTTGTTCAATACACAAGATCTTCAAGCAAAGATCTCAACCTCTGCCTCGGGGGACTTCGAGTACCCGCTCAAGAGAGGAGTTCCATCATTTTGTGGGAGGACATTCACAACATCACCAGCAGAGAACACAATCACTCCAAGACAGCGTAGAGACAGCCAAGACTGCGTAATGATTACGCAGTCCAGCCAAAGGGAAGTGTCGGGAGTAAGGAGCTGAAGAGGAGATTAGCCGGAGGATTTGGAGGGGAGGCTAGCCACCTCCTACAGGGATTTTGGCAGTGTTTCAGAGGCATTTTCTAGCAGTTCCAGCCATGAGGTCGATTTTCCCATGAGAGAAGTGTGCCAATCCCAGAGGGGCAATTTTCCGGGGTCAAGTTTTCTGCAAACCCTTCGTGGGTTTTTGTGGGTTTAGTGGGAGGAGTCAAGTGACTAATTCTCGGAATTTTCTGAGCACGGGAGACGTGCCAACCAGCAGCCCAAAATCAGGTAGCAGCAGTAAATTCCTGGACTGGACAGCACAGTGGGTGAGCCACGCAGAGCATACTTCAAATAGAGGATTTTACTAGGATTAGAGTTGTTCTTCAGTCTTCCATGAGCAGGCGCAGGTGCTATCTTTCTAAGCACCATATTTTTACTCTTTCCGGCATTATAATAAAATGGCTCAGCGCTGAATTTGGTCCCAATTTATGTGTGTTTAATGGCATTTTTATTTTCGCTGTAGTTTCTTGTCTATTTTGCCCTTTTATTACTGTTAATCCCAATTTGGGATATTACAGTGGTATCAGAGCTCGTAGACTTGGCTCAACCTATGGAGCACGTGGTCTATGACACCAAAAGATAGACAGAACATCACCTACCAGAGACAAATGCACGGGAGCAGGGAAAGGAGGCTTGAAATCACTCCTGACCACGTTGATAACGTTCCGGAGGTCGAATAGAGAGAGATGGAACATGGGGATGACGAAAGAAATGAGGAGGAGTTTGCCCACCTTCTTTTGAAATCGGTGCAAGACCTCTCCAAGAGGATTGAGGAGATGGGTCAGAAGCTTAGTGGAGACAGTAAGCAGAAGGGAATTCAAGTGGAATTCCAGATTTGGAAAGGATCTGGCACTTCACACCACCAGACCGGTCATCATACTACACACCAAGTTGTACCACACTCTACCACGCTCCACCATTCCCATGCTCCTAGCCTCAAGAGCAGGAGAGCAACAAGAGCCAGGGCCCAGAGGTGGCTCACTATGGAGATTACTTTGCAGAGTATCAGTCCTATGGACCAGAGTTTGGAGGAGCTATTACCTTCAACGATTTTTGCAAGAGAAGAGAAGACACTCTTTGAGATGGGAGGTGTTGACAGCGCAACAACACAAGGGGAAGATCCTCCACCTCCACCTCCTCCGGCAGTAGGAGGGTCAACGTTTGCACCGGCCGAAGGAGTCCTTGCATCTTTGCGAGGGGTACCCAAGTACTTAACGCTGAGGGTCCAGGGGACAGTTCAAGGACAGCATGTCTCGGTGCTAGTGGACAGTGGAGCCATGCACAACTTCATAGATGCCCAGATGGTGCAAAGGCGGGGCATCCAGACAGAGGCGTTTGATGGATTCTCCGTACTAGATCTGAGAGCTAGGACCATGCAGTGCATGCGGTATGTTCCAGCTTTGATAGTGACCATGGGGACATACTCGATGACAGACCATTTCTTTGCGATCGACATTCTGGACACCAACATGGTGTTGGGGGTCCAATGGCTCATCACCCTTGGTATAGTCACTACAAATTGGCAGAAGTTGGAGATCGTATTCTTGGACAAGAGCGGGAAACCGGTGATGCTTAGGGGCATTCATACATACCCCCCTCAAACAGTTTCTGCGCATAGGATGGAGGCAAACTTCAGGTAAGGAGACATAGAGTGGGCAGTTGAGCTAAGGATTTCAAAAGCAGATGGTGCAGCTCGACCCACGCATCCAGATGTACAAGCCATCCTCGACCGTTACTCCACGGTTTTCGGGGACATTCTATTGAGAATTTGGAGGCTTGGAGATTAATACAAAATTCTCTTCTTGATAATTACTTGTGAGCTTACTTGGATTACATATGTCTTCTCTTCTTTAGCTTAGTTAATCTTTCATCAAGTCAATTATCAAAATACACGAGACACACAAATTAGGCTCCTAGAGCCAAGGCAAAACCTCTCCCTCTTGGAGAGGAAAACCCACGAGAAATTCTTCTTATAGATCTTCCAATGACAAGAACCATGACCCAGACTTAGACCCTTGACCTATGGATGCTTCCAAGACCTTGTTACTTCTTCTTTGACAAACTTCCATGCTGATCTTTATTTCTTGCACCAATTTGTACTATTGTTTCTTTTATTAACTGTGAGAGGGCAGGTAAATCCTAGATTTACCTCCCTCTCTTTTCTTATCCGGTAGTGACCCTTATTCATTTTATACATTCATATTGACAGCAACATTCATTCGCATCATATGACATCACATACATCATGGTGATTCGCATTATCTGTGTTGGAACTGTTCCCAAGACATATCCGCATTTTCTTCATTCTAACCCGCATATATACAGAGCCTTATTTCTGTCATTGTTACTGCATAATCATCCGCAACTTTGTCACATCTATTTGTCCGCACTCCTTCATATAATCCACATTGTATGCACCTTTTATTGTCCGCACTTCTTTATAAGGATAGTCCACACTGTATTACTAAGCAAGTCCGCATCTTTTATTACAGAGATGACCGCTGAGATTATAAGTATAGTCTGCACTATATCATAGAGCAGGTCTGCATATTTTCTTACAGAGATCACCGCTAAGATCACCGCAATTCTATATTGATGACTGCATTACAGTGATGACCGCATTACTCTTCAGGTGTAATCGCAAATCTTACTTGTATCCTTCGCACTTCTTATTACTGAGATCCACAGAAAACTTCATGTATGATTGACCGCAGAGGGTGTGTATATATATGGTGGCAGTCTTCTTGATTTTAGGCCAACCATTCACTAGCTAGTAGGCCGACTTAACTGAGAGTGTGAAGGCCGACTTCATCATATATTTCCAGCGTTGATATAAGAACTATTTCAATCCATTCTTCCACAGCGTTTAGGACAAGGTCTTGGAGCATTCAATGACGACTAGGTTCTTCATATACATGACACTGAATACATTTATAAACAGAAGACAAACCCTAAATAGACATCAAGAAGAAGTCTATTAACCTAAGATAAAAATCTTGCTCATGAAACCCATGAAGCAAGTACAGCCAATTTACATTTTATTATCTTTGACTTCTTGTTTACATAAAATACATCATTACATAGTCAATATGAAGACCGACCTAGTTACACTTTTCAACACATTCCACTAGGGCAGCGACCTGACCGAGGGTTTGAGCCAGTGTTTTAAAACCCCGACTCGGGTTCGAAACCGACCGAGGGTCGACTACAACTCCGACTCGGGTTCGGATTCGGTCGAGGGTCGACTCCGACTCGATATCGACTCGGGTGGTTCGGTTTCAATGACTCTGTCTTTGTAAAAAATACAATAAATATTAATTTTTTTTATAAAAAACATAATTTTAAAGATTTTCATTCATGTTTCCAAACACAAAGCATTACAATATTGACAAAAGACAACATATGATCAAAGTAGGCTCATGAATATATCCATTATATCAAAATTGCACCCAGTGCACTGTCCAATACATGATGATGATATAGAGATCAAAACAAAATACATAACCAAGGAGGCTCTAAATGGCCTCTACAACAAAACATGAATAGTCACTACTGCTAGACATCTGACAAGGCAATATCATTTGGCTCAAACTCTGAACCAGAGGGGGAAACCACTCACTCCTCCTCATCATCAAGATCCTCAACTAGAACTATAGCACGTTGAGCCTGAGATAGACGAGTTATCTGCTTCCGTCGTGGTTGACTAGAGGAAGTGCCTACAGCTGCAACTGTTGGACTTGGGACTGGGCCTGCTACTAGTGGATCTGCATTGAGAAAAGCCTCTACCTGTCTATCGAAGTCCATCCCCACACCAATATCCTCATCAGAGTCAAACTCTGGTGGACAAGTCTCTAGTACCCAATTTGATGTTGGATCAATATCCTCCAACACAATGGGATGTGAATCAGGTCTTTTGTTCAGCAATTGGTTGCATCTTAGTCAGAGGTTGTACTGGACATACACTAGATCATTTAACCGTTTTTGCTACAAACGATTTCTCTTCTTTGTGTGAATCCTCTCAAAGACAAACCAATTGTGCTCACACCCAAAAGCACTGCAAGTTTGACTCAAAATGTGGATTGCAAACCTCTGCAATTCAGGAAAATGGCTACCAAATGCCTCCCACCATTGTGCTGCAAAAAACATAGTTGTGTAATGAGTTTCAGTTAGCTAAACAAATTATATCCAACTTTGAAATTATAAACAATTATACAAAATAATAAAATATGAATTTTAAAATTGAAATTCTTTGTTTACCTGGCTCACCTGATTCCCTTGCAATCCTTGCAAGGTTCTTGCTAAAGTTTCCTGTGGCTTTGCTTAACACAGTCCTCTGATTGTGTATCAGCAACTGGCCACTCTCTGTGGGGATCATGCGATCAATGCAATCAATCAATCCATCTCTAACCTCCCCAGTTAAAGCTTTTGCTTCCTGAGCTTTATAATGATACCTTGGGTTCAAAAAATACCCAACTGCATGTATAGGGCGATGGAGTTGATTGTTCCATCTTTGATCAATGATTTCCCAAATCAGCCCATACGTACCCACTTTATCCGTGTATGCTGCCTAGTCAAAGCTCTTGCTTCCTGAGCTTTATAATGATACCTTGGGTTTGAAATATACCCAACTGCATGTATAAGGCGATGGAGTTGATTGTTCCATCTTTGATCAATGATTTCCCAAATGGGCCCATACTTACCCACTATGTCCTTGTATGTTGTCGTTATTTGCTCCTTTGCTTGATCCATAGCCTCATAAATGAAGACCATAGCCAATCTTTCCCCATCCACCAACCGCAACACCTTAACCAGTGGCTCAGCAACCTTCACAATCTCTGCTGCCTTTTTCCAAAATATTTCTTCATTAACTTTCTTTTTCACATCTTTTCCATCTTGTTTGCGAGCCCATTGACATTCATTCCATTCATCACTGGAAAACAACTTTTGCAAGTTTCTATGTTGGGAAAGCATAAGATTGCAATGTCAAAAAATGTGTTGCAAATCTAGTAATGGCAGGCCTAATAATTTCCTTTCCCCCTGTGTTTTTCCTCATTAGGTTCAGAATCCATGAGTGATTGTAAATATATTTTGTGATGCTTTTGGCATGTTCTATAGTGTTCTTGACCCAATTTATTTTACCAATATCCTCTAGCATGAGGTCTTTGCAATGTGCAGCACATGGGGTCCAAAAGATGGTTGGGTGTTTTTCCTCTAACAATTTACCAGCAAGAACATTGTTAGAGGAATTATCTGTGATGATTTGAACAACATTTGCCACCCCCACTTCTTCAACAACCTCATCCAAAAGCTGAAACAACAAGTGTGCACTTTTCACCCTATCAGATGCATCAACTGATCTTAGAAACATGGTTCCCCGTGGGCAAAAGACAAGAAAGTTTATGATGGTACGATTCCTCTGATCAATCCATCCATCTGACATGATGGTACATCCTGTATGTGTCCATGAGTTTTTGAATTCTTTCAAATATTCATCAATGGACACAATCTCTTTTTGCAAAAGAGATCCTCTTAACTCATGCATAGTACAGCCTTTGAAGCCGTTTCCAGCAGCATATATGACATCAAACATAGGTTCATAATATGGTGAACGAGAAGCATTGAAGGGAATATTAGCATCATACCGCCATCTAGCAATGTAATCACAAGAAGTTTCTCTCAATTCTTTTTTCCTATGTTGATCTAAAGTGGGCTGCACTTGACCTGTACCTGTAGGACTAGGACCATGTGCACTAGCAGAGGGAGAAGAGGGTGTGAAAAAACTTTTGATAGTACCCTTGTTTCTCATTGAACCCTTACCTTTTCTTGAATAGACTCCAAAGAGGGAGGAATATAGTGAAAGGGGTTTGATGCATCAGTGCAATGGATAGATGAAGAACCCTCATAATCAAAATTTGGGCTAGCAACCATCATGTGTTTTATATTTCTCTTCCTCCCAATTTCAACCTCTATTTCTTTTTGCCTAGCTTTGTCTTCCTCAAACTTTTGAAATTGATCTCTCAACTCCTTAATTTCCCCAATTTCTTCTATTGGTGCCTCACATGGAGTAATTTGGCCTCTAAGACCAGCCAAGTGTAGTTTCAGTCTATGAATGCCCCCTCCACCCCCCTTAATTTTTCTCTTACAAAATTTGCAATGAATTTGATCATCAACCATTTCAGCATATGCCCAAGCAGCGTCCTTCATTCTAGGGGCCATTTTGGAATGAGTTTTTGACTTGGAAAGGAACGGTTTAAATCTGAAAACGAAAACAAACAAAAAGCTACTCATCTATGTTCATTTCTTTCACAAAAAACTATGTTTTCCATTTTCAGATTTGCAAAAAAAAAACAAGCAAAGGCAAATTTTAGAAGGGAAAAAAAATACCTCTAGGCTCTGGCCTATTGAGATTTTGTGTATTTGGGGTAGCATCGGGTGTGCTTTAGCCCTGAAACTTTGCGGAGGGGCTAAGAAACACATCACCTCCAAAACCCAGAAAGCGTTTGGAGAAATTTCAACTGGTGTTGAAGCTATCCAAATAATTAATTATTTTAATGTAATCCCTAAGTCTAAACTTAGGGAAATTAAATAATTAAAGTGAATTAATTAACACATGTACTGAAACATTCTAAGTGACGCGGATCAAGCAGTCTTTTAATCTCAATCATTGATGAGTGATTTAATCACGGTCGTTGATGTGTTCAATGAAAAAGTATAAGAGAAAGGCTTGAAGGTTAGTTGGACACACACACATGGAGGCGGAGCTGAGAAACTAAGCTAGAATTCTAGGGCAGGGTTTCCTAAGAATTTCTGGAGGAGTTTTCTGTAGTGAGGGGTAGTATTGGCTGAGGGGATGATCTGATCTCGGAGCCAAGAGTCAGCAAGAGGCAGAGTAGCAGCTTTTAGAGACAGCGCAGAGGAGCAAGGGCAGTAGCAGCAGCTACGCAGTAGCTACGCAGCGCAGAGGCTTCAGCTGCTACACAGGTGCTAAGCAGGCCCAGGAGGGGCAGCGCTGTAGGTTCAGAGGGCTTCCAGAGTTACGTAGAGACCTCCAAAGGCAGCGTAAGGACTCCGTCACCCACTCTGGGGTTACGTAGTCCCCTTCTTAACAGCGCAAGGGCAAGCAGAGCCTAGTAGGGCTGACGTTGGGGCTTCAGGGGCAACACTGGGGTTTCTGGGGCCAAGACCGGGTCGAGTCTTGTAAATCCCGTTTAAGGGTGTGGATCAGTCAGAATCTTGCTCTCAGAATAGCAGGTTAGCTACAAATCTACTATTTCTCTGTCGGGTTAACCAGATTTGTTGTACTCGGAATCTACTTAATATGAATGAACCCTCATATTTGTTAAATCGGTTTTCCTGCATTGAGTTTTTTTGAGGACTTATGTCCAAAAATCAGTGTGTCACTTTGTTTGAATGAGCGTAATATTCAATAAATAATCTGCATGTGTAGACTGTTAGTTGTGTTTACTTCGATATTTTCTGAATATTTCTTCTAAAAATAACTTGTATAACTCATAGTTACTTGGGAGCGGAAGCGAAAGCGGGGAGCGGGAGCGGGAGCGCCATTTTCAAAAGCTCTCGGTCCAGAGTGTTTCGGGGAGGTTTTTTTTTAAATATATATATTTTTTATATTTTTTTATATTTTGATGCATATATGTCAACAAAAGCATGTAAAATGATGAATTAGACATAAAAAAACATAAAAACATAGATTGAACCATATAACATCAATCATCTAGAAGTCATAATCTTCATCAACCATGCCCACAAGTTGGAAACATACAACATATTGACTCGAGTCTCATGAATCATCAATATTAAGGTTTCAAGCTTTCAAAATTCAATATATAACATTTATCATCATTGATTCATTGATTTCAAAATTCAATATATAACATTTATCGTCATTAATATCAACATTTATCATCATTGATTCATTGATCACCATAGTTGTACTTGTAAGCTAAGTTTAACCAATAACCATTACAACGAATAATATTTAACACGAAATGAAATGTTATAAAATGAAACAAAATGAACTTTCATGAAGCATCATATTCATAATTCATGATGACTTATAAACTTATAAATGCCAACTTCAAAGTTTCACCTTTCAAGTTCAAACTTCAAACTTAAATGGTCATATATTGTTTACAAAAATTATCATAATAAATATGAAAGAGTCAAGTTTCAACTTTTCAAAAGTTATAAAAGTTAAAAACTACTAGAAAATAGAAAAGACTAGTAAACAACAAATCTATTTTATCTATTGGCTAGCCCCTTGCCACGCCCATGAGAAATGTCTAATTTGTGAAAACCACGAGGGGGTGGTCTTCTAGTACTCTCAGGAGTACCACGACCATAACTATAAGGCGGAGGGCAATGTGAGGATGTAGATGGAGGTTGAATCTAAAAGGAACAATAGTTGGAAATCGAGCACTAGCACTGGCACCCGCACTGCTACTGGATGGTGGGACTAGCCCTGTGTGTGGCAGTGGCATGGCTGTTGTTGCTTCATCATCATCCCTCAAAAGTTCTGCTTCCAATTCTTCCATATGTACAGTGTCATCCTGCAAATTATCATCCTCTGGGTTGTTGTCCCAAACTTTATATGATTGATCCTCATATGTCCGATCACAGTAATGACTCAACAACCTCAAGTTGTAATGCACATAAACCAAGCTTTCTGCTCGGTTTTCATTCAACCTGTTTCTTCTCACATTATGTATGAAGTTGTAGATGCTCCAACACCTCTCTGCAGAAGAAGTATTTACAACTTGTGAGAGAACTTTTTTTAACAACTTTGGCAAAAGTCCCATGCCGCCATATGCTTCCCACCATGTGAGAGCATCAAATCTGTCTCTGTCTTCCATTGCATGGAAAGAACCAAAGTTACCAGTGCAACTGAAGTATCTGCCTAATTCAAGGCGCAATCTAACACACTCCTCCCTATCGGGGACCAACTTGTCTAATGCGTTCATGTATCTGTAATATCCCCAAAGGGAAATAGCCAGTAATACACAGAATATGCCAGACAGATACAGAAAATACAAGGCTGGAACCAAATCATGGAACAAGTACACATAGAATACCAGAAATCTGAGCCATTTTATTAATCTGAAAGTACATAGAGAGGAGTACAAGAAAATCAGAATGAGTGCACCTATCCTTGCCCTAGGCAAGTGGAGGCCCTCTCAGACAAACAATGGCTGCAACAAGGACAGCGTCCTAGCTGGCTGAAGACTGCTCTGAAGACTGAAGCTGGAATGCACTGGAACTATGAGCTGAAGACTAAAAGATAGCTGATATCAATCCTCCAAACCCTCACCAATGGAAACGCTGTCTCTGCTAGTGACAGCGAAATGTGAATGGAACAGTGCATAACCACCCCGGATGAATGGTCGGCCACAGATCTTTAGAAAGCTATTGTCACGCCTCTCTCACCAAACCCTGCTCCTCGATGGCGTCCTCGATGGATCTGCGTCTGTATACTCAGATCCCAGATCACAAGCCTCAATCCCAGTCTGTATCCTCTAAGATCAGATCTCTATTACCTTCGAATCTATGTTGGATGTCATTATCTCTTGAGATGCACAGCACAAGGTTGGATCGATATTTATCTTGAATCTAAGTGAATCTCCAATATCTCCACAGTCTGTAATCTCAAAATTTGGATCTAATACTATTTCTTCGAGATCACACCCTACAGAACTAGATCGCAAATATCTTTCGACATCTGTAATCTCAAGTGGATTAACGATATCACCCTCAATCTGCGTCCTCCTCTTCCTGCTGGAACAGCGTCCTCACTCCCAGACTGATCTGCGTCCTTCCTCCTCCTGGTACAGCGTTTTCCCTGCTCAGATCTGGACTGCGTCCTCCTTGGAACAGCGTCCTCACTCTCCAAGGCTGATCAGCGTCCTTCTTCTCCTGGAACAGCGTCCTCTTCTTCTCAGATCTGCGCAGCCACAAGAGGCTTCTTCCTCTCCAATTCTCCTGCTGAAGATGCTACCAAATCCCACTGAAACTGAAGGGTGTTACTCAGAAAATAACCTTACTAGGGCGGGCACTCGAAGTCCCCCGAAGCTAAGGGTGAAACCAGAAATAACCTTACCAGGGCAGGCACTCGAAGTCCCCCGAGGCTAGGGGTGAGATCTCCGACCGGAGACACTCGTGCACTAAACAGTGCTGCAGACCGACTAAACAACCGGCGTGCTGAAGCAGACAAAAGTCTAGCTCTCAATATCAATATCAAAATATGCATACCCAAATGAGGTGAGAACCCCTCCTTTTATAATGCCAAACTCCCTCCAAAACTTAACTGCGTCCTTACTCTCCTTTGACCTGCGCAGTTAACCTTGGGTCAGTCTGATGCCTCCCCATCGTACTCATGTGGACCCCCAAGGCCCCCTCTCTAAGTTATAACGTCAATCAACTAGGAAAAGAACACTTTATTTATAAAGTGAGGTGACTAAAGTGAGGTGACCCCTCTTATTTCTCACTTTATTTATTATTTCTAGCTAAAGCGGCAAAATTAAACAAAATTGAAATATTCCAATTAGCAAGGCTAATTGGGAATATTACAGTCTCCCCCGGCAAAACGTTGCTTGTCCTCAAGCAACTGAAGTGATGGATGCTGTAAGATCTTCTCATCTTCCCAAGTGGCATCCTCATCTGGCAGATTCTTCCATCTCACCAAGAACTCTCTGATCTTCCTGCTCCGCAGCTGTCTCTCCCTGGTGTCAATAATGGCCTCCGGCTGTAATACCAAGTGCCCCTCATCATCTGTCGGTGGTAGCTCCCCGATGACTGTCACGTGCTGGCCCAGTGCCTTCTTCAGGCATGATACATGGAAGATGTTATGAATCCGGCTGCCTTGGGGCAGTTCCAACTCATATGCAACCTGCCCGATCCTGCGCATCACCCTGTATGGTCCATAAAAACGAGGCTTTAGCTTCTCTGCCCCCTTCTGTTTGAGAGAAGACTGTCGGTATGGCTGTAACCGTAGGTAGACTAGGTCCCCTACCTCAAAGTGTCTCTCCACCCGACCCTTATCAGCATACAACTTCTGCTGATTTTGTGCTGTGGCTATGTTGTCCTTGAGAGTCCGGAGGATATCTTGACTCTCTTGGATCCATAACTTGGCTCGCGGAGCCCTGCTAACACCAAACATCATGTCCACAAAAGATAGGGAATGATATCCATACAATGCATAGAAAGGTGTCATACCGATAGACATATGGTGGGTTGTGTTGTAGCAGTACTCGCCCAGATGTAGCCATTTCAGCCATGCTCTCTGCTGCCCACTGACGTAGTTACGCAAGTAGCCCTCTAGCCACTTGTTAACTATCTCCGTCTGCCCGTCCGTCTAGGGATGATAACTAGTGCTCGGTGTCAACTCGGTCCCCACTAGTCGGAAGAGCTCCTGCCAAAATCCACCCATAAAACGGCTGTCCCTGTCGCTAACAATGGTCTTGGGTAGACCATGCAATCTGAAAACCTCCCGGAAAAACAACTCTGCCACCTGTGCCGCTGTATAATGCGCCGAAATGGCGAAAAAATGAGCATACTTCGTTAGCCTGTCAACTACTACGAAGATGCAGTCCTTGCCCTGCACTGTGGGCAACCCGGTGATGAAGTCCATCGAAACACTCTCCCACTTCCCCTCTGGAATGGGAAGCGGCTGCAACAACCCCGCAGGATGGCTCATATCCCCTTTGTTTCTCTGGCAAACCTCACACTCCCTGACATGCTGGAGTACGTCCTCCTTGAGGCCCTTCCATGCAAATCTCTCCCGGATGGCCCTGTACATCTTGGTGAACCCCTGATGGCCCGCCAATGGTGAATCATGTGAAGCTTGGAGTATCTTCTCCTTGAGCTGAGATCCCTCAGTCAAGAAGATCATGTCCCTGTAATAGATGACCTCATCGGCCACCCTGTATCTGCTATCTGCTACCTGTCCATCCAGCACCTCGCATGCAAATCTATCTTTGGAGTACTCAACCAGTAGTCGAGCCTTCCAGTCAGCGTCCAAGCTCATGAGTGATAACATGGCTGGTCTACGGGAAAGGGCATCTGCTACCACGTTATTCTTCCCTTTGACATACTCTATGTCAAAGTCGTAAGCCTGGATCTTGCTGATCCACTTCTGCTGCCTCTCCTGCAACTGCTTCTGCTCCAGAAAGTACTTCAGGCTGTTATGATCCGCCCTCACCCTGAATCTGCCACCTACCAGGTACTGCCGGAATTTGGCCAACGCATGCATGATGGCCAGCATCTCCTTATCATATATGGGATATAGCCTCTCGTGTGGAAGGAGCTTCCGGCTCTCGAACGCAATCGGATGACCCTCCTGCATCAATACTGCTCAAATCCCCTCTCTACGATGCATATGAAGGACAAAAGGCTGCAGCTAAAATGCGAAGCATTTAACACAGGACCATTGCTCATGCCTCCTTGGGCTTGCTCAAAGAAGCTATTTATCTTTATGTCAGGCCAATACAGAATCTTCCCCCTTCCTCGTCGACTCACTGAGGGAGTGCACAGCCAAAAACTAGAAGAAGCCCTTGACGAACTTCCTGCTAGTAGAGTGGAATACCAATGAACCCCTCGAAGTTAGCACATTAGTGGCTACGGCCGATCCCTGATAGCCAGTCTTTACTCTCGTGGACTCTCACCGAGTCCTCCCCTGCTAATGTGTCCCAGATACAGCATCTCCGTCAACCCAAACTCACACTTGGAGAGCTTGGCAAAGAACTGCTGCTCCTCCAAAATGTGCAAGACCGTCTCAATGTGCTGGAGATGCTCCTCCCAAGTCCTGCTGTATATAAGGATATCATCGAAGAAAACCAGCACAAACTTCCTCAGATGATCCCTGAAAATGTGGTTCATACAAGACTGGAAAGTAGCAGGTGCATTGGTCAACCCAAATGGCATGACCAGAAACTCAAAGTGCCCATAATGACACCTGAAAGCAGTCTTGGGAATGTCCTGTTCCCTCATGCGTATCTGATGGTACCCGGATCTCAAATCGATCTTTGAGAAGAAACGTGCTCCTCTCAACTCATCCATCAGCTCGTCGATCCTGGGAATGGGGTACCTATTCTTCAGGGTCTTCTTGTTCAGAGCCCTGTAATCAATGCACATGCGTAATGTACCGTCCTTCTTCTTCACCAGCACTACTGAAGAAGCGAAAGGACTGGTGCTGGGTCGAATGTGCCCAAGGGCCAGCAACTCCTGAATGGCCCGTTCTATCTCATCCCGATAGGCTTTGGGATGCCTATACGGTGTGGTGATCACTGCCTGTATCCCCTGCTCCAGCTCGATCGTGTGCTCAAACCCCCGATCTGGTGGCTGTCCTGGCGGGATGTCTCCAAAAACTACTGCATATCTGTCGAGAAGAGTCTGTAGATCAGGGTGCACCGTCCGTCCTGTATCTACTGCCTCCGAAGCCCGCAACTCTACTGCCCACTCTTTATCTCCCTTGCGGAATGTCGCCTCCATGCTGTGTGCCGATACTGTCTGGGGTGGATATGTGTTCTGCCCTCGTATCTTCTCATGCTTCCCCGTCTTGGGATCATCCCACTCCATCTCTAAGGCCTTCCAATCCGTCGTGACCTTCCCCAGAGTAATCAGCCACTGGACCCCCAATATCACATTGGTGTCCGGGATGTCCACCACAAAGAAGTGATCGGTCAATGTATAGGTGCCCATGGTCACTGATAATTCTGGTACATATCGAGCACATGCCATGGTCTGATCTCCTGGTACCAAAACCGAAAACCCATCAAAGCCCTCCGTCGGTATGCCTCTCCGTGCCACCATCTGGGCATCAATGAAGTTGTGGGTGGCCCCACTGTCGACTAACACTGAAACCCGCTGTCCGCGCAATGTCCCCCGTACGCGCAATGTCAGATACTTGGGGACTCCTCGTAATGCTGCTAGAGCTCCCCCAGTAGGTGCGAATGATGCCCCACCTTCATCGGGTGGTGGAGGTGGTGGTAAGGTACTCTGAGCTGCATAACATCCTCCTGCCTCCTCATCATTCTCCTCATCCTCTTCCCCGCTGCTCTCGGAGAAGACCTCTATGAAATGTGCCTTCCCTGCCGTACATTTGTGTCCCGGTGCCCACGGCTCCTGGCAAGTGAAGCATAATCGCTTCCGCCTCAGCTCTCTCCTGGCCTCATCATCAAACTGTCCTCGTCCAGGATTCGCCTTGGGAGGCGGAACCCTCGTGTCCTTACCCTTAGGCTGGAAAGCCTGTCTCTGTGGATAAGGCGGTCGGGTCCTGGGCAAAACATCCTGTAAGTCTCGAGCCCTATTGATAGCATCCTGTAGTGTAGCCGGTCTGTTTGACCGTACTAGGCCACGTAGTGGCTCTGACAGCCCCTCCACAAACATATAGACCATCCGAGCTGTCGATAAGTCAGGTACCATCACTGAAATCCGCAAGAAATCCGAGATGTATGCTTCTGCACTCCCAGTCTGTTTGAGCTTGGTTAGCTCAGCAAAATGCTGCTCCGGATCCCTCCTGTCGAAACGCTCTACCACTCTCCTGGTAAACTCGGCATATGTCGTCACTGTGGAATGCCCCAGTGTCGCCAATCCATGAAACCACCAATCCTGAGCCTCACCCTCTAAATGTAATGTAGCCATCTTAATGGCCTCTGTCTCTGGCATCTGATTAAGCTGGAAATAGATGTCCAGCTTCTCCACCCAGGACTTTGCCGTAGTCTTCGATGAACCATCAAACATGGGCAAATGGAATCTACTCGCCGCACGGTGGTCATCACGGTGGTACCCTCGGCCCTTATGCTGGTGCTGCTCATGCTCAGGGGGTTTGAGGCCATATCTATACTGGAGATAGCGCTCAAAAGGGAGAGTATCCATGAATCCCTGGCCGAAGCCCTGCCATTCTGTATAAGCGGCTGTCCATTGAGCTGGACTCACCTCTCTCGGGGCTGTCGACCCCTCGTCCTCTACTAGGAAAGTAGGCATGGTGTGTCGTGTGGGTGCTGGATTGACCCTCTGTGCACCTCCCCGCACTCCTGTCTCTGTGTCCTCTGGTGGGAATGTGGGCATAGTGGATCGCTGAGCTGTCACAATGGGAATAGCATCTGGTATGGGGCGAGACATGCCCGACCCTTCTCCGACCTGAAGAATTCTAGGGAGCTCTCTCTGACTGATCTCTATGGCCCGGAGCCTCTGTGACTGCTCCTGCACCATCTGTGATGTCTCCTGCATCCTCTGTGACGCCTCCTGTATGTGACGGAGGACCGCCTCTTTAAACCTCACATCATCCCCTGCCATTGGATTACGCTGCTCTGTCTCTAGATCTGTTTCAGGTGATTCCTGATCAGAGTCACTTCCCTCGTAGGGAAACTTCCCCCTATTCTCAGCTCCTCCGTGCTCTCTCCGGTAAATGTAGGGGTTATCCCCGGGCATCATAGATTGCTAGCACCACAGGCTGAGCCAGATCTATGCTCTGATACCACTGTAATATCCCCAAAGGGAAATAGCCAGTAATACACAGAATATGCCAGACAGATACAGAAAATACAAGGCTGGAACCAAATCATGGAACAAGTACACATAGAATACCAGAAATCTGAGCCATTTTATTAATCTGAAAGTACATAGAGAGGAGTACAAGAAAATCAGAATGAGTGCACCTATCCTTGCCCTAGGCAAGTGGAGGCCCTCTCAGACAAACAATGGCTGCAACAAGGACAGCGTCCTAGCTGGCTGAAGACTGCTCTGAAGGCTGAAGCTGGAATGCACTGGAACTATGAGCTGAAGACTAAAAGATAGCTGACATCAATCCTCCAAACCCTCACCAATGAAAACGCTGTCTCTGCTAGTGACAGCGCAGAAACAGATGGAACACTAGTCACCAAAACCACCAGATGAATGGATCAGCTTCTGAATGTTGGAAAACGCTGTCAAGCCTCTCTCACCCAAGCCTGCTCCTCAGATCAGCATCCTCCTGATGGATCTGCGTCCTGTATACTCAGATCTACTGGATCTGAAGCCTCCAATCCAGATCTGCGTCCTCCTAGATCAGATCTACTGTTACCCCTTCAGATCTATGCTGGATCTGTCAATATCTCTTCAGATCTGCAACCTCCAAGGCTGGATCTGATGTTATCTCTTCAGATCTAAGCTGGATCTGCCAATATCTCCTCAGATCTGCAATCTCCCAAGCTGGATCTAATACTATTTCTTCAGATCTGCACCCTACAGAACTAGATCTGCAAATATCTTTCCAGATCTGTAATCTCCAAGTCTGGATCTATCAATGTACCCTCAGATCTGCGTCCTTCTGACTCCTAGAACAGCGTCCTCCTTCCAAGCCTGAACTGCGTGCTTTCCTCTCCTGGAACAGCGTCCCTCCTTCTCAGATCTGGACTGCGTCCTCCCTGAAACAGCGTCCTCTCTCTCCAAGGCTGATCAGCGTCCTCTTCCTCCTGGAACAGCGTCCCTCCTTCTCAGATCTACGCAGCCACAAGAGGGCTTCTTCCTCTCCAAATCTCCACCTGAAAATGCTACCAATTCCCCCTGAAACTGAAGGGTGCTACTCAGAAAATAACCTTACTAGGGCGGGCACTCGAAGTCCCCCGAAGCTAAGGGTGAAACCAGAAATAACCTTACCAGGGCAGGCACTCGAAGTCCCCCGAGGCTAAGGGTGAGATCTCCGATCGGAGACACTCGGTTACACTAAACAGTGCTGCAGACCGACTAAACCACCGGCGTGCTAAGCAGACAGAAGTCTAGCTCTCAATATCAATATAAAATCATCCATGTCCAAATGAGGTGAGAACCCCTCCTTTTATAATGCCAAACTCCCTCCAAAACTTAACTGCGTCCTTACTCTCCTTTGACCTGCGCAGTTAACCTTGGGTCAGTCTGATGCCTCCCCATCATACTCATGTGGACCCCCAAGGCCCCCTCTCTAAGTTATAACGTCAATCAACTAGGAAAAGAACACTTTATTTATAAAGTGAGGTGACTAAAGTGAGGTGACCCCTCTTATTTCTCACTTTATTTATTATTTCTAGCTAAAGCGGCAAAATAAAGCAAAATTGAAATATTCCAATTAGCAAAGCTAATTGGGAATATTACAGTATCCCTCATGTACCTCTGGATCTGTGTGAGGTTTGATCCTAGCCCCACCTCCAGGTGCAGGTTGGCCCAACCAAGATGGAGAGTAGTATTTTGGCATAAGGATATATGCCAAGGCATGTAGTGGAACATTAAGTTTATTCCACCGTGCACACACACAGTGGTGAATCATTGCATACAAGTTGGAATAATTTTCCTTAACAACATCTTTTATCTGCCCCAACATACTATCCATCTGCTCATACACCTCCCCAATCACTGATTTATTTGTATCTAAAAAACGAATCATGTGATAAATGGGCTTGGTGAAATTCAAAATTTCCCTCACACGTGCCCAAAACAAAGCTTCAAGGGCGGTCTCCTCCATATGTTCAAAACCTTGCCTGTCAACTATTGTTGTTGCCCTGTCCCTTAATACCTGCCAGTGTGGACTTGATACCATGGCTGCAATGACTCTCTTACCTTCAAAAGGCGCCTGAAGGTGAGGTAATAGCTAGCAAATCTAGTCTTTGCTATCTTCAACAACTCCAATTTTGAGTGAGAACAGAAAAGCCCATGGGTATTGCTATGATTTGTAATAAATTTTATCATTTTTTTACCTCTCTTGTACAAATCACCAAGCCATTTGTATTGAGGTTGTTTTTTTTAATGATATCATGCATCAAAATGTTCATTGTGTGAACCAAACACCTAGACCAAAATATGTTGGGGTATTTATTCTCAATAATTGCTCCCGCTGCCTTACAATTAGCAACATTATCAGTGATGACTTGGATGACATTGTATGGCCCAATACTTTCAATTGTTTCAAGTAATGGTTCTATAATGTTAATGTCGGCCTTGAATTTGTCTGAATAGTCATATGTTGAAAGGAATATTGCACCACTAACAGACACAGCCAGAACACTTATCAATGGCTTTCCTTTTACATTGGTCCATCCATCAAATACAATGGACACCCCATGCTCATTCAAAGAATTTGTCATTCTAACCAAAGAATTACTTATTTTAGCTTTTTCATGATCAATTCCCACGGTTTGGACCTTGTCAAACCCAGGGCTCCTGTATCCTTTGAGGGCATCATTAATGGCAGAAACCATTTCATGTCAATAAGGTGAGCGAAGAACATTGAATGGCACCCCACATGCATAGAGAAACTGGAAAATTTTTTAATCCACATCATTCCTACACCCTTTGTCAAGGAAATCGGATATGGTTCTACGCCTTAAGGAGATGTTTGGTCCAGGTGTGCCTCCATATCCATTGCCATGGGTGGAATTTGATGGACTTCTTTGTCCATGATGCGATGGACCTGATGGTGCATAAGAATCAATGGAACCCCTAGATCTTTTAGATCTATGTAGGGCAGCCTCCTCTTCCTTTCTGTATTTCTCTCTCTCTGTTGCTGGCACACTTAACAAATTTTGATTCCTAGATTTTTCTCTCCATCCCCTGGCATTTTCCCACAAAGGTGCCTTCTGGCATGGGTGTATGAACCTGTGTATTCTTTATTGCAATGGGGGCAAATAAATTTAGTGGTTCCACCACCTTTCCCTCCTTCCTGCCTCTAAACATATTTCCACAATGGTGTTTGGCTTTGGTCTTGTTTAGTCGGGGTCTTTGTGTCCTCATGTTCTCCACTCTCCCCTTCCTCTTCAACATTCTCCTCTTCAGGATTTTCATCAAATCCACTATAATCCACTTCTTCATCCTCCTCTTCTCTAATGGGCCTCTTTCTTCTACTCTCCAACACCATTATTACAAAGAAAGGAACCAACATGAAGAAAATCCCTAGCCATATAGCCATGATGTTTCGAGTTTCAAGTTTCAAGTTTCTAGCCTAAAAAAAAATGGAGGAATGCCAAATGGGAATAGGAAATGCAACATAGAAAAAAACAATTCAATTTTTCACTTTTCAACACACTAAAATGCAACATTGAGAAAAAAAATCAAGTTTTCATTTTTGAACAACTTAAAAAAGCAATATAGAAAACAAAAAACTAGATGAGAAGTCCTACCTCTTTGTCCTGAGTCTTGACTCCTTCAATCCTCCTCTTGCTCTCTTGCAGCTTGCTCCTTGCTCTCTCCTTCTCTACTTGCTCTCTCCTTGCTCTCCTTCTCTCCTTGCTCTCAAACTCTCAAGCTCTCTCTCTTTCTCTCAAACTAACAACGATAACAAACAAATGAGGGGGAGGGCTTTTATTTACCCAACTGCCCCTCCGTCCCAAAAAAATTTGGAAAATTAGCCGCACTTTTCTTTTCCACGCCGGGGAGCGTTTTTTTATGCTAGGGAGCGTTCGGGAGCAAATGCTCCCCGACTGCTCCCTCCATTTAAAAAATGCTTATGAATCGTCTTTTAAATGGAGGGAGCGCTCGGGGAGCGTTTGCTCCCAAGCGCTCCCTGAAAAGCTCCTGAGAAAACAGGGAGCGTTTATTCAAGCTCGGGAGCGCGAGTGTTTTCGGGAGCACGCTCCCGAACAGAGCGCGTTTTGGGAGCAGGATCAGGGGGGACGATTCCCAGCGACCTTGGTATAACTTAATCAAGTAGGGGAAGTAAACCATGATACTACAGTACGACTTATGCATAACTGTATTCAGGAATTTTCACATGGTATCAGAGCAATAGCAGATCAAGCCGAATCTCCAGCAAATCAGCTGAAGAATATTTTTCTGCAAGACAGCAATATAAGCAACAGAGATCCAGAAGGGGCAGCTTGGCAGCAGGAGGACGCAGACCCAGGAAGGGGTAGCGCTACAGCTACAAAAGGCCATCAGGGTTACGCAGATCCTTCCCAGACCAACGTAAGGACCGCGTCACCCAGTCTGGGGTTACGCAGTCCAATTCTGAGCAGCATTGAGGCTACGCTGGGCCAATCGGTGGGACGTAGTCCAGTCAGTTTTCCTGTTGCAGAGAAGTTTTGCCAAGATCCGAAAGCAGTGCTAGTGTGGTGGAGATTATGCCGGTGCAGAATTGTGCCTAGATAAGTCAACAAAGAGCGAGAGAAAGACAGTCCTCAGCAGATCTGAGATTCGATCAGGAGGGTGATCGAAGAGTATTGTCCAATTGTGTTTGGTTGAAGATATCCAGGACAGATATCAGTTGTCGAAGGGAGCAATTACAATAGAAGGTTTCTAAATGACCAAGAAACCCAGATCCAACGTTTTCTGTTGAGTATTGCAACAGAAAGAGGGAGAGGAGTATTTGTTCTGACAGATCTGAGCAAATGGCGCGATATGGACTAAGAGATCAGGATAGGTTGGATGGCATGTCCAACTTCGTTATTTGGAGGGCCAGAATCCTGTCAGTTCTGGATGACTATGGCCTCAAAGATCATGCAAATAAAGTCCTAGTTGTGCCAACCGATGCAGATCCTCTAAATAAGTACGAAGAAAATCAAGCAAGTACTAAGCGTTTGATAATGGACAGAGTCAAAGACCACGTCGTGTCTCATATTGCCGGCAAATGAGATGTGGGTAGCATTGGACACGATGTATCAGGGAGACTACGTCCAAAGAAGGATGCTTCTGGAGAATCAGATGCAGTTGTTCCAAATGATGAAGGGTGAGGAGATAGATCCATTCCTCTTCAAACTTCAGACTATCGGAGATCAACTGATTTCCAGGGGTGCAAATCCAAATGAGGGGCTCCTAGTGAGGACTGCCTTAAATGCAGTCTCGGAAGAATGGGAAACATTTGTCCAAAGCATTTTGGGCAGGGCAGTGTTACCATCATGGGCAGACATTGTTGAGATTTTGTGTATTTGGGGTAGCATCAGTTGTGCTCTAGGTCCCAAATTTTGAGGAAGGACTAGAGTTCACCTGATCTACAAAACCCAGAAATGGATTTGGGAAATTTCATCTAGTTTAGGAGATATTAAATTAATTAATTATTTTAATGTATTTCCTAAGTTAAAACTTAGGAAAATAAAATAATTAAAGTGAATTTAATTAAACATGTGATGAAATTGTCTTAAGTCACACGGATCAAGCTTTCTTTTAATCTTTAGCCATTGATTAAAGATTTAATCTTGGCCATTGATTTGTCATCGAGAAAAGTATAAAGGAAAGGCTTGGGGTCATTTGTAAGACACACAGAGGCAGAGCACTGAAGCTAAGCTGAGATTCTAGGGCGGGGTTGCTAAGAATTCTCAAGTGTTTCAGTTGCAAAGAGGGGAATTTAGGCCAAGGGGATGATCTGATCCCGGGTTCTAGAATACACAAGAAGCAGAGAAGAGATCAGGAAAGATAGCGCAGAGAAAGGCAGCAGCAGATGGCAGCAGCAGCAAGGACAGCGTGATTTTCAGGAAGCCCTTCAAGGGTTACGCAGAGACCCTTAGGGGCAGCGTAGAGACTGCGTCACCCAGTCTGAGGTAACGCAATCCCTTCCAATGACAGCGCTGAGTATTTGGAAGCTAGCCGAGGCTAACGCAGTGTCTTTCAGGGGCAGATCTAGGGTTTCTAGGCCTAGACCTGGTTGAGTTATGTAAATCCTGTTTGAGGGTGTGGATCAGTCAGTATTGTTGGTCTTAGATCAGCCAGGTGCTGCAGATCTAGAGTTTTCTGGAACCCAGAGTTGTGTATTCAGAAATATTCTTAATAATAGAGCCCTCCAGTAGCCAGAGACCGATTTTCCCACATTGGGTTTTTCCAGGGACAGTTTGTCCAGAAATAACTGTGTCACTTTGTCTATGCGTGCATGTGCTTATTCTAGATCTGAATTGGTAGAGATCTGTTATGTGTTTTGCTTTGATGTTAACTTGAATTTATTCAGTTGATAACTTGTATAAGTAGGAGAAGCTTAACTGGATTAACAGAAATAATTTATGCATAAGAATTAAGATTCAGAAATTTCTACATGGGATCAGAGCGATTGCAGATCTAGAAGGGTCACCAGCTAAAGCATCTGAAGGATCTAGCTGCAGAAAGCATCTAGAAAGGCATCAAAAAAGCAAATCTGAAGGGACAGCGCAGTTTTCAGGAGGAGATTCACGCAGAGGAAAGGGTGACGTTGTCCAGTGTTGTGTCCTAGCAAGCCCACGCAATTACTGCGCAAAGGCAGCTCAGAAACAGCACTGGTTGGGTGTGAAGCCAGCCATTGTGATTCAGATTTGAATCTGTCAGATCCAAAAAAGTCTGCAAAAAAGTTGCAGAAATTCAGAAGAGCTGGTGGGGTTAAACTTCTGAAGTTTTCAGATTTTTAACCTTAGCACAAGGGACAAAGTTTGGGAAGAGATCAGCTTCTTAGAGAGTTTCTTGCCAAAGGAAACTTGCAGTTTGTTCAGAGGATCAAAGAAGAAGTTGAATCATAGTTGATTTGGTAGATTTCCAAGGAGAGAAATCAAGTGTCAGAGGGAGCAAAGGGTTCCCAGTTCGAAAAGGACCCTAGATCCAAGATCTCTAGCATAGAGAAAAGGAGCTCCGACACATTCTGCGCAAATGGCTCCTCATGGAGTGTGTGATCAGGATAGGCTAGAGGGCCTCTCAAACTTTTCGATATGGAAAGCTAGGATCCTAATTGTCCTAGAGGCATATGGTCTAAGAGACCATGCAAAGCAGACCCTGGCCACACCAACAGATGCAGATCTCCTACGAAAGCATAGAGAAGCTGATGGGCATGCCAAGCAGCTGATAATGGACAGTATCAAGGACCATATTGTACCACACACAGCTGAGAAGAGGACAGCTAATGAGATGTGAAAGGCCTTGACTTCCCTATATGAGGGAAAATTAGTCCAAAGAAAGATGTTGTTGGAGGCCCAAACGAGGTCATTCGTGATGACCAAGGGAGAAGACATCGAGCATTTCCTCTTCAGATTGCATTCAATCAGAGATCAGTTGACTGCAACGGGTGCAACCGTAGATGATACAGTGATAGTCAGGACTGCCCTCAATGCAATCACGGATGAGTGGGAAACCTTTGTCCAAAGTATCTTGGGCAGAGCAGACCTCCCAGATTGGGACAGCTTGTGGTCAATCCTGCGGCAAGAAGAACTATGAAGGTTCACCAAGAAGCAGCACAGCCCTGCGTTGAGAAAAGTAAAGAAGGAAGAGGAGGCAGATGCAGCCTTGGCATCAAAGAAGCAGTCGAAGAAGAAGAAGGATCTTTCTAAGATCAAGTGCTTCCAGTGTGGCGAAATGGGACATTTTGCCAGCCATTGTCCAGAAAAGAAGAATGACAGGGAAGCATCTTCTTCCAAAGCAGCAGTGGCAGATGATGGGTCCGAAGATGATGTAGCCATGAGCACTCATGAACCACAGAGGTGGGATGACATGGACATGTAGAGGAGCTACATGGAAGTAAGGCGGGATCCTTGAGCAACTCATCTCTTGGATCACAAGCAAGCTACGACAACCTTAAGATAGTAGCGAGACAAGTAGAGCAGTGGGTGCATAGATCACAGATAAGGCATAAGCAGAGGCAGATCTGGAGGCTGGGATGAGCAGCGCAGAGCATAGCAGCAGCAGCGCAGAGGCTGATGTGACTTCAGCAGCGCAGTGCAGTACTGCTTACACAGTTCAGAGCAGCAGCAGCGCGGAGAGCTTCAAAGGGACAGCACAGTGCAGCAGCAGCGTGATAGCTTTCAGCACAAGGAGCTGATGTGACTTCAATAGTGCAGAGGGAGTCTGATTACGCAGCCAGCGCTGTAGCTGTGCATCGTTCTTTAGATGCCAACACAGATCTGTAGCCTATGGTGCTTCAGTAATGAGGATGCAGCCCATTTGACTTGTTTGTCAATGATTGGGCAGGAGATTCAATTGTTTGTCTCAACAACTGAAGTTGCAGTGCAGCAGATCAATAGTGGCAGTGCTATGAGCAGCACAGATGCAGCATATTGAGAGGGAGATGTAGTACAGTGGTTGCAGTGGCAGTGGCAGAGTCATGGGCAGCAGTACAGAATGGCAACTACAATGCAGAGTTGAGTGGCAGGAGGCCAAGCTTCACCAGCACAGAACCAATGCCCAAAATCATGTAATGCATAAGTGTGATGTATTGCTAGAGCACACCCTTGATGCTAAGAGGGAGTGTTGAGATTTTGTGTATTTGGGGTAGCATCAGTTGTGCTATAGGTCCGAAATTTTGAGGAAGGACTAGAGTTCACTTGATCTACAAGACCCAGAAATGGATTTGGGAAATTTCATCTAGTTTAGGAGATATTAAATTAATTAATTATTTTAATGTATTTCCTAAGTTAAAACTTAGGAAAATAAAATAATTAAAGTGAATTTAATTAAACATGTGATGAAATTGTCTTAAGTCACACGAATCAAGCTTCCTTTTAATCTTAGCCATTGATTAAAGATTTAATCTTGGTCGTTGATTTGTCAACGAGAAAAGTATAAAGGAAAGGCTTGGGGTCATTTGTAAGACACACAGAGGCAAAGCACTAAAGCTAAGCTGAGATTCTAGGGTGGGGTTGCTAAGAATTCTCAAGTGTTTCAGTTGCAGAGAGGGGAATTTAGACCAAGGGGATGATCTAGTCCCGAGGTCTAGAATGCACAAGAAGCAGAGAAGAGATCAGGAAAGACAGCGCAGAGGAAAGCAGCAGCAGCAAGGACAGCGTGATTTTCAGGAAGCCCTTCAGGGGTTACGCAGAGACCCTTAGGGGCAGCGTAGAGACTGCGTCACCCAGTGTGGGGTAATGCAGTCCCTTCCAGTGACAATGCTGAGCATTTGGAGGCTAGCCGAGGTTGACGCAGTGTCTTTCAGGGGCAGATCTGGGGTTTCTAGGCCTAGATCTGGCTGAGTTCTGTAAATCCTGTTTGAGGGTGTGGATCAGTCAATATTGTTGGTCTTAGATCAGCCAAGTGCTGCAGATCTAGAGTTTTCTCTGTAGGGTTTTTCAGATCTGGAACCCAAAGTTGTGTATTCAGAAATATTCTTAATAATAGAGCCCTCCAGCAGCCAGAGACCGGTTTTCCCACATTGGGTTTTCCCGAGAATAGTTTGTCCAGAAATAAATGTCACTTTGTCTATGTGTGCATGTGCTTATTCTAGATCTGAATTGGTAGAGATCTATTATGTGTTTTGCTTTGATGTTAACTTGAATTTATTCAGTTGATAACTTGTATAAGTAGGAGAAGCTTAACCGGATTAACAAAAATAATCTCTGCATAAGATTTAAGATTCAAAAATTTCTACAGACATGTGGGCAATCCTTCGTCAGGAGGAAATCAGGAGAATCACCAAGACGCAAAGCAACGGAAGCGAATCAGCCAGAGTGAAGAAAGAAGAGGAGGATGATGCAGCCCTTGCATCAAAGAAACAGAAGCAGCAAGGGAAGAAGAATAGGGACCTATCCAAGGTCCGATGCTTTAACTGTGGAAAACTTGGACACTTCGCCAGCACTTGTCCTAAGAAGAAGGACAAAATATCTTTTGAATCCAAGGTTCCAGCAGCAAAGGATGATGGCTCTGATGATGATGCAGCCATGAGTGCTCATGTGCCTCGAGAGAAGAGGTGGGGTGACATGGATCTGTAGGATCAATATGGCAAGATCCTTGAGTCAGCGCTACTCTTGGATCACATACGAGCTACGGGAGCCGTAAGACAGTAGCGAGATAAGTCAGGAGATGGTTGCAGAAGGTCACAGTGAAGCAGAGGGGAGTGTTGAAGAGCTGAAGAGGGAGCAACGCAGTGCAGAGGCAGCAGCAGCGTAGAGGCAGCAGCGCAGAGGTTGATGGGACTTCAGCAGCGCAGAGAGGCAGTGCTCACGCAGTGTAGAGTTGTAGCAGCGCAGTGACTTCAAGAGGTCAGCGTAAATCAGCAGCCAAGGTAGCTTCAGTGATGGGATGCAGCCTGACTTGTTTGTCAATGATTGGGCAGGAGTCCTTCAGTTGCTTACTTCTCAGCAACTGAGTTGCAGTGCAGCAATTAGCAGTGCAGTGATATCGGCAGCATGATGTAGCAATTTGAGAGGGAGCTGCAATACAGATGTGGCAGTGTCAGTGGCAGTGACATGGGCAACAATACAGAGAGCAGCAGCACAGTGGATGGAGGGAAGTAGGCCAGGCATCAACAGCGCAGAGACCAATACCAAGATCTTGCGAAACATGGTGTGGATGTATTGCTAGAGCATAATCTGTGCTAAGAGGGAGTGTTCAGATTTTGTGTAGTTGGGGTAGCATCGGGTGTGCTCTAGCCCTGAAACTTTGTGTAGGGGCTACGAAACACATCACCTCCAAAACCCAGAAAGCGTTTGGAGAAATTTCATCTGGTGTTGAAGTTATTCTAATAATTAATTATATTATTTTAATGTGATCCCTAAGTCTAAACTTAGGGAAATTAAATAATTAAAGCGAATTAATTAACACGTGCTGAAATGTTCTAAGTGAAGCAGATCAAGCAGTCTTTTAATCTCAGTCGTTGATGAGTGATTAATCACAGTCGTTGATGTGTTCAAAGAAAAAGTATAAGAGAAAGGCTTGAGAGTCAGTTGGACACACACACACTCACAGGCAAAGCTGAGAAACTAAGTTGGAATTCTAGGGCAGGGTTTGCTAAGAATTTCCAGAGGAGTTTTCTGCAACGAGGGGTAGTATTGGCTCAGGGCATGATCTGATCCCGAAGCCAAGAGTCAACAAGAGGCAGAGTAGCAGCTTTCAGGGACAGCGCAAAGGAACAAGGGCAGCAGTAGCAGCTACGCAGCAGCTGCACGGCGAAGAGGCTTCAGCCTCTACGCAGGCCCAGGAGGGGCAGCGCTGCAGCTTCAAAGGGCTTCCAAAGTTATGCAGAGGACTCCAGAGGCAGCATAAGGACTGCGTCACCCACTCTGGAGTTACACAGTCCCCTTTTGAGCAGTGCAGGGGCACGCAGAGCCTAGCAGGGCTGACGTTGGGGCTTCAGGGGCATCGTTGGGGTCTCTAGGGCCAGAATCAGGCTGATTCTTGTAAGTCTCGTTTGAGGGTATGGATCAGTGAGAATATTGCTCTCAGAATAGCAGGTTAGCTGCAAATCTACTTTTTCTCTGTTGGGTTAACCAGATTTGGTGCCCAGATTTGTTGTACTCAGAATCTACTTAATAATAATAAACCCTCATATCTATTGCACCGGTTTTCCCGCATTGGGTTCTTCTGAAGACTTATGTCCAAAAATCAGTGTGTCACTTTGTTTAAATGAGCGTAATATTCAGTAAATGATCTGCATGTGTAGACTGTTAGTTGTAGGAATTTACAGGGTAAGTTTCGTAGATCAAAAACCAAAGGTCACCGCTCACAAACAGATCACAAATCAGTACACCAGTATTATCACGTCGCTAAAACCCTCAAAGAGGGAAACGGTCCACGACCTAAGCCAACGCGGCCACTTCAGGCAATTTATTAATATAAAAGAAAAGTTACATATGTTTCTCTCATAAATGGTTACCGGACAAATTATCCTCCATGCTCTTTAAAAAGAGATCATGGACCAATCAAGTGTTAAGCCACGGATCAAGTGTCGTTAATACCATGGAGAGAGTGAACCGTCGGATCACTACAAATCGTGACCGTCGGATTATAAGTTACAAATGTACATAGTAAAGAAACACACTTTACCTAACTCTACACTAGACTAAGTTATTCTTAACTATTTCCAATGTGTCGGAATATCCTAACAGTTGTCTCATTTATTTTTCAATTCTTGATTTGTATATTGGTCTAAGCTGCAGTGTATTTACATTAATATTTTACTGCAGTGTATATTGGTCTAGGCTGCAGTAGGATTTCTGGTTTAGATTAAGAAATTTTCACATTTTGCCTGCTGCTGCTCTAGAAAAGATCCTCCCGACCTTTTAGAGCCTATCCCCCCTTAATGATAACTTTCTAGAACTCCAAGCATGGATCAAAGTTTGGTAAACTTCGCTTCTGTGAGAGCCTTTGTAAAGATATCAGCTACTTGATCATTGGTTGGACAATACTGCACTTCAAGAACATGATCATGAATGAGCTTTCCGATGAAGTGTATGTGGAGCTCAATGTGTTTCATACGTTGATGCTGAACTAGATCTTTACATAGCTGAATGGCACTCTGATTATCACACCAAAGTGTAGTTGGATGTTGTTGATGAAGACCAAATTCAGACAGGATCTGACAAAGCCACACGACGTCCTTGTTGGCTTCAACTGCACCACGATACTCTACTTCGGCCGAAGAAAGAGAGATGGCACTTTGTTTCTTACAAGACCAAGTAATAGGTCCTGAACCAAGAGTGAATACATATCCTGCAGTAGACTTTCGATCATCAAGGTCACCAGCCCAATCAAAATCAGTGAAACCAATCAACAATGGAGATGCCCCTGCACTATAATGAATCTCGAACTGAATTGTACCTCGAATATATCGAAGTATTCTTTTAGCTGCTTTCTAGTGACTTTCATGAGGTTGGTGCGTAAACCGAGCAACAAGACCAACGGCAAAGGAAAGGTCAGGACAGGTATGGGTTAGATACAAAAGTTTACCAACAAGTTGACGGTATAAGGTAGCATCAACTTCAGGAGTAGTACAAGTGACTGAAAGCTTGACTCCACACTGAAAGGGACAAGGTGTTGGCTTACAATCTTCCATGTGAAAGTGGCGTAGAAGATCACAGGCATACTTTGACTGAGAAAGGGTAATACCTTCTTTGGATTGCAAGACTTGAAGACCAAGGAAATAATGCAAGTGTCCTAAGTCTATAATTTCAAACTTCTTTTTCAGGCTAGACTTCACATGGTTTATATGGTTGGGATCACTACTAGCAAGGATAAGATCATAAACATAATGAACAAGGATGGTGAAGGACTTACCCACTTTCTTGGTGTAGACAGTGCTGTCAGAATGACACCTAGAAAAGCCATTATCTAATAGCAATATATCCATTTTGGCATACCAAGCCTGAGGAGCTTGTTTGAGACCATAGAGAGACTTCCAAAGGCGACAAACAAGGCTGAAGTCGTTTTGGATAAAGCCAGGGGGGTGTTCCATGTAGATTTCTTCATGCAAATCTCCATGTAAGAAGGCGGATTTAACATCCATTTGATGGACTTCCCATTTAAAGGAGGCAGCAAGGGAAAGAACAAGGCGGATAGAATTCATTTTGACAACGGGGGAGAAGGTTTCAGTATAGTCAATGCCTTCAACTTGTGAAAATCCTTTAGCGACAAGATGAGCTTTATGTCTATCCACTTTTCCATCTAGTCCAAACTTTGTTTTGTAAACCCATCTGCATCTGACAAGTTTTCTTCCTTTTGGAAGAGGAACAAGATCCCAAGTATCGTTCGCCAATAAGGAACGATATTCTTCATTCACAGCTTCATCCCAATCTGGATGACCGGAAGCTTCTTCAAAGGTGTCTGGATCAGGATTTTCTGGAACTTGAGACAATAAGGAAAAGGCTCTTTGGAACTGAGAACGTGTACGTCGTCAATCTACAGGGTCACCTACAAGAGAACCTATTGCATCCCGAGTAGAGAGGACCCATCCTGGAAGCTGTAGAGTAAAAGGAATAATTTCAAGAGGTGGAGGAGGATTGTCATCGTCACTGTCATCATCTGAACTAGAAGGAAGGCTATTCAAAATAGAAGAAAGAGAGAGAGGTGACACATATGCTGAATCACGCTCGCAGGCCAAAGGTGGCACATCCATCGAACTAGGCTCGCAAGCCAATATATTTTCATCAAATTTTACATCTCTTCTAATGATTATATTTTTGGATTTTGGTTGAAGAAGTCTATATCCTTTGACATCTTCAGAATATCCAACAAAAATGCATTTTTCACTCTTTCTAAGGCTTTATGTTTCACATCTGGAATATGGGCCCAAGCATCACTTCCAAAAACACGAAAGTGACTTACATCTGGTTTGATTGAGCTCCAAGCTTCTTCTAGAGTTATATTCTTTAAAACCTTAATAGGAGTGCGATTTATTATGTAATTGGCACAGTTAATTGCTTCTGCCCAAAACTTGAGATTAAGTCCTTTAGATTGAAGCATACAATTAGCCATTTCTTTTAAGGTGCGATTATTGCTTTCAGCTACACCATTTTGTTGTGGAGTATATGGAACAATATGTTACAATTGAATGCCATGGTCAGTGCAAAAGTTGATAAATTTGTTGTTAACATATTCTCCTCCATTGTCTGATCTTATCTTGAGAATTTGATGTCCAGATTGTTTCTCAACAAAGGCCTTAAAGGCCAAGAACATGTTAAAAACTTCACTCTTGAGTTTTAAGAAGTATACCGAAGTGCGTCTGGAAAAATCATCAATGAAAGTTACGAAGTAATTGCAACCAGAGAAAGAAACAAACCAGAAGTGGACCACATAAATCACTGTGCACAAGCTGCAAAGGGGCTGAAGCGTGCCAAGAGGCACGTTTGTCAAAACTATCTCGATGATGTTTTCCAAGTACACATCCAAAGCAAACACCATCTCGGCAAGATACCATAGGAAGACCCGTCACCATATTTTCTTTACATAGAGTTTGAAGAGAGCGATAGTTTAAGTGACCAAATCGCTCCTGCCACAATTTGCTCACTTCATCATTATGAGCAACAAAAACAGAGGGAAGACATGATGACCCAAAGTTGTCAAACTTATACAACCTTGTGGAATCACAGCAATTCCAGTAGCTAAAATATGTCTAGGATCTTTGAGGTCCTTGATTACAACATCATGAGGTGAGAATTCTACTATTTTCCCTTCACCTGAATGAATTGTCTAATAAACAGATAGAAGGTTGCATGACAAGGTAGGAACACATAGTACATCATTAAACTGACCATTATCTAGATGAATGGTGCCAGATCCTACAACACTAAGAGATCTATCATCACCAACATAAATATGTTTGGTGTTACAATCATTTAAAGAAGAAAACATGGCTTTATTTTTGGCCATGTGGTAAGTATGTTAAAATTGGACAACTAGGTCCAAACTCCGGGTTGTGCTGCTCAGATGACGATCCCAATATTTTTATTGGATTCCTCTTTCGGAGAGGTGTAAGATTGATCTAAAGATCATCTCGATCGAATGAGCAGAACATGTACTTTGAATTTATTCCACTTATGTGCTAGGTCGGCCTGGTATAAAATATAGACTTAAATGTCTTAAAGGACGTGTCACACACCCCCAAAGATTCCTATATATTGGAGAGACTTAGAGTTCATTTGACACACATTGTAGTGGAGGAATTCTCTCTCTCTGGACAGCATTGGAGCTGTGATATATATACGGACTGTTCTTTGTTTGGGTTGTTCTGGGTTATATGTGTGACACGCTTGGCAGAATGACCTATTGGAGACTTTGCTGGTTGAAGCATCCTGCTGATCGCCGTAACGCCACCATTTCCTATCTCTATTTCGGCTTGTCTTCTATTGATCTGTTAGTATGTTCTATCTTCCTCAGTATTGTGCCCTAATCTGAAATGGCATAGAACATTAGCTTAAATTAACATGGTATCAGAGCTAGGACAAGACAACGCCCAACTTATGTCAAGGATCTAAGGCAGCAATATGAGGGCTATTCTAAGGGAAAATAAGGGTGCCATTAAAGCTGTGTCTTAGGCCGCAGGCCATACCACTAGAGAAACAATAGCGTAGAAACTGAAGGGCAGCATACGGATGGACAACACATGCATTCCATCACCATTTTTTCACTCACACAGTCCTCGGCTCAGGCAGGTACAGGCAGGCAGTCAACAAACACGGAATCATTGAAACTAAGTCAACGCCCTTGCTCATCACTGACCTTTCGGCATACTGAAATGCTTCCGCTGGCACAAATCTTATCACGTGCGGTTAAATTGAAATCACATGAACGTACATGTCAGATCTGGTGGAATTTAATCCCAAGTATGTTGTCGGCGTAATGAATTTATGGAGTCTTGACGATATATATGAAATGAATACTTGCAACCTACCGGCATTCAGATCACGCCTATACTCCCCCAAATTTGCGATTAAATCAAGTGGTCTGGTAAATCGATATGGTTGAGAATTTAATTATTTTTTTTCTCTCTCCCGTTCAGTCGTGTAGCACTTTTCAAGTTGAAAGCTTCCACAGAAAGTTCAAATGAACAAAAATTATGTGCGACCGCAATCCCTCTTTCGCAATATGCAATCTTGTTAATCATAGCGTGGCTCGGAACACCACGTCCGAGGTTTGATTTCTTTTGCGTCAACTTTCGTGGGCTAATGGCATGTCCAACTATGATGGAGATCGATGACGAAGCCATCGTCCATCGTCCAGGGCTTGGACGCGGGCGATACAGGGAGAGACATTAAAGTTTATAGGTACTTCGGGCAATCGATCCTGTGGTTTGTACACTGTGGCAACCTCAGACTTGTGATTATTAAGATCATACTACAGCAACCCGAGTTTGAATCTGGGTAATTGAAACTCGTAAAAATTGATGCAACCCCATCCTCAACTGGTATACAGTATTCACAGTCCAATAATACTCGGACCTGTAAGTATATTACAGTCACCTGCTTAAAGCTTGGTCTAATAGTCACCTCTTTGGAGAAACTGTACACCTCACCTCAGATTTGTTAAACCTTGGAGTTGCGGCTGTATTACACCCCCGGACCTGTGTTGGACAAGCTGCAGTATAGCTCGGACAGCAGTCAAAGTTTAGACCTCGGACCTGTATTTGTTGGAGCTCGGACAACCGTCAAAGCTTCAAGCTCAGACCTATAATCACAAGCCTGAAAACTTCGGAGCTGACGCTAGAAACATCTAGAGGCTTGGACCTGTTGCTGAATTCGACCTCTGTTTGGGCAAATTTTCCTTATCTATCTTGGATCACTGAATTGTTGTCAGAGATGTTTTTTTTTAAAAGCCACTACAGCAGCTCGAAATTGTAGTCCTATGAAGGAGCTTCATAAAATAGTTTGGTTCTGTTGAGGAATACCTTTGTTGCATTGTGGATTGGTGGGGAAACAACATTAACGCAGACTTTGGTATTGAAGCATTTAAAAAAAAAAAAAAAAAAAAACAGATTTGCCAACAAAGACGTCACAGTTAGGCCGAGAAGGAAGAGTTCAAGGAATAAAACCCTCAGACTCAAACATAGGAGCTATAACCTCAGTTTTGTGGATCAGATCTATTACAGTGACAGTCTAGCATAATACTATTGAACTATGGGTCAGGGTGTTGGTTGAGCTACATCAAATTCTGAGCATCAACTGTCATTCAAATTCAAACCTGCAGTGCATTAAATTATTTTTTTGTTAAGATAGCTACAACATTTGGAGCATTTTGATAAGTGAAGCTTTGGACTGAATCTTTTGGATACCTGAAGTATAAAGCTACAGGACTTCAGACTTTTACAACCCCGGACCAAGCTTTAGCTCTTGGGAGTGTCCTTATAATCTGAAACTCACACTGTCTAGTGGAGCTCAATCACCTACTCAGATCTGTGATTGGCGATTTCTGTTTAAAATCACAAATAGAGAACATACATTGATTTCCCAAGGAAATGCCCTCAGATTTCTATGTGGGGATTGCTGTAGTCCCCGAACTGCAGAAGAAGGGTCGACTAGACCCCATGGAGTGGCTCTTGCCACAATTAGGTTCTCTGCTTTGGTCCGTGATCTCTTTGAATTTGCAATTACTGGTCAGATACTTGAAGAACTAAGCCAGCATGTAGAGCCATCAAGGAAAGCACAGGCTAACTGGGTCCACTTTGAGAAGCGGTTTCTAGTGAAATTACACAGAATGCTAACAGGAACAAGATAGCATTGAGGTATCTGTCTGCTGGACATTTGACTTTTATGCAAGTTTAACAGGAAGGCAGAATAAATGTTCCCGGCAGGAAGCAAATCAGGCTCATCAGGAGGAGTTATACCCTCAGTTTTGGTACCCACACACTTTGTTTGGCCACATGGAGGTCACCATGTCTTTCTTGTTGGATCTTTCACAAGATTGCAGGTGGTTATCACATATGTTTTTTGACTGTGTGCTCACTAATCCTGGGTTGGCTACACGTCTGAGGCAGCCTTAGATCAGTCAACCATTCACTGCAAATGGGCAGATCTGGAAGCAAAATACAATGACAGATGTTGTAGATGAACACCTCAAGTGCAGAATAAAAGGCAGATTGGATCCCTAGTTCAGTAAAGAAAGTCTTAGAGGAAGCTACAACAGATCTCCACAAAACATTAGGTAATTGCTGTAAGCTTGAAATCTTCAGCACTGTTAATGATGAAGAAAACAGTGATGCAAGTTCAGAAGGTATTTTTGTAACTGCCATTTTGAGGAGCTAAATCTGTGAGTCTATGTCACTGTCATTATGACAGTGACATAGACAGACACCCATGTCTACGAGATTCATTGTAACAGTAAGCTTGTGACAGTATCAACTTGAAGTGTGAATTGGGAAATTTTTGCAGCCTTTAGCGACGTTATTGAACCATGATCAGCAAAGCCTATTTGGATGGCTTTGACTGTGGGAGAATAAGACCCCTTTTGAAGTTGGTGTCTGGGATGCCCTCATTTAAAATAGATGTCTTCTCTCGAGAGAGAAGCTGACATTAAGAGGGAGATACATCTGTATATGCTCCTGAGCAAATATCATTGCTGAACGAAAGAAGATCCCCATGGCTCAAAGACATATGGCTTCAGAGGGGGAAATTCCGGAGGAAAACCAAGAAGCCATATAAATACCAGGGGTATCTAGCAGCCATGAGTACTATTGTAAAATTTGAACTTGGACCCTTCGAGGAAGTCGTAAAGCATCAAGTCTGGAAGGATGCTATGCACAAAGAGTATGAGTCCATCATGAATAATGATGTTTGGGATGTGGTTCCAAGACCATAGGACAAAGCAGTTGTCACCTCGAAATGGCTCTACAAGATCAAGCATGGATCTGATAGAAGTGTTGAAAAAAAAAATTCAAGGCAAGATTCGTTGCTCGAGAGGAAGGTTTAGACTATGATGACATATTTGCACCTGTGGCCCGATATACCACCATTCGATCTATTATAGCCCTTGCTGCTACGCAAGGATGGAGTCTTCATCAGATGATGTGAAAACTGCATTTTTTTTGCATGGTGTGATAAAGGAAGAGATATATGTGGAGCAACCTCTGGGGTTGGAAGTCCAGGATCGGGACACCCATGTCTGCAGGTTGAAGAAAGCCCTCTATGGGCTGAAACAAGCACCCTGAACTTGGTACGAGAGGATAGATAGCTACTTGATGAAGCTGGGCTTCACTCGTAGTATTGCTGATCTGAACCTTCACTGCAAGGTTAATAGAAAGAAGCCTCTCACTCTGGTGCTATATGTGGATGACCTCTTCCTGACAGGTGCTGACCCTCTCTTTCATCAGTGCAAGAGGGAGCTCGCTGCTGAGAGCGAGATGAAGGACCTAGGATGGATACACTACTTCCTAGGCCTAGAGGTCTGGCAGAGACCTGGCGAGATTTTCCTTTCTCAAGGAAAATACATTGTGAATCTTCTGGAAAGATTTGGTATGGTGGATCGCAAGATCGTGTCAACACCAATGGAACTCAACTTCAAGAAGTTGAGTGGCAGCGCTGCTGGGCCCGTATTGGCAAATCCTACTGAGTATCGTCAACTCGTAGGGGCTCTGATGTTCTCAGTGAACACCCGTCCAGATACATATTTTGTGCAGTGAACACTTTGAGTCAACACATGGTTGATCATAATATTCACTGGGTTGGTGCCAAGAAACTCTTGAGATATCTCTGAGGCATGATAGACCATGGGCTAAGATACACTGCCGGGAGTACGACACTCCATGGATATACTGATGCCGATTGGGCTGACAGTGTGGTGGATCGCAAGAGCACATCTGGATGCTACTTGACATGTAGATCTGCTTCGGGCAGGAATCTAAAGTCGGTAGCCTTGAGCACCGCTGAGGCCGAATACATTGTAACATGTATGGCCTGTTGTGAAGTCACTTGGTTGCGAAAGCTCTTCTGTGAGTTGTTCGAGCATGTGCCAGATGCCACCGTTATCCTTTGTGATAACTAGAGGGGGATTCGTTTGTCATAGAATCCTGTGTTCCACGAACGATCCAAGCATGATGATGGCTGGTACCACTATCCGAGATATGGTACAGCGAGGCGCCGTAAGGCTCGATCATATAGGAACTGATGAGCAGGTCGCGGATATTCTCACAATGCCCTTGGGGAAGGTCATGTTCCTAACCTTCCGTGAGAATCTTGGTATCGTGGAATGACCTTATTCTGAGGGTCCTGTTGGATAATGAGCTCTGGGAGCTCTAGGGGGCTTTGGGGACAGCTTCTCGAAGCTATGAGCAACCACAAGGCTAGGCTTGCCAAAACTTGTTGGTGTGCTTGGACCCCACCGTTGTGATTATTGAGTTGGTTCACCTCTCATTATCTGTGCCCCGTATGCATCCTACCCATTGAGTTCAAGGCTCATGGGAAGTACCTCTCATTTGGCCAATGAGGTGGGAAAAGCTAGAGACTAGTAGCAAAGACTGATGGACGCATCAGAGATTGCCGTACTCTCTATCTAGGATGGCACGGTCCAACCACTTGATCTGGGATCAAGTCTTGTGAGGTCTCAGACCTCCGCCTGACTTCGGGTCAGATGAACCAACTTCGGGTTGGTTGGAGACTCTTTGTGAGTCCGATAGAGGTTTTGACCTCTGGGCTGAATCTGTCAGCCGGGAATGATGTCTTTGTGATTGACCCACTTCTGTTCTGAAATAAAGAGGCCAGCAAAGCAAGTTACGGCGGGATGACGCACGATGTTTGGATTGCACTAGTGGACGAAGTTCTCCCTAGTTGAGAGGGAGTGTTAAAATTGGACAACTAGGTCCAAACTCCGGTTGTGCTGCTCAGATGACGATCGCAATATTTTTATTGGATTCCTCTTTCGGAGAGGTGTAAGATTGATCTAAAGATCATCTCGATCGGATGAGCAGAATATGTACTTTGAATTTATTCCACTTATGTGCTAGGTCGGCCTGGAATAAAATATAGACTTAAATGTCTTAAAGGACGTGTCACACACCCCCAAAGATTCCTATATATTGGAGAGACTAAGAGTTCATTTGACACACATTGTGGTGGAGGAATTCTCTCTCTCTGGACAGCATTGGAGCTGTGATATATATATGGACTGTTCTTTGTTTGGGTTGTTCTGGGTTATATGTGTGACACGCTTGGCAGAATGACCTATTGGAGACTTTGCTGGTTGAAGCATCCTGCTGATCGTCGTAACGCCACCATTTCCTATCTCTATTTCGACTTGTCTTCTATTGATCTGTTAGTATGTTCTATCTTCTTCAGTATTGTGCCCTAATCTGAAATGGCATAGAACATTAGCTTAAATTAACAAAGTAAGAAGCTCCGGAATCAATGAGCCACTCATGAGAATGAGAAGAAGAAGATACATTTAATGCATAATCAAATCTTGATGCTTGACAACCACAAGCAGAAAGTGCCATTCCTGAGGATGAAGGTGAAGAGTGCTCCAAATTGATGTTGTGCTTCTTCATTGCTGCTTCTAAGGCTTCCATCTTCTTAAAACATTTGGACTCTATATGGCCATCACGATTACAAAAGTTGCAATGTCTATCTATCTTCTTCCCTTTGTTTTTATTTGCCTTATCATTTCGGTGAGTTGCTTTTTCAGTTTGCGGCTGAAATTGCTTAGGACCCTTGTTTGATTTAGGACCATACTTTTTAGGATACTACTTCTTGGGATTCTTTTGATATGGTTACTATTGGGCTGCTAAGGCTTTCTTAGAAGCATTTCCAAAAGGCATCAAAAAAGGGGTTCTTGTGGGCGGTTCCTGAAGAAATGATGGCTTCTCTAATGGAATGGAAGGTGGAAACAAATACAGAGTATGCAGGGCCAAGCTTAGCAAGAAAGGAATAGATGAGGCTACCATCTTCCTTTTTGACCTTACAACCTTCTAAAAGAAGTCTAAGGGTCTTGAATTTGGACAAAAATCCTTCAATAGAGGAGAAATTATTGGGGTCCAAAGTAACCAACTCATTTTCAAGCTGGTGGACCTTGATTTGATTTTGAATGCCAATGACAATATTTAGCTTTTCCAAGGCTTCATCAGGGGTGTCAATGTCAAGGATATGAAATTGAAGATCTTGAGCAATGGATATTCCTATCAACCCTCGTGCTTGATCTTGTTTATTTTCCCATTTAGCGACTTTATCATCATCGGAAGGTTTAGTTTCTTGTCCTCTGGCTAATCTATAAAGCCCTTTACTTTTAAGTATATCTACCATGTGAGGTAGCCATTGGAAATAATTGGTGCTGTTAAGAATAACCGGGCATGCAGTTTCCATTTTTTTTTAAAAACACTGAAGCTGAAAAGAGCTGAAACTAACTGATGCAATGGAAAAATCTCGAAAAAATAGGCCGATTAAAAAAAAATGGCTCGAAAAACGGCCTCCGGATGAAGGTATGCCTTTGGAAAAAAAACTGAGTTGAAGATGCCGAATAGTTACCGGAACGGTTTGAAATTTGATGATGAAGTTCAACTTTTAAAAAATCCCGCCTCTTTAACAAAAACTTTTTACAAAAAAAAGCTTGAGAAAGAGACTTGAATCCAAGACCTCTATTCTCATAAACTAACTTCTCACCAAGTGAGATAGTATAAGGATTCTGTAATTCTTTGAAAGGAGGAAGGGGGGGTTTTTTTTTTTAAAGTCTTCGGTGTGCATGCTTTTTCCTGCACAAAAAACACAAAAATCGAAGCAAAAAAAAGAAATGCAAGCCTTATGACAGAATAATAGATTTTCGGTTAGCCTTACCAGCAACTATATGTTTTTTCACTATTTCTGATTTCCCGAGATTGCACAAAGACGCGGGGAAAGAGCATACGTAGCAAAAAAATCCCTTCTTCCTGTTTCTGATTTGCCGAGATCGCACATAGCGCAGAGCAAAGAGCATACACAAAGAAGAGGGTATAGATCCGACAAATAAATAAAACCTAAAAACCGAAATAAATAGAGGAAACAAAAATAAACAAAACTATTAACAAATATAACTGCAAAACAAATACTTTATACCTCCAGATCTAAACTGACATAACTTGGGCAATCGGAAACCTTTTCACATGAAACGAAAGACATTCCTCACTGTAACAGACGTTCCGGACACAACAGAGCAGTTCTCTAGGCCTGGAAATGTTCAAAAATAGTAGATCTAGAAAACGGAAATCGCATGCAGTCAAACCGGCTTCGGATTTGGATCAACAATGGATGTGACCCTCAAAATAACTGTGATACCATGTAGGAATTTACAGTTCCGTAGATAAAAAACCAAAGGTCATCGCTCACAAATAGATCACAAATCAGTACACCAATATTATCACGTGGTTAAAACCCTCGAAGAGGGAAACAGTTCACGGCCTGAGCCAACGTGGCCACTTCAGGCAATTTATTAATATAAAAAGAAAAGTTACATATGTTTCTCTCATAAACGGTTACCGAACAAATGACCCTCCATGCTCTTTAAATAGAGATCATGGACCAATCGGGTGTTAAGCCACGAATCAAGTGTCGTTAATACCGAGGTGAGAGATAACCGTCGGATCACTACAAATCGTGACCATCGGATTATAAGTTACAAATGTACATAGTAAAGAAACACACTTTACCTAAAACTCTACACTAGACTAAGCTATTCTTAACTATTTCCTATGTGTCGGAATATCCTAACATTAGTTGTGTTTACTTCGGTATTTTCTAAATATTTCTTCTGAAAATAACTTGTATAACTTAATCAAGTAGGAGAAGTAAACCATGATACTACATTACAATTTCTGCATAACTGTATTTAGGAATTTTCACATAGCTTCCTCAATGCTGCTCCAAAAGTTTAACGATAAGCTCCTCTTCTTGCTCCAAAGCTTGCCCAAAAGACTCCTCCAAGCTGCTCCAAAAAACAACTCCACAACTCTTCACAAATTCCTCGCAAATGTTCACTCAAATGCAATGAGATAGATGTGTGGAAATGAGAGGGGTTGAGTAGCTTTAATAGGATAGGGAGGGGTTAGAAGGTTGCACAAAACCCTAACATCAAATAAAAATTCATTTTGGAGTCTGATTTTGGTAAGATAAGTACGATCGAAATTTAGGGTAGCCTAAGTACGTAGGCAAGTCGAGTCGGTGATCGGCCTCGTGGAGATTCGATCCTGGCCAAGGCTCCGAGACCGAGTTTTCCTGCAAAGTCGGTCTGACAAAGGTTGGCACAGTGGAAACTCGATCGATTCGAGCCCAGGTTGGTCAATTTTTTTAAAACTATGGTTTTGAGCACACTATCGAGTTGTAGCTCGACATTCAGGTCATGATCTCTACTCTGTATAGGCACCCAAAGCCCTATCGGGATGAGATTTAGAGATCTATTCATGAGCTCTTGGCTTTGGGACACATCAGGCCCATATCTAGTCCTTTCGCTTCTTCGGTTTTTCTAGTGAAGAAGAAGGATGGGACGTTGAGGATGTGCATTAACTACAAGGCCCTAAACAAAAAGACAATGAAGAACTGCTACCCCATCTCGCAGATTGATGAGCTGATGGATGAGTTGAGGGGAGTTGATTTCTTCTCCAAGATAGACTTGAGATCGGGTACCACCAGATTTGAGTGAGGGACAAGGATGTCCCTAAGACACCATTCTGGTGCCATTATGGGAACTTTGAGCTTTAAGTGATGCCCTTTGGGCTAACCAACGCTCCAGCCACCTTCCAGTCATGCATGAACCACATATTTTGTGGCCGGCTACTATTAGGTTCCTATATTACTATTATAGTCCCTTATTGTTGTTATTGTAACCCCCTTATTGTTATTATTGTACCCCTGTAACCTCCATATTGTTATTATTGTGCCTTTAAATTATTATTGTTAGGTCGGCTAGGATTACATTGTGGTCCCATGGACTCCTATATATAGAAAGGAGGTTTTGTAATTTGTATCATCCAAGAATTGTTCATTCATGTAATGTATTGGAGGTTGGCCCCTCGAAGTGGCTTATTTCTGAGGCGTTGATATCTCTTTTCTTCTATTTTTGGAGGCTGGTTTCACAACATTTGGTATCAAAGCTTTCGGATTCTAGGGTTTCGCGCTCCAAACGGTCATCGTAGCATTTTCGCTATAACTTTTTTTAACCTTAGGTTAAAGAATGCGGGAAATTTCCTCGAGTGCGGCCCAAAGTACGAGGAACGTCGTCGCAAAATTTCGAGCTTCTCGGTTTGCAATATTTTGGGAGATGGTATTCAAAGTTAGGTCATTTTGCAGGCTCCTGAATTTAACCTAAACAGGTCATCGTGGTATTTTCGTAATAACTATTTTTCGATGAAGGTTCAGTAGCTGAAATTTTTAGAGTGCGAAGCTGCAAATATAAGGACATCGTCACAAAATTTCAAATATTGGTTCACAATATTTTCGGAGATATGATCTGTGGAAGTTAGGGCTTTTTGAGGCTTCTAAATTTCATCTAAAAGAGTGATCGTGGGAAAATCTTCATAGCTCTCTCTATGAGCATTGGATTGGAATGTTGTAAAAAGTGGCCGCAAGTACATGGATTTTAGTTTTCGGGCTATCAATTTCGGATCCGAAGAAGGAAACGGAGTGACACGTGGCAAGTCGTACAAGTTGCTCTACGAACAGATTGGTGGTCATTGTGAGAGATTGGACATAACTTTGCCTTGAAGAATCCAAATCGAGATCGGACATGTGGCATTTTGAAAGAAAACTTCGAGACGGCTACTACGGGGATGGATTTGGAATGTTGAGGATACGCAATCAAAGAGATAATACAATTTCAATATCGAGCTCCTCAAAAGCAAGTAAAAGGTGTGTATTTTTTTTGTTCGAATTGCATAAGTCTTGTTTGAAGAATCAAGTTGAATTGATTGCAAGGGCATATTGTATAATAGATATCGATATTGGATTATAAAATGGCCCCTAAAAAGAATTCAACACCCATTAAGCCTTTGGAAAGCTCTACTATGACTCATGAAGACGAAGAATGGCAACATGACATATCAAAATTACAAAAGCAAGTGCAACAAATTTCGCTCTCGCAAAGAGCAACAAAAAATGACATGGAAGTTTTGAAGAAAGGCGTGGAAACTAAGATGGATGGTTTGAAGAAAGGTGTGGAATCTAAGATGGATGGTTTGAAGAATGGCATGGAATCTAACATAGATGGCATGGAAGCTGGCATGGAAGCTGGCATGGAATCTAAGATGGATGACATGGATGCTAAAATAGAAAACATGAAGAATGATATAAAAGCAGACATGGAAGGTTTGACAAAGTTGATACAAAAAATGCTTCCTAATGGTAAAAAGATAGTAAAGGAAACTCATGATGAGAACAAAATAAATGTTAATTGTGATTTCATAAAATCTAATATTGGCGGGAAGAACCACAATATTCCAAAAATGGATATGAGAAAGTTTGATGGAAAGGATTTTGTAACATGGATACTGCAGATGGAGCAATATTTTGATCTCCATAATGTGCAAAATACACAAAAGGTACGCATTGCAACTTTACATTTAGAACAAAATACATTTGTATGGTATCAATGGCTTTTCTCCCAAAAAAAAATTGTCATTTGGTCAATTTTTACGGAGGAAATGATAGCACATTATGAGGATACAAAGAGCAACACCTTCTTTAGCCAATTGATAAATCTCAAACAAAAGGGTTTAATGGGGGAGCATATTGAGGACTTCCAAAAATTGAATATAAGGGTAACTGATATTCCAGAGGAACACAGGATTGATCTCTTCATAGGTACTTTAAAGGATAACATCCAATATGAAGTTCAGATTTTGGAACCTGATTCATTGGAGAAGGCATTCAGGTTGGCAAGAAAAATTGAATGTAAAATTATGGCGACAAGGAAGCCTACCACTCACTTCTATAAAGAGGGAAGTGTTGCTACTCCTAGATTTCCACAACCTACAAGGTTGACACCACAACAATTCGAAGAAAAAAGAGCAAAATGGATTTGCTACAGTTGTGATAGAAAATACACTAAAGGTCATAAGTGTCTTGAGAAGAAATTATTTTACATAGATTGTGAAGAGGAAGAAGAAAATGAACAAGAAGAGGATATACACCAGGAACCAACCCTAGAAGAGGAAGAAATGAGTCTGACCATATCGTGTAATGTATTGGCAGTAATTACAACTCCTCCTCAAACTCTCAAGATAGAAGGACATATCAAGAAGAAAAAGGTAATAGTGTTGATTGATTCAGGTAGTACCCATAATTTTATTCATTGTAAGGTAGCCAAGGAATTGAATTGTTTCCTATACCCGGCACCAGAATGTCAAGTGATGGTTGCAAATGGAGGAACTATAAATTGCTCTGGAAAATGCCATAATATCAAGCTAACCATGGGGGAATATGTATTGACTAGTCCAATGCTTTCCATTCCTATGGGAGGTGCTGATGTTGTACTAGGAGTACAATGGTTACAATCTTTGGGGATGGTAGCTTTCAATTTTCAAGAACTTTTCTTGAAATTTTTTTCAGAAGGAAAGGAAGTCGAATTACGGGGTATTGAAGGGAAGCCAGGAAGGATAATAAGCTCTAATGTCATGACAAAACTTCTAAAGAAAGAACAACGAGGCGTAATTGCACAATTATGCTCTCTAGAAGTTCCGACATCAAAATCATCTATTTCTGCAGATCTCCAACAAGTCTTGGACAATCATTCCAAGGTGTTTGAAACTCCCAAAGGACTCCCACCTATTCGTGATCATGATCATGCTATTCATTTGATTCTAGGAAATGTTCCTCCAAACATCAGGCCTTATAGATATCCTTACTTCCAAAAGAGCGAAATTGAACGTATGATTGCAGAAATGTTAGAGGCGGGTATAATTCAACCTAGTCAAAGTTCTTTCCCTGCTCCTGTAGTATTGGTACACAAGAAGGATGGATCATGGCGAATGTGTCTGGATTATAGGGAGCTCAATAAGCTCACCATTAAAGATAAATTTCCCATTCCGGTGATTGGTGAATTATTGGATGAATTACATGGAGCAATTTATTTTACCAAGTTGGATCTTCGTTCAGGATATCATCAAATTAGAATGAAGACTGAAGATATTCCAAAAACAGCATTTCAAACGCATGAGGGTCATTATGAATTTTTGGTCATGCCTTTTGGCCTTACCAATGCACCTTCTACATTTCAAGGGTTGATGAATTCCATTTTCAAACCCTTAGAAAATTTGCGCTAGTATTTTTTGATGATATACTAATCTACAACAGGTCTTGGAAGGATCATGTTCAACATGTTGACAGGGTGCTCAAACTATTGCAGGAGAAACAATTATATGCAAAAACATCCAAATGTTTCTTTGGAGTACAAGAGGTGGAATATCTGGGTCATATTGTATCTCACGAGGGTGTTAAGGTAGACCCTAACAAAATTAAATCCATTAAGGAATAGAAAGTCCCCACAACCATAAAGCAGTTGCGAGGATTTCTCGGGTTAACAAGGTATTATCGAAAGTTTGTTAAGAATTATGGGAGAATAGCAGCACCTCTAACAACATTATTGAAGAAAGATGCATTTTCATGGACTCCTGAAGCAACTAAGGCCTTTGAACGTCTTAAAGAGGCAATGTGCCTAGCACCGATCTTAGCTACGCCAGACTTCACGAAAACCTTTATTGTGGAATGTGATGCCTCAGGAAATGGAATTGGTGCGGTTTTAATGCAAGAAGGAAGACCCATTGCTTTTGAAAGTCGTCCAATCAAAAGGAAAGTATTTACAGAAACCTATTTATGAGAAGGAAATGTTAGCAATACTGCATGCACTAAAGAAATGGCGAACTTACCTAATGGGAAGACACTTCAAGGTAAAAACCGATCATGATAGTCTTAAGCACTTTTTGGAACAAAGACTATCTTCAGAAGAGCAGCAAAAATGGGTCACAAAGATGTTGGGTTATGACTTTGAAATAATATACAAAAAAGGGAAGCTAAATGTTGTTGCAGATTCACTCTCAAGAAAGAATGAAGAGGTGGAAGCATTGCTTTGTGCCATTTCTATTATCCAACCAGATTGGATAACCGAAGCAAGAGATGAATGGAAGAAGGACGAAGAAGTGTGCACACTCATTCAAAAGTTGCAGCAAGATCCTAGTAAACCTGATACATTTAGTTGGAAACATGATTCCTTATGGTACAAAAACCGCTTATATCTTTATAAGAATTCCCAACTAAAACAAAAGATTCTTTTGGAATTGCACACTTCTCCTTTAGGAGGACACTCAGGATTTTTAAAAACTTACCACAGGGTGAAGAAAGAATTTTTTTGGGATGGCCTTAAATCTGATATTCAAAAGTTTGTGGTAGAATGTTTGGTTTGCCAGCAGAATAAAGTGGAGACAATTAAGACCCCGGGACTTCTACAACCTTTATCCATTCCAAGTCAACGTTGGGAGGAGATTTAAATGGATTTTATCACAGGTTTACCGAAGTCCGAAGGCAAGAATGTCATCATGGTGGTAGTTGATAGACTTACCAAGTATGCACACTTTTGTGCATTATCTCATCCATTTAAAGCAAGTACAGTTGCTACTACATTTATGGACAGAATTCAAAAGCTACATGGAAGCCCAAGGGTTATTGTGAGCGACGAAGATCCCATTTTTACTGGAAATTTTTGGACGGAGTTATTTTCTTGTTTGGGTACTCAATTAGCTCATAGCTCATCTTATCATCCTCAATCTGATGGTCAAACTGGGATAGTAAATAAATGTTTGGAAGGATATCTTCGTTGTTTTGTATCTGATAAACAAACACAATGGGTCAAGTGGTTACCTCTCGCTGAATGGTGGTATAACGCTTCCTTCCATACTGCAGCAAAAATGACCCCATTTATGGCACTTTATGGATATCATCCACCATCCATCACATCATCTTTAAGAGAAAATTCGAAGGTTCAAGCAGTGGAAGATCACATCAAGCATCAACAAGAAGTTCTCCAACTCTTAAAGAACAACCTGAATTTGGCACAAAATCGAATGAAACAACAGGTAAATAAACATCACAGCGAGAGAAGTTTTGATGTAGGAGATTGGTACTATGGCATACAAATTGGAGCTTCCTGCTTCTTCACGAGTGCATCCAATTTTCCATGTTTCATGCTTAAAGAAGGTTATAGGTGAAAATCTTCCAGTTCAAACAATATTGCCAGAACTTGATGAGGAAGGAAAAATCATATTGGAACCTGAAGCGGTCATGGAAACAAGAACTCGACAACTACGGAATCGATCAATTTCGGAGTATCTCATCAAGTGGAAGAACTTACCCACTGAAGATTCTACATGGGAGGATGAGAATTTTATACAGAAGCACCCAGAGCTACTCAAGCGTTGAGGACAACACTTTTTTGAAGGAGAGGGGCATGTTAGGTCCCTATATTACTAGTATAGTCCTTTATTGTTGTTAGTGTAACCCCCTTATTGTTATTATTGTACCCTTGTAATCCCCATATTGTTATTATTGTGCCCTTAAATTATTATTGTTAGGCGGCTAGGATTACATTGTGGCCCCATGGACTCCTATATATAGAAAGGAGGTTTTGTAATTTGAATCATCCAAGAATTGTTCATTCATGTAATGTATTGGAGGTTGCCCCCTCGAAGTGGCTTATTTCTAAGGCGTTGATATCTCTTTTCTTCTCTTTTTGGAGCTGGTTTCACAACAACTACGGAAGTTCGTGCTTTTTTTTTTATGACATTCTGATATACAATCCGGCTTGGGAGGAACACTTGTAGCATGTGGAGACAGTGTTGCGTATTCTATAGGAGCAGAAATTTTACGCTAATTTATCCAAGTGCGAGTTCGGCTAGAAAGGGATGCTATACTTGGGCCACATCATAGGTGAGGATGGTGTGCAGAGGCATGAGGAGAAGATTAGGGCCATCAGGGATTGGCCGAAGCCCAAGAATGTCACAGAGCTAAGAGGATTTGTGAGCATCTGTACTTATTACCGGAAGTTTGTGAAGGGCTTCTCTCAATTAGTTGCACCCCTAATAGACTTGACCCGAAAGGAAGCATTAAACTGGACCCCCACAGCGCAGGAGGCTTTTTACCGCCTCAAACAGGTGATAAGTAGTTGCCTAGTAATTGCACTCCCCGATTTCATCAAGCCCTTTGTCTTGGACTGTGATGCATCCGGAGTAGGAGTTGGGGCCGTGTTGATGCAAGACGGACACCCCATCTCTTTTGAGAGTCGGAAGCTCTTGCCTCATGAGAGGCACTACCCCATATACGACAAAGAACTGTTGGCCATCATGCATGCCTTGGCCAAGTTTAGGGAATAATTAGTGGGGAACCGGTTCAAGGTCAAGACCGACCACAGCAACCAGCAGTACTTCTTAGAGCAGAAGCAATTGCAGGAGAGACAGCAGAAGTGGGTTAGTAAGATCCAGGCGTATGACTTTGACATTGAGTATGTCAAAGGGAAGAACAATGTGGTGGTTGATGCCTTGTCTAGGAGACCAGCGTCTCTCTCCTTGATGAGCATAGACACAGATTGGAGGACACATTTTTTGGTGGAGAACTCGAAGGCTCCATTTTGCATGTGAGGTGTTGGATGGGCAGGTGTCAGATGACCCGTATCGAGCGATGGACGAGGTCATCTATTATAGAGACCGGATCATTTTGACGGCCAACTCCTGATTGAGGCAAAAGATCTTGCATGCAGCACATGACTCTCCACTGTTAGGGCACCAGGGGTTCACTAAGACCTATATAGCCCTCAGAGAGAGGTTCTCCTTGAAGGGCCTCAAGGAGAACGTACTTCGGCATGTCTGAGAGTGCGTAGTCTGTCAAAGGAACAAGGGGGAGTTGACCCATCTGGTCAGGTTGTTGTAGCCGCTTCCCATTCCAGAGGGGAAGTGGGAGAGCATTTCGATGGACTTCATCACGAGGTTGCCCATGGCGTAGGGCAAGGACTGCATCTTCGTCGTAGTTGACATGTTGACGAAGTATGCACACTTCTTTGCTATTTCAGCTCGATACACAACCTCACATGTGACCGAGTTGTTCTTCAGGGATATTTTCCAGCTGCATGGTCTTCCAAAGAACATAGATAGTGACTGGGAGAGAAGATTCATGGGAGGCTTTTAGCAGCAGCTCTTTTGACTGGTGGCCACAGAGCTCACACCCAACACGAGTTACCAGCTGCAGACCGACGGGCAGAAAAAGATAGTGAACAAGTGGCTGGAGGGCTACTTGCGAAACTATGTTACAAGGCAGCAGAAGACTTGGCTGCGTTGGCTACACTTGGAGGAGTATTGTTACAACACTTTCCACATGTCCATTGCTATGTCCCCTTTTCGTGCTTTATATCATTATGATGCACTGACGTTTGTTGATGCTATGTTTGGGGCAAGTAAGGCCCCCAGGGCCAAATACTAGATCCAGGAGAGTCAGGACATCCTTCGAGCTCTCAAGGATAACTTGAGGACCGCACAAAATCAGCAAAAGATGTACGCAGACCGGGACCACGTAGAGAGGCAGTTTAAGGTGCGGGACTTGGTGTACCTTCGACTTCAACCCTACAGGCAGTCCACGCTGAAGCAAAAGGGAGTTGAAAAGCTCAAACCTCGCTTCTATGGACCGTACCGAGTTGTCCAATGAGTTGGAGAGGTGACATATGAGCTAGAGTTGCCACAAGGGAGTCGGATCCACAACATTTTCTATGTATCATGCCTAAAGAAGGCTTTGGAGCAACAGGTGACCGCAGCTACTGAGCTCCCTCCTACAGATGATGAGGGGCATTTGGTGCTACAGCCTGAGGCCATTTTGGACACCAAAGAAAGACACCTAAGGAGCAGAGTGTTGAAGGAGTACTTGATTCGATGGAGGAACTTGCCAGATGAGGATGCCACCTGGGAGGGGGAGAAGATTGTTCAGCACACATCTTTGTAGTTGCTTGAGGGCAAACAACATTTTGGCGGGAAGGAGTATAATATTCCAAATTAGCAGTCAACTAAATCGAATATTAATTTTTGGATAATTTTGGTTTTTCCTAAAGTTTGATAGAAATAATTGTTAATTTCTGAACATGTTCTATGCCATCTCAGATTAGGGCACAAATACTGAAGCAGATAGAACATACCAATAGATCGATTGAAGACAAGCCAAAACAGAGATAAAGAATGGTGGTGTTACGGCGATCAGCAGGATGCTTCAACCAGCGAAGTCTTTCATAAGGTCAGCCACCCATATGTCACACAACCCCAAGACAACCCAGACAAAGAATACTCCACAAAGACGCTTCCTAGAGAAGTCTCAGGCAACACATTTTCTATCAGATCCATGCTTGATCTTATATCGAGGTGACAACAGCTTTGTCCTTCGATCTCGAGACCATATCCCAGACGTCATCTTTCATAATGGGCTCGTATTCTTTGTGTATAGCACTCTTACAGACTTGATGCTTAATGGCTTCTTCATGTTGTACTCATGGCATCTAGATACCTCTGGTATTTATATGGCTTCTTGCTTTTTCGGAATTTCCCCCTTGAAGCCATATATCATTGAGCCATGAGGGTCTTCTTTCCTTCAGCAATGATATTAGCTCAGGAGCACATACAGTTGTATTCTCCCTCTTAATGCCAGCTTCTCTTGTCAGAGAAGACATCTATTTTAAATGAGGACATCCCAGACACCAACTTGGAAATGAGTTTTCCACTCAGGGGTCTGAAGCTTATTCTCCCACTGTCAAAGTCGTCGAGAATCATAGCCATACACTGTCATATAGCTGTCATGCATCTTGACACGTATCATATACTGTCATATCATTGATTTCAATGTTGCCATGATTTTATCATATATGTCATTTGTCCAAAAACTTCACAAGCTTTGTTGACCACGGTTCCAAATACTTGACGATTCAAGATTCTAAAAACGTGACTGTCCAAAGCTCCAAACACTTCACAGTTATATTAACTTTCACCGAGCCATCATAGACTCTTATATTAATATCTGAACTTTTTATTACAAGGACTTCTCTAGTATCTTTAAAAATCATAGTCCTTCACAATCTTGTATTGCTAGTCAGTCAATATAGCAGAGATCCGATTTTGAGCCATCGGATCAATTGTGCTGAAGATGATTTCCTCCCAAGTTTAAAATTTCGCCGAGATTACAAAAACTATGCTACCCGCAAAACTGAGCTCCACCGAGACTGTGATGCCCACAGAGTCGGGCTCCAATGAGAGGCTGATACTGTAACAAGCTTAATGCTAATATGAATTTTGTAAACATAGGTATGACTGTCTATATCACTGTCATAATGATAGTGACATAGAATCAAAGAGTACATTCTTACTTCCTTTCTGCAGTTGTTGCTGCCCACAGCGTTCACTGTCATTTCCATTCTCATTTATTGTCACTAACATCACCAGAGATGCAACAGAACCCATGATGAGCATGTACAAAAAGCTGACACTACCCATTTTTGTACTAGAACTTTGGCCTATGGTTATGGCTAGTCATATAGATAAAAGTTGGAAGCCAGGGAGGGCTCAGAGTCAGGGTGAAGGCTATCACAGCAACATGTTGACTTCAATTTCAAATCCATAAGATTTTGGTGTGGAAACAAAAACTCGACAAAACTCTCAGCAAACTTCGTCCAAGTTTACCAAAATAGGATGACTTTTGATCCAAATGCTAACTAGATCAGATTTGCCCAGAACTCACCATATTCCACGAGCCCTGTTACAGAGATCCTATACAACAGCACCCATGTCCGGTATGCAATTGCTGTGATTTTGCCCCAAATTTTTTTTTTGTGACAAATTTAACATTCTGCACGTAGGCATTCAGCAAAAAATAGATGCAATCCATGAATAAAAAAGCATACATTTATGAAACATTCTGAGTACCTGCAACTGCAGAGTATGGAGAATAAAATTCCTGATGATGTCATGCTCTCCTTTGAGCAAAAACACCACTCCATAAGGTATAAAATCGCGAATGAAAACCTAAGAAGGCTCCACACTTCCTTCTTGATCTGACTCTCCTTCTCATTTGTCCCTGCTCTCGGTTTTCTCTCTGCCTGGTCGACTACAATTCTATCAACTAGAACATTATTCGCATTCATTTCAGCCACCACCATATCGACGGGTCCATTAATTTCCTTGCCGATAATGTCATTCAATCAGTCGGTCTTCTAGCAGTGGCAATTACCGAAACACCCTGGCTTCTTCGACACAAATACCAGCAGATTGTCGCCATTTTTCCTTGTCCGCCATGGCTGCAATTTGTTGCGGTTCTGAAAATGGATCGAAACCCCAATCGGGGCAATTTGGGGCAATTTGAATCATCTTTTTCAATCCCTGGAACACCAATTCTTTGAAATTCAATACAACTAATTTTACAGCGGAAATTGTGCATAAAAGTTGGTTCTCTTCACAATCCATGAAATTCTTTCATGACACCCTAAGAGCCGTCGTCCAAGGTGCCAGGAAGGGAGAATAGATGGCTACTCGACGATAAACTGATAACGTTAAGGGGAACGCGAGTTTATGCATTTACTCTCCTGGTCGGCTGCTCAGTTGCACCTTTTTACGCATCGTTCGACCCTTTCCAATTAATTCTCAGCTTGCTCAAAGAGAGAACGTCGCCGCCAGACAGAGAGAGAGATCAACTCTGTGCCTTCAACAATTTCCACAATCCAAAGTAGTTCCATGCACTTCAATACGATGGTCATATTGGCTCCTTTCCTAAGATCCTTCGATTTCTACCATTGTACACAATAAGTTGTATTCACCAACTGTTGCATACAATCAGACGACGGGCCATGATCTGAACAGACACAATTATTTGTTTTGTGACTTGGCACAGAGACATTTTATCTAATTGTCCGAATTAGACCGTAGACTTCAGTCTACCGTGGCTTTGGTTAATATCTGCAGAAGAGTCAGCTTGAACTCAAGCAGCGCATTAGAAAAAAGATATACCCAACGCTGTATGGCCCCCGCTTGCCTCAGGTTGCTTCCAGATCAGGGCAGCGAAAACATTCAGAGATCGTAACAGGAGACCGGAACACCTCATGGTGCAAAGACAATTTTTTTGAAGCCCGCGTCCTGTCATAAAGGAATTCGGCAAGCAATGCAGGAAGCCGTTTTTACAAATTAACTCTTTTGCAAATTTCTTGGCCGCAAATAATTATTTGGCCCTAAAGTAGTTTAAACCTTGCTCCTTTAAATGCTGCCTACAGCTGCTTGCTATGGCCTGCGGCCTAGCATAGCAACTTGTTGTAGCTGCGGCCTCTAATAAATCAAACCCAAACAAAACATGGGCTGCCCTAGATTCAGAACAAGATGGGCTTTGTCTTCTCCTTAGCTCTGATACCATGTTAATTTCTGAACATGTTCTATGCCATCTCAGATTAGGGCACAAAATACTAAAGCAGATAGAACATACCAATAGATCGATTGAAGACAAGCCAAAACAGAGATAAAGAATGGTGGCGTTACGATGATCAGCAGGATGCTTCAACCAGCAAAGTCTTTCATAAGGCCAGTCACCCATATGTCACACAACCCCAAGACAACCCAGACAAAGAGTACTCCACAAAGACGCAGCACCAAGAACGCAACTCCATCGCCATCAAGAGAGAAGAAAATCCTCTACACATTGTGTGTATAATGAACTCCAAGTCTCTCCAATATATAGCCATCTTTGGGGGTGTGTGACACGTCCTTTAAGACATTTAAGTCTATATTATATTCCAAGACTACCTAGCACATAAGTGGAATAAATTCAAAGTACATGTTCTGCTCATCCGATTGTGATATCTTTAGATCAATCTTACACCTCTCCGAAAGAGGAATCCAATAAAAAAATTGGGATCATCATCTGAGCAGCACAACTCAGAGTTTGGACCTAGTTGTCCAAATTTAACAATAATGTGGGTCGAGACCCACAAATTAGATTAACGCAAGCTAATGCACTTTTACTATAGTTGGAGGCAAAAGATTGAGGCCTTGGTGGGGCAGAGAGACCCAACGAGAAGGCTTTGCGTATTGCTGGGTGGCAGCGCTATGAGTGGACAAGGAGGGGCAGCGCATGAGTGGTCAGTGAAGGGGCGGCATAGTGTAAGCATAGTATTAAAAACCGAAACTGGTGACCGGACCAATAGACCTAATGAATCGGGTTTTGAATTGGAACCGATCAAACCATGACTAATCAAATCTCAATGAACCAGTTTTTAAAAAAATACATTAAATAATTATTTTTTAATAAAAAAAAACTATTTTAAAGCTTTGCAACCATGATTCCAAGCCAATAGAGACAAAATATGAAGAGTTTTCTCATTTATATACCAGGTAAAGGTGAATATATCAAAATGGCACCGATTGCAATACATGTCGTCGACAAAATACATAAGCAATTAGGCTCCAAATAGCCTATAAAGTCCAAAAACAATGCTACAAGCTATGAGGCCATTGGCCTACTACAAGACTACATATCAGTGATCAACAACATGATCACTCCTCATCATGATCAAACTCATCACCACTACTAGACAAGGGATCATCAACATGAGCTGCATAAATAATATGGCTCAGAGTTTGAGGACTCCTAAAACTCCTCTACAACTTTAGTAGTAGTAGGAGTAGCAAAAATAGACATCAAAACTACAAATCACTGAGCAACATGGTCTCTCATGAAACTCATCATTGATTCATCGCTACTAGAAATGGGACCATCAACAAGAGATACATAAACATCATCTAGCTCAAAGTCTTCAGACTTGGATTGCTCAACCTCATAACATGATAGAAATTGAAAAAGCTTAACATGCCTAACAAATGATTTTGGTTTGAGTGAAGGGTTCATCTCCTCAACCTAAAATGTGGTAGAAAAAGATTAGCATGCCTAACTAGTTGTTTTCCTTTGAGTGAAGGGTACATTCTTATTAAGGTCACTGTAGGGGAGTTCAACAATCAATACCACCAACATCAACAAAGTTGCCACCAACATCTGTTGATTTATGGTAGCATCAGATGTGCTCTAGCCTTGTAATTTTGTATATAGGCTAAGACACATGTATTCCATAACACCCAGAAAGGATTTTGGAAAATTCCACTTAGCGATGGTTTAATTAAATTAATTAATCGTTTTTTTAATGTTTTCGTATGTCTAAACTTAGGGAAATTGATTAATTAAAGGGTATTAATTATTAATTAAACTAAGTGTGAATCTTCTAAATAAAATCATGGATCATCTCCCAGTTAATCTTAGCCCTTGATTATGTTTTAATCTTGGGCGTTGAAGGGTCAACGAAAGATTATAAGAAGGAGGGTGAGGGGCCTATGTAAAACACATTGAGCATTTGGCATTTTCGAGCTTGTGAGAGGGACACAGCTTTTTGATCAAGATCGAATCACTAGGGCAGGGTTTGCTAAGTGATTTCGAGTCAGTGATCAGTTCCAGAGAGGGGCAGATGCAGTAACTGGTCAGGAGGACCAGGAGTACATTTCAGAGAGAGAGGGAGCAGTGACGCATTAGAGGCAGTGCAGTCATCTGGAGGGGTGACGCAGTTCCTGAAGGGAATCACGCAGAAGTGACGCAGTGCCTTCTAGATCCAGTCTAGAGATAGCTGGAAGCTAGGGTTTCTGAGCCAAGGGGGCCAAAACTCAGTTCCATATCAACTTGATCGTTGCAGAGGAGGAGGTGACAGTTCCAGAGTTTGCCCATGCAGAAGCAGCGTAAGCATCACGCAGAGGTAGAGAGGGGCTTCACCAATGCTGTTCTGGATCGGCCAAAGACTTCCAGAGTGAGGTATATCTCACATTTCTTCTGTTGCCGAGATTTTCTCTGAAGGGTGAGCCGAATATTGGCACCCTAGTTGTACTCAAGATTCTGGTGCTTAATAATACTGTTGGAACACCTAATCCTATATGGGTAGGTGTGGAATGCGAAAAGTCACAATGGAGTCCAAGTGACCTTGGAATGTGAAACCAAGAGTCACACCATTGTACTATAAATGTACATCTTTGTATAATGGAAAATAAGAAAGCCTCACGCTTATCCTTCATATTGTATTTAGTCTCTTGTGTGTGTGTCATCTTCCTCATACACCATGTATGTGCTTCAACATGGTGTTTAACATGGTATCAGAGCGGGCGATTGCTGACCCTGCTCCAAATTGAGTGAGCCATTTGTGTTTATGGCCTGTGCATATCTGCAAAAATTCTTGGCATTTTTGCAGCACTCAGAGTTTTTGCAGCAGTGATTTTGCAGCATTCAGAATTTGTTTTGAAGAAGAGCAGCAAGCAGCACTGCACATCTGAAGGTTGATTTCTTCCTGCAATTTCTGCCCATTAAATTCTGCATCATTTTGAAGAGCTGCTGAAAATTGTTTAAAGTTGATTCCTGAAGAAGTTTATGAGTTTTTAGTGGAAAATATTTCTAAGTATTATTAAAATCTGCATTTTCAAGAGCTACTGGAAAATACTGTTTAAAGAGGGTTTCTGAAAGAAAAATTTATGAGTTTTTCATTGAAAAATCTCTGCAAATTTCTGGGTTTTACTGTTGAAATTTCTGGAAAATTCTGCATTTATCCAATATCTGCTGCTGGAAGAAAAAATACTCTGCTCTTTCACTACTCTGTTGTTCTCATAATAAAAAAAAACAAAAAAACAAAAAAAAACAAAAAAACAAAAAAAAAAAAGATTCAAACTACAGCCCTCGGCCCCTCAACCTACATTCCCTATCCACCACTCCATCTACGCACTGCCGCTCCATTCGAGCTCACACTCCCCTACGCCTCTCCCTGCACAGATCCCTTACACCACCCAACGCACCTGCATACAATACGCACCCCTCACATCTGCGTTTCCCCATCTCTTCTTCCAACACTGCTCACTGCAAATCGATCTGCAAAACACCTTCACATTACCATCGCTCCCCCTCTCTGCGTTATACTACCCTCACTCGACCTACAGCTCAACGCTCTCTACATCCGACTCCCCCTCTCCATTGCAATCCGACAACTCACCTCTGCACTCAAAACTTACGCTACCTTCCCAAACTACACGCGCCTCCCCTTCGATCTGCAAACTCCTATCGCTTCCCTCACCTGCGCGCTCTCTCACCTCTCTCAACCTCCCAAACGATTTGCCTAGCCTTCTAGATTTCTTTAAGACAGCGTTTTTTTAAAATCTGCACTCTGCCAGCTCCTACCACAATACTCCTCTCCATTTAATACCACCCATCCGCCCATATAATTAACACTCCCGCCCCTCTTTTACATTGTGTTTAACATATAATAATACCATATTTTAATACGGTTTTCCCATATAATAATACCATATTTTAATACGGTTTTCCCATATAAAAATACCGCCCCAACATCTAAATACCGCCCTCTCATCTTAATTAAATTTGTTTTTTAATACTGCCTCTCTCCATTAATAAAATCCCTCTCCATTTCCATTTTAATTTTTTAGTAATTTTAAAAAAAAAAAAAAAAAGCCCTTTTTCCATTTTAACTAATCTCCATTTTTAATTAATTTTTAATTAATTTAACTAATCAGCTTCTTGCCAGTTTTGGAAGAGTTCCGGGAACTGCAACAAGTTTTCCGTTCCAGTGTTGGTGGTCATCCTTAAACCATCTCTTTTTTCCAACATTTCAGAGAGTTGATTCAGCCCAAGTGTTGCCATGTATACTTTGCAGATTTGTATTACAACTCTTTTCTTGGACTCACACATACCCCTTCGGATTAAGGGGGGATATTGGAACACCTAATCCTATATGGGTAGGTGTGGAATGCGAAAAGTCACAATGGAGTCCAAGTGACCTTGGAATGTGAAACCATGAGTCACACCATTGTACTATAAATGTACATCTTTGTATAATGGAAAATAAGAAAGCCTCATGCTTATCCTTCATATTGTATTGAGTCTCTTGTGTGTATGTCATCTTCCTCATACACCATGTGTGTACTTCAACATGGTGTTTAACAAATACAAAACCCTCAGATATGCTGCACCGGTTTCCCGAGTTAGGTTTTTCCGGGGACTTAGTCCAAAAATAACTGTGTCAAATGTGGATGTTTTTCTTTTATTTTGTTCAGTTTGTTTCAGCCAATGTTGCAGGAAATGTCCCCCCCCCCCTTGGCTCCAAGCCCCGAAAAGCGTCCCATACGGATCCGTATATCGAAACGTGTTTCGCAAAAAAATTTGCGTTTCCTGGAAAGTCGGATCCGTACGGCTGGATCCGCGTTTCCGTACAGCGGATCCGCGTTTCGTATGGCGGATCGCCGTACGGAAGTGCCGTGATTCCTGTACAGATCCGTACGGATCGCCAGCGGTTCCGTAGAGCACCGTACAGATCCGACTAATGCAGGTCAAAAAAGCGATTTTTTTTATTTTTATTTTTTTTGTCTTTGGTTGGGTTAGTAGGTGAGTTAGTGCTGAGTTAGGGATAGGATGAAAAAAATATAAGCTCTCTTTTACCTCCTTAGATGTTTCTTATATGCTCCCTCATGGTAATGTTAAATTCTTAAAGTAAAAGTGATCCTTTTACTTAAATTTTTAACATTACCATGAAATGACTCAAGATGTTTGAGAGTGGTTCCAGCCTGATCGGACTTGATATGGAGAAAATAGAATTTCATGTCCTATTCAAAATTCAGCAGACTTAACAGTTTTCAGGAATTCGGGATCAATGGTATGGTGGCATGTCATTAGATTATATCATATATGAGGGTATGTGATTAGCATTTAATCAAGAGCACCAAGCCCTATACGTACCCTAGTGTTGGTGGTGTTAATTGTTGAACTACTTTGTCATGTCGTTAGCAAAAAATTACATTTCAATCAAGTCAAAATAATCAATCAAGCATGTTAAGTTCTTTCTACCATATTTTAAGGCTTGCATTAGGTAGTTTGATCAAAATTGGGCAATTTTGACTAATGTCCCTAGATAATTGAGGTAGAGGGAAAGGCTAGACAAGAGGAGAAGAATCTAGATTATATATGGTTGATGCATCTAAATGGTTGATGCTCAAATAATTAATCATTAATGTACAATGGATGTCATTGATTTATGTACAAATATGCATGCTTCCATATCTTCTACAATTAATTTGGTATTTTGGATATTTTTTTAATATAAATGCAAAAAAATAAAAATAAAAATATATATATATATAGTAGACGCTTCCGAGACGCTTCGCTTCCTAGATTTTTTGGAAATGACGTTTCCACGTCCCCGCTTCCAAAAAACGTCCCCGCTTCGTCCCCGCTTCGTGCAACGTTGGTTTCAACACTTAGATTTATTCCGCAACATTATTTGTGTAGACTGCTTCGGTAATTACTTTGATATTTCATTGTAATGAAATAATTATGGAAAATAATAGCAGAAGTAATTCAGATTTGTTGCAATAGGAATCCAGATTTAGGATTTTACACATGGTATCAGAGATTATTCAAGCTGCAGTGCAGGAAAAACAAAAGAGAACCAGCAGATCAACGATGAAGAAACTGGGTGTTGCATAAGCAGCAGTAGACTACCACAGTAGTTACGCAGTCCAAGCCAGGAGGGCTATCCCGCGCAGAGAAAGCTCACTCTGAGAGAGTTGGCAAAGGGGTAAGCTTTTTCAGTTGCAGAAGGGGCAGTGTAGCAGACCAGTGTAGCTTAAAGATGCAGTAGCTGCACAGCAATGAGCGCTGGTACATAAGCGTCAAAAAATTTCTGAAAAACATAGTTGCGGATTTCTTGACCTCAGAGAGTTCTCTTACTCAAAGAGACTCAGTTTTTTCCCATACAGTAGCAGAAGCATTGACTTACTCCTCAAGGAGTGTGTAAATCTAGCTAAGCAGAGGGTTAAGAGGGAGAAGTCGACGGTTGAGGAGATGGCCAACAACAGATTGCGTAACCAAGATAGGTTGGAGGGTGCCTCCAACTATGTCATTTGGAAGTCAAGGATTCAATTTCTCCTTGATGAGCATGATCTAAAGGCCCTCATTGACAGCACAGTTGCAAAGTCATTGGATGCAGCACATCTAAGAACCTTCAAGAAAAACCTGGCAAGAGCCAAACGATTGATCCTAGATGGCGTAAAGGATCACATTGTACCCCACATAGCAGCAAAGAACACTGCTAGAGAAATGTGGGTAGGGTTGGAAAAGCTATATCAAGGATCTTCCAAGCAGCAAAAGATGTATCAGGAGGAGAAGATGCGTAACACCAAGATGAAGAAGGGAGAGCGTTTTGACTCTTTCCTGTCTCGAATTAAGGATAATCGAGACCAGCTGTCAGCAGTGGGGTCAGCACCTAGAGACACAGTGTTGGTAAGGCTCACTCTGAACTTTGTTTTAGAAGACTATCAGGTCTTTGTCCAGAGCATTCTGGGCAGAGAAAAACTCTCAGGATGGGAAGCGATGTGGGCAGCGTTGCAACAAGAAGAGCTGAGGAGAGATCTCCTCAAAATTCATATTGAGGATGGTAGCAGCGGTTCGAAAGTCAAGGAGGAGGAAGAAAATACAACCCTTGCATCAAAGGGGCAACAACGGCAGAAGAAGAAATATTTGTCCAAGATCAAGTGCTTCAGGTGTGGGAAAATGGGACATTATGCCACACAATGTCCTCTTAAGAAAAAGGACAAGGAGGAGAAGCAAGATCCTCAAGCCGGAGCTGCCAAGATTGAGGCAAAAGCTGATTGTGCTATGTTAGCTCATATTCTAAAAGGAGGGAAGTGGGTTGACTTGGAGTTGTAGATCCAAACTCTTGGATCGCATACGAGCTGCGGGAGCCTTAAGACAGTAACAGGATGGATAGATGCAACGGAAGATGAAGAAACAATGCAATAGCCAGCAATACTAATGTGTGATCATCGCAGAAGAGGAGCAGCAGCAGCGCAGGGCACCGTGGTGTAGTGCAGTGCAGTACAGTGCAGAGCAGCAGCAGCACAGCATATTCCGAGATCTAGTGCAGAAGTTAGCAGCAGATAGTCTTATTATCCAAGATGCAGTTTTACTTGTCCAATTTCGGATGGTTTTCTGTTGCAATTAGCAACAGTGCAGTAGTGCAACAACAGTAGTAGTTGAGCAGTAGCAGCAGCAGCGTAGTGCACAGTCGTGCAGCAGCAGCAGTAGTTGAGCAGTAGCAGCAGCAATGGAGCAGTAGCAACGTAGTGCACAGTGGTGCAACACAGTGTAGAGCAGTGCTCACACAGTGCAACAACATGGTTGTAGAATTCAGAGGGAGTTGCAGTACAGTAGCAGTGCTCACACAATGCAACATCATGGTTGCAGAATTCAGAGGGAGTTGCAATACAGTAGCAGTTGGCAAAAACATGCAGAGTCAGCAGCAGTACAGATGCAACATTTGTGCGGTGTTGGTGAGCAGCGTCAACAGCACAGCAGTAGATGTTACAGAAGTCAGAGCAGCACATAGAGTTGTATTGCTAGAGCACTTTCCTCGCTAAGAGGGAGTGTTGATTTATGGTAGCATCGGATGTGCTCTAGCCTTGTAATTTTGTATATAGGCTAAGACACATGTATTCCATAATACTCAGAAAGGATTTTGGAAAATTCCATTTTAGAGATGGTTTAATTAAATTAATTAATCATTTTTTAATGTTTTCCTGAGTCTCAACTTAGGGAAACTAATTAATTAAAGGGTATTAATTAAACTAAGTGTAAATCTTCTAGATAAAGTCATGGATCATCTCCCAGTTAATCTTAGCCCTTGATTATGTTTTAATCTTGACCGTTGAAGGGTCAACGAAAAATTATAAGGAGGGTGAGGGGCCTATGGAAAATACATTGAGCATTTGGCATTTTCGAGCTTGTGAGAGAGACACCGCATTTTGATCAAGATCAAATCACTAGAACAGGGTTTGCTAAGTGATTTTGATTCAGTGATCAGTTCCAGAGAGGGGCAGATGCAGTAACTGGTTAGGAGGACCAGGAGTACATTTTAGAGAGAGAGGGAGCACTGACACAGTAGAGGCAACGCAGTCATCTGGAGGGGTGATGCAGTTCCTGAAGGGAATCACACAAAAGTGACGCAGTGCCTTCTAGATTCAGTTCGAAGATAGTTGGAAGCTGGGGTTTCTGAGCCAGGAGGGCCAAAACTCAGTTCCAGATCAGCTTGATTGTTGCAGAGGAGGAGGTGACACAGTTCCAGAGTTTGCCCATGCAACGCAGAGGCAAAGAGGGGCTTCACCAGCATTGTTCCAGATCAGCCAAGGACTTCCAGAGTGAGGTATATCTCACATTTCTTCTGTTGCCGAGATATTCTTTGAAGGGTGAGCCAGATATTGGCACCATAGTTGTACTCAAGATTCTGTTGCTTAATGATACAAAACCCTCAAACCTGCTGCACTGGTTTTTCCGAGTTGGGTTTTTCCGGGGACTTAGTCCAAAAATAACTGTGTCAAATGTGGATGTTTTTCATTGTATCTTGTTCAATTTGTTTCAACACTTAGATTTATTCCGCAGCATTATTTATGTAGAATGCTTCAGTAACTACTTTGATATTTCACTGTAATGAAATAATTATGGAAAATAATAGGAGAAGTAATTAAGATTTGTTGCAGTAGGAATCCAGATTTAGGATTTTTCACAACATCAAGGTTCTTAAAGGGCTTCATGCTCTTGAAAAAATGCCAATCTCATACCCTCACACATGATAGAATCAAATGCAAACATGGCAAACCCCCAAACCATGAAATCCAGAAAACCATTAAGTCTACTGATTTTGAGTGAAATCTGAAATTCTAGCTTCTCCATATGACATCCGATGAGGTCGAAACCACTCTCAAACATCTTGAGTTATTTCATGCTAATGTTAAAAATTTAAGTAAAAGGATGAAAATGAAAATAAAGGAAATGTCACTTTTACTTTAAGAATTTAACATTACCATTAATTGCCAACATTGCTAGGGATGTGTCAGGAAAATGAGAGCTTAGGCATGATTTTATTAGTGGGGATGTTTTTTGAGGAAAACAACCATAAATTTCCCTGAAAACAGCTCCAAAACTCACAAAAATGCATTATGTGGGGTCCATAGTTGGCCTGGCAATGAACCGGCCAGTTTGAATGATTATGTAAGTACAAAACATCATAATTTTTGGTATTCAAATTTTTTCCTTGTAAGCAAGGTATGACCGAAACTTGAACTAGTCTCAAGTATGTTCTTATGCTTCAAGATGTCTCAGTGACACGAAGCTAAATTACCCCTCATCTAATAAAGAAATTCCTGTTGTAAAAAACGAAATTAAAAGATTTAGATTGTTCCTTAAACCACTAAAATTAATTGTGAGAACAAACTTGAAGCACATGGCAAGAACGTTAGGAAATAAAAGGTTGCTTGCGTTGGAAATGTAACTAGTTTCGGTCTTCATAATTATTGTTGTACTCATTTCAATATGTATATCTTATGTAACAAACAAAAGAAGAAATAAAAGTTATGACTCTAAAGCATGGGTTTCATGATTCTCACTGATGGTCTTCTAGGTAAAAGTGTGTTCTTATTGCTTCTAGGGTTTGTTACATCATAGGATTTATTGTCATGAGTCAAGAGTGTTAAAATTTCAATCCAGAAATATACAGTTGCAGTGATAGATTTATTTCTCCTACTTATTACTCCGATAAGTTATTTACAGAATTCTTTCAGTAAATTTCGAAATAAATACTACTGCAACATTCACTAATGTATATGCAAAGAAAGAAACAATAAGAAACAACCACATGTACACACTTATTTTTGGACAATTGTCCCCAGAAAAACCCAATGTGGGAAAACCAGTGCAGCAGATGAGGGTTTATATATTATTCTTCAGCAAATGAATTCTTTAGAAAGAATCAACTGGCAGATTCTTTTTGAAAACACCAGAGACAATTCGCCGGTTCCTTCTGAAGATTTTCTGATAGCCGGAAGACCCACTGTCTTCCTCTGCGTCACTCTGCTTGCTTCTCTGCATAGTCCTTGCGTTGGACTGCGTCACTCTATGTGGGCTCTGCATGGGTACATTGCACTGCCGCTCTGCGCTGCCTTATGTGCCCCTTTGCGTCCCTCTCTCCTTTTCAGTCACTGCTGACTCCCTCTTCTCCTTATGCTTCTGCAACTCTGCCTTGCAACTCCCCCTATTAAATTGAATTCTATTCCTTCAAAATCGATCTCCTTCAGGTTACTAAGTGTGTGCCCAGCTTACTTTCCAAATGACCCTCAAGCCTTCTTTTATAATCTTCTCATTAATGAATCAACGGCCCTGATTAGAAGTCTAATCAATGGCTAGGATTAAAACTTGACTTGATCTTCGTTCTCTAGAAGACTCACACTCTGTCTTATTAATACCCATTAATTATTTAATTTCCCTAAGTTTAGACTTAGGGTCTCCATTAAAATAAATAATTATTTTAATAAAACATGAACCGAGTGGAATTTCCACAAACGGTTTATGGGGTTCTTTGGAATACTGATGCCCAAGCCTCCTCACAAAATTTGAGACTTGGAACACTTTCCAATGCTACAAAAAATCAACAAAGAGAGTCAACATCATGTTTATAAGACCATTTTGGGCAAGATGTAGCTTGTAAAAGAATATATATTTGAGTCTAGAAGGTCCTGGAAACCTCCAAAGTAAATGTCGGCCCTGACAGCTTCAAACCCTAAAGAAGATAATTTGACCCCATGGAAAGGCTATAAATACAGGAAAATTCGACCTCATTTGATACGCTCACTCACACAAATTCGGTCTCTCAAGAAGAAGTTCGATATGAAGCTGGGAGAGGGAAGAAAGGAAGAGCAAAGGTCTGGAAGGCAAGGAGAATTCAAGAAAAAGAAGTAAAGTCTGTTTTTGGGCTCTATCTCTCTCACACTTGTGAATCTAGGGCTTTTGTAGCTTCCATGAAGAAGGCCTAAATCACAGGTCAGAATTGCAGGAGAGTAAGTTGCAGTATCAAGTTGTTGGAATAGCGAACACTCTATTTTGACCTCGTTGACCTTGGAAAGATTTGTCTTGCTCAAAGGAGGATCCCTTGAAGAACTGTCTTGTGCTAGAATTAGGGTTTTTGCAGCAACTACAGGGCCGAAGTTGCAGTGTTGAAGTTGGGGTCGAAGTTGAAGCTGGAAATTGGTTGGAGCCTTGTTGATCTGATCATCTTGAAAGAACTTTGTTGAAGAGCTAACTTGGTACTTGGAGAAGGACTTGTTCTATGGTTTGGGTCTTTGATTGTCTCATTTGAAGCAGATTCTATAAGAAGAGAAGAGATTTATCGAGTTTTCCTCTTAGAGGGGTTTTGCCCTGGCTTGGCAAAAAAATCTATTAGGATATTCCGACACATAGGAAATAGTTAAGAATAACTTAGTCTAGTGTAGAGTTAGGTAAAGTGTGTTTCTTTACCATGTACATTTGTAACTCATAATCCGACGGTCACGATTTGTAGTGATCCGATGATTATCTCTCACCTCGATATTAACGACACTTGATACGTGGCTTAACACCCGATTGGTCCATGATCTCTATTTAAAGAGCATGGAGGGTCATTTGTTCGGTAACCGTTTATGAGAGAAACATATGTAACTTTTCTTTTTATATTAATAAATTGCCTGAAGTGGTCGCGTTGGCTCAGGCCGTGCACTGTTTCCCTCTTTGAGGGTTTTAACCATGTGATTATACTAGTGTACTGATTTGTGATCTGTTTGTGAGCGGTGACCTTTGGTTCTTGATCTACGAAACTTACCCTGTAAATTCCTACATGGTATCAGAACTATTTTGAGGGCCACGTCCGTTGTGGATCAAAATCTAAAGTCGATTTGACTGCATGCGAATGTCGTTTTCTAGATCTCCTATTTCTAAACATTTTTGGGCTTGGAGAACTACTCTGTTGTGTCTGGAGCGTCTGTTACAATGAGGAACGCCTTTCGTTTCATTCGAAAAGGTTTTTGGCTGCCCAAGTTATGACAATTTAGATCTTGAGGTATAAAGCATCTGTTTTGCAGTTATATTTGTTAATAGTTCTGCTTATTTTGGTTTCCTCTGTTTATTTTCAGTTTTTTGGGTTTTATTTATTTACCAGATCTATACCCTCTTCTCTATGTATGCTCTTTGCTCTGTGCTACGTGCAATCTCGGCAAATCAGAAACAGGAAAAGGGATTTTTTTTGCTACGTATGTTCTTTCCCCGCGTCTTTGTGTGATCTCGAGAAATCAGAAATAGTGAAAAATTTGATAGTTGCCGGTAAGGCTAACCAAAAATCTAACATTCTGCCGCAAGGATTACATTTTGTTTTTTTTTGCTTAGTTTTTGTGTTTTTTTGTGCAAGAAAAGGCACGCACAACAAAGAGTAAAAAAAAAAAAAACCCTTCCTCCTTTCAAACAATAACAGAATCCTTTTACTATCTCACTTGGTGAGGGGTTAGTTTATGAGAATAGAGATCTTGGGTTCAAATCTCTTTCTCAAGCTTCTTTTGTATAAAAAAAAGTTGTTAAAAGGGGCGGAATTTTTTTTTAAAAGTCACACTTCATCCCATTCCCATAATTATTCGACATCTTCAACTCGTTTTTTCACAAAGGCATAACTTCTTCATCCGAAAGCCGTTTTTCGAGCCGTTTTTTTTTAAACGGCCTAATTTTTCGAGATCTTTCCATTAGAGTAGTTAGTTTCAGTTTTTCTCAGCTTCAGTTTTTTTCTTAAAATGGAAAGTGCATGCCCGATTATTCTTAACAGCACCAATTATTTCCAATGGCTACCTCACATGGTAGATATACTTAGAAGTAAAGGGCTTTATAGAATAGCCACAGGGGTAGAAACTAAACCTTCCGATGATGATAAAGTTGTTAAATGGGAAAATAAACAAGTTCAAGCACGAGGGTTGATAGGAATGTCCATTGTTCAAGATCTTCGATTTCATATCCTTGACATTGACACCCCTCATGAAGCCCTGGATAAGCTAAATACTGTCTTTGGCATTCAAAATCAAATCAGGGCTCACCAGCTTGAAAATGAGTTCCTTACTTTGGACCCTAATAATTTCTCCTCTATTGAAGACTTTTTGTCCAAATTCAAGACCCTTAGACTTATTTTAGAAGGTTGTAAGGTCAAAAAGGAATATAGTAGCCTCATCTATTGCATTCTTGCTAAGCTTGGCCCTGCTTACTCTGTATTTTTTTCCACCTTCCATTTCACTAGAGAAGCCATCATTTCTTCAGGAACCACCTACAAGAATCCCTCTTTTGATTCCTTTTGTAATTCTTTGATAAGAGAACAAGAAAAACTCTTACACCTTGGTCTTATCACTTCTTGAAACGCTTCTAAGAAAGCCTTAGCAACCCAACAACAATCATATCAAAAAAATCCCAAGAAGCAGTATCCTAAAAAGGATGGTCCGAAACCAAACAAGGGTCCTAAGAATTTCAGCCGCAAACTGAAAAAGCAACTCACCAAAATGATAAAGCATATAAAAACAAAGGAAAGAAGACAGATAGACATTGCAACTTTTGCAATCGTGATGGCCATATAGAGTCCAAATGTTTTAAGAAGATGGAAGCCTTAGAAGCAGCAATGAAGAAGCACAACATCAATTTGGAGCACTCTTCACCTTCATCTTTAGGAATGGCACTTTCTACTTGTGGTTGTCAAGCATCAAGATCTGGTTATGCATTAAATGTATCTTCCTCTTCTCATTCTCATGAGTGGCTCATTGATTCTAGAGCTTCTTATCACATGGCCAAAAATAAAGCCATGTTTTCTTCTTTAAATGATTGTAACACCAAACATATTTATGTTGTTGATGATAGATCTCTTAGTGTTGTAGGATCTAGAACTATCTATCTCGGATATCATTGTATGAATGATTGCACTAAGTGTTCACTCTTGTCAGCAACCTTCTTCTATTTATCGAGTAACTCAGTCTGAAAGAAGGAAAAAGGGAAAACAGTAGTATTCTCACCTCTTATGATTTTGGGACCTGTTGACCTCAAAGATCCAAATATTGATGACACTGCATAGTTTGGGTATGATTCCTACAAGGTTACAAATTTGATAACTTTGGATCATCATTGTCTTCCCTCCGTTTTTGTTGCTCAGTAATGATGAAGTGAGCAAACTTTGCAGTATGAGTGATTTGGTCACTAATATCGTTTTCCAACTCTATGTAAGGAAATATGGTGACGTCTTCCTATGGTATCTTGCCGTAGATGGTGTTTGTTCTGGAGGAACTGTAAAACATCATCGAGATAGCTGACAAACGTGCCTCTCGGGCACGATTCGTTCCCTTTGCAGCTTGTGCACAGTGATTTATATGGTCCACTTCCTATTGTTTCTTTCTCTGGTTGCAAGTACTTCTTAACTTTCATTGATGATTTTTCCAGACGCACTTGGGTATATTTCTTAAAACTCAAGAGTGAAGTTTTTAACATGTTCTTGGCCTTTAAGGCCTTTTTTGAGAAACAATCTGGACATCAAATTCTTAAGTTAAGATCAGACAATGGCAGAGAATATGTTAACAACAAATTTATCAACTTCTGCACTAAGCATGGCATTCAATTGCAACATATTGTTCCATATACTCCACAACAAAATGGTGTAGCTGAAAGGAAGAATCGCACCTTAAAAGAAATGGCTAATTGTATGCTTCAATCTAAAGGACTTGGTCTCAAATTTTTGGGCATAAGCCATTAACTGTGCAAATTACATAGTAAATCGCACTCCTACTAAGGTTTTAAAGAATATAACTCCAAAAGAAGCTTGGAGATCAATCAAACCAGATGTAAGTCACTTTTGTGTTTTTGGAAGTGATGCTTGGGCCCATATTCCAGATGCAAAACATAAAGCCTTAGAACATAAGAGTGAAAAATGCATTTTTGTTGGATATTCTGAAGATGTCAAAGGATATAGACTTCTTCAACCAAAATCCAAAAATATAATCATTAGAAGAGATGTAAAATTTGATGAAAATATATCCGCCTGCGAGCCTAGTTTGGCGAGTGTGCCACCTTTGGCCTGCGAGTCTCATTCGGCATATGTGCCAACTCTCTCTAACTCTTCTATTTTTGACAGCATTCCTTCTAGTTCAGATGAGGATGTTAAGACATAACTTTCTCCACCTTCTTGAATGGTTCTATACTCACTGCCCAAGATGGGTCTGGCTTACCTCAGATGCCAAGTTCTCTTGCAGTGACCCTGCCGATCGATCACGTACACGTTCTCGGCTCAAAGAGCCCTTCTTCCTTATTGGCTCAAGTTCCGGTAAAAAACTTGATCCAGAAACCTTTGAAGAAGCCTTTGGTCATCCAGATTGGGATGAAGCTATGAATGAAGAGCATCGTTCCTTATTGGCAAACAATACTTGGGATCTTGTTCCTCTTCCAAAAGGAAGAAAACTTGTCAGATGCAGATGGGTTTACAAAACAAAGTTTGGACCAGATGGAAAAGTGGATAGACATAAAGCTCGTCTTGTTGCTAAAGGATTTTCACAAGTTGAAGGCATTGACTATATTGAAACCTTCTCCCTTGTTGCCAAAATGAATTCTATCCGCCTTGTTCTTTCCCTTGCTGCCTCCTTTAAATGGGAAGTCCATCAGATGGATGTTAAATCCGCCTTCTTACATGGAGATTTGCATGAAGAAATCTACATGGAACAACCCCCTGGCTTTATCCAAAAATATTCCAGCCTTGTTTTTCGCCTTAGGAAGTCTCTCTATGGTCTCAAACAAGCTCCTCGGGCTTGGTATGCCAAAATGGATAGATTTCTCTTAGATAATGGCTTTTCTAGGTGTCATTCTGACAACACTGTCTACACCAAGAAAGTGGGTAATTCCTTCACCATCCTTATTCTTTATGTTGATGATCTTATCCTTACTGGTAGTGATCCAAACCATATAAACCATGTGAAGTCTAGCCTCAAAAAGAAGTTTGAAATGACAGATTTAGGACACTTGCATTATTTCCTTGGTCTTCAAGTCTTGCAATCCAAGGAAGGCATTACCCTCTCTCAGTCCAAGTATGTCTGTGATCTTCTACACCACTTTCACATGGAAGACTGTAAGCCTGCCCCTTCTCCCTTTCAGTCTGGAGTCAAGCTTTCAATCAACTGTACTACCCCTGAAGTTGATGCTACCTTATACCGTCAACTTGTTGGTAAACTTTTGTATCTAACCCATACCCGTCCTGACCTTTCCTTTGTCGTTGGTCTTGTCACTCGGTTTATGCACCAACCCCATGAAAGTCACTAGAAAGCAACTAAAAGAATACTTCGATAAATTCGAGGTACAGTTCAGTTCGGGATTCATTGCAGTGCAGGAGCATCTCCATTGTTGATTGGTTTCACTGATTCTGATTGGGCTGGTGACCCTGATGATTGAAAGTCTACTGCAGGATATGTATTCACTCTTGGTTTAGGACCTATTACTTGGTATTGTAAGAAAAAAAGTGCCATCTCTCTTTATTCATCAAAAGAAAAGTATCGTGGTGCAGTTTAAGCTAGCAAGGAAGCCATGTGGCTTCGTCAGATCTTGTCTGAATTTGGTCTTCATCAACAGCATCCAACTACACTTTGGTGTGATAATCAGAGTGCCATTCAGCTATGTAAAGATCTAGTTCATCATCAGCATATGAAACACATTGAAATCCACATACACTTAATCAGAAAGCTCATTCATGATCATGTTCTTTAAGTGCAGTACTATCCAACCAATGATAAAGTAGCCGATATCTTTACAAAGGCTCTCACATAAGTGAAGTTTACCAAAATTCGATCCATGCTTGGAGTTCAGGAAAGTTGTCATTAAGGGGGGATAGGCTCTAATGCCTCCTTCCTTCTCCTATTGTATCACTTTTGTAAATCCTTCAATCCTATCCCAATTTGTTCTTAAGGGGGGATGTTAGGATATTTCGACACATAGGAAATAAGCTCCTTTTGTGTCACCTTTGTAAATCCTTCAATCCTATCCCAAGTTGTTCTTAAGGGGGGATGTTAGGATATTCCGACACATAGGAAATAGTTAAGAATAACATAGTCTAGTGTAGAGTTAGGTAAAGTGTGTTTCTTTACCATGTACATTTGTAACTTATAATCCGACGGTCATGATTTGTAGTGATCCGACGGTTATCTCTCACCTCGGTATTAACGACACTTGATCTGTGGCTTAACACTCGATTGGTCCATGATCTCTATTTAAAGAGCATGGAGGGTCATTTGTTCGATAACCATTTATGAGAGAAACATATGTAACTTTTCTTTTTATATTAATAAATTGCCTGAAGTGGCCGCGTTGGCTCAGGACGTGGATTGTTTCCCTCTTTGAGGGTTTTAACCACGTGATTATACTGGTGTACTGATTTGTGAGCGGTGACCTTTGGTTCTTGATCTACGGAACTTACCCTATAAATTCCTACAAGATCATGAAGATCATGAAGCAAGGCCTGGAAATCAAGAAGAACCGAAGGATGAGACGATGCCTGATGTTGAAGGACCGATGGACCGGATTGATCCACCTCCTTCACTGGGGAAGAGACCATCATGGCTCAAGGACACTCTCGAGGATGCTGAGGGACATATGGCCCCAAGGGGGACATTCCATGAAAGCAAGGAGCCGAGTAGATGCCAAGGGTATCTAGCAGCCATGAGTACTATTGTACAATTCAAGCCTGGATTTTTTAGGAAGCCATAAAGCATCAAGTTTGGAAGGATGCTATGCACGAAGAGTATGAGTCCATAATGAAGAATGATGTCTGGGATGTGGTTCCAAGACCGGAGGACAAAGCAGTTGTCACCTCAAAATGGCTCTACAAGATCAAGCATGGATCTGATGGAAGTGCTGAAAAGTTCAAGGCCCGTGGCTTCTCTCAAAAGGAAGGAATAGACTATGATGACATATTTGCACCTGTGGCACGATATACCACCATTCGATCTATCATAGCCCTTGCTGCTACACAAGGATGTAGTCTTCATCAGATGGATGTAAAGACCACATTTCTGCATGGTGTGATAAAGGAAGAGGTGTATGTAGAGCAACCTCTGAGGTTCGAAGTCCAGGATCAGGACACCCATGTCTGCAGGTTGAAGAAAGCCCTCTATGAGCTGAAGCAAGCACCCAGAGCTTGGTACGAGAGGATAGATAGCTACCTGATGAAGTTGGGTTTCACTCGTAGTAATGTTGATCCAAACCTTTTCTTCAAGGTTGATAGAGAGAAGCCTCTCATTCTAGTGTTGTATGTGGACGACCTCTTCCTGACAGGTGTTGACCCTCTCATTCATCAGTGCAAGAGGGAGCTCACTCCTGAGTTCGAGATGAAGGACCTAGGACTAATGCACTACTTCCTAAGCTTGGAGGTCTAGCAGAGACCTAGCGAGATTTTCCTTTCTCAAGGAAAGTACATTGTGAAGCTTCTAGAAAGATTTAGTATGGTGGACTGCAAGTCCATGTCGACACCGATGGAGCTCAACTTCAAGAAGTTGAGTGGCAGCGCTGCTGGGCCCATGTTAGCAAATCCCACTGAGTATCGCCAACTCATAGGGGCCCTGATGTTTTTAGTGAACACCCTTCTAGATATATGTTTTGCAGTGAACACTTTGAGTCAACAGATGGTTGAGCCTCATCACTTTCACTGGGTTGGTGCCAAGAATCTTCTAAGATATCTTCGGGGCACAATAAACCATGCGCTGAGATACACTGCTAGAAGCGTGACACTCCATAGATATATTGATGTTGATTGGGCTGGCAATGTGGTGGATCGTAAAAGCACATCGGGATGTTGCTTCACACTTGGATCTGCTTCGATATCATGGATGAGCAGAAAGCAGAAGTCGATGGCTTTGAGCATTGCGGAACCCGAATACATTGCAACGAGTATGGCCTGTTGAGAAGCAATTTGGTTGCGAAAGCTCTTCAATGAGTTGTTCGGGCATGTGCTAGATAACACGGTGATACTCTGTGATAACCAGAGTGGGATTCGCTTGTCCGAGAATCCTGTGTTCCACGATCGATCCAAGCATATTGATATCAGGTACCACTTTATCCGGGATATGGTACAGCGAGGCGTCGTAAGGCTCGATCATATAGGAACTGATAAGCAGGTCGCGGATATCCTCACAAAGCCCCTGGGGAAGGTCAAGTTCCTAACCTTTCGTGAGAGTCTTGGTATCGTGAAACGACCCTATGATGAGGGTCATGTTGGACGATGAGCTCTAGGAGCTCTAGGAGCTTTGGGGATAGCTTCTCGGAGCTATAAGCAACCATAGGGCTAGGCTTGCCGAAACTTGTTGGTGTGCTTGGGCCCCACCGTTGTGATTATTGAGTTGGTTCACCTCTCATTATCTGTGCCCCAAATGCATCCTAACCATTGAGTTCAGGGCTCATGGGAAGTACCTCTCATTTGGCCAATGAGGTGGGAAAAGCTAGAGACTAGTAGCAAAGACTGATGGACGCATCAGAGATTGTCGTACTCTCTATCTAGGATGGCACGGTCCAACCACTTGATACGGGATCAAGTCTGGATGACAGATTCCGGACCTCCCTACTAACTTGAGGTCGAGATAAACCAGCCGGGATACGTGGAACTCTTTGTGAGTCCTATAGAGGTTTCGGACCTGCAGAGTACAGGCATGTCAGCAGAATGTGTGTTTGGTAACCCACTTTTGTTACGAAGTAAAAAGGCCCGTGGCGAGTGCAGTAGGGATGGCATACGATGTTGAGTTGCGAGATGGATGGAGTTATACCTAGTTGAGGGGGTGTTAAAATTGGACAACTAGGTCCAAACTCCATGTTGTGATGCTCAGATGGAGATACCAATATTTTTATTGGGTTCCTCTTTCGGAGAGGTGCAAGATCGATCTAAAGATCATCTTAATCCGATGAGCAGAACATTTATTTTGAATTTATTTTCTAATATATTCAAATATGTGCAAGTCGGCTTTAAGGTTTTGTACCACAGCAAATGTGTCACACACCCGCAGTGATTGATATAAATAAAGTCAACGTTGGAGGACATTTCACTCATCTCCTCATCACACATTTATCTATTTCTAGCTTTTCTTTTGTTGATCTACTGGTATGTTCTATCAGCGTTTTACTTGATTGTTTATGTGATTGATGTAGTGAAAGTAAAGTTACATCAAGCATAGAACATCTACATAAATTTACAAAAGCTCTATGAAATGCGAGATGAATATGAAGTGAATCCTACAAGCGCCCTTCTCCAAGAACTTTATTACCAAAACTATGTATTGAACAGTTTATGTGATATTGTTCAACAAAAGGAGAAGGAAGAGAAGCTTTCCCTACTTAATAATAAAGAATGGGATGATTCCAAGGAAGATTATGACAATCAAGTTGATGAGGCATATACGGATAACTTTTGGGACGCGGATTGGGGAATTGTATATGACAACAATAAAGATGAAAGCCCCATGGAAACCCGAGTCCATGATGATGAACCTAATGAAATTGGGCCTCTCATTCAAGAAGGGATGTTGAATAATGTGCCTCATGAAGATCTAGAAAATGTGGACATTATCACTTCCCCTGTGATTGACATTTGTGGCTTCTTCCGCATAAGCAAGGGAAAATGGGATAACAGCAACCATCATTTTGACAGTGACCCTATTTATGATACTGACAAGGAAGATGAAGTTAAGGTTAATCTTCCCTTTCTCCAGGACATTATCTATAATAATATACCTATCAATAACCTTGAAGGGGAAGATGATCATATTCCCTTGTGGGAAGAAGGACGATGGGAAGCGATTCACTGTCATTTTGACAAAGGTCCAATCTATGATACCGATGATGACATCTATAGGGGCCCTGTTTCCCCTTGCCTTCCCTATGATCCTAGGAATATATTTGAGTGATCCATGAACCATTGCCTCACCCCTTTTCATATGATCACTTATGAGGATGAGTCTTTTCGCCCTCCTGAGTATGATCATTGGGAAAAACAACTCCTTGACCATGATCCTTCGTGCCAACCTCCTTTTCCTTCTCGTCATGACCTTAAGGCAACCATGAAGCATGGCATCATTAGAAACGACCATGACGAGGATGATATGCCCAAGGTAGCCATTCATCAAAGGTACATGAGCTTGATTGTTGATATCTCTATCTTTTGGCTGGAAGAGAGGATCCAATGGAGCAAGTTGCATCCCTCTTTTACCTCTTCATCCACGATCTTTGATATATGGTCACTTTATTTTCCTACCTCCCACCCTTTGGAATTAGGACATGAGTGTCGTGATTGTCATGTTTGCTCTATGGTATATAGCATAATTGTTATTATATGGGCAGCTTCGGGATGAATTCCCATGGAAACCCCACTGCCCCAAAAGAAAGTTCATTACACCCCCAAGCAAGATCCAAATTTGGTCAAAAGAATTATTTAAATTGATATGGTTAAATATATATATATATATATATATATATATTTCAAGCTAAATTGAATTCAAAATGTTTTCCCTCCAAAATTTGACAAGTCAACTTGACTTTTATTGGACTGATCCCTCTTGAAGAAGGCTATAAAAGGAGATCAATACTTCTCTCCAAATCAAGGAATTTAGTTCTTCGCATGTTTGTCGCAATCTTAATGGAGGCTTCATTAATGTTCCGATATGGTTTATTATGGGTATGGCTCACACACAATAAGTCGTATCATCAGTTTTGATGTCTCGCCTGGTAGACAATATATGGCTCGGTTTTGCTCATGGATTCACACTATTGGTAACTCATGAACTCGCTATACATAAGGCCTCGCTCTTATTACAAAAATTATGTAGCTCAACGTATGGCGTAACTATGGTTTAGCTCTATCATTTAATTCACATGGCAGACATCTTATGACAGAGTCGTATAGCCCCTTCCATGGCTCGTATGGTGACAAGACAAAGTACAACATCCATTCTATATGGCAGACAAGACATGGTTAACATATCATCCATCATGTGATTCGTACAGCAGACAAGACAAAGTACAACATCCATTCTATACGGCAGACAAGCCATGGCTCACATGTCATCCATCATGTGATTCGTATGGCAGACATGACCAAGTACAACATCCATTCTATATGGCAGACAAGGCATGGTTCACATGTCATCCATCATGTGATTTGTACGGTAGTCAAGACAAGGTACAACATCCATTCTATATGGCAGACAAGGCATGGTTCATATCAGTGTTTTAAAACTCCGACCTGGGTTCGTAATCTCGCCAAGGGTCAACCGTGGCCTGACCACTGCATCGACACTACCAGCCTCGGGTTTCAATGACTTGGTCTTTGTAAAAAATAAATTAATTTTTTATAAAAAAACATAATTTTAAAGATTTTCATTCATGTTTCCAAACACAAAGCATTAGAATATTAAAAAAAAAAAATACAACATATGATCAAAGTAGGCTCATGAATATATCCATTATATCAAAATGGCACTGAGTGCACTGTCCAATACATATATGATATAGAGATCAGAACAAAAACACATAACCAAGGAGGCTCAAAAACTTCACATAGCATCCATCATGTGATTCGTATGACAGACAAGACAAGGGATAGCATCCATCGTATGATTCATATCGTAGACAAGGTGTGGTTCACGTAGCATCCATTTTGTGGTACGCATAGATGACAAGCCATGATTCACATAGTTACATTCAGTGGCTCGCATTAATTTTTGTATGGCATGCTTCTCCTTACAATATCTCGTATTTGTTATATTTGTGATTTATGAATATATATCAAGCTCCAGTGTATATGTATGGCCTCTAACTCCAGCTGTAATATTCCTAATTAGCATTGCTAATTGGAATATTTCCTTTTTGTTTAATTTTGCCGCTTTAGCTAAAAATAATAAATAAAGTGAGAAATAAGAGGGGTCATCTCACTTTATAAAATAAAGTGCGTTTCTAGTTGATTGACGTTGTAACTTAAAGGGGTGGCCTTGGGGGTCCACACGTGTATGAGGGGAGGCCTCACGCTGACCCAAGGGTAACTGCGCAGGCCGAGGAGGGTGAAGGACGCAGTTAAGGTTTTGGAGGGAGTTTAGCACTATAAAAGGAGGGGTTTCCACTTCATTTGGTATGCATGATTTGATATTGATATTGAGAGCTAGATTTCTGTCTGCTTCAGCACGCCGGTTGTTTAGTCGGTCTGCAGCACTGTTTAGTGCAACCGAGTGTCTCCGTTCGGGGATCTCACCCTTAGCCTCGGGGGACTTCGAGTGCCTGCCCTGGTAAGGTTATTTCTGGTTTCACCCTTAGCTTCGGGGGACTTCGAGTGCCCGCCCTAGTAAGGTTAATTTCTGAGTTTCATCCTTCATTTTCAGTAGCAGTTTCAGGTGGAGATTCGGAGAGGAAGAAGTCCTCTAGTGGCTGCGCAGATCTAGCAGGAAAAACGTTGTTTCAGCAGGAGGAAGGATGCAGTTCTTATCTGGGAGGAAGGACGCTGTTCCAGAGGGAAGGAAGGACGCAGATCAGTCTGGGAGTGAGGACGATGTTCCAGCAGGAAGAGGAGGACGCAGATCTGAAGGCACATTGATAGATCCAGCTTTGGAGATTGTAGATCTGAGCAGATATTTGCAGATCTGGTTCTGTAGGTGGTAGATCTGGAGAGATAGCATTAGATCCAAACTTTGGCAGATTGCAGATTCAGGAGATTTTGGCGTATCCAAACTTAGACTGGTATATAGATAACCACTGTGATCCAAATCCCTTGAGGTTGCGTAGACTGGAGGAGATATTGCGTATCTAGCATAGATTTATGAGATAGCAAAAGAGGATTCAATATAGGAGGACGCTAGACTGAGGGATAGGACGCAGATCCGGATTGAGGCTAAAACCAGCCAGATTCGAGCATATCAGATTTATCCGATCCATCCGGGAGGATCTTGCGGATTCAAGGAGCGGTGGTCATGGGAGCGTGGCTTGACAACATGCCTGTGGTCTTTGGCCTTGAGGAGTTGAGCTTTTCATCTGGAGGGTTTTGTGACCAGCACCACATCTGTTTCAGCGCTGTCACTAGCAGAGACAACGTTTTCATTGGTGAGGGTTTGGAGGATTGATATCAGCTATCTTTTAGTCTTCAGCTCATAGTTCCAGTGCAGTCCAGCTTCAGTCTTCAGCCAGCTAGGACGCTGTCCTTGTTTGCAGCCATTGTTTGTCTGAGAGGGCCTCCACTTGCCTAGGGCAAGGATAGGTGCACTCATTCTGATTTTCTTGTACTCCTCTCTATGTACTTTCAGATTAATAAAATGGCTCAGTTTTCTGGCATTCTATGTGTACTTGTTCCATGATCTGGTTCAGCATTGTATTTTCTATATCTGTCTGGCATATTTCTGTGTATTACTGGTTATTTCCCTTTGGGGATATTACACCAGCGCATATGTATGTATTAAACTCCAGTGTCCATTATATGTTGATGTATGGCATCCTAGTATTTATATATTTCAAATGGAATTGTTATGTGGATATCAAGTTAGTGCATTCAGTAAAGGAATCTAACCCTAATAGCCTGTTGAGTTTTGCTAATCAGTGACACATGGACTTTTAGGACCCCGAATCGGCATCATCGTCCCTAGGCGAAGCGAGAACCCAACTGGGCGCCCATGATACTTGAGTGCGAGTCGCGAGCGTGCGCGCACCTGTGTTGAATGATGGTGACGGGCGTAGGAGCGGGCGCACTGTAGCAGAGGGCGCCTGCCCAACTCGTGGGTGAAACACGTGTGTGGCAACCAAGCATGACGAGTAGTGAAGTAGGCGAGTCATATAGTGGGTGTGACGTGTACGAGATGGAAGAGTGACACGGCAAGAGCGCAGGCAGCGTGCGGACGAGAAAGGGTGCACACCAAGCAAGGGGCGCCCACCCAAGCGAACAAAAGATCGGCTCGTGGGCAGCAAACTTAAACGAAGGGGTGTCCAACCGAGATGACAAGTTGGCTGGCACGTTGGCTAGTGTCGAAGGAGGCGTCGGTTGGCAAGTGACAAAGATTGACACATATAAGTACACATGGGCAGCTTGCTCCAAGGGACAACCGAAGATCGCAGAACAACAACTGCAGGTTGAGTTCGCGGTGTGAAGGTAGGGGCGCAATCGCATGGAAACAGGTCGTGTGAAATTTTCAATCTGAAAACTATATAGTTGTAGTGATAGATTTATTCCTCCTACTTATTATTTCAATAAGTTATTTTTCATAATTCTTCTGGCAAATATCGAAATAAATACTACACCAACATTCACAAATACATATGCAGAGAAATAAACAGTAAAGGACATAAGCACAAGATCAATCACATGTACACAGTTAATTTTGGACAATTGTCCCCGGAAAAACCCAATGTGAGAAAATCGGTGCGGCAGATGAGGGTTTTATTATTTCTTCAGCAAATGATATCTTTACAGGGAAATATAATGGCAGATAAAATCGGAAACACCTGAGACTGAATTTCCGATTCCCTCGGAAAATTCTCTGACACCCTGATCAGCCCCTTCTGCCTCCTGTGCTAGTCTGCGTGTTTCATTGCGCAGTCCCAAAGCTGGACTGCCTAAGTCTGCGTAGGGACTGCGTGGGTTCTCTGCGTTGCAGCCTCAAGCTGCCTTCAGTGGCCCACTGTTGCCCTCTGTCCCTGATCTCGATCACTACTGACTCCCTCTGCCTTCTGCTTCTGCAACCTCTTCGCCCTGCAAATCTCGCACTGAAATCGAATTCTATTCCTTCAGAATCAATCTCCTTCGGGTACCAAGTGTATGCTCGGGTTTTTCCCAAATGACCCTCAAGCCTTCTCTTACAATCTTCTCATTGGAGAACCAACGTCCCAGATTAGAATATTAATCAATGGCTAAGATTAAAACTTGACTTGATCCATACTTTCTAGAAGATTCACACTCTGACTTATTAATACCCATTAATTATTTCATTTCCCTAAGTTTAGACGTAGGGTCTTCATTAAAATAATTAATTATTTTAATAAGTCATGAACCGAGTGGAATTTCGACAAATTGTTTCTGGGTTCTTTGGAATGTTGTTGTCCAAGCCTCCCTGCAAAGTTTGAGACTTGGAACACTTCTGGATGCTACAAAAATCAACACTTCCTCTTAGCGAGGAAGGTGTTCCAACAATATGTCTACTGCATGCTGCTCTGCTTTTGAAGCACCCTCTGCGCTGCTAATCACGGACGCTACCCCTTATCTACTGCGATGTTGTCCTCTGTACTGCTGCCTTTGACACTGCCACTGTCATTGCTGCATCTGTACCACGACTCCCTCTGAATATTGATTCTATCCATTCTTGCTACTGGAAGGGATTCTTCATCATCCCCATCTTCGTGAGGATGTCTACCACCTGTTCTCCTGTTGGAGTGTACTGCAACTGAACAGCTCCACGTTGTACACAATCCCTGATGAAGTGACACCTGATGTCAATATGTTTCGACCTATCATGAAACACAGGATTTTCAGAGAGTTTGATGCAACTCTGATTATCGCATAATATGTTGGTCGCTTCCATTTTCTCCTTGAGTAGGTTCACTAACAGTTTTCGAAGCAATATGGCCACGCACAAAGTTGTGTTGGCTGCCATATACTCTGCTTCCGCTGAACTCAGTGCTAAGGACTTTTGTTTCCAGCTACACCAAGAAGTCATTCCTGATCCTAGACTGAAACAGTACCCACTGGTACTCTTCCAATCGACTGAACTTCCAGCCCAATCTGCATTGGTGAAACCACTCAACCTGACATCGTTGCTATGGGTGTACTTCAATCCAAGCTCGACTGTTCCTTGAAGGTACCTGAGAACATGCTTCGCTGTTGCCCAATCTGCCCTCTTTGGTTCCACCATGAACTGACTGAGGGTATTTATAGCATAACAGATGTCTGGCCTTGTATTTACCAGTTACATCAACGACCCTATGAGCTGCCTATATAGCATAGGATCAGCCTCATCATCTTCGTACGTGTCGATTTTCTTCCAGTTTGTGATCATTGGAGTTGTCATGGGTCTACAATCCTCCATCTGAAATCTCTTCGAAATCTCTATAGTGTATCTTCCTTGACCAAGGAAGATCTCCCCATTCTGCTGCCAAACCTCCAACCCCAGAAAATAGTGCATTCGTCCTAGATCCTTCATGTCAAATTCTTCAGCTGAATTCTTCTTGCAGCCTGTGATGAGCCTTGATGATCCTGTCAAGAATAGATCATCTACATACAAAACCAGTATCAACGGCTCACTCCCTACTCTTAGATAGTAGAGGTTGGGATCTGCATCACTCTTGATGAATCCCATCTTCTGCAGGTAGTTGTCAATTCGACCATACCAGGCTCTAGGAGCTTGCTTCAGTCCATATAACGCTTTCTCAAAACCCTTCTCAAAGTTTAATCATGTGCCTCAAAGCCCTTCGATTGTTCTATATACACCTCTTCCTCTATCACCCCGTTCAAGAATGTCGTCTTGACGTCCATCTAGTGAATTTCCCATCCCATCTGCGCATAAAGGGATATCACGGAGCTGATAGAGCTATACATGGATATTGGGGCGAAGGTTTCTTCATAGTCAATTCCTTCCTTATGAGTATACCCCTTAGCCACAAACCTGGCTTTAAATTTCTCGATACTGTCATCTGCGACATACTTGATCTTGTAGGTCCACCTGGATCCTACAACTAATCTCTCGTAAGGTCTGGGGACCACTTCCCAGACATCATTCGTCATGATGGAACTATACTCTTCCACCATTGCATCAACCCACACCTAGTGCTGAGCTGCTTCCCGAAAACTGGAAGGTTCTCTGACCTGAGCAACCAAGGCTTGATACCTCTCAGGTTGCTTACGTTGTCTCTTCTCATTTCGGGGGATTCCGACAAAGTCCTCTGCATCCTTCAAAATCTGTCAAAGTTCCCTGCTCGTTCTCCCACTGATAGTGGGTGGATCTACCGGCTCTCCCTCTTGCAAATCCTCGAGAGACACATCCCTTGGATCCCTATGCCTTAGAGAGGCAACTGAAATTTATGTTACTGGTTGTTGCCGCTGTACTAGAGGCTCTTCCTCAAATTGCGTAGCAGAAGGCAATTCGTGGGATCTTCTGAAGGCCTTATCCTCCATGAACTTCACATCCCTTTGCACCCCGACTTTCCTACTCTCGGGAATGTAGATGCGATATGCTTTTTCATTCTTGTTGTATCCTACCAGATACCCTTTTTCGGCAGTGATCTCCAACTTCTTCCTCTTCTCACTAGGCACATGACAGTAAGTTGTACTGTCGAAGATCCTAAAGTGACTCACTTCAGGCTTACTGCCAATGAAGACACTTTCTGGTGTGATCTTTCCCAATGCAATGTGAGGAGGCATGTTCTGAATGTAGATAGTTGTATTACACGCTTCAGCCCACAGGAATTTGGGCGTGTCTTGGTCATACAACATGGATCTTGTTGCTTCAACAATAGTCCGATTTTTCCTTTCTGCCACACCATTCTGCTCCAGATTATATGGAGTTGTCCACTCTCTTTTGATGCCTTCCCTTGAGCAAAATCCAGGGAATTCTTTAGTTATGTATTCACAACCATTATCTTATCGCAATAACTTGATCCGCTTCCCTGTCAAATTTTCTACCAGAGCCTTAAACTCTTTGAACCCACTGAAGACTTTATCCTTGGTCTTCAAGAATTAGATCCAGGTTTTCCTGGAATGGTCATCAATGAAGGTAACGAAGTACTCAGCACCGCTAAGAGCTCTAGTGGACATCGGCCCACAGATATCTGAGTATATCAGGTCCAATACACCCTTGGCCCTATTGTCGCTTCTCTAATATGCTGCCTTGGCATATTTTCCCAATACGTATCCCTTGCAAACATCATCTCGTTTAGTGCTCAGCTCTGGAACACCTGTGAGAGTCTTCTGGAGAGTTCTCAATGCCCCATGATGCGAATGCCCCATTCTTCTATGCCATAGCTCATTCAGGTCTATTTCATATGCACTGCCGACCAGTGACATTGGAGACTCAAGCTGCAATTTGTACAGTTTTTTGCTTCTTACCCCGATCTGTGCCTTCTTCTTCCAACTGGGGTGTTTGACGTAGACTCTATTGCCAATAAAGTAGACGTCATAACTTCGGTTTTGACGCTGAGACACTGAGAGCAAGTCCATCCCCAAACCCGGCACATGCAGAACATTAGTGGCCCAGATTCTATTTCCAGCATCGGTCTGAAAACTACGGTACCTCTCCCAACAGGAGTGCATTTTTCTTTATTACCCATGGTTATTTTGAAATTCATCTGCTCTTCTTGGTATTCAGAAATACAGTCCCATACACAAGTCATGTGAGCAGAGGCTCCACTGCAAATATACCAGACATCAGAAGAAACAATGCTTGATATTCAAGTAAATTCTTCCTCAAGTCTGGATGCCAATACAGATACATCATGATCCATCTATTCTATCATGCTTCTTTCCCTTCCTGGAGAACTGCTTGAACCCTTTTGCGTTGCTGCAGCATAAGACTTCCATTCACTAGTCGATTCTCCCTTCCTGTTACTCATCCCTGGCTCTGATACCATGTGAAATTTTCAATCTGAAAACTATACAATTGCAGTGATAGATTTATTCCTCCTACTTATTATTTCAATAAGTTTTTTTTCAGAATTCTTCAGGGAAATATCGAAATAAATACTACTGCAACATTCACAAATACATATGCAGAGAAATAAACAGTAAAGGGCATAAGCACAAGAATCAATCACATGTACACAATTATTTTTGCACAATTGTCCCCAGAAAAACCCAATGCGGGAAAGCTGGCGGATGAGGGTTTTATTATTTCTACAGCAAATTATATCTCTACAGGGAAATATAATGGCAGATAAAATCTGAAACCCCTTTGACTGAATTTCCGACTCCCTCGGACAATTCTTTGACACCCTGATCAGCCCCTGTTGCCTCCTGTGCTAGTCTGCGTGTTTCACTGCGCAATCTCAGTGCAACAGATGAGGTTTTATTATTTCTTCAACAAATGATATCTTTACAGGGAAATATAATGGCAGATAAAATCTGAAACACCTGAGACTGAATTTTCGGCTCCCTCGGACAATTCTCTGACACCCTGATCAGCCCCTGCTGCCTCCTGTGCTAGTCTGTGTATTTCACTGCGCAGTCCCAGCGCTGGACTGCACAAGTCTGCGTAGGAACTGTGTGGGTTCTATGCGCTACAGCCTCAAGCTGCCTTCAGTGGCCCACTGCTGCCCTCTGTCTCTAATCTCGATCACTACTGACTGCTCCTGCTTCTGCAACCTATTCGCCCTACAACTCTCCCATTGAAATCGAATACTATTACTTCATAATCGATCCCCTTCGGGTACTGAGTGTATGCCCAGCTTATTTTTCCAAATGACCCTCAAGCCTTCTGTTATAATCTTCTCGTTGGAGAACCAGTGGCCCAGATTAGAAGATTAATCAATGACTAAGATTAAAACTTGACTTGATCCATGTTTTCTAGAAGATTCACACTCTGACTTATTAATACCCTTTAATTATTTCATTTCCCTAAGTTTAGACTTAGGGTCTTCATTAAAATAATTAATTATTTTAATAAGTCATGAACCGAGTGGAATTTCCACAAACTATTTCTGGGTTCTTTGGAATGTTGTTGTCCAAGCCTCCCTGCAAAGTTTGAGACTTGGAACACTTCCGGATGCTACAAAAATCAACAAGTCGAAGGCAATGTGGCCACGTTCTATACGTCGCAGTCAGGGAAATACGGCCTACAGCCCATGCGCCCTCCCAGGGCGGGCAGGGCTGAACCGATTTTTTTTTAACAGTGTATTTTTGGCTGTAACGACTTGTGAATAGTGTGGAATGTTGCGTCCATTCATGCTAGCCTCCCACACTTGTAAAATATTGTAAACATAATGAAACTTTATTGTTAAATGTTGTTGCACTATTTTGGTCTCTTACTGATTTTTACACTTGAATTATTATGGATTCCGCAAATAACATGATTAATAAAGATGAAGACAAACTTAACTTAATTTGTGTAAGGCGTAGTCCAGAAGTAGTAGTTGTTAAGAGTTTACGATGAACCTTGACGGTGTCGCACGTCGCCCTCGGAGGTGCGACCACCTTGGGGGCGTGACGAATGGTATCAAAGCTAGTGCGATGGAATACAGAAGAGACCAAGTATGTATGTAGATTGGGGTTCTTGATGAAAAGAAGTGACGGTTGCATAGTTTGGGGTTTCTGGACTTGGAGATTCATGGTAGGGTCATCCAAGCCTTGGTGGACACAAGGGCCACACATAATTTTATGACGACAGGAAAAGCAAAGGAAGTTGGGTTGCAACTTACCCCCAAGCAAGTGGAGGTCAAGGCATTTAACTCAAGGGCTAGAGTGTCAGGATTGGCAAGTGATGTGCCCGTTCGAATTACAGATTGGCAGGGTTGCTTAGACTTCACGGTGATGGAGATGAACGACTTTGACATGATATTGGGGCAGGACTTCTTGAAAGGCAACAAAGCCATTGTTTTGTTGTTTTACAATGAGATTATGTTGATTGGAGACACACGGACTTGGACTTTACCTACTCACCAGCAACAAAGTAAGGTGAAGGTGCAGCATGTTTCTGCACTAAGTATCAATGCGGAAGTCAAATGTTGAGACAAATGCGACTGTCATTAGAGAGATTGAGGATGATGATGGAGCGGGGATGCCTATTTTAGCCAAGATTTCTAATGTATTGGACAAGTATCCAAATCTGATGCCCGATGAAATGTCAAAAGTACTACCAGCAAGACGCGCACTGGACCATCACATTGAGCTAGAGTCGGGCAAGCATCCACGAGCAAAAGCTCCTTATCGATTGTTAGGGTCGGAGTTGGAGGAATTGAAACGCCAATTGAAGGAGTTGGAGGATGAAAGCTTCATCTGACTGTCAAGGTCCCCATATGTTTCTCCAGTATTGTTCTAGAGGAAGAAAGACACAAGTGAGTTGTGGATGTGTTGTGATTATCGTGCATCAAACAAGCAAACGATAAAGAATAGGTACCCACTACCACTTGCAGCAGATTGTTTCGATAAGCTTGTGAAGGCACTAGTGTTTTCGAAGCTCGATTTGAGGCATGGGTATTATCAAGTGCAGATAGCAGAGGGCAATGAGAAGAAAACAGCGATAGTGACGAGCTATTTCAGCTTTGAGTTCCTTGTCATGTCGTTTGGGTTGTGCAACACTCCTGCCACGTTCTACACTTTGATGAACAATGTCTTGCGTCCATACTTGGATTCATTCGTAGTGGTATACTTTGACGATATCGTAGTTTTCAGTGACAACATGGAGGATCATAAGAGGCACTTGGCATTGGTATTTGAGGCACTAAGGAAGAATCGGTTGTTCTTGAAGAATTCGAAGTGCATGTTCGCTCAAACCGAGATTTTGTTCCTTGGACACTTGGTGGAACAAGGATACATATGGATGGAGTCGGGCAGGGATCGTGCGATAGAGGATTGGGTTGAACCGAAGAATTTCCATGAGATGAGAGTCTTCTTGGGGATGACGAACTACCAATGGATGTTTGTAGAGGGTTATTCCAAGGTGACTGCGTCGCTGACAGACTTGTTGAATAAGGACAAGCAATGGAGTTGGACGGAGAGATGTCGTGAGGCATTTGAAGATTTGAAAAAGAGGATAGTTACAACATCGATACTCAAGTTTCCTAACATTGAGTGACCGTTTGAGGTGAACACAGATGCTTCTGATTTTGTGATTGGGGGAGTGCTCATCCAAGATGGACATTTGATGGCATATGAGAGTAGTAAGTTGCAGGATAGAGAGCAACGGTATCCGATTCATGAGAAGGAGATGACTGCGATCATCCATTATTTGCAGGTATGGCAACACTATTTGATTGGGAAGCCATTTTTTGTCAAGACTGACAACATTGCAGCAAGTTACTTTGCATCCCAACCAAAGTTTGCAGTGAAGCAGACTCGTTGGCAAGACTTGTTGGCAGAATTTGATATCATTATTGAGCATAGGTCAGGTAGACTCAATGTCGTTGCAGATGCCCTCAGCAGAAAGGCACAATTGGCTACGATGGAGGAAGAGGAGAACCATGTTGAACGAAGTAGAGTCGATTTCATATGAGTGATGAGATGCAAAGTAGACTTCATTCAAGTGTGGTGACCGATACTCAAGCAAAGAGCATTGTGAAGCAAGTGAAGGAAGGGAAGACGAGGAAGTTCTTTCTACTAGATGGACTCTTGTTTTATGGTGATCATCTCTACGTTTTGAAGTCATCTGGACTTAGGAGGCACCTCTTGAAGGAGTGCCACGATTCTCCTTGGTCTGGCCACCCAGGGCAGCGTTGCAATTTGGCATTATTGGAGAGAGGGTACTTTTGGGAGCGGATGAGGCAAGATGTAGAAAAGTATGTGCATACCTGCATCATTTGTCAGCAGGACAAATCAGACACCAAGAGACAGGGAGGATTGTTGTAGCATTTGCCGATTCCAGAGAGACCTTGGATGAGTGTTTCGATGGACTTCATCACTCAATTACCACAGGTGCAGGGGTATAATGGAATCATACTCGTTGTTGATCGTTTTTCCAAGTATGTTGTCTTCATTCCGACGAAGATATCATGTGGAGCTGAGAAGACAACGGAGCTATTCTTCAAGAGTGTTGTCAAGTATTGGGGATTACCATTGAGTGTTGTGTCTGACCGAGATCCGTGATTTACAGGCAGATTTTGGACTACATTTTTCAAGCTAGTCGAAACAAAACTGTTGCAGAGTTCGAGTTACTATCCACAAACAAATGGGAGGGTTGATCAGAAGAATTTGCCTGAGTTGTTGGATGTAGCATAGCTGAGCTACAACATGCAGAAGAGTTCAGTGACAAGGTAGAGTCCATTTGATTTGGTCAATGGGCAGATGCCAGTTGCTCCACACACCATGTTACTGAGAGGATCTGTGAGGAGTCTGCATGCGAAGAAGTTCTTGCCAGCATGGGAGGAGTCCTTGGAGTTCGCACAGGTGCACTTGAGAGATGCAACTAGAAGAATGAAGAAATGGGAAAACAATGAGAGGAGAGGCGTACACTTTGATGTTGGGCATGGTTCTTTTGAGGATTACCAGAGATCAGTTTCAGCCACCGAAAGGGACTGCACGATCTTTGACAAGGAAATATGAAGGACCATTTTGGGTGAACCGAAGGATTGGAGAGGTTGCTTATGAGTTGAAGCTACCAAACCATATGCGTTCCAAACATCCTGTGTTCCATGTGAGCCACCGAAAGGGACTGCACGATCTTTGACAAGGAAATATGAAGGACCATTTTGGGTGAACCGAAGGATTGGAGAGGTTGCTTATGAGTTGAAGCTACCAAACCATATGCGTTCCAAACATCCTGTGTTCCATGTGAGCCAGCTCGAGAAGTGCAGACTTGATGCAGATCATCCTTAGAGAGCAGCACCACCAAGAGGACCAACCATGATCGTGGAAAGACTGAACTTAGTTTGGATAAGATTTTGGAGCTCAGAACTATGGGATTCGAGAGTGCCATGAGGAGGAAGTTCTTCGTGCGATGGAAGAATGCACCAGAAGAAAGTGGTTGGGAGAAGGAGGATTCACTGTGGAGATTGAAGAAGGAGATTGCATAGTTTGACGATAAGTTGGCACGATCGATAGGATTGTCGAGGACGGCAATGACTCATGGTGGGGGAGTATGTTAGGACCCCGAGTCGGCATCACCGTCCCTAGGCGAGGCCAGCACCCAATCGGGCGGCCATAACACTTGAGGCAAGTCGCAGGCACACGTGCGTCCATGTTGCATGATGGTGACAAGCGTAGTGGGTGTAAGAGCGGGTGCGTTGTAGTGGTGAGTGCCCGCCCGACTCATGGGTGAAACACCTGTGTGGCAACTAGGTGCGACAAGCGGTGAAGTGGGCGAGTCGTATTGCGGGTGCGACGTGCATGAGATGGACGAGTGACACGGCAAGAGCACGGGCAGTGTGCGAACAAGCGAGTGTGCACATCCAACAAGGTGCGCCCGCACAAACAAACGACAGGTCGACTAGTGGGCAGCAAACTTAAACGAAGTGGCATCCAACCGAGATGACAAGTCGGCTGGCAGGTCAGCTCGTGTGGAAGGACGCGTCAGTTGGCAAGTGACAATGGCTTAAACCATTAAGTACGCGTGGGCAACTCGCTCCAAGGGACAACCGAACATCGCAGAACAACAACCGTGGGCTGAGTTTGCAGTGCGAAGGTAGGGGCGCGATCGCGTGGAAACAAGTCAAAGTCAGTGTGAGCACAGTGTAGACGTCATGGGCAGGGAAATACGGCCTGCAGATCATGCACCCGCTCAATGCAGGCAGAGCTGAACGCGATTATTTCTTAACAGTGTATTTTCGGCTGTAACAACTTTTGAACAGTGCGGAGTGTTGCGATCGTTCAGGCTAGCCTCCCACACTTGTAAAATATTGTAAACATAATGAATTTTGTTGTTAAATTTTGTTGCACGATTTTGGACTCTTCCTGATTTTTGCACTTGAATTGTTATGGACTCCGCATATAGCATAATTAATAAATAAGAAGACAAACTTAACTTAAATTGTGTAAGGCGTAGTCCAGAAGTAGTGGTTGTTAAGAGTTTGCGATGAACCTTGTCAGTGTCGCACGTCACCCTTAGAGGTGCGACCACCTTGGGGGCGTCACATGGACAATGACCATGTCTCGGTAACCTTGATACATAAAAAAGGGGTCATGATGATCTATATCAGTGCATGCATTTCATGGTATTCTTCTACAGTAAATATGATGAGATGAACGAATCCATGATCATGCATGACAGTGATGGTATAGGTAAAAGATTGACAATGATACACAGTGCCTTTGCCCCTTATTTTCCAGGATGATAATAATCTCTCTTATGATCCAAAGATGACAGTGATGCAAATGACAAAACCCTTGTAGTGATCTAGACATACATGATAGTGCTATCGATGATTTTTTTGTTCATGTTGATAGCCCTCTTTGATGTGTCTCGTATTGTTCACAAACGTAGTTGTGAACCCCTTTGGATTGATGACCTGATATAGTTTATGATGTCTCATAATGATGTACTTTGTATCTCAACTAAACATTTGATGAAATCTAATAGAAGAAGAAGAATTGATTTATGGGTTTTCCCCCTCGTGGGTTTTTCCCTGGTCTCCGACCAATCTTGGTTTCTCTATGTGTGCTTGCTTTTCTTATGTTGCTTCTTTATATTTCGTTGCATTATTGTTCTTTCTACATAATTGCATATGATATAATGTTGTGGGGTGAATTCAATGTGTAAATGACGCAATGCAATTATCTTAAGCAAAGAACAATACAGCCCTAAGAAAAAATAAACAACAATAAATCATATGGGTAGGAAATCTGACATTGATTGGATGAAGTGTTGGTTGCATTGGTTCTATGATTACAATTAGCATTTGCATAATGTAATACGCATGGTAGGGTAGGATGCATTGCATATTTATTTTTGCATAACTAACATCGTCATATCACGTTCTCATGCTAGAATAGATGCATTTAGATTAGACTTGCATTTAGAGTAGGTTTTATTTCTTGAATGGTTTTATTAATTTTTGAAAACATGGGCAATCAAAGTATGCCCAAGACAAATGATTCCGACAATGTAATATCCCGAAAGGGAAATAGACAGCAATACAAGCATACGACAATATAGGAAATGCCGAAAATAGAACATAAAGCAAATACACATAAAAATGCCGGAAATGCTAAGCCATTTTATTAATCTGAGAATATAATGAGATACAATGGATAATCAGAATAAATGCACCTATCCTTGCTCAAGGCAAGTGAAGAACCCTCTCAGAAAAACAGGAAATGGCTGCTACAAGAAACTGCATCCCAGCTGCTGGAAGAAACTGCCGTAAACTGCTGCTGCTGGAATGAACTGTGGCTAGGGGCTGATCCCCTTGCCGGAATGAGCTGAAAATCGGCAGACCACCTGAACTCACCACCTCGGACAAAACCCAGAAACCATATACAAAACGGACCACCTCCGAAAATCACCCCCAGAAACCCTCCTCCTAGAAAAACGTTGTCCCTCCAAGAACTGCGCAGACACCAACTGAAATAGACTGAAACGGGGCCACAACTCCTCAGGAAACTCACCAAATGATAAACGCTGAACCTCCACACCGGAATAGGCCTGAATCTCCTACAGAAATCTCTACCACTGAACAGCTCCAACTCAAACTGCGTCCTCCCTCCAAGGACTGCGCAGTCACCCAATGAAGCTCAGCTCCTCAGCAAAACTCCCAACAAAACACCTACAAATCTCCTGCTAAAGACTAAAGAAAAACCTTGCCCGAGCAGGCACTCGAAGTCCCTTGGGGCCAAGGGTGAGATCTTTGACCGGAGACACTCAGTCGCACTAAACAGTGTTGCAGACCGACTAAACAGCCAGCGTGCTCAAGTAGACAGAAGTCTAGCTCAATATCATCAACAATATCAATAATGCCCAAATGAGATAGCTCTCCCTCCTTTTATAACGCTGGCCCTCCTCAAAACCCTACGTGGTCCCTCTCTCTCTCCCACGTGCTCCTCATGGGCCTGCGCAGAAGCTTCTAGAGGCTACGTGAGCCTCCTCTCATACGTGGTGTGGACCCCCAAGGCTCCCCCTTAAGTTATAACGTTGCATCTACTAGGGAAACACTTTATTTTATTTAAGTGAGTTAGACCCCTTTTCTCACTTTTATTTATTAATTAACTATAGTCGGCAAAACTATACAAAAATCAAATATTCCAATTAGCGGTGCTAATTAGGAATATTACAGACAATTGTTTGTGATGTGCAGGATAACAAGTCTACGATCCCATATGATTGTTGGTGTTCTCATGACCTCCCCATTCGAGTACACGGTTTGTGCACTCCACGGAGAGCTCATGTCCCAGTTGGAGGCAGATGTTACCCACCACCAATGGGTGACCCCATGGGAGCTCCTAGTTTTGTCTTCAATCGGCAGTCGGTAGCCCCTGAAAACCACCAGTGTAGCCAATATTGCACCAGATGTCTCTGCTCCCTGAGCCATTCATATGTCCCCTTGCCGATCTGTCAAGATTGTATGTTTGAAGATGGGCCATCCAATCCTAAAGGTATGGTTTTTCATTATGCAATCGGGAGATTATAATTGTTTTTCTTTGGCACACTTGGGTATTGATTATTGGGTAACTTGGAAGAAGGGTTTTGACTATAGTATTATTCCTTTTACCTTAATTAGGGGGTCAATCCTCAACCCTAGTCCCATATTATCTCCCTTATAACTTTAGGATGGGCACTACATTGGAAACCCCGATTTCGTAGTGCGGTCTCGTTTTCCTATTCCACATTTTTCACTCCCCTCTGCACATTACAAGTATTATTTCATCATCTTCCCTCTCTGGGTTCCCAAGGCTCTAGTACTCCCCCTCCCTTTGTCCACATGTCTGTGTCAAGCTTGGAACGATGCCCAGGAGATTGATGCAGCTAAAAAAAAGGTAAAAGCATAATATGGCCACATACAAAAGAAAATAATACCACAAAATGCAAAAGATCGTAGGGACAATAAAATTTAGCACGTGGGCAAAAGCCAAACATGAGCTCTACCCCTTATCATTATGGCCATCACCCTAGTTCCTAGGACCCCCTATGAGTTCCCCCTACATCATTAAGGAACCCATGTATGTCCCAACCCCTGGTGGGCGATGAAATGCCCCACTTTAAGGGGGTAATCATTGTTATATCATGCACATCATGCTCTCATCCCCTCGAGCCCCAAGCAGTAAAATAAAAGAAAAATCAATAAAAGGTAAAAGGTAAACAAAAAAGGGTGGAAAATCAAGGGTCGGGGTAGCTCATGTACCGTGATTGCTCCCTCGTACATTTATACACCCAAATATGTGGACATTCCTCATCATTACCATCCTTGAGCCCATGTCATTTGGCCTTGAGACCCCTGTGTCCCCATCCACCTCATCATTATCCACATGACACCTGCCACTTGAAGGATGTACCTTGGACATGTAATTCCCTTTAGGGGCTGAGAACACCTAATAGGGTTGTTCATTAACTACTACTACCTAGGGAGGTAACATCATTAAATGCTCAAAGCCCCAAAATCTAGAAGGGAAGCCCATTATGAAGTCTCCATTTCTACCCTTCATTCGCAAGCTTATTCACTCAATTGCACTAATGAATTATTAGATCTGAAGGTGAGGAGACGCATCGGAACTTATACAGGATTGGCAGGTGGTTTCATCACAGGCTAGGCAACTTAACTGGGGCTCAAGCCCACCAGAGGATCATATTGACACTTGTAGGGGAAGCGTTGAGAGCCATGGGTTTCCATCATGTGACATAGCATTATCTCATGCCATGGGCAGCCTCAGCACCTTCAACAACTTGTTCATTGCCCCACATTATATGTGTGATTATGCACTTGGACCAATAGTACCCCCAGTCGGCTTAGCATTTTATACAAGGTTTGCTAGCTAATCTGAGGCACAAAGGAGGTTTGTCTCATCCTTGAGACATTGGAGGGAAAGCACCAACTTTTGTGTCCTCATTTGGAGCAGTCTATAGGCTTATTTTAAACAGGATACCCATGAGACCACTACTCGTTCCCTAGAGCCATTTTGGAGCACCACATGATGTTCTACTTGGAGATCAAGGGGCCGCCCCTTGACCATCATTCATGGAGCCCTCTTCTTCATCATGGCACCTTGAGGACTCGATTAGGCCTTCTAATGGCCCTCCTACACCATTGCTTCATCATTTCAACTTCATTTTGGATCATAGTTTTAAAAATCGGCTGGCGTGAACTAGAAATCGGTCAAACCGGTTGGTTCCTTAGGCAACCGGGTCGAATTGGGCAAAAAACCTAGTTTAAGGGCCGACTTAGCTCAGAAAACACAAAAATCAGACCAAACCGAACGGTTTATGACGGAACAGGCTAGTTTATAGTCAAACCGACCGGTTCCATCATGAACTAATCGGTTTATTGCCAAGGCTACAGCGGACCCACACAATGTATTTTTGGAAGCTTCTTGGGTGTTTTGGAGGGAAAGTAGGGGTTGTTTTCCTCCAAAAACACCCTCTCCAAACCTTTAGAAGGAGCTCACCCCCCTCATTTGCCTCACACATCTCATTTGGAGTTTTTATGAGTTTGATTGGGAGCTTGGAGAGTGTTGAGTTTTTGCGGGAGTAGTCATCTTGGAGGCTTGGAGTTGGAGTTGGAGCTATTTTGGAGATAATTTGGAGCTGCTAATAGAGTTTTGATCTTCAAGAGGAAGCTAGTTTGCATTTCTAGGTAGGATTTTCATTTGAAAAATTCCTCGTTTCACTATTGTTCATGCAAAAATAAAATTATGTATTCTATGCTATCAAATTTTGTAGCCTACATATGCATTTTTTTTCCTAAATTTATCTTAGGTTTTCCCTTTTGCTTAGCTGCAAAAAAAATTTTAATGGGAGATTCTTTGCAAATTTTAATTGTTTCAAGCCAACATGGCTCCAAAATCCAAGGACATTGCATGGGCTCATTGTGATCTGATTGATGGAAAAATGATATGCAAATTTTGCAATAAATCTATTGGAGGTGGGGGTATTCTCATATTAAAACAAGACTTGGTTGGGATAAGAGGCCAAGTAAAGCCATGTGAAGCACCAAAGGAAGTGTTAGGTCATGTTAGGGCAAAATGCCTTGCCAAGTTTGAAAATTTTGAGGAGAATAAGGCTAGGGAGAAGGTCATCCAAGAAGAAATTTCAAGGAAGAGGGAATTATTACAAGCCATGAAAGAGAGTGTGTATGATGATTTTGAGATTCAAGACTCCTCTTCTATCCCTTCCACCAATGACCCCTTTCACTATGTTCCTCCCGCTCTTGGCCAACAATCTAAAGAAACAAAAAGAACAAACATCCAAAGTTATTTCTCATCCTCTGCCACCACTGCCTCTGCTAATCCCACTTCCTCCCAGCCAAGTCGTCAACCCACTTTGGGATGAACATTGGAAAAAACAATGCAAAGAAACTTCTTATCAATACATTGCTAGATGGTGGTATGATGCAGATTTCCCATTTAATGTTGCTCGCTCACCTTATTACCAAGCTATGTGGGACTCTGTTATAGCTACAAGAAAGGGATTTAAAGGCCCTACTATGCATGACTTGAGGAGAGCTCTTTTGTAAAAAGAGATTTCTTCCATTGATGAGTATTTGGCTGAGTATAGAGAGTCATGGCTCAAAACAGGGTGTTCCATCATGTCAGATGAATGGACTGATGGAAAGAACTGCACTATCATTAATTTCCTTGTTTCTTGGCCTCAAGGAACCATGCTTTTGAGTTCAGTTGATGCATCTGATCAGGTGAAGGATGCAACCCTTCTATTTGAGCTTTTAGATGAGATTATTCAGGAAGTGGGGGAGCAGAATGTTGTGCAAGTCATCACAGATAATGCCTCAAACTATGTTCTTGCTGGAAAGATGCTTGAGTCCAAATATAAGACCATATTTTGGACTCCATGTGATGCACATTGCATAGACCTCATGCTTGAGGACATAGGCAAAGTGGAGTGGGTTAAAAATACTGTAGAGAATGCCAAGTGCATTAAAAAATACATCTACAACCACTCATGGGTATTAATCCTAATGAGGAAAAATACTGGGGCAAAGAGCTTGTTAGGCCTGCAATTACGAGATTTGCAACTCACGTTGCAATGTCTCAATTCTCAACAAAAAAACATGCAAAAAATGTTTTATTTTGACGATTGGACTAAATCTCGATGGGCTCGTAGCCAAGATGGCAAAGACACCAAAAAGAAAGTTTTTGACAATTGTTTTTGGAATTGGTTTGCAGAGCTTGTGAAAATTACCGAGCCCCTTATTAACGTGCTAAGGATGGTGGATGGGGAAAAATTGGCCATGGGCTACAATTATGAGGTTATGGATCAAGAAAAGGACCAGATACGAGCAGCGTACAAGGATAAGTTAGTTAAATATGGTTGTATATGGGATATCAATGATAACAAATGGAACAATCAACTCCATCGTCCTATACATGAAGTTGGGTATTTTTTGAACCCAAAGTATCATTATGAAGGTCGACGGGTTGGGGAGGTCAGAGATGGATTGATTAATTGCTTGGAGCGCATTGTCCCTAACCATGCAGACCAGTTGGAAATACATAAACAACTTACTCTTTTCAGTATGAAAGTTGGTACCTTTGGCAAAAGCTTGGCAAAGATGGCAAGAGATGTGGATCAACCAGGTAAGCAATTCCAATTGTTTTTCTTTTCAAGTTAAATTGTTCACAAATTTACAATTCAAATTATCTATAAATGCTTGTAATTTGTAAATAAGTAATGAAATGAACTAAGTTACTAATAAATGTATTTTTCTTTGCAGCACATTGGTGGGAGTCATTTGGCGGCCAATTCCCTCAATTGCAAAATTTTGCAATTAGAGTCCCTAGCCAAACTTGCAGTGCTCCAGGTTGTGAGCGCAACTGGTCTGTTTTTTAGCGCATATACACGAAAAAGAGAAACCATTTGGAACAAAAACAGTTAAAAGATCTTGTCTTCGTGCACTACAACCTTCAACTAAGGCACAACCAAATGATGAACAGAAGACCTGATCTAGATCCCATTGTGTTGGAAGATATTGATCCAACATCAGAATGGGTGGAGGAGACTAAAGATCTTGAGTTTGATGTTGATTTTGATATCGACATGACGTTAGGGGGGATGAAGCAAATTTTGTAGCACCATCAAAACCAGGATTAGTAGCCACATCAAGCAAATGCAAACAACCATTGGAAGGCACTAGTCGTGCAGCTCGACCAACTCGTGCTTCCATTAGTTCCACTTCTATTGTTATTGGTGGCAGTGTTACTATTGAGGTTGCAGATGAGGTTGAGGCATCCTCAGACTCTGATCCAGATGATATCTATGTAGCTCATGTTGATGATCTTGTGTCTAGTAGTGGTGATAAATTTGATTATTGATCATGTGTAGACTTGTAGTCTTATAGTAGGTCAATGGCCTCATAGCTTGTAGCATTGTTTTTGGACTTTATAGGCCATATAGAGCCTCATAGCTTATGTATTTTGTCGATGATATGTATTGCACTCGGTGCCATTTTGATATATTCACCTTTACATGGTATATAGATGAGCAAACTTTGCATATTTTGTCTCTATTGGCTTGGAATCATGGTTTTAAAACTTAAAAATGGTTTTTTTCCTTAAAAATTAATTATTTAATGTATTTTTTAAAAACCAATTCATTGAGATCTGATCAGTCCCGGTTTCACTGGTCCCGATTTGAAACCCGACTTATTAGGTGGATCGGTCCGATCATGGGTTTCGGTTTTTAAAACTAAGTTTTGGATGGCTTATTCTACACTATGACCTACTTGGTGGGCTTGTCACCAAAATTATGTTATTTTGCACATTAAAAATATTTTTAGGGTCATCTTAGGCTAATTTGAATTATAAGAGGCTCATATAAATAAAGTTAGGCCTCATTTGTATCAAACATCACGATCACACTTGGATATCTCCCTCTTGAGGATTTCGCCCTTTCCATTGGATGTCTATTGGAGTTCTTTTGATGCATTTCGATATATTCGGAAGCTGAATTCTTGTTCTTTCTTGGAGCCGCTATCTTGATCTTGGATTGGATATATATATTGTTACCTTGTAAGTGATTTTGCTGAGTATTTTTCTATTCAATAATGTCTAATTCGTGGAAATTTTGCAACTAGCTAGTTCTTATTGTGCCCTAAGTATTGAATATCATTGTAAAAATTGTTAGATTATAAATATATGCATGTTACTCATCGAATAATAAGAAGACGAATGTTCCTAGTGGGTTGAAATCTGATTTTCTTCCATAAAAGTCCATTGATCATAGGTGGGTAATTATTGAAAAGTAGGAGCTAGGGCATCACTTTTTAGCCTCCTTGAAGACAATTTCGGCCAAATTTCAAATCACATAGACTCCACAGCCCAAGGAGAAAGCACTAGTCCAAGAAAATTTGGTAATCATCTTCCTTCTCTTTTTCTCCTCTTTCTAAATTTTGGCCCCTACCCTAGGGTTGCCTGCAAATTGCATTAGAGGGGTGATTTTGCAAAACCGTTTGGATAGGCTACTACGTTGGTGTCTCCTCTGGTGATCCTTCAAGTTTGGAGCAATTCCCATGGTCGGTTTGTGAGACAACTCAAGCCCTAGTTGCATCTTTGGAAGCTATCTTGAAGGTCTACGGTTAGTGGTCTTCTTGAGGGTCATTTGCACTTAAAAACTTTGAGACCATTCATCTTGACCCTTTCCTATCCTAAGATTGACCTAGTGATCATATTGGAGGACTTCCTCCCACAATTACTCAAAAACCCTAGGTCTCGTTTGGGCTTTGTTCTAGGTCCCTCTGGTGGAACGAGAACCCTATTTGAAGAAGAATTATCTTACAAAGCCCCTTGAGAGGCCTTGCCTCATCTTGAAAGTCTTGATCCTAGGCATACTCATTATTATTTGAATATAACTAACCCTATGTCTTGGTCTTCCTCATAGGTCTTTCTTGGAGAGCCCTTATCTCTTGGAGCATTGAGCCCTTATTTGAGCCTCTCATATGAATGGGCCTTGGAAATCACATCATAGTTTGTCATTGATCCTATCAATATTAGTGATTTCCCTCATACCGGGACTCCTCCCATTGGTGAAAGTCCGTAAGAGCAAGGGACATTGACTGAGGTGACAATGGGTCTTTGTCCCATTGTTGTCATTTGGTCCAGTGGTTGTCCCTTAGGTACCCCTCCTAGTACCCATGCTAGATTGTGTGGCAATAGTTCCTTCATAAAAATTACGAAGAATTCATACATTAACCTACTCCAATATTTAGTATGACCATTTCTTAATCATGTAGGTAATAAATAAACATATCCACATATTCAAACCTAAGTGTCTGGGTATGTGTGTAAATGCGAGAATGAGTACTTTTCAACACTAATGTGGTTTAAATATGCAAACGACCATTCAAGCATATAAGAATTATTTATATCAATAAACCAAAACATAATTCCACCTTTCAACTTGAAGATCTGACATGTCTCGGGAGAAAAATGTTTCTCGACACAGAGACAAGGAGGTGGCAAACGCTTTAGCTGCCAGGCTGAAAGTCACCTGAAAGGAAAATATCCACAAAAATAAGTAGGCCTGCTTTGGATCTAAGCTTTAACTATCTAAAATATAAAGCAAATATGACAACTGAGTAACCTGTAGCTGACAGACTACTGGTTCCATTAGGCACAAGAGGAACTAAGATCTAAGGGCTTGCCTATTGTATCATAGATGCAATCTTAGAAGACATCAACGAACATAATAATATAATCTGCAAACAAATTATTGGAAAATGCACATGAAACTACTTAAGTGAATTGCATTTTATCCTTTCCATTGATATCATGTATAGTATACAATTGCAATCTTCCCTATGTGCTCCAACCCCACACAAACACAAAGACAGCAAAAATTCAATGAAAAGATTTGGTAAAATAGAAATAGTTGACAAGTTGATTAAGCTCTCTGACTGACCTTAAAAGCTGCTACTGGTTTTGACAAAAGATAACGCCATACCATCCCACTAAACCATTATCAAGAAATGAGACACTATTAGTATGACAATAAGGCAAAATAGGGACAAAAGAGCATTAATAGAAATAGATTTAGTTAAAAATACATTTAACATTCACATAACATGCATTTAATTTTTCATTTAAAGGGTGAGATTCAAGAAAACAATGCAATGGAAAATTGCACCTGTTGCCAGTTGGAGTAACTGAACAGACAAGAACAGCTGCTGTCAAAGTTGGATAAGGTTCTTCCCAACCTGCATTATTAACAATCATTTCATTGTCTCCAAAAGCCATCCCTATGCATACATATGTGTCTTCATTGTACCAAAGGGATTCCAGAAATAATTGAAACTAAGATGATAAATGATGACTTGTAATATAGCCCTAATGGAGTACACACTCATAGTTTCCAGTGCTACATATAACTTGTAAGAACCTATATCATATAACACTTGCAAAAGCAATGCAATTTTACGTTTTCATACAATGAGTCACAGTCAGCATGGTATTACTGCCCCGTTATAAACTGACCTTCATCCTTTCCAGTAGGCATATCAAAGTTTGTAGAGACATTTGCGAGATAAAACTGTACAATCAGACCTCCAAATGAATGCCCAACCAATATAGGAGGAAAGCTACAGTTGTGTTTGATGAAATGTGCTATGTCTCTTGCATGTGTCTACTGTAGCAAGCACAGAAAAGAAAATCCACACATTAAAAATAAAGACAAGGTTGGTTTGGTTCACAGAACTCCATGTACAGTGCAAATAAGAAGACCAAAAAATATCAAAAATCCAAACTCCATTTCTTTTAACTTAGATGTAAGTTGTACAGTTCATGAATTAAAAGCACATTATAAGAACAAAAGAAGGTAACTTTGATAGTAGAATTGACAGAATTTTTTTCTAGCATGCCAAAGGGTTTAAGCAAAATAAAGATCAATAAAATCCTCCATGAAAGAAAGGGTAATATTACTTGTAGAATAAAAATTAACTTTAGTTGGGTTATTCAAAGGATTTAGTTCAACTTACAATCAGAAGCTTACCTGAAGCGAACCAGCAACTGAACCTGAAGGTATGTCACTTTCACCCTGATGAGATGATACAGCTATATAAGACCAAATTAGGTAAATATGTAGTAATCAGAAGTAAACAAAATCAGGTTAAGTACAACCTTGTTTTGAGAGTTAAATGGAAACAATTTTCCGATTTTATTACATGAAATGAAACCCTACAAACAATTCTAGTTTACATATATTGAAGTCATCAACCAACACTTATAGTGGCTTTAGTTCAAGAAGGAAATAGACATGAGAAATGCAGCGCAAGAATTCTTCCATTGAATGATGTTTCATCAGAGCATTTAAATAAGATTTTTGGTAGCATGAACTTAGAAGGACTGAAAAGAGACCAAGACAGTCAACATTTCTTTTTAGACTATTTCATGTTTTCCTAGATCATCCAATCTTCCAGTAAATCTTCCTTATAAAACTTCTCAATCAGTTCAAAATATTCCGACAAGAAGAAACCAAAGGGTAGAATGTGTTACAGCTGTGATACTTTCGATTCTTGAATCTTATCTACAATCATATTGCATGCATTTGGAATTCAGGTTCCTAACCCACAAATAAACTCAATTACTGCTGATGCAAGAAAAAATAAACAAGGGTACTGTTATGAACCAAATAATGTAAAAAACAGTAAAACAGAATAAAAGAGAATAAGTACCGCAAATCCATGCCTATATTATGAGAATAAATGAATGAATAATAATATACCACTTCCAAGGGGCAGGAAAAAATAAACAAGGGGACACAGTAAAAGAGAATAAGAACCACAAATCCATGCCTATATTATGAGAATAAATGAAAGAATAGTAATAGACCACTTCCAAGGAGCAACCTTCTATTGCAATATATTCAAGTGAGTCCCCTTATCTATATAGGACAAGAATAAGGGTACAGTGATACGCAACAAGAGATTATTATTCAAGTGAGTCTCCTTATTGTTAGTTTTTGTAGCCTCGGATGGTGTTCTAGTCTCAAACTTTGTGGAGAGGCTAAAACACAGGGGATCTCCAAAACCCATAAATCATTTCTGGAAATTCCACCTAGAGATAGCTCAACTAAATTAATTTACCATCATTTAAATTTTTCCTAATTCTAACTTAGGAAAATTGGTTAATTAATTGAGAAAGATGAGAATTCTCTTGAAACTCACCCAAATAGACTTGGAGATGATTTCAGCCATTGATTAAGTTTTAATCTTGGCAGTGGAAGTCTCAACTAGAGATTATAAGAAGAGGTCAATGGGTAGATGTAGAATACACCAGTGGCAGATACTCAGTGACCTAGACAGTTCAATTTTCCAAAGCAGGTGATTCAGCAGGAGAGATCGAGTAGCTGGTGGCAGAGGGGCAGAATAGCAGATTTCCAGAGGAGCTTCCAGTTCCGGAAGAGTCAGGAGAGGAGGTCGTATTATTTCTCCAAGAGGTTGCGCAAGGACTGCGCAGAGCCTAAAAGAGGCAGTTCGATTTAGCTGAGATGAAGGTGGATTCGGTTGCCAGAGGCCAGGAAAATTTCCAAAAGGTCGGGAGGATCGTTTCCAAAGCAGCAGCAGGCAGAATGTGAAAATTTCTTAATCTAAACCAGAAATCCTACTGCAGAAAAACTAATTTACATTATCTACTTGTGTTTATATTTAACAAGTTATTTTTCTAAATACTTCAGTAAAATATTAATGTAAATACACTGCAGCCTAGACCAATATACAAATCAAGAACTGAAAAATAAATGAGACAACTGTTAGGATATTCCGACACATAGGAAATAGTTAAGAATAACTTAGACTAGTGTAGAGTTAGGTAAAGTGTGTTTCTTTACTATGTACATTTGTAACTTATAATCCGACGGTCACAATTTGTAGTGATCCGACGGTTCACTCTCTCCTCGGTATTAACGACACTTGATCTGTGGCTTAACACCCAATTGGTCCATGATCTCTATTTAAAGAGCATGGAGGGTCATTTATTCGGTAACCGTTTATGAGAGAAACATATGTAACTTTTCTTTTTATATTAATAAATTCCCTGAAGTGGCCGCATTGGCTCGGGCCATCGATTGTTTCCCTCTTCGAGGGTTTTAACCACGTGATTATACTGATTTGTGATCTCTTTGTGAGCGGTGACCTTTGGTTCTTGATCTAAGAAACTTACCCTCTAAATTCCTACATGGTATCAGAGCTATTTTGAGGGTCGCATCCGTTGTTGATCAAGATCCGAAGCCGGTTTGACTGCATGCGACTGTCGTTATCTAGATCTACTATTTCTGAACATTTTAGGGCTTGGAAAACTGTTTTGTTGTGTCCAGAGCGTCTGTTACAGTGAGAAATGCCTTTTGTTTCATGCGAAAAGGTTTTCGGTTGCCCAAGTTATGACAGTTTAGATCTGGAGGTATAAAGTATCTGTTTTGCAGTTATATTTGTTAATAGTTCAGCTTATTTCGATTCCCTCTGTTTATTTTCGGTTTGTAGGTTTTATTTATTTGCCAGATCTATACCCTCTTCTCTGTGTATGCTTTTTGCTCTGCGCTGTGTGTGATCTCAGCAAATCAGAAACAGGAAAAAGGGATTTTTTTGCTATGTATGCTCTTTCCCCGCGTCTTTGTGCGACCTCAAGAAATCAGAAATAGTGAAAAAATAGATAGTTGCTGGTAAGGATAATCGAAAATCTAACATTCTGCCATAAGGCTTGCATTTCATTTTTTTTTTGCTCAGTTTTTTGTGTTTTTTGTGCAGGAAAAGGCACGCACACCGAAGAGTAGAAATAAATAAATAATAAACCCCTTCCTCCTTTCAAACAATTACAGAATCCTTTTACTATCTCACTTGGTAAGGAGTTAGTTTATGAAAAAAGAGGTCTTGGGTTCAAGTCTCTTTCTCAAGCGTCTTTTGTAAAAAGTTTTTTGTTAAAGGGGCGGGATATTTTTTAAAAGTCAAACTTCATCATCAAATTTCAAACCGTTCCCGTAACTATTCGGCATCTTCAACTCGTTTTTTCAAAAAGGCATAACTTTTTCATCCGGAAGCCGTTTTTTGAGCCGTTTTTTTTAATCGGCCTAATTTTTTGAGATCTTTCCATTGGAGTAGTTAGTTTCAGCTTTTCTCAGCTTTAGTTTTTTAAAAATGGAAAGTGCATGCCCAATTATTTTTAATAGCACCAATTATTTCCAATGGCTACCTCACATGGTAGATATACTTAAAAGTAAAGGGCTTTATAGAATAGCCACAGGACAAGAAACTAAACCTTTCGATGATGATAAAGTCGCTAAATGGGAAAATAAACAAGATCAAGCACGAGGGTTGATAGGAATGTCCATTGCTCAAGATCTTCGATTTCATATCCTTGACATTGACACCCCTCATGAAGCCCTGGACAAGCTAAATATTTTCTTTGGCATTCAAAATCAAATCAGAGCCCACCAGCTTGAAAATGAGTTGCTCACTTTGGACCCCAATAATTTCTCCTCTATTGAAGATTTTTTGTCCAAATTCAAGACCCTTAGACTTCTTTTAGAAGGTCGTAAGGTCAAAAAGGAAGATGGTAGCCTCATCTATTGCACTCTTGCTAAGCTTGGCCATGCTTACTCTGTATTTGTTTCCACCTTCCATTCCAGTAGAGAAGCCATCATTTCTTCAGGAACCACCTACAAGAACCCATCTTTTGATGCCTTTTGCGATTCTTTGATAAGAGAACAAGAAAAACTCTTACACCTTGGTCTTATCACTTCTGGAAATGCTTCTAAGAAAGCCTTAGCAGCCCAACAGCAATCATATCAAAAGAATCCCAAGAAGCAGTATCCTAAAAAGTATGGTCCGAAACCAAACAAGGGTCCTAAGCAATTTCAGCCGCAAACTGAAAAAGCAACTCACCAAAATGATAAGGCATATAAAAACAAAGGAAAGAAGACAGATAGACATTGCAACTTTTGTAATCGTGATTGCCATATAGAGTCCAAATGTTTTAAGAAGATGGAAGCCTTAGAAGCAGCAATGAAGAAGCACAACATCAATTTGGAGCACCCTTCACCTTCATCTTCAGGAATGGCACTTTCTACTTGTGGTTGTCAAGCATCAAGATCTGGTTATGCATTACATGTATCTTCCTCTTCTCATTCTCATGAGTGGCTCATTGATTCTGGAGCTTCTTATCACATGGCCAAAAATAAAGCCATGTTTTCTTCTTTAAATGATTGTAACACCAAACACATTTATGTTGGTGATGATAGATCTCTTAGTGTTGTAGGATCTAGAACCATTCATCTCAATAATGGTTAGTTTAATGATGTACTATGTGTTCCTACGTTGTCATGCAACCTTCTCTTTGTTTATCAAATAACTCATTCAGGTGAAGTGAAGGGAAAATAGTACAATTCTCACCCCATGATATTGTAATCAAGGACCTCAAAGATCCTAAACATATTTTAGCTACTGGCATTGTTGATGATTCCACAAGGTTGTATAAGTTTGACAACTTTGGGTCATCATGTCTTCCCTCCGTTTTTGTTGCTCATAATGATGAAGTGAGCAAACTTTGGCAGGAGCGATTTGGTCACTTAAACTATCGCTCTCTTCAAACTCTATGTAAGGAAAATATGGTGACGGGTCTTCCTATGGTATCTTGCCGAGATGGTGTTTGCTACAGATGTGTACTCGGAAAACTTCATCGGGATAATTTTGACAAACGTACCTCTTGGCACGCTTCAGCCCCTTTGCAGCTTGTGCACAGTGATTTATGTGGTCCACTTCCTGTTGTTTCTTTCTCTGGTTGCAAGTACTTCTTAACTTTTATTGATGATTTTTCCAGACGCACTTGGGTATACTTCTTAAAACTCAAGAGTGAAGTTTTTAACATGTTCTTGGCCTTTAAGGCCTTTGTTGAGAAACAATCTGGACATCAAATTCTTAAGTTAAGATTAGACAATGGAGGAAAATATGTTAACAACAAATTTATCAACTTCTGCGCTGAGCATGGCATTCAATTGCAACACACTGTTCCATATACTCCACAACAAAATGGTGTAGTTGAAAGGAAGAATCACACCTTAAAAGAAATGGCTAATTGTATGCTTCAATCTAAAGGACTTGGTCTCAATTTTTGGGCAGAAGCCATTAATTGTGCAAATTACATAGTAAATCGCACTCCTACTAAGGTTTTAAAGAATATAACTCCAGAAGAAGCTTGGAGCTCAATCAAACAAGATGTAAGTCACTTTCTTGTTTTTGGAAGTGATGCTTGGGCCCATATTCCAGATGTGAAACATAAAGCCTTAGAACCTAAGAGTGAAAAATGCATTTTTGTTGGATATTATGAAGATGTCAAAGGTTATAGACTTCTTCAACCAAAATCCAAAAATATAATCATTAGAAGAGATGTAAAATTTGATGAAAATATATCGGCCTGCGAGCCTGATTCGGCATATGTGCCACCTCTCTCTCTTTCTTCTATTTTTAATAGCATTCCTTCTAGTTCAGATGATGACAGCGAGGATGACAATCCTCCTCCACCTCTTCAAGTTCTTACTTTTACTCCACCGCTTCCAAGATGGGTCTGCTCTACTCGGGATGTAGCAGGTTCTCTTGTAGGTGACCCTGCCGATCGACGAGGTACACATTCTCAGTTCAAAAGAGCCTCTTCCTTATTGGCTCAAGTTCCAAAAACCTTTGAAGAAGCCTCCGGACATCCAAATTGGGATGCAACTATGAATGAAGAATATCGTTCCTTATTGGCAAATGATACTTGAGATCTTGTTCCTCTTCCAAAAGGAAAAGAACTTGTTAGATGCAGATGGGTTTACAAAACAAATTTTGGACCAGATGGGAAAGTGGATAGACATAAAGCTCGTCTTGTTGCTAAAGGATTTTCACAATTTGAAGGCATTGACTATACTGAATCCTTCTCGCATGTTGCCAAAATGAATTCTATCTTCCTTGTTCTTTCCCTTGCTGCCTCCTTTAAATGGGAAGTCCATCAGATGCATGTTAAATCTACCTTCTTACATGGAGATTTGCATGAAGAAATCTACATGGAACAACCCCCTAGCTTTATCCAAAATGACTCCAGCCTTGTTTGTCGCCTTAGGAAGTCTCTCTATGGTCTCAAGCAAGCTTCTCAGGCTTGGTATGCCAAAATGGATAGATTTCTTTTAAATAATGGCTTTTCTAGGTGTCATTCTGACAACATTGTCTACACCAAGAAAGTGGGTAAGTCCTTCACCATCCTTGTTCTTTATGTTGATGATCTTATCCTTACTGGTAGTGATCCAAACCATATAAACCATGTGAACTCTAGCCTCAAAAAGCAGTTTGAAATGACAGACTTAGGACACTTGCATTATTTCCTTGGTCTTCAAGTCTTGCAATCCAAGGAAGGCATTACCCTCTCTCAGTCCAAGTATGCCTGTGATCTTCTACACCACTTTCACATGGAAGATTGTAAGCTAGCCGCTTCTCCCTTTCAGTCTGGAGTCATGCTTTCAGTCACTTGTACTACCCCTGAAGTTGATGCTACCTTATATCGTCAACTTGTTGGTAAACTTATGTATCTAACCCATACCCGTCTTGACCTTTCCTTTGTCATTGATCTTGTCACTCGGTTTATGCACCAACCTCATGAAAGTCAATGGAAAGCAGCTAAAAGAATACTTCGATATATTCGAGGTACAGTTCAGTTCGGGATTCATTACAGTGCAAGAGCATCTCCATTGTTGATTGGTTTCACTGATTTTGATTGGGCTGGAGACCCTAATGATCGGAAGTCTACTGTAGGATATGTATTCACTCTTGGTTCAGGACCTATTACATGGTCTTGTAAGAAACAAAGTGCCATCTCTCTTTCTTCGGCCGAAGCAGAGTAAGCAGAGTATCGCGGTGCAGTTGAAGCCAGCAAGGAAGCCATGTGGCTTCGTCAGATCCTCTCTAAATTTGGTCTTCATCAGCAGCATCCAACTACACTTTGGTGTGATAATCAGAGTGACATTCGGCTATGTAAAGATCCAGTTCAGCATCAGCGTATGAAACACATTGAACTCCACATACACTTCATCAAAAAGCTCATTCATGATTGTGTTCTTGAAGTGCAGTACTATCCAACCAATGATCAAGTAGCCGATATCTTTACAAAGGCTCTCACAGAAGAGAAGTTTACCAAACTTTGATCCATGACTGGAGTTTAGGAAAGTTGTCATTAAGAAGGGATAGGCTCTAATGCCTCCTTCCTTATCCTATTGTGTCACTTTTGTAAATCCTTCAATCCTATCCCAATTTGTTCTTAAGGGGGGATGTTAGGATATTTCGACACATAGGAAATAGGCTCCTTTTGTGTCACCTTTGTAAATCCTTCAATCCTATCCCAAGTTGTTCTTAAGGGGGGATGTTAGGATATTCCGACACATAGGAAATAGTTAAGAATAACTTAGTCTAGTGTAGAGTTAGGAAAAGTGTGCTTCTTTACTATGTACATTTGTAACTTATAATCTGACGGTCACAATTTGTTGTGAATCGACAGTTCACTCTCTCCTCTGTATTAACGACACTTGATTCGTGGCTTAACACCCGATTGGGCCATGATCTCTATTTAAAGAGCATGGAGGGTCATTTATTCAGTATCCGTTTATGAGAGAAACATATGTAACTTTTCCTTTTATATTAATAAATTGCCTGAAGTGACTGTGTTGGCTCAGGCTGTGGATTGTTTCCCTCTTCGAGGGTTTTAACCACATGATTACACTGGTGTACTGATTTGTGATCTGTTTGTGAGCGGTGACCTTTGGTTCTTGATCTAAGGAACTTACCCTATAAATTCCTACGACAACCATACAAACAACACTTATTTTTGGACAATTGTCCCCGGAAAAACCCAATGTGGGAAAACCGGTGCAGCAGATATGAGGGTTTTATTACTAAGCAGATTTTTGAACACAATCTAGGGTGCCAAATTCGGCTCACCCAACAAAGAAAATCTCGGCAGAAGTACCACTATTCGGAGACAGATATATTGGTTGATCCAATAGTTGAATGAAGAAACCCCACAATCAATGTCACATGGTTCGAGTTTGAGTTCGAGTTCAGCAATGATTAGGTTAAGTTTAAGTTCGAATTTTTCGATGAGGTTCGGATGAGGTTCGCCATTAGGTTTGTCTATATATATATATATATATATATATATATATATATAGAATAAAATAGTAAGAAATCAACATCAGTAAACATCAAAAATGTTATCAAGAACATGGAAACTGTGAGGATAAATTACAAGCTTGAGTTGTGACATGAAGTTATGAGTTTTGATCTATGGCCTTGGTCAATGGCTATGAGGTTCAGTGAGATTCGTTGAACCTTAAAAAAAAATTAAGGTTTGTCGAACCTTAAAAAAAAATTTAAGGTTCGCCAAATTTCAAACCTCAAGGTTAAAGTTCGATGAGCCTTGTGACATAGCCCCCAAGTGACTGCGTTGTCCCTAGTGCTGTGCAGTGATAGGTGCAGCGAGATCTCCGTTGAGACTGTGTCACCTCCTCCAGGAGCTACGTCACCCTCCTCATGAGACTTCCCGGCTCAAAAATGGATCTGCTAAAGTTTTGCCCAATCTGCCCCATAGAAACCCCAGTGCAGCCTCTTCAGCAACTGTGTCACCCTTCTGACTCTGCATCACCCTTCTGCGCTTGCGTTGTAAAAATTTCTGAATTTACTAAACAGAAATCCTACAGCAGTAATCTGATTTACTTCTCCTACTTGTTTTATTAACTTAACAAGTTATTTTTCTGAATAATACATGAAAAACATCGAAGTAAATACAATGTTGCCTACACAAATTGTTAGGATATTCCGACACATAGGAAATAGTTAAGAATAACTTAGTCTAGTGTAGAGTTAGGTAAAGTGTGTTTCTTTACCATGTACATTTGTAACTTATAATCCGACGGTCATGATTTGCAGTGATCCGACGGTTATCTCTCTCCTCGGTATTAACGACACTTGATCCGTGGCTTAACACCCGATTGGTCCATGATCTCTATTTAAAGAGCATGGAGGGTCATTTGTCCGGTAACCGTTTATGAGAGAAACATATGTAACTTTTCATTTTATATTAATAAATTGCCTGAAGTGGCCGCATTGGCTCAGGCCGTGGACTGTTTCCCTCTTTGAGGGTTTTAACCACGTGATTATACTGGTGTATTGATTTGTGATCTGTTTGTGAGCAGTGACCTTTGGTTCTTGATCTACGGAACTTACCCTGTAAATTCCTACATGGTAACTTACCCTGTAAATTCCTACACAAATATACAAATCAAGTACTGAAGAAATAAGCACATTCGACAAAGGACAAGATTTTTCGGACAAATGTTCCCCAAAAAACGCAATGCGGGAAAACCGGTGCAGCAGCTCTTGAGGGTTTTTATTGTTATGAAGATTTCTGAATACAAACTAGGGTACCAGTAGTGGTTTACCCAACAGAGAAAATCCCGGCAGAACCACCTCTATCGTTGGAGACAGATATTATGGTTGATTCAACGTGAGAATGAAGTGTTGATTTTTGTAGCATTGGAAAGTGTCCAAGTCTCAAATTTTGTGAGGAGGCTTAGACTTCATATTCCAAAGAACCCAGAAACCGTTTGTGGAAATTCCACTTGGTTCGTGTTTTATTAAAATAATTAATTATTTTAATGAGGACCCTGAGTCTAAACATAGGGAAATGAAATAATTAAAGGGCATTAATAAAACAAAGTGAATCTTCTAGAGAACGAAGATAATTCATGTTTTAATCTTAGCCATTGAATATACATCTAATCTGGGTCGTTGATTCATCAATGAGAAGATTATAAGAGAAGGTTTGAGGGCTATTTGGAAAGCAAGCTAGGGACACACTCAGTACCCGAAGGAAACCGATTCTGAAGGAATAGAATTCGATTTCAGAGGGAGAGTTGCAGAGGCAGAAGAAGGAAGGGGAAGTCAGCAGTGAAGAAGAAGGGCAAGAGGAGGAGGCACAAGGCCACAAAGGACAACACTGAGTGCCCACGCAGAGTGACACAGTCCAGCGTAGGGACTGCGCAGAAGATCACGTAGAGTGACGCAGAGGAAGCTAGGGTGTCTTTCGGGTGTCAGAAATTCTCCAAGAGGATTTGGAGAATTTATCTCAGGTGTATTCTTAAGAAATATGCTCGTCTACTTATTGTAAAAGATTTTCATTGCTGAAGAATAATAGAAACCCTCATCTGCTGCACCGGTTTTCCCGCATTGGGCTTTTCCGGGGACAATTGTCCAAAAATAACTGTGTACATGCGATTGCTTCTATTGCGTTATATGTGTTTTGTTCTATTCTCTGCTTATGGTTATGTGATCACTGCAGTTGTATTTATTTCAGAATTTACTAAAAGAAATCCGTAAATAACTTACATAAATAAGTAAGCGAAATAAATCTATCACTGCAGTAGTATTTCAGATTTGAAATTTTCATATGGTATCAGAGCTATAGACGAAGTAACAGAAGAAGAGATTCTGCAATGGAATGAAGATCAGACATTGATGTAGCAACAGCTCAGAAGGGTTCACGCAGTTCTCCGGAACGCATGGAGGAACAGAGGGATCATGACATCTCAGTTCTGGCATCCAGAATAGAAGAGGAATTTTCTTGTGTCAAGTATGGCCTCTCTAGAGATCTGGTATATTGACAATGGAGCATCTGCTCACATGACGAGAGTCAAAGAATGCTTCTCAAGCTACCAGGAGGAGCAGATGAATTTTCAAATCACTATGGGAAATATGGAAAATTGTACCCCTGTTGGAAGAGGCACCATAATATTTCAAACAAAAGCTAGCAACAAGCTTCGAGGCACCAATGTGCTGCATGTACCAAGGTTGGGGATGAATTTACTCTTTGTGTCTCAGCTTTAGAACAAAGGGTACGACGTTTACTTTATTGGCAACAAAGTTTACGTCGAACACCCTAGTTGGAAAAAGACGGCACAAATTGGAGTCAGAAGCCACAAAATATACAAGTTACAACTCGAGTCCCCAATGGCTCTGATAGGAATTACTGATGAGAAATATTTGAATGAGTTATGGCATAGAAGAATGGGGCATCTACATCATGGAGCCTTGAAAATTCTCAAGAAGACTATCACGAGAGCTCCAGAACTTAGCACCAAGCGAGAAGATGTTTGTAGAGGGTGTGTATTAGGGAAGTATGCCAAGGCAGCGTATCCTAGAAGCAACAATAGGGCCAAGAGTGTGTTGGGGTTGATACACTCAGACATCTGCAGACCAATGTCCACAAATGCTCTTAGCAGTGCAAGATATTTTGTCACCTTCATCGATGACCATTCCAGAAAGACATGGATCTACTTCTGAAGACCAAAGACAAGGTCTTTGATTGACTCAAGGAGTTTTAAGCCCTTGTGGAAAATCTGACAGGAAAGAGGATCAAGACATTGCGATCAAACAATGGTGGAGAGTACATTGACAAGGACTTCACAAGGTTTTGCGCAAGGGAAGGCATCAAGAGAGAATGGACTACTCTGTATAATCCAGAGCAGAGTGGAGTCGCAAAGAGGAAAAACGGGACTATTGTCGAAGCTGCAAGGGCGATGTTGTATGATCAAGACATGCCAAAATTCCTGTGGACTGAGGCTTGTAATACAGTCGTGTATGTGCAGAACAGGGTTCCTCATAACGCATTGGGTAAGGTTATTCCTGAGAGCGTGTTCATTGGCAGCAAGCCTGAAGTGAGCCACTTTAGGATATCTGGCAGTAGAGCATATTGCCATGTACCCGATGAGAAAAGGAGGAAGTTGGATCATACTGCAGAGAAAGGATACCTTGTGGGATATAGCGAGAATGCAAAGGCTTTCCGCATCTATATTCTCGAGAGTAGGAAGATAGTAGTAAGACAGGACGTGAAGTTCATGGAGGAAAGAACCTTCAAGAAATCTTGGGAAATGTCTTCAGCTACGCAGTCTAAGGAGGATCCGCTGGTCTAGCCACAGCGACCTGCGAAAGATGGCTCTAGTGCCTCTCCAAGGCACAAGGATCCTACGGATAGATTTTCCGAGGAAGTGCAAGAGGGAGAGAAAGTAAATCCACCCACCACAAGTGGAAGGACGAATAGAGAACTACAACAAACTCTGAGGGACGCAGAGGAGTTTGGTGGAGCTCCTAGAAATGAGAAGAGGCAGCGCAGACAACCAGACAGGTACCAGGCATTGGTAGCACAGGTTGGAGAACCCTCTAGTTTTCAGGAGGCAACTCAGCATCAAGTGTGGGTAGATGCGATGGTGGAGTACAACTCCATCATGACAAACGATGTCTGGGAAACAGTTCCTAGACCTCAGGATAAATCGGTTGTAGGTTTGAGATGGATCTTTAAGATTTAATATGTTGCAAATGGCAATATAGAGAAATTTAAAGCCAAGTTTGTAGCTAAGGGGTACGCTCAGAAGGAAGGGATAGACTATGAAGAAACCTTCGCCCAGTAGCTCGGTATAGTTCAATTAGACTCGTCATATCCCTTGCAGCGCAGATGGAATGGGAGATTCACTAGATGGATGTCAAGACTACGTTCTTGAATGGGGTCATAGAGGAGGTAGTATACATAGAACAACCAAAGGGATTTGAGACGAACGAGCAGAAAACTCATGTGTGCAGGCTTAAGAAAGCCCTGTACGGACTGAAGCAAGCCCCTAGTGCTTGGTATGGGCGAATTGACAACTACCTGCAGAAGATGGGATTCGTCAAGAGTGACGCAGATCCCAATCTCTACTATCTGAGAGTAGGGGATGAGCCTCTAATATTGGTGCTATATGTAGATGATCTGTTTCGGACTGGATCATCTAGGCTCATCAAAGACTGCAAGGAAAATCTAGCAACAGAATTCGACATGAAGGATCTAGGGCAGATGCACTATTTTATGGGTTTGGAAGTTTGGCAGTTGAAGGGAGAAATCTTCCTTGGACAAGGAAGATATACTACAGAGATTCTAAAGAGATTTCAGATGGAGGACAATAGACCCATGGCTACACCAATGATCACAAACTGGAAGAAAATTGACACGTCTGAGGATGATGAGGTTGATCCTACCTTGTATAGGCATCTCATAGGATCATTGATGTACCTGGTCAATACTAGACCAAACATTTGTTATGTCGTGAATACCCTCAGTCAGTTCATGGTAGAACCAAGGAGGGCTCACTAGGCAGCAGCCAAACATGTTCTCAGGTACTTGAGGGGAACAACCGAGCTTAGATTGAAGTACACCAAGGGCAATGACATCCAGTTGATTGGGTTCACTGACGCTGACTGGGCTAGAAGTCCAGTAGATCAGAAGAGTACCAGTGGGTATTATTTTAGTGTCGAATCAGGAATGACTTCCTAGTGCAGTAGGAAACAGAAATCCGTGGTGTTGAGCTCGGTCGAGGCTGAATATATGGCAGCTAGCACAACTTCGTGTGAGGCCATATGGCTTCGAAAGTTTCTCATGAACTTACTCAAGAAAAGGATGGAAGTGACCAGCATTTTGTGTGATAATCAGAGTTGCATCAAGCTCTCTAAAAAATCATGTGTTTCATGATCGATCGAAGCACATTGTCATCAAGTGTCACTTCATCAGAGACTATGTCTAACGAGGAGTTGTACAATCGAAGCACATTCCTACAAGAGAGCCGGTGGCAAATATCCTCACGAAAGCTCTGGGTAAGACTAAGTTTGCTTACTTCAGAGAAAAGATGGGGATGGTCAAGAATTCGTTCCAGTAGGAGGAATGGATAGGCTCGAAATTCAAAGGGAGCTGCAGTATGGATGAGGCAGTGACAGTGATGTTGTCATGGGCAGAGTACAGAGGGCAGCAGCGCAGCAGATGAGGCGCAATAGTCGAGACATCAGTAGCGCAGTAGATGCTTCAGGTCAGAGCAGATGTAGTTGGCATTTTTGCTAGAACGCTTTCCTCGCTAAGAGGGAATGTCGATTTTTGTAGCATTGGAAAGTGTTCCAAGTCTCAAATTTTGTGAGGAGGCTTGGACATCAATTTTCCAAAGAATCCAGAAACCCTTTGTGGAAATTCCACTCGATTTGTGTTTTACTAAAATAGTTAATTATTTTAATGAGTACCCTAAGTCTAAACTTAGGGAAATGAAATAATTAAAGGGTATTAATAAAACAGAGTGAATCTTCTAAAGAACAAAGATCAAGTCATGTTTTAATCTTAGCCATTGATTAGAGATCTAATCTGGGTCGTTGATTCATCAACGAGACGATTATAAGAGAAGGCTTGAGGGTCATTTGGAAAGCTAGCCGGGCACACACTCGGTACCCAAAGGAAATCGATTCTGAAGGAATAGAATCCAATTTCAAAGGAAGAGTTGCAGAGCAGAGTTGCAGAGGCAGAAGAAGGAAGGGGAAGTCAGCAGTAACAGAGAAAGGAAGGAGGAGGACACAGAGGGCCACAGAGGATAGCACTGAGTGCCCACAGAGAGTGATGCAGTCCAGCGTAGGGATTGCACAAAAGATCACGCAGAGTGACGCAAAGGAAGCTAAGGTGTCTTCCGGGTGTCAGAAATTCTCCAAGAGGATTCGAAGAATTTATCTCAAGGGTATTCTTAAGAAATTTGCTCATCTACTTATTGTAAAAGATTTTCATTGCTGAAGAAAAATAGAAACCCTCATCTACTGCATCAGTTTTCTCGCATTGGCCTTTTCCGGGGACAATTGTCCAAAAATAACTGTGTACATGTGATTGTTTCTATTGCGTTATATGTGTTATGTTCTATTCTCTACTTATGGTTAAGTGATTACTGCAATTGTATTTATTTCAGAATTTACTGAAAGAAATTCATAAATAACTTATCATAAATAAGTAGGCGAAATAAATCTATCACTACAGTAGTATTTCAGATTTGAAATTTTCCCATGAAGAACCCCACAGGTGCCTACGTAGTCCCCAGCAAGCTCTGCATTGAGACTGCGTCACCCTTCAGTGTGGTTGCGTCACCCTTCTGGACCTGCTGAATATGAACCCGATCTGGCCCACTGAAACCCCAACGTTGCCTCTAATGGCTCTACGTCAGCTCCTCTAGGCTTGCGTCATCCCTTTGGGCCTGTGTGAGCCTCTGCGCTGGCTTTGCGTGAGCTTGGTTGGGCCTGCATCACCCCTCCTAGGCTTGCATCACCCCTCCTAAGCATGTGTTGCCTCTCTGGTTCTAATCTGCCTCTCTGCTATTGTATTCTCAACCTTGGATCATAAATCCCACTACCGAACTGCCCCTCGCTGCACCGCAAGCTCACTCAAAAATTCTCAACAAATCGTGCCCCAAAATTTCGACATAGCTCAAGTGTTGTTGCTCTCTGTGTGTTCTCCAACTGACCCCAAGCCTTCATTTAATACTTTTCCAGTTGAACATTCAACGGTCGTGATCTAACCTCTAATCAACGGCTAGGATTAGAAAAGACTTGATCCTCGTCACTTAGGACATTCTCACCCACATGTTTAAATTAATTCACTTTAATTATTTAATTTCCCTAAGTTAGACTTAGGGTCTCCATTAAAATAATTAATTATTTAAATAACTTAAGCTCTGTGTGGAATTTCTCAAAACGATTTCTGGGTCTTGGAGATCTCATGTGTCCTTGCCCCTCCACAAAGTTTCGGGGCTAGAGCACATCTGATGCTACCCCAAAATAAACACTCCCTCTTAGCGATGAATGTGCTCTAGCAACACTTCAATCTAGAAGCATTACTCTGATCCATGACATCGGTCCTCTGCGCTATTGATGCCTAGCCTGTTGCCCCTCATCCTTTGCGTTGTTGCTTTCTATACTGCTACCCATGACTCTGCCACGGTCACTGCCCCATCTGTACTGCAGCTCCCTCTAAAATGTTGCATCATGCTGCCCATAACACTACCATTGCTAACTGATGCACTGCAACTCAGTTGCTGAGAAGTAAGCAACTGAAGGACAACACCCAAAATCCTGACAGACAAGTCAGTCTGGATGCACCTTGATACGAAAGCACCCTTTGCTGCTAATTTGCGCTGACCCTCTAGAGCTATACGTTGTTGCTACTCTACTCTGAGTAAGCTTTGCCTCTGCGCTGCTGAAATCCCATCAACCTCTGCGTTGTTGATGCCTTTGCTCTGCGCTGCTCAAGTCTTCAGCGTCCTAGCTCTGCAAATGTGCGTCCATAATCTCTCGCACCAACTGACTCCAGTCATCCTGCTACTATCATTAAGGGCTCCCATATCTCGTATGTGATCCAAGAGTTTGGGCACCTCAAGGATCCTGCCCCTCTCACTAAAGTTCGAAAGAACTACAGATCAATGTCGCCCCACCTCTTCTCCCGAGGCACATGAGCACTCATAGCCACATCGTCATCACTCCCATCATCACCCTTCGCTGTTGTAGCCTTTGAATCAGAATCTTCCTTGCCCTTCTTCTTCTTAGGACAAGTTGTGGTGAAATGTCCTAGTTCACCACATTTGAAGCACCTGACCTTTGAAAGGTCTTTCTTCTTCTTCCCTCGCTGCCCCTGTTGTCCCTTGGATGCGAGAGACGCATCTTCCTCCTCCTTCTTGATCTTGATTGCCGTTGGTGCTACCCGCCTTGATCATCCTCTTGATCTCTTCTTGTCGAAGAGCTGCCCACATGTCTTTCCAATTTGGAAGTGTCGCTCTGCCCAAAATGCCTTGGAAAAAGGTCTCCCATTCTTCAGACACTGCATGCAGGGCAGTCCTGACCAAGACCCTCATCAGGAATGGCCCCCAAAGCAGCCAGTTGATCACAAATTGCCTTCAATCTAATGAGGAAGGGATCGATTTCCTCTCCCTTATGCATTTGAAATAACCGAAGTTGATTCTCCAAAAGCATTCTCCTTTGGACAGAAGTCCCCTGATACATTGTAGTCAATGTCGTCAAAATCTCATTTGTTGTGTTCTTTTCAGCAATGTGTGGGGCCACATGATCCTTGACCCTGTCCATAATCAAGCGCTTGGCCCTTGCTTGCACTTCCTCATACTTCTTCAACGGATCAGCATCAACAGAAACAGTGCAAACTTTCTCGGCGTGATCTTTGATGAGATATTCATCAAGAACTGACAGGATTCTGACCTTCTAGACGACGAAGTTGGATGCTCCATCCAACCTGTCTTGATCCCTCAATCCATGTGTGGCCATCTCTGCTCAAAAGATGTCGAAGTGGATACTCTTCTCCCTTCTTTTGTTGTTGCCCTGAGCAAAAGACTCAGATCTGGCTTTCTTGGTGCTAGAAACCCTCTAGAGAATATGTTCCCTCTAACAGGTGATTTCCCTCCTGGAAATCCTCCACCAATTGTTGTTGAATCAACCCTCTCCAATCAACCCCCTAATCAGATCTCAAACTTCTTCGCGAGAAAGTCTGTTGAGGAACTGCTTCACCTAACTTTGCCACACCCTGCTAGACACTGTTTTGTACCGACAAAACAATGCCCCGCCAACAACTTTCGAAGAACAAACTGCACTTCCAGCCACGACAACCGAAAGGACGAAGACTCGAGCCCTCTACGCTGGCTCTGCATCACTTCCTCTCAGACTGTGTCACCCTTTTGAGTCTGCGTGAACCTCTGTGTCAGCGAGACTGGCTCTGTGTCACCCCTCCTGGGCCTGCGTTGTCCCTTTGGTGCTTACATTGCCTCTTCCTGGATCTGCACTATCACTCGGGACAGTCGCCTTCCTACAGAAAAAACTTTGTCTCTTCGTCGATGGCTTCAGCTCTCCCGGATTTGTAATGGCTCTGATACAATGTGAAAATTTCTGAATTTACCAAATCCTACAACAGTTATCTGATTTACTTCTCCTACTTGTTTTATTAACTTAAAAAGTTATTTTTATGAATAATACATGAAAAACATCGAAATAAATGCGTTGCTGCATACACAAATATACAGATCAAGTACTGAAGAAATAAGCACATTCGAAAAAGGACACACAAGATTTTTCGAACAAATGTCCTCGGAAAAACCCAATGCAGGAAAACCAGTGCAACAACTCTTGAGGGTTTTTATTATTATGCAGATTTTTTAATACAAACTAGTGTACTAGTAGTTGTTTACCCAACAGAGAAAATCTCGACAGAAGTACCTCTATCTCTAGAGACAGATATTATGGTTGATTCAGCGTGAGAATGAAGAACCCCACAGGTGCCTACGTAGTCCCCAGCAAGCTCTGTGCTGAGACAGCATCACCCTTCAATGTGGCTACGTCACCCTTCCAGACCTGTTGAATACGAGCCCGATCTGGCCCACTGAAACCCCAGCACTGCCTTTGATGACTCTGCGTCAGCTCCTCTAGGCCTGCGTGAGCCTCTGCGCTAGCTCTGCATGAGCCTGGTTGGGCCTGCGTCACCCCTCCTGGGCCTGTGTCACCCCTCCTAGGTCTGCGTTGCCTCTCTTGTGTTGATCTGCCTCTCTGCTATTGTATTCTTGGCCTTGAATTAGAAATCCCTCTGTCGAACTGTCCCTTGTTGCACTGCAAGCTCACACGAAAATGAGCAGCAAAACCCACCCCAGAATTTCCACTTAGCTCAAGTGTTGTTTCTCTGTGTGTGTTCTCCAACTAACCCCAAGCCTCCATTTAGTACTTTCTCAGTTGAACATTCAACGGTCGTGATCTAATCTCTAATCAACAGCGAGGATTAGAAAAGACTTGATGCTCGTCTCTTAGAACATTCTCACCCACATGTTTAAATTAATTCACTTTAATTATTTAATTTCCCTAAGTTAGACTGAGGGTCTCCATTAAAATAATTAATTATTTGAATAACTTAAGCTCTGAGCGGAATGGTGTTGCTTCTTTCTTCCTATAGATACTTGAAGTGAAGTTTCCCAATCCCTCTGGTAGAGCACTCAACATCAATGTAGTCATTTCTTTATCAGACATTACTTCTCCCAATTCCTGCAATTGATCTCGTACTTCATAAGGTATGAAGTTATTCCTTCTCTTGATGTCTTCAACCTGTATAGTTCTTATCTCAAAGATATTACTTCTTTTGCAGTACTCATTGAGAGTAGTTCCACCAATTTTGTCATATATTTCTTTTGAAGACTTTAGTTTTGATGCATAGGGGATGAGAGAGTCCTTTATGGATTCTATAAGAATCCTTTGGGCTCTTATTAGTTATTTCTCCCTTCATGTATGACTTCATTACCCTTTTCTTCCATGCAAGAAAGTTTGAAACCCTAACTAGTTTGTTGTTTTCTTTGCAAAAAGACATTTTTATAGATTCATATGAAGTCATAAAGATACTTACTTGAGTAGATGTTTTTCTTCTTCTATTAGCTTCGTTGTTGATGATGATGTAGATAGCACCATGAGCTCCCTCTTAGATAGACTTCTTAGATAGACTCCTTCATGATTATGATGATCAAGGATGACTTGATGATGTCTCCAATAGTGTTGACTTGGCTTCAATCACGAGATAGCTTTAGATTCCTTAAAGATAAAGATCACCTCTTGAAAGAACCTTGTTGTATATGTTCTTTAAGTAAGATCTTTTGTCTTCTTGAGATGGTTTTGAGGACTTCTTCAATTTCTGCAAACTGCTCCTTCTTGAATGAATGAAGATATTCTTAGATCTAGACTTTTATACAGTAGATCCTTCTTTTTGAAAACTGATCCTTGTGTGTCTTCTTGCCAAATAGCCCTTTCTAGCACCTTAGCTCTGAAACCATGTTGAGAATTTGATAGGGCAGTGTTTAATTCAAATTTCTCCACTTGTGAACTTGTTATGCTTCTGTTACGTAGATCTTATCTTCATTAGCTTATTATGTCTTTCATCAAGTCAATTATCAAAACACAAGAGACACGAAATTTAGGCTTTTCAAGCAAGAGCCAAAACCTCTCCCTCTTGGAAAGGAAAACCCACAAGTAATTCTTCTTATATTCTTCAATTGACAAGTACCATGACCATGACATAGACCCTTGACACCAGTATGCTTTCAAGACCCTTGTCACTATTATTATTACTCTTCTTGGCTTCTCCAGTTGATTCTTCCTTTCTGCACTTCATTGCACCAATGCTAGGGAAGCTCGGTCCCTAGCCCTAAATAGTGTGCTGCCTTTCTGTCCTCCCTTGATCTGACCTTGGCCTCCAAGAGACTCCTCCTCAGCCTTCTTTCTGCACCTCTTTATGTCTAGGTTCGAGATCTCTTCCACACTGTATTGACCCTTCTTTGTGTTGTAGTTAACTTTGGCTCCTCTGAGATATACTAGATATAGATGTTGTTCCAAAACAGAGATAGTATATCTCTCTTCTTGATCTAACAATAGATCCCTTCTTCGTTATATCTCTTCTCCATGCAGCACTGTATTGCGCACTGGAAGTTGGAACAGACTTATCCATGTTGTAATAGGTCTCAACCTCCTTGTATATGCGAGATATATTAGACCCAAACTAAATCAAATATGTCATAGTCTTTTTCGTTGATTTCCTTCCTTCCTTCGCACCAACTACAAATCCTATCTCGCACTTCTAGTGGCAGACCTTATATGAATCCTTGGTGGTGTAATGAGACTGTAGTTCTCTTATTTATAGGGACTGTCTCCCTCCTCTAAGCCGACATGTCAATCTGAGTGTGAGCCGACTTCATCAAGTAAGGAACTTCAACATATTCTAGGCCGACTTGGGGAGCATATTTGACAAGGTCTTGGAGGGATACATTTACATCAATAAGTTGACTTTTACAAGTGTAACACCACTTCATATACATGACTCTAAATTATATATTTTTGACAAGATGACAAACCCCTAAAGACATTGAGAAGAAGTCTTTGACCTATAATAAAAACTACTTGCTCATGAAACCCATGAGTCAAGCTTTACAAAATACATTTTATTATCTTTGTTTTCTTCATTACATAAATTCATAATTACATAATCAATTATGAAGACCGATCCTAGTTATACTTTCCAACATAAGCCTCCCTACCAATTTGGAGACTTAGAACACATCCGATGCTACCCAAATCAACAATATCTAGGTTAGAATATCCATTTAATTCATAATGCTATCACCCAAATTTCATTGTTGATATATCATTATTTTGCAATTATGTAAGGCCAAATTTGGTCAAAGGAATTCTTAGGCATGAAAATAGATCTAATAGATCATTACAAAATGCTTAAGATAACCCTGAAATACCAATGATGAAAAAATCGCGATCGGGATATTATCGCCGAGGGGAAAAAATCGGAAAAAATCGTAAAAATCGGGAAAAAATCAGCACATACAAAAATATTCATTTTTTTTCAATTTTTTTAATATCTAAAGCATCTACAGCATAAAATAAATGCATTGACACATAAATATGAAAAAAAAACTAATATATAAGATGTGTAATATCATGTCTAGTGCTACATCACACATAACACTGAATCCTGTCCTGAATACTAAGTCCTGAGTCTCAAGAGTCAACTCAGCCTCAAAATATCAACAAAAAATATAATAATGTATCTCATATCATGAGTCATAATGTCAGATACAAAGGAATGTCAATGCACCATATAACCTATGGTCCTATACTATTGATTTCCTCTGCCCCTCTTGCGAGAAAATACAACAGCTTTGCCTTTCTCTCTAGATGAAGAAGCTGGCGGGACTGGCAATGGGCTCTGTTGTCTGTCGTGCTCTAGAAGAAAAAAATGAAGCACCAGAACCGGAACGGGAACCTGAACCACTAGGAGCTAAAGGAGGCAGACCACGTCCTCTACCGGTAGTAGTGGTAGGTGGCGTCACCTCCTCCTCCTGCTCCTCCTCCTCCTCCTCCTCCAAGTCCTCCCCCTCCACTACCTCCTGCTCTATCCAATCAGGGGCTGACTCCATGACAGGCCTCTCAGCCTCAACCCTCCATTCAGCAGTGGTGTCAATTGCATCTAAAGAGATGGCCTCCATATCAGGGGTCCTCTCAAGTTGTCTCACCCACAATCTAAGATTGTAGTAGACATAAACCATGTCATTAAGCCGCTGACCCTCCAACCTGTACAAGGGTCATAAATTAATAAATTAAATATTTAAAAAAAAATATTTAATGAATTCAAAAAATCAGTTGGAAAAACTTGGAATATGTTAAGTTTTTTACCTGTTGCGCTTTTTGGTGTGTATTTTTTCAAATACACTCCAGTTGCGCTCGCATCCTAAAGCGCTACATGTTTCGCTAAGTATTCTAATGGCAAGTTTTTGGAGTTTTGGTAATCTGCCACCGTAGCTCCTCCACCATGCATCTACAAGTTACAAGTTACAACAAATAAGATAAACTTATAAAGTTACAAACATAAGAAAATTTTTAAAATAATGAAAATCTTACTTGGCATTTTAGCAGTCCTATCCTGGACAGCCATGTCGAAGCTCAAGGTGCCACCTGCCATTCTGTATACCTCCATCTCTTTGGATATCTCTGCACGTTCTGATGGACTTGGCACCATCTTCTGAACACAAGTGAAAAAGCCATCCATGACCTCAGCATCAAATAGAAAACCACATGAATAAGCAAATACGGGGTTCAGGAAGTGCCCTGCAGCATGAATGGGACGATGGAGTGTGTTGTTCCATCGATCATCAATCACTTCCCATAAAAGAAGTTGTCTCTGAAACCCCTCATCACCCTTATCATCATAATAGCTGCGAACAGCTTCTTTGGCCCTATCCATGGCCTCATACAAGTAGCCCATTGCGGGCTTCTCTCCATCCACCAATCTAAGAACCTTTACCAAAGGTTCACTAATGCTGCACACCTCTTCCACTCTAGCCCAGAAATCTTCCTGATATGACACCAACCTGCAGATGGCCTGTCCCTCTGATTTGCGGCTGATAGTCAAAGCACGCCACTCATCTGAAAGAAACATTCTCTTCAAATCACTTAGAATTCAAGAGGGATTGAAGAGAGATGAAAGTAGTGGCAAATCGTGTAATAGCAGGCCGCACCAACTCCTTCTTGTTGGTGAATGTCCTCATCAAATGAAGCACAGATCCATGGTTATATATAAATTTTGTGATTCTCTTTGATGATTCTACAATATCTTTGACAAAATCAAGCTTTCCGATGTCCTCCAACATCAAATCAAGGCAATGTGCAGCACAAGGTGTCCAAAATATGCTCGGATACCTCTCCATAAGTATCTTGCCAGCAGAAACATAGTTTGCAGCGTTGTCCGCTATGATTTGAACAACATTTTGGGGCCCAACCTCCATAATGAAGACATCTAATAAATCACATAATAATCTTGCATCTTTGACATGTGCAGATGCATCAACAGATTTCATAAACATTGTCCGCTTGGGACAACTGACCAAGAAGTTAATAAGGGTCTTACCCCTTTGATCAGTCCAACCATCTGACATCACAGTGCATCCTATGACTTCCCATGATGCCCTCAACTCTTCCAATCTCTTGGTGCAGTCAGCTTTCTCATTTTGCAGAATGCGCCCTTTAAGGTCATGATATGTAGGGGCTTTGTATCCTGGGCCAACAACAGCGATAGCATCAATCGTAGCCTGATAAAATGGATTGTTCCTGGCAACATTGAAAGGAATATCACTCCAAAGAAACAATTTGCCCAACAACTTATCAGCTTCTTCCTTCTCCTTTCTTTTAATAAGGGAGGAGATAGATGGCTGTGCCCCGGGAGTGGTTCTAGGAACAAAAAATGAGGAGGCAGCTATGGGGCTGCCTGTAGAAGAGGCTGATGCTGAAGAGCCACTACCACTCTCACGATCAACTCCAAACCCTGATATTTGACTTTTCAGAGCTGCTTTGCTGAGTTTAGTGGTTTCTATTTCTCCCAATGAGTTCATGGCTCTTTTGATTATTTCTGGATTGGTGTTTCTGCAAGGGCCTACTTCATGCCCAGGAATTTGTGCCAGGTGGTATTTCAACCTGTATATCCCCCCTGTCATGTGTTGACCACATAATTTGCAAGTCAAGTTTGATCGGTCAAACCCCTGATCAAGTTCACCAAATTCCCATAAAGGATCTAATTTCCTTGGCATGTTGGAAACTTTGAACTTTGAATGTTGAAATTTGAACCTAGGGCACAAGAAAAATTGCAAGGTTAAAAAATAAAATAAAAAAATTACAATTTTACATACAACATTTTCATTTTTCATTTTTTTTCACAAAAAAAAACCATCAACTCAATGCAAAAATAATGGGAAAAAATACATGTTGAAACACAAGCAAAAATAATGGGAAGAAACTAAGAGCACAAGAAGAAATATAAAAAACAAAATTTAACAAACAATTTTTTGCATTTTTGACCAAAATAAACCCTCTCCTCTCAATAAAACAAAAACAAACAAAAAAAACACAACCAAATGCAATCACAAATGATGAAAAATACATGGGTAATAGAAACCCATGGAAGAACAAGAAAAAAACAAAAAAAAATGGGTCAAATTTGATGCCCATACCTGGAAAAACGTTTTGTCGGAGACACTTGGTCCAAATTCGATTTTTGTTCGCTTGGATTGCAAGAAATTCTTCACTTTTGTCCAATCTTGGGCTTGTAAATCACATATCTCCCTCCTTGGCTCTCCTCCTTCCCTCCTTGGCTCTCCTCCTTCCCTCCTTGGCTCTCATAAGCAAGTCTGTCCAACTAAAAATGAAATTGAAAAAACCAAAAATCGCATTATAAAGTCGTTGTTGGAGGCAGCAACGATTATTTCCCTTCGACTCGCGATTTTTTCGTAATAATCGCGATAAAATCGCGATAACGATTTTTTCAAAAAATCGCCGATAAAATCGGCCGCCCGAAAAACTCGCGATAAAATCGCGATTTTTTCATCACTGTGAAATACCATTATGCTAAAGCATATACTACTACAGGAAGTGCCCCTAAGCCATACTGGAAATTTGTTGTAAAAATGTCCCTTGCACTGTAGTTGCATGGAGTCGTCATATGATGCCATTGGTCCATGAAATTTCTGAAATTTGACTGTAAATAGTGATCCTATTGAGGTGTGAACAAGATGTTTGTTGTCCAACAACTATTCTTCTTAAAACATTTCTCTTTGATTTCTTGAAAAGGTCATCTTCATACACTTAGGGTTTCATCCATGCATTTGGCATATACATCTAGGGCTTCATTCATGTATGTTCTTCATCCATTAGGATTAGGGCTTCTTCCATACACCTGAGCTTTCATTATTGGCATACACTTTTTCATCTAGGACATTTTAAGGCATGCTTCAACAATGTTGGGGACTTGACATCAATGACAACCTTATCCAACAACGAGGTGGTTCAGTGGCCCATAACCTAGGCACCTTACCCACAGGGACCCAAGCCCCAGAGAAGTATACTAGCATCCACAAGTGAAGCACTAAGAACCTTGGGTCTCCGATTAGTAGCAGCACATCACACTTTCCCCTAGACACCTCCTACACCCAAGATGTTTTGCCACTTTGCACTACATTTGATGATTCCTGCAGATGATGCACCTAGACCAGCATGCCCCCATGTCGGCCTCAACACTCCCTAAGAGATGGCAGTTGATCCAAATCAAAAATGAGGATGCTCTCACCTTCAAAGACTTGGGACAGCCAGTAGCACCTAGAAAGCCCTCGACGTTGGAGCAGAGATGGACATTTTGAGCAGTTGGGGACCTAGTAGACCACCTTTTGTGTGTCAAACTAGATTTTGGGGTCAACAAAGGGATATTGATAGAGACCTAAGGGCCAACCCTCAGAGGATGATTTTCGGAGGCTTCTACACCCTAGTTGGCACTCAAAAGGCTCGACGCATGCCACATGGAGATCTATGCATGGATGACATCAGTATTTCTAGGCCTTGCAGCTTACAAATAAATTTTTTTATGTTTAAGCTAGTGGGTTGGCTTGTAACCCAATGCATCATTATGACCTTACTTGTTTTCCTAGGGGTTTTTAGGCTAATTAGACATTGCTCCTCCTCATATAAATAAAGGAGAGGATTTTGTTTAGCATCATTATCACTTGGAGATTTCGGTGTATCTTAGAAGAATTTCAACCTTCTTTACCTGTGGGAGAGAAGTGATCTATGGAACAAATTTTGTATTGGAGCTATTTCTTTGTCTTTGGAGAAGTTATCTTGGATTAATGACTGATTATTCATGCATATTATCTTGTAAGTGAACCTTGTATTTGATAATTTTATTTTTTTTATTTATGACTAATGTATGGAATATATTGGTAATCTAGGGTTTTTCTATTGTGCCCTAAATTGTTGAAAATCAATTATATTGAAGCTAGATATAATTATTCCATGCATTATTCATTGTATAACATGTGAATGATTTTTCCCTTGGGAAGGCATGTTGTGGCTCTCTCAAGAACATTTGATCCCTCACAAAGCTAATAGCTAGGGTTTTGATGCTAGGGCATCAAAATATCCTTACTCCTTTGCAAGGTCTAGTTGACCTTAAACACCCATAGACTCCATCCACCCAAGGATTAGGCACTGGCCATCCATTTGTTGGTAATAAAGTCAGTTTTATCCATAAATTTTACTCTATCTCTCTCTTGCCTAATTCAGCGATCTTAAGGCCAAGCGGCCAACTAGGCTTTAGTGCGAATTGACAAGGAGGATGAATTTTGGACCTTGGAAAGTCTAAACATCAAGGGTCGAGTGGCTGCCACAAAATCATCCTCTTCTAGAGGGCATTCATTCCATTTTCATCCATAATTTCTCATGCCCTAGTTGTTTGCCCGAGGAGTAAACAGTAGTTTAGTTTTAGCTTCATCTTGAGGGCTTCTTGAAGGCTTCTTGAGGGTTTCATATGCCTTAACCTTGTTCGAACACATAGTGGGAAACCCTTTCTTTGCACCTAGACCTTAGTCATCCCAACTCTCAACCAATCAATCAAACCCTAGTTCTTGTGTTGCCCTAATTTGGCCTCTTCAAGGAAAGCAAATTGCCTCCTCTTGGAGCCTTGTGCCTAAATTGTGTATTTCCCACCTTTAAGCTTAGAATACCTATTAGGTGACTCATATACATACTGTGACTCCTCCCATTGGTGAAAATCCATAAAAAGCAGAGGGTTTTGGTTGTGCTGACAGTGGGCCATCACCCCATTGTTGTCACTTAATCTAGTGATAACCTTCTAGGGTACCTCCCTCCAAGGCCTACGAGATTTTGCAACAACATTTTCGGCGTCGTTGTGGACGAAGCAAGTCTTCCTCCCTTAAATTTGAATATCTAACTTCATCCCTTTGAAGAGAATATTTCTAACAACAAGATAAACCCTCTTCTGGCGACTCGATTGGAAGAAAGAAACCCTTGTTCTTCAATGAACTTCCAAGCTCAATGCTTGTAGGGTGAAGCAAGCATCTCTTTACGCATTTTGAATTCACCCTTATGACTCCTCATTTAGTTGCAATCAGATTGTGTAAGCATTCTAATACCATTCATATCATGTTTCATGCAGTAATAGATTGCATTTAGAATAGATTTTGCTTTTTGTACAGATTTATACTTTCGTATAAAACATGGGAGATACCCCACGCCCGATGAATTGTGAAAATTCCTAAACTCGGAATCCCTATTGCAGCAAACTGATATTACTTCGTTTACTTGATTAATCATGCAAGTTATTTAATGTGTTCTACAAGTAAACACTGAAGCAAATACATTGCAACCTTCACTTCATAAATAAACTGTGGAAAAATAAACGCGGAAACAAGATCTGAGCAAGAAGAAATCTAAACACACATGACACCATTATTTTTGGACTAAGTCACCGGAAAAACCCAATGCGGGAAAATCGATTCAGCAAATGACAGTTTGGTATTATTAAGCAGAAGTTTCTGAATACAACTGGATGCCCAAATTTGGCTATCCACAGGGAATCTGACTAACAGAAAACTAGTGAGGATTGCCTCACACTGACACTGGAGATCTGGATCTGACCCAACACTGAACTGGACAGCCCCGCGTTGCCTCTACATAGATCTGCATCACTTTGCCTCGGGATTGCATCACCTCCTTCTATTGGATCTTCTGCTGGCTAGATGTTGCTCTCTGGCCCCTCCGGTCTCACATCTCAGCACTGGATCTGACTGATCCTTAGCAAAATCTTGAATCTCCTCCAGGCTACAGCACTGCCTCTGTGTGGCACTACGTTGCCTAGTGTAGCTGCTACACTGCCTCTTCTGCGTACTGCCCTCTACCTTCTCTGCAAAGTATTCCCGGCTCAGGAAGAGATCTTCCAACCAGAACTATCACTGACCCTCATTGCAATTGAATCAACTCGATCAAACTCTTTGGTTGCTTTGCGCTGCTCACTTGAGAAATTCAATCTCTAGACTCACTTGGTGTATCTTCCAAATGCCCATCGAAGTCCTTCTTATAATCTTCTCGTTGACAAATCAACGGCCCAGATTAAAACATAATCAACAGCTTAGATCATATTGACTCAATCTCTATCTTTTTCTAGAAGTTTCACACCCAATTCTATTAATATACTTTAATTATTTTGATTCCCTAAGTTTAGACTTAGGCTCCCATTAAAAATAATTAATTATTTTAATAAAACCCCATCCAAGTGGAATTTCCTAAAACGTTTTTTGGGTATTTTTTAATACATGTGTCTAAGCCTCCCTACAAAATTTGAGACTTATAGCACATCTGATGCTACCAAAAATCAACATGAACATGCTCCCAAACAAGTTTATTACAATTTGCTAATTACAGGTCTACGAGCCCAGGTTTTGCTGTAGTTCTCATGAACTCCCCATTTGAGCATATGGATCATGTGTGAAATTTCCACGAATACACCAATTGGAGTTTAATCTTCTAACTGTTAGCAATTTATTTGTTTTTGGCAAATAACGGTTAAATTATCGTTGCATTCTTCACAATAAAACATTGCAGAATTATAAAATAGGAATTGAGAAATAGATGCACACACAAAATAAAATTGACATCGCTATTTTTGGACTAAAAGTCCTCGAAAAAAACCTGAAGGGAAAACCGGTGCAACAAATGAATGTTTACTTTATTATGCAGCAATTTGAGAATTATTACAACTGCATGCCCAATTGGCAATCCTCTGGCAAACATAGATCACAACTGGCAAACTATACTGGAGATCTCAGTTGTCCTCTGCAAACCAACTCAGGCTCTATCTAATAACTCACACTTCCTGCTAGCTACTTGCACCTATTCCCAGAATGTGCACTAGTGGCTTTGGATCCACTCGCATTGCCTGGAAACTGGCTCTAATTGATCCTTCCTGGCTCCCTCTGTCACTAGAAACCACTCGCTCTGCCTTCCAAAACTAGATCCGGCCTTCAGCTACTAATTTGTGTCTCTTCCAACAACTCGCACTATGGTTTCTAGCTATTCGCACTACATGCAAGGCCTCCTCTGCAAATGAATTTAGCCTCCCTTTTCCTACCACTCTAGCACTAGAAAACTGAGGAATATCTCCTTCAGATCTCTTCTCTGGAATCTTTGTTGCTCCCTCTCTCTGATGCTCTTTCCCTAGCTCGAACTGTGCCCTTTCCAAAGACTGCAAACTAGGAAGCTCAATCTGCCTCTCAAAATTTGATCATGCTGATGTTATTTCCCAGCCCTTCGACCTACTCTTATAATATCTCGTTGGAGTCTCAAATGCCACGATTTAATCTCTGTCGATGGGTAAGACCAATTAGACTTCTCAATAGAAGTCTCTAGAGCAATCTCGGACATCCCTAATTAATTAACTTTAATTTACCACTTTTCCTAAGTTAGACTTAGGAAAATTTTAATTGTGGCAAATTAATTTAATTAAGGTGTTTCCTAAGCTTATCTCGTGAAACATTTTCTAGTTTTGGAGATCTAGTGTTCCTTAGCCTCTTAACATCATATAAGACTAGAACACCTATCTGATGCTACCATAGCTCCATCAAAAATTAACACTCCATTAGCGAGGAAGGTGTTCTCTACTATACTCTCCACTACACACCTAATGAACATCCTATAGTTGGACTCTCACACACTGTCGATGCCTGACTTCTGTTGTACCTCCTTTCTTCACATCTCATCTGATCATACTCCCCATCATTGGAAATCACAAAGAAGAAGTCAACCTGACAAACATTGTCCATCAAGTATTGCACATACTCTGATTGACCTATTACTAACTGCAATTGAATCAGTCTCTAGTCTATTGTGTCACTGCAACTGGCTCTACTACTGTCCCTTGAGTCTATGACTACAACTAGCTCTGCACTATCTACTGAGCATCTGACTTCGCCCAACTAGCTTTGCAACAGTCTCTCATGTATCTTACTGTAACTAGCTCTGCACTATTCCTCAAGATCTGACGGAGCCTTGATGACATCTCGATCCTCCTACTACTTTGACTATAGGCTCTTGTAGCAAAGGTACCAACCCATGTGAACAACAACTAGATCTGATCTAGACTTCCCGCTGCTCACCTATGGACCATGCCCATAGTACTAACCTGAAGCATCATGCTCCTCCTCCATCTAGAGGTATCACTGCTATCAATGTGAATTCCTCCAACCTAGAGGTAAACTCATCAATCTTTATCGAAGTTGTTGTCTATTATTGCCCTTTCTTGTCCTTCTTTCTCTTGGGACACTAGGTGATGTATTGACCAAATTCACCATATCCAAAGCACTTGACCTCCGACAAGTGCTTCTTCTTCTCTCCTCCTTTTGAGTTTTGTCATTGACTGGGACCCTTCTTCGCCTTACCCTTTCATGCAAGGGCTACATTCTCTTCGTCCTTTTCCACCTTTGCTCTCTTGCTACTACTGCTTGTGTGGTACATTCTGCGAGGCTTAGTCTTAGCTCCTCCCGAGTGAAGTCACTCCATAGGCGCTCCCATCCTGGAAGTGTGTCTCACCCTGAAATGACTTGGACGAATGTACGCCACTCCTTGGAGAACCCATTGGGAGTCCTACGCACCAGCTCGTTGTCTGTTGGTTTCTCTCCTACAGCTACAAGTTCGTCTCTGATTCCTTGAATCCTAGTGAGGTAGGAAGTAACAACCTCACACTTCTGCATTTTAACTGACCTCAGCTTCTCCTTGAGAATCATTTTCCGATTCTCAAATGGATCTTCATACAACTTCACAATGGCATCCCACATGTCCTTTGATGTATTCTTGTATGCAATATGCGGGACAATATGATCCCGAACCCCGTCTAGGACCATCCTCTTGGTTTTGGCCATTTCCTTCTTGAAGGTTGCCAACTATTGTGCATCTACTTACTCTTGTTAGTTTTTGTAGCATCGGATGTGTTCTAGCCACGAGATTTGGCAGAGCGGCCAAAATACATGTATTCTCCAATACTCGGAAATCGTTTCTGGAAATTCCACCTAGAGACAACTTAATTAAATTAATTAGACAGATTTTAATTTTTCCTAAGTCTAAACTTAGGAAATATGATTAATTAAAAGGAATTAATTAAGTCATGGTGAGAATGTTCTAGAAAATTACATGGATCGATTTCAAGTTAATCCTAGCCATCGATTAAGATTTAATCGTGGTTGTTGAAGTCTCAACGAAGGATTATAAGAAGTCGATGGGGCTTGGAAAAGACATGCCAAATCAATTGAGCATTCGATTTTGTTGGGAAATCGATCTCCAAAATAGCAACGTTCAGTTGTCGGAGGTGATTCAATGAGGTCGAAGCAGTGAGAGAGGGGCAGAGATAGTGAGGCTAGAGGAAGCTTTTCTAGTTCCGATGAGTACATTGCAGAGATGTAGTGATTGCCACAGTGAGGCAGCGCAGAGGAAGCGCAGAGATTTCTTAGGGAGATTTCGTTTTGCTAGGGAGAAGGAGAAATTCTGAGACAAAATTTGGGCAAGTGGTCCAAAGGCAAAGAGTATCAGTCTTCCAACCAGTAGCTAGCGAGACAGTAAGATGAGACGTAGTTTCGAGCTTGTGGGACACGATAACTGCGTAGGCTGACATAGTGACTGCGCAGAGGGACCAAGTTGCAGCTTAATTCGAGCTAAGGTCGGTGTCGAATGGCCTGTGGAGTGAGAAATTTTCTCACTAGTTATTATTGCCAATTATTTCTTTGTTTGGATTGCTAGTTTAAGCATCCATAGATTGCACTCAAATTTTCACCACTGCATAGTATCAAAACCATCAGTTGCTGCATCAATTTTCCCAAGTTGGGTTTTTCCGGGGACCTGGTCCAAAAATAACGGTGTCATATTGTGTGTGTGCATCTATTTCTTCCAGCGTTTTTATTTCTTCCGCAGTGTTTGTTTTGTGAAGGTTGAAGTGTATTTGTTTCGATATTTGTCGTAGCACACAGCATATAATTTGTTTGATTTATTTAACAAATAGAAGAAATATTATCAGTTGTTGCAATAGGATTCGAAGTCACCGAATTTTCACATGGTGTCAGAGCGCAGATTGTAACCCGAAGAGCTCAGTAGCAGAAGGGAAGAGAAATTTTGTAGCTTTGCGTAAGCAGCAGTTCAAAACCCTCAGAGGCAGCACAGTCCTTTGGGCAAGAGTGTCAATTTCTTGAGGAAAAATCGATTTCTCAAAGAGAGCGATAGAGAAGTCAAATTTCTCCAGTTCGAGGATTACCAGAGGCAAAGGGAGCAACCATTATTTTCCTTGCAAAGCAGGTCTCTAGTTGGCAGCAGCTGCTAGTGCAAAATAGCGTCAGGAGGAAAGAAGAGCACACAATGAGGGAATTGTTTCCTCAAGGGACTTCTAGCTTCAGAAGTTCGATTTCTCATTGCAGATCAGCAGTCATTGTGAGCAGATTTACTCACTCCAACAGGGAGTGCGTAGAGCCTAGCCGCAGTTGAGCAGAAGAGAAGGGGAGGATTTCGACTTATTTTGCTGAGATGGCATCAATCATGCTAAGAGATTAGGATAGGTTGGACGGAGCATCCAACTATGTGATGTGGAAGGCAAGGATTTCCTTCCTTCTGGATGAATACGATCTCAAAGCGTATATCGATAACATGGTGGTTGTCCCCACAGATCCAAATCAACTGAAGAAATACAAAAAAGAGATGGTGAAGGCAAAGAGATTGATTCTCGATGGAGTTCGAGATCAAGTGGTTTCTCACATAGGAGGGCTGGGAATAGCTAAGGAGATGTGGGACTCCCTTTCCACTATATTTCAGGGATCTTCCGAGTAGCAGAAGATGTATCTAAAGGAGAAGTTAAGATGTACCCGTATGCAGAAGGGGGAGCGCATAGACCCCTTCCTCACCAGGCTTCAGGAGGTCCGAGACCAGCTGTCAATTGTAGGGTCAACGCCTCAGCCTTTAGAGATGGTGGATATAGCTCTTAATTTTGTCTTCGAGGAGTGGCAAGTTTTTTCCCAAAGCATTTTCGGCAGAGAAACAATGCCAAGATGGGACAAAATGTGGGCAGATTTGCAACAGGAGGAGTTGAAGCGAGATTTGGTGAAGAGCACCATCAGCGATAGCAACAGCAATGGGTCGAAGATCGTGAAGGAGAAGGAGGATGTGGCCCTCACATCAAAGGCGCATCAGGAGCAGCATAGGAAGAAGAAGGACCTGTCTAAGGTAAAGTGCTTCAGGTGTGGCGAGCTAGGCCACTACAACACTCAGTTGCCTCTCAGGAAGAAGGACAAAGAGGAGAAGCAGGACCAGCAGGCAACTTCAGCCAAGATCGATAGGCTATCATCCAGGCTAGAGGAAGATTTTGCCATGACTGCAGACATCCCTCCAGGAGTGAGGTGGGGTGACTATGAAAATTTATGAATGTTACTTATGCAGAAATCTACTGTTAGATCTGGTTATGCTTCTCCTACTTAAATAAGGTATTAATGTTGAAACTTCAAATTAACATCGAAGCAAACACATAATAGACTTTCACCAATTCAGATGTAAAACAAAAAAGTACATGCACACATAGACAAAGTGACAAGGATTTTCTGGACATTAGTCCCCGAAAAACCCAACGCGGGAAAACCGGTCTTTTGCTGTTGGAGGGTTTTATTATTAAGAGTTCTCTAAATACAGCAAATCTGGGTTCCAGATCTGGAAAACCTGACCAAGAAAATATAGATCTGCAACTAACCTGTTGTTTTGAAGCCAAAACATTGACTGATCCACACCCTCAAACAAGATTTACAGGACTCAGCGAGATCTTGGCCCTAGAAAACCCAACGCTGCCCCTGATGCCTCTGCGTCAGCCTCTGCAACCTTTGCGTCCCTCTGCGCTGGCCTTGAGAGGTCTACGTAACCCCAAAATGGGTGACGCGGACTCTACGCTGTCCTTGAGAGACTCTGCGTAACCCCAAAGGGTCTCCTACTGCCTAACGCTGCCCCAGGAGAGACTGCGTAGCACCTATGTAGTTGTAGTTGCCCCTGCGCTGCGTAACTATTGCCCTCTCTGTTATTGATGCTCCTGCTTCTCTGCGCCGCCTCTGGAAGCTTGTCTCTGCCTCTTGCTGATTCTAGGCACTGGGATCAGACCATCCCCTTTGCCTAAACTCCCCTCTCTGCAATTGAAACACTTCTGAGAATTCTTAGCAAACCCTGCCCTAGAATCTTAGCTTAGCTTCAATGCTCTGCCTTTGTGTGTCTTCTCCAAATGACCCCAAGCCTTTCCTTTATACTTTCTCATTGGGAAACCAATGGCCATGATCATATCCTGAATCAATGGCTAAGATTAAAAGAAAGTTTGATCCGTGTGACTTAAGACAATTTCATCACATATTTTAATTAATTACCTTTAATAATTTAATTTTCCTAAGTTAGACTTAGGGTCCTTAATTAAAATTATTAATTAATCAATTATCTCCCAAACCGGATGAAATTTCCCAAATCCCTTTCTGGATATTGGAGATCTCATGTACTCTAGTCCCTCCACAAATTTTGGGAGCTAGAGCACATCCGATGCTTCCCCATCACACAGGAAAACTCAACAGTGACTTGGTTTTGTAGCCCCAGAGTGCTACAGGATGGGCAGGATTCTTGAGGAGGTCCACATCTTGAACCAGTACCTTGCTACGGGAGCCCACAGTATGCAGTAGCAGGATGGACCAGTGGCAGTTGGTGCAGTTAGATGCTAGAGTGATAGAAGTAGTGGCTAGCAGCGGTCAGATGTTGAGCAGCGCAGAGGCTTCAGTGGCAACGCAAAGACTAGTAGCAATCAGGAATTCGGTTACGGATGCATCAGACTGAACACAGATGGCTCAATGTTTTGGATAGTTCTTAGTTGCAGCAGCAGCAAATGAAAAGGAGTTGCAGATGTTGCAGTAGTGTTGGGTGCAGACTTTGAGGGTATTTGGGACACCTTTTTCCCCATCCTTGACCATTTCACCTCTAAACCTGTGTACTTTTTAGACCTTAATTACCTTTTCCCTGGTGATGAGACTCCATTTTTGTCATGGCATACTATTTTTCCATTTTCGTTAAATACGAATGAGGTGATGTCTTTTGATGACTAATCAAGGTGATTTTGGAGGTAGTTTTTTGGCTTGTGTCTTTCAGGCGTTACTCCAAGGTTCTTGATTACAAAGATGGACAACAGAATGATGAGTTACAAAGGAGTTCTGAGCGCTTGTTGTTTCAGACCATTGCTATTACACCTCAGGCCGTTGCTGTTACACCTTGAGCATTGTTGTTTCACATCACGAAATATTGTTACATCGCGGGATGTTGATTCTAATACAACTATCCAAGACCGTGGGTACTATTCCACGAAGACACCTATCGTACGCATCATATTATCTATAGACAGCTAGGGAATCAAGACAGTTGTGATTTTGATCTATGATGTAACAGTAATGAGCCCAGTATTTGGAACTTGTTGTAACTATTTCTAATTTGATCAGCATGAGAATCGTGAGAGTCTCATGACTGATCATTTTTCTTATTTCGGATATGTAAAACTTATAAAGAGGACTCAGTCCCTTGTGAGAGGGACAGACGGAGAGTATAGTATCGTTATTTTGTTTCTGTAATTCATAATCCTTAATACAAAGACAGCGTTGCTGATGTTTTTGAATATCGCGTTGCAGTCTTACTAGATTCGTATTTTATCCCTGCGCCCTGCCCTCCTCTTTAGCAGGGATTGCAGTAGTTGCAGTAGTATTGTGGTAGATTGTTATTATTTCTTGCAGATTGAATAGAGTACATTGTCCAGTTACCAGCCTAGTCAATAGCGTGGTGTGTGGCGCGCCTTTTTCTTGGTAACATGAAGTGTGGTTTTATTTCTACAAGTTAATTTATGATTTCCACATGAGTGTTACTTTCTGCAATTAAATCCAGCAACATCTATTTCTGTTTTCATTTTCTCCACTCCTGGTTGAAGTGTATCGGCACAGATAGTGCATACTCCTTTGAAATAAACAGACCTACCCTGGGTTGACAATTGATGTTGCGGTTCAGTCAAATTAATATGTGATTAAATAGACACAACATTTTGACGTCATTGCCGAGGAAGACAGCTGACGATACAGTCAACCAAGTTGTTTGTTTAATAGTGTCTCTAGTGAACAGTCGTTGGGAGGTAAGACGAGAGGTAAGAACCTGCGCATCGATATCACATCCCTGGGCGGGCTCGCCACAGTGACCACTAAGACACTTAGGGTGTGGAATTTCAATTTTTCTTAGAGCATGTCCTCAGTTCTACAGTCGTTGGGCAGTAAGACGAGAGGTAAGAACCTGTGCATCACTCTAATATACTTGGGTGGGCTCACCACTGTAGAAGCTGGGACATTTAGGGTGTGAGTTAATGCATATAGGGTCCATGTGTGAAGACGTAGGAATAATAGAAAAACACTAAACACCCCCCACTCTAATTAGTCACAAGAAAAAGGGGGCGTAAGAAGGAAAAGATGAGTTGTGATTTGGAGAGAAAGACATTTATTGGGGATCTTATTTCAAAAGCAGAAAAAGAACAGTCCATTTCATATAGGGGTACAAGGAAAACAGGGCCACAAAAAGTTGTTGTCACACCTAAGTTGGGAGCATCTAGTCCCTTTGTCTTCGGACCTCGTCACCCCTCAACAGACATAGCCACTCCTAAGATTGGGAATCTAAGTCAAGAGCATCAGTGGGAAGCTACTGAACAGGATCTGAAGCTTGAAGGCCAAGGGGAGACTAGTAAGGAGCACCAAGGTTCTGAGTTGGAAAAGTACTTATTTGGCTATCATCGTCTCGATTCAGGAAGTGTAGTGAAGCAGCCAATTCCAAAGAAACCCAACCTATTATCTCATAGTCCCTCACCTATAAGACAGTTTCCTGAGCATTCTGAAAAATATTTATCACATCAGGAATCAGGAGATTCAAATATGGGAGACGAAAACACTAGGACGGATGGCACTATCACTACCTTTGAATTCCCAATACAAGAAGTAAGAGGTGATGCTCCCATGAAGAATATTCCTTTGTCATCTCTTCCATCTTTTCAAGGAATGGTAGTGGAAGATCCAAATACCTTCCTGTTTGAGTTTGATGTCCTATGCATAAGTTATGATTATACCGCAGACGCACAGAAGCTGAAACTATTCCCTGCCACTCTAAAAGGAGCAGCATTAAGATGGTTTATGGGACTGGGCGTTGCTACTATTCGGACATGGGGCGACATGAGAGAGAGGTTTCTTTCCAAATATCAGGATTACTGTCGTACTAAGGATTTGAGGGAAGAAATGTTTCGAATAACACAGAAGGATGAGAGCCTAGAGGATTATGTGGAGCGATTTCACTATAATTTGCAGAGATCTAAATTTAATGATTTAGCTCCCATAATCTTGAAATCCATATTTATAAGGGGCATGAGAGATGATTACTTGGAGCACCTGAATTTACTTGGAAAAGGGGACATATCTCAGGAACCGTTTGATGAAATAGTAAGACTCTGTCTAAGAAGTTCGAGAGGATCATCCAAGGGAAAAAGCTCAGTACGGGACCCCTCGGTCCGAATACAGAAATCCGTGAGCGAGGGTGTGACTAGGTCAAACATCAAGAATTTATTCGAAGATTTTAAAATCGATCTCCTTAGCACCTTGTCTGCTCTAATAACGACAGCACAAGTCAATGTCAAGAAAGCACGTGAGGAAGCTAAGGCGGCTCTAGCTGTGTTTTGTCCAAAATGCAGAAAGAAGCACCCCTTGAGAGAGTGCGAAGTGAACACCATCAGCTCGTGCAATATTTGTGCATTAGAGCACTCTACAGGCTAGTGCCCGGAGCTTCCCAGGTTAAAAGCGGTACTTAGGGAGTCAAATGAAGATGTTCAATCCTCTTATTTCATTGGATCCAGGAAACCATGGCAGCCACGACCTCCAGGTATGTCGCAAGATTTTTCTTCTTTTAACGCGTGGAATAATGCATACGTTGTTGATTTTGTAGCATTGGAAAGTGTTCCAAGTCTCATATTTTGGGAAGAGGCTTGGACATCAGTATTCCAGAGAACCCAGAAACCGTTTGTGGAAATTCCACTCGAATCATGCTTTATTAAAATAATTAATTATTTTAAAGTGATCCCTAAGTCTAAACTTAGGGAAATTAAATAATCAAAGGGTATTAATAAAGCAAAGTGTGAATCTTCTAGAAAACGAAGATCAAGTCATCTTTTAATCTGAGCCATTGATTAGAGATCTAATCTGGGTCGTTGATTCATCAGCGAGAAGACTATAAGAGAAGGCTTGAGGGTCATTTGGAAAGCAAGTCGAGCACACTCTTAGTACCCGAAGGAAATCGATTCTGAAGTAAGAGAATTCGGTTTTAGAAGGTAAGGTTGTAGAGGCGGAGTTGCAGACGCAGAAGGAGGAAGTGGAAGTCAGTAGAGGAAGAAAAGGACAAAAGGAGGACGCAGAGGGAGCAGTGCTGCTGCTCCACGCAGATTGACGGAGTCCAGCGCAGTGACTGCACAGAAGGCCATGCAGAGTGATGTAGAGGGAGGAAGGGTACCTCCAGTGTGTCAAAAGTTTTTCCGAAGTGTTCAGAAATTTATCTCAGGTGTATGATAGACATCTACTCTTTTTCTATAAAAGATTTTCCACCACTGAAGAATAAATAAACCCTCATCTGCTGCACCGATTTTCCCACATTGGGTTTTTCCGGGGACAATTGTCCAAAAATAACTGTTTTCATGTGATTGTTTCTATTGTGTTATATGCTATGTTGCATGGGTTCCCGAACCCAGGGGTGGGGTTCTCGAACCCGTCCCAGGTTCTCGAACCCAAGAACCGGATTCGGGTACAGGCTCTTCCGAAGAGAACCCATAAGAACTGGGTTCTTCGTTAAACAAAATTGGGTGCTTTTGACGTTTAGGGTACTTGGAACCCCGATAATGGGAACTTGGAACCCCAAAATTAGGTTCTTTAGGGTTGTTTGATGAACGATTTTTTAAATAAAAATTTAAATATAAAAAAATCGTGGAAATTCAAAAGGTGAATACATAACCCATAAAACCTAAAATCGCTTCACTCTTCGACAATGACATTCCATTTGAGACAACAACCATTCGGTTTGACTATTGAGACGACGAGCATTCCCTGGTGTGTTTGGGGCATTCACTGGTGTGTGTGCCGACGACTGGAGGTTCCCATAAAGACGCCATCCACATAGATGCAATCCGTGCTTGAAGATTCACAAGTAGCTCTTGAAGATTCACCGTGCGGCATGAATTAATTATAATTTATGTGTGTTCAAACTTCACTATTTTCATAACAAAATTATTAAATTAAAATTCAATTCTAAATAGTAAATCGACCCATGATGTCAAAGATGGGAAAGCTTCCTTATGAGGAGTATTAGAATCTTTAAGAAAACACAATAAACAGTATACCGCCATATACTGTGATTCCAAACTCTTGTTTTCTACTGTAATCTCCACATTCTCTCATGGCCAACGGACATTACTTACTTTTCTAATCACTCTTTTAACTGTGTTTTTTTTTACATTTTTTGCCAAGAATGTAACTTTTGGCCTTCACTTTCCCTACCAAAGTTTTCGGCGAAATTGGATTGGGGCCTAATTTACAAGTATGTGTAAACTCCAATTTTTACTTGATATCAAACTAGAAATTATGAAATTTCAATGTAAAAGTTGAATGTTCAATGATGTGCATGTTTAAATCTTTAAAGTTTAAATCATAAATATTTTAGATATACAAATTCACACACACACACACACACACATATATACCCCCGACGAACCCACGCACCTGTCCCCGTCCCCATGTTTCCTGGCAACATAGGTTATATGTGTTTTATTTGTTCTTCTGCTTTTGATTAAGTGAATGTTGCAGCTGTATTTACTTCAAAATTTACTAAAGCATCTGTAAATAACTTATCATAAATAAGTAGGCAAAATAAATCAATCACTGCATTAGTATTTCAAATTAAAAATTTCACATGGTATCAGAGCAAAAGGCAAAAGGCAAAAGAGAAGGTTCTGCAATTGAACCAAGATCTGACATCGATGCAGGAGCAACTCGGAAGGGTTCACGCAGTCCTCCAGAACGCTTGGAGAAATAGAGGGATCATGGCATTTCAGTTCTAGCATCCAGACTAGAAGAGGATTTCATTTGTGTGTCGAGCACGGCATCTCCAAGGGTCTGGTATATTGACAGTGGAGCATATGCTCACATGACGGGAGTTCGAGAATGCTTCTCGAGCTACCAGGAAGAGCAGATGAATTTTCAGATCACAGTGGGAAACAAGACCAAGTGTACCCCCGTTGGAAGAGGAACCATAATATTTCAAACAAAAGCTAGTAAGAAGCTTCAGGCTACCAACGTACTAAATGTGCCCGGATTGGGGATTGACTTGATCTCGGTGTCTCAACTTCAAAACAAGGGTTACGATGTATACTTTATTGGGAATAAAGTTTATGTCAAACACCCCAGTTGGAAAAGGAAGGCACAAATTGGAATAAGGAGCCATAAATTGCATAAGTTACAGCTCGAGTCTCCAATGGCACTGATAGGCAGTACAGATGAAAGGGACTTGAATGAATTATGGCACGGAAGAATGGGGCATCTACATCATGGAGTCTTGAAGATCCTCAAGAAGACTGTCATGGGAGCTCCATAACTTAGCACGAGAAAACACGTGTCTGCAGGGTGTGGGTACTAGGGAAGTATGCTAAGGCAGCATTTCCAAGAAGCAGCAGTAGGGCTAAGGGTGTGTTGGATTTGATACACTCAGACATCTGTGGACCAATGTTCACGAGTGCTCTCAGTGGTGCAAAATATTTTGTCACCTTTATTGATGACCATTCCCGGAAGACTTGGATCTACTTTCTCAAGACCAAAGATGAAGTCTTTGAGCGATTCAAAGAATTCAAGGCGTTGGTAGAAAACTTAACTGGAAAGCGGATCAAGGAATTGCGCTCAGATAATGGTGGAGAATATATTGATAAAGACCTCACAAGATTATGGTTTTCAAACTTCTGTGGTTGTCGTTAATTGAAGCCCAAGACTCCCCTCCGTGTAGGGAAATAATTATGGTTTTCAAACTTCTATGGTTGTCGTTAGTTGCAGCCCAAGACTCTCCTCCATGTAGGGAAATAATTATGGTTTTCAAACTTCTGTGGTTATCGTTAATTGCAGCCCAAGACTCCCCTCCGTGTAGGGAAATAATTATGGTTTTCAAACTTCTGTGGTTGTCGATAATTGCAGCCCAAGACTCCCCTCCATGTAGGGAAATAATTATGGTTTTCAAACTTCTGTGGTTGTCATTAATTGCAGCCCAAGACTCCCCTCTGTGTAAGGAAATAATTATGGTTTTCAAACTTTTGTGTGTTGGAAATGTTGTCATTGATGGCAAAGGAAATGACAAAGGAGGAGCACTTGAAACAGCAACAAGGCAAAGAGAGCATGAGACATGAAGCTGAGGCAGTTTTAGAAGGGTCAGTGGATTTGAGATCTGGAGAGGGAGCAGAGACATCAAAGGAAACAGAGGCAAAGGAGATTTGTAGTTGATTTCATTTGTATATGTTGATGAAGAACTGTTCCTAATTTCTGTGTGGAAATGTGTGGAAATGTGTGTATTCGAACCCATGATGGATTAATGGCAATACTGTAGTAGGGTATTGTGAATTGGAACCCTGTGTGTCTAATCTTAAGGCTCTGCAATAAATGAAGAATGGATGTTAAATATGTCCATTCTGTGTGTAATCAAAATGAAATTAAAACTGTGGTTGAGCCCGTGTGTCATTGAGGAAAATAGACTTTGGTTATCAGTTGAGTTGATAAGAACAGGGGGGTGTAAAAATCGGTATGGAGTCTATATTGTGTGTTTGATGGAAAGCGCTTCTGAAGAACTTATTCTGCAATTTGAAGCATAGTTTCCGTTTAGTTAGAATGTTTGAACCTGCTTACATGACTGTAAGAATTGAGTGGTTCCCTTGTGAATAACGACAGAACCGATTCATCTCTTATTGATCATATATAATAAAGAAGCATTGAACTTGTTGGAAATATTGTCATTGATGGCAAAGGAGGCAGCAGAGGCAGAGACAGACAAAGGACAGCAGTAGAGGCAAAGGGGAAGACAGCAGGTCTTTACAAGGAGCATGAGAAGAACAGAGGGAGAGTCTATTTACAGAGACAGCGCAAAAAAGACAGCATAGATGGCAACTGTTGAAATAAAATGGTCAAGCAAAGGAGGAAGAACCTGTGTAGAGATCGTGAACGAAGGTGAACAGGGGCGAAGGACTATTATACAGTGAAGGGAAGCACAAAGGAATGAAGCAGTAAAACACAGTAGTTGGACCAGCAAGATCAACGAATGTCATTAAGACAAATAAACAAAGGAGTGGAGCGATTGCTGAGAGAGACTCTGTATTGTTTATTGAAACAGATCACATGTATCATCCCTTGAACGGCCCATGGAGGCCTCGAATGATTTGTTTTTTTCTTGATTCCTTGACGATGACCTGCATATTTCATTTTGTTAAAGGAAATTGTTGTGTTATAAGGAAAATTGGGGGTGTATTGTATCATTCTGGTTCTACAGGCAAAAACGCCCAAATTATACTAAAAATCAGGTTGAAATTGTGTTTAAACAGAGATCCGGACTTCAGGAGGTTATAGGACGAAGTTATATTGCTATCGGGTCCGAAGAAACCAATAGCATCGGCCCTTTTGTATATTCCATATCACAGACTGTAAATAGTTGATCGAGCGATTGAATTATAACTGACGAATCGTGATCAACGACAACCGTTAGATCGGGAGTTGAGTTGGAGAGGGGCCCGCAAGGAAGGCGGATTTCGAAAACTGTTAACCCAGGTGGTACCTCGGTCAAACATTGCTCACAATCTGGAGCGGGTTTGCGAAACCAGATCCACTCATATCGCACCACTTTTGCGCGAGAGCGAAACCACTCCAAACCAACGCGATCCAGTGGAAATTGGCCACGTCGACGGGGCAATATCGTCCTCATCGCGTGCCTATCGCGCGTTAACTGTCGACGGTGAAATGAACGTGATATAGCCGTGCGCTGTCCGATCTGGAGGCGGGTTCATCGAACGACAATTGCACTCAAAATAGCACGGAAGATAACTCAAGGGATGGCGCGATAAGCCTCCCACCGTCAAATGAGAAGGGTGCATTAAGAGGCTGGGCCCCAGTTCATCGCATGGCTTCTGAGAGTTAAATTTCATATCGTTTAATCGTGCGATTACCGTAGGATCGGAGGGTTGGAGCGCGATAAGACATGCGTCGTTGGATGTGAATGGGAAATGAACTGTTGTGATCGACCACATATATGTGTTAAGCTGTGGGCTCGAGGCAATTACAGAGGTTATTGTTTGGGGTTTAAACCTTAGTCGAGGCGTATATTAATGTTATAACAACTGATGCGATGATATGAAGTTTTAATAAGCCATGGCTCGAATCAAAACCGTAATATATGACGTAATGCCATACATTGATGATAAATGTAATATGAAGTGTTGGCGGGGTTCATACCTTGGAGGTTATGCCATATTTATTACATAATGAGTTTAACAAGTTACAAAATGGGTTTTGGTACAAAGTTTTCATTTTAATTATAAATGTAGTAATAAGGCGCCAACCATGTAACTTAAACATATGCACTGTATATCACTGTTGTGCACGGGTTAAAGGAATAAAAAGGAGAGGTATACATATGTGTTATGCATTCGTCGGCGATTGAAAAGTTTTAATGATAAAGAAATGAGCACAGTATTTTGATTTTTTTATTAACCAAGTCAAAGTTTATATTAACGAATCTTCATATGAGCACCTATACGAAGGTTATTAAAGGTTTGAAGCCAAGAAGTAGAACCTCCACAATGAACAGAGATTGCCCAGATTAGACAGATTGTGGACCCTTTTTGAATGATTAATTGATGCATGAGACTTTGAGACTTATTGGTGAGCTAAACTTATAAAACAGGAATATATATAGCAGATACACAACTACAGTGGGCTTGGATAATATGTACAGAGGTAAACAGAGACTGCAGAATTGAAGAGGTATGCAACGAAGGGATTTAAAATTGCAGTAAACAGGTGTACATGCACAGGTGCTCAAAGTTGCAGTAAAAAGAGGTATGCAGGACAGTTGCATGACAGCAACAGAAAGGACAAAACCAGCAAGCCAAGGGCTGAGTGAAGTTTATATACTGTAACTGAAAATGTAAATGTTTTAATTGTTTTATATTGTTTGTGATGCAAAGGCAAGTATCCTAAGGACAAGAAAAATCCCACTGTAACATTGAAATTTGTACATATTGTTATATTTTTTTAAATGAGTTGGACTGGGGAATGAGAAGGCAGAAGCCAAAGAGTCATGGTTGTTCACTCCAAATTCCTTGTGGAATACAAACAGTCATGTGATGAACTCTATATATAATATCAACTTGATATGCATATATAGTGGTTAGAGAGAGTGAGTATAGAGAATGCAGAGTATGGAAAATTGAGGCAGAGAAGATAAGAAGAAGGAGGAGCAGAACGAGATGCTGTGAAAAGTTAGACAATGCAGAAAAGAAGCAGTGAGGCAAAGAAGAAGGAGGAGCTGAGCAGAGAAGAAGGAGGAGCTGATAGTGAATTTGAGAAGATGCTGAAATGATATAAGGCAGATATGAAGACTGATGCACAACAGTGAAGATGGTACAGAACAGAGCTGATATCCAAGGTAAATCAGCAAGTGTTTTTCTTTTGAAAGAGTAAGGAAGTTGGAGTTTCCCTATCAAGTTGTAGCTTGATAGATGTCAGTTGTAGATGACTGAGGTAGGAGCCTCCTGTAGGTTGTAGCCTGCAGAAAATAGATGGGAGTTGGTGCTTCCACATCAAGTTGTAGCTTGCAGAATTGATGTTGGAGCCTCTTGTGGGTTGGTGCCTACAGAAAATCAGTGGTGAAAGGGAGTTGGAGCTTGCCTTTGCATCACAACAATAATAAGATGTGGTTTTCTCCCTTTATGGGTTTCCACTTATATCTGGTGTCCCTATGCATGATGTTTATGTGTTGATATGGTTTATATCATCTGCTTAATACTTGTTGTTGTTACATTACACTAATGCTTGCTGCTCACATTCTATGATTACTCACATATTAAGTTGAACATGAAATGAAAGTGTAAATAAGTTTTAATAACAAGTTTTAAAAGTCCATGTATGTGTTAAACTAATTCACCCCCCCTCTCAGTTTAACTAAGGGTTCAACACTGTGGTTGTCGTTAATTGCAGCCCAAGACTCCCCTCCCTGTAGAGAAATAATTGTGGTTTTCAAACTTCTGTGGTTGTCATTAATTGCAGCCCAAGACTCCCCTCCCTGTAGAGAAATAATTGTGGTTTTCAAACATCTGTGGTTGTCATTAATTGCAGCCCAAGACTCCTCTCCCTGTAGGGAAATAATTTTGGTTTTCAAACTTCTGTGGTTGTCATTAATTGCAGCCCAAGACTCCCCTCCGTGTAGGGAAATAATTGTGGTTTTCAAACTTCTATGGTTGTCGTTAATTGCAGCCCAAGACTCCCCTCCGTGTAGGGAAATAATTGTGGTTTTCAAACTTCTGTGGTTGTCGTTAATTGCAGCCCAAGACTCCCCTCCGTGTAGGGAAATAATTGTGGTTTTCAAACTTCTGTGGTTGTCGTTAATTGCAGCCCAAGACTCCCCTCCGTGTAGGGAAATAATTATGGTTTTCAAACTTCTGTGGTTGTCGTTAATTGCAGCCCAAGACTCCCCTCCGTGTAGGGAAATAATTATGGTTTTCAAACTTCTGTGGTTGTCGTTAGTTGCAGCCCAAGCCTTCACAAGATTCTGTGCAAAAGAAGGCATCAAGAGAGAATGGAAAGCTCCATACAATCCGAAGCAGAATGGAGTCGCAGAAAGAAAGAATTGGACCATTGTGGAAGTTGCGAGGGTGATGTTGTATGATCAAGACATGCCCAAATTTATGTGGGCTAAAGCGTGCAATACAGCAGTGTATGTGCAGAACAAGGTGCCTCATAGAGCATTGGGAAAAGTGACTCCTGAGAGTGTGTTCACTCGCAGCAAGCCTGAGGTGAGCCACTTCAGGATATTTCGTAATATAGCATATTGCCACATACCCGATGAGAAGAGGAAGAAATTAGATCAGACTGCAGAGAAGGGATACCTTGTGGGATATAGCGAAAATGTGAAGGCATATCGCATCTATATTCCCGAGAACAGGAAGATCGTAGTAAGGCGGGATGTGAAATTCATGGAGGAGAGAGCCTTCAGAAGATCCCGAGAAATGGCTACAGATACGCAATCTGAGGAGGATCTGCTAGTACAGCCACAACGACCTACAGAAGATGGCTCTAGTGCCTCTCTACGGCACAAGGATTCTGAAGAAAGTGCTTCCGAAGAAGAGCAAGAAGGAGAGCAGGTGAATCCACCCACCACCAGTGGAAGGACGAGAAAAGAACTCCAACAGACTCTGAGGGATGCAGAGGAATTTATTGGAGCCCCTGGAAATGAGAAGAGGGTACGCAGGCAACCAGAGAGGTACCAGGCATTGGTAGCACAGGTTGGAGAACCCTCTAGTTTTCGAGAGGCAACTCAACATCAGGTGTGGGTAGATGCTATGGTGGAGGAGTACAACTCCATCATGACAAACGATGTATCGGAAGTATTCCCTAGACCTCATAACAAATTGGTTGTAGGATCAAAGTGGATCTACAAGATCAAGTATGCTGCAGATGGCAGCATAGAGAAGTTCAAAGCCATGTTTGTGGCTAAGGGGTATGCACAGAAGGAAGGGATCGATTACGAAGAAACCTTCGCCCCGGTATCTCGATACACTTCAATCAGATCCGTCATCTCTATTGAAGCACAGATGGGATGAGAAATTCACCAGATGGATGTCAAGATAGCGTTCTTGAATGGGGTGATAGAAGAGGAAGTGTATATAGAACAGCCAGAGAGCTTTGAGACGCATGAGCAGAAGACTCATGTATGCAGGCATAAGAAAGCCTTGTACAGTCTGAAGCAAGCCCCTAGAGCATGGTATGGTCAAATTGATAGCTACCTGCAGAAGATGGGATTTGTCAAGAGTGACGCACATCCCAACCTCTACTATCTAAGAGTAGGGGATGAGCTGCTAATTCTAGTTTTATATGTAGATGATTTGTTCTTAACTGGATTATTTAAGCTCATCAAAGACTGCAAGGAGAATCTAGCTACTGAATTCGACATGAAGGATCTGGGGCAGATGCACTATTTTCTTGGTTTGGAGGTCTGGCAGTAGAAAGGAGAAATCTTCCTTGGGCAAGGAAGATATACTACAGAGATCCTGAAGAGGTTTCAGATGGAAGACTGTAGACCCATGGCTACGCCAATGATTACAAATTGGAAGAAGATAGACATGTCTGAGGATGATGAGGTTGACCCTACCTTGTATAGGCAACTCAATGGATCATTGATGTACCTGGTCAACACTAGACCAGACATATGTTATGCAGTGAATACCCTCAGTCAGTTCATGGTAGAACCAAGGAGGGCTCACTGAGCAGCAGCCAAACATGTTTTCAGATACTTGAAGGCGACAGTCAAGTATGGCTTGAAGTACACCAAGGGAAATGAAATCCAATTGAGTGGGTTCACTAATGCAGATTGGGCTGGAAGCCCAGTGGATCGAAAAAGTACCAGTGGGTATTGTTCCAGGCTCGGATCAGGAATGACTTCCTGGTGCAGTAGGAAACACAAATCCGTGGCACTGACCTCAGCCAAGGCTGAATATATGGTCGCTAGCACAGCTTCGTGTGGGGCCATAAGGCTTCATAAGTTGCTCATGAACTTGCTCAAGAAGAGGATGGAACCGACCAAAATTCTGTGTGATAATCAAAGTTGCATCAATCTCTCTGAGAATCCTATGTTTCATGGTCAGTCGAAGCACATTGACATTAGGTGCCACTTCATCATAGACTATGTCCAACGAGGAGTTGTACAGTTGAAGTACATTCCTACATGAGAACAAGTGGCAGATATCCTCACAAAAGCTCTGGGTAAGATTAAGTTTACTTACTTAAGGGAAAAGATGGGGATGGTCGAGAATCCACTCCAGTAGAGGAATGGGTGGACTTCAGATTCAGAGGGAGTTGCAGTACGGATGAGGTAGCAGTACAGAGGGCAACAGAGCAAAGATGAGGGGCAGCAGCCAAGACATCACCAACACAGCAGATACTTCAAGTCAGAGCAGATATAGTTGGTACCTTGCTTGAACACTTTCCTCGCTAAGAGGGAGTGTTGATTTTGTAGCATTGGAAAGTGTTCCAAGTCTCATATTTTCGGAATAGGCTTGGACATCAGTATTCGAGAGAACCCAAAAACTGTTTATGGAAATTCCACTCGGATCATGCTTTATTAAAATAATTAATTATTTTAAAGTGATCGCTAAGTCTAAACTTAGGGAGATTAAATAATTAAAGGTATTAATAAAGCAGAGCGTGAATCTTCTAGAAAACGAAGATCAACTCATCTTTTAATATAAGCCATTGATTAGAGATCTAATATGGGTCATTGATTAATTAGCGAGAAGACTATAAGAGAAGGCTTGAGGGTCTTTTGGAAAGCAAGTCGAGCACACTCTTAGTACCCGAAGGAAAACGATTCTGAAGTAAGAGAATTTGATTTCAGAGGGTGAGGTTGTAGAGGCGGAGTTGTAGACACAAAAGGAGGAAGGGGAAGTCAGCAGAGGAAGAAGAAGACAAAAGGAGGACGCAGAGGGAGCAGTGCTGAGCAGCAACACTGGCCCTCCACGCAGAGTGACGCAGTCCACCGCAGTGACTGCGCAGAAGGCCACGGAAAGTAACGCAGAAGGAGGAAGGATGCCTTTAGTGTGTCAGAAATTCTTCCAAAGTGTTCGGAAAATTTGTCTCAGGTGTATGCTAGACAACTGCTCGTCATATTTTTTTGTAAAAGATTTTCCACTACTGAAGAATAAATAAACCCTCGTCTACTGCACCGGTTTTCCCACATTGGGTTTTTTCGGGGACAATTGTCCAAAAATAACTGTGTTCATGTGATTGTTTCTATTGTGTTATATGTGTTATATTTGTTTTTCTGCTTTTGATTAAGTGAATGTTGCAGTTGTATTTATTTCAAAATTTACTGAAGCATCTGTAAATAACTTATCATAAATAAGTAGGCGAAATAAATCAATCACTGCAGTAGTATTTCAAATTGAAAAGTTCACATATGCTCAACAATTTCCATGGCAATACTCCACCTCCTCTCGAACACAGTTCCCTTCACCTTGGAACCAGTGGTCTCCCACTCCACCTATTCAATATCCTCCATCTCAACCATATTCTTGGAGCTAGAACTGGAGGGGAAATGCTCAGATTCCAACCCCTTCTGCATTCTCGATACAATAACAGTTACAACTACCCCCTCTTCAAACTCCTATTCCTACACCTCCTGTGTGACCCCAATTACCTATGCAACCTAATCCTAACCCAAATAATAAGGCAGCCTAGAGTACAGAGGCCCCGACTACCTTCCAGACTTATTTCATTACTCCAATTGGATTTAACAAAATTCAGCTTCAGTCGGGAAAAGTGCTTAAGCCAAACCGTTCCCCTATCATTACCGAAGAGGAATGTGAAGCTCCCAAAGAAAATACTATAGATCTTGCTACCCCTGTAACATCTAATCCGAGAAAAATTGTTGCTCCTGTAACAGCCAACTCGAGTAAAGCTGATAAACCTGTAACAGTTGATTCGGCTGTTATAACTCAAGATCCTCTGTATCCTCAAAGACTAATTGACTGGAATGACTTCACAGCCTGAATCTGATTTTCTTAAGGAGTTGAAAAATTTGCGCGTACGAATACTTCTGTTGTAAGCTCTTAAAGAAGTACCTATCTATGCCAAAATCGTATGAGACCTATGCATTAAGAAACCTGGAAGGAAGCCTAAGGATCCTACTACTATACAAGTGATGGGAAAAGTTTGAATTAATGACTAATCAGCCCCTCCTGACCAAGTATAATGATCCAGGAAATCCTACAGTAACTGTTTATATCAATGACAACCCTATAACCAATACATTGATCAATTTAGGAGTGGCCATTAACGTAATGACGAAGGACCTATTTACCACCTTGGGATTCCATGGGCTTAGACATACACCTACGGTGCTTGAATTAGTAGACAGGTATCGTGTTAAACCCGAGGGGGTATTAAAGGATATAGTCATTACAGTCGCCTCCTGGAGATATTCGGTCGATTTCCCTATCTTGCAAACCAAATCCAACTTGGGAGGGCACCCTTTGATTTTAGGAAGGCCTTGGCTAGCTACTGCGGATGCATTCATAGGATGTAGATCGGGATCTATGATAATCTCGGATGGCCAAGCTACCAAGAACCTTAACCTTTACCCTCCGGCGAAACCAATGGATGTGAACAATCCCTGGTGGGATGAATTTGAGCCTGAATCCGGTCTTTCCCTGCCACTTCTAACCCTCAGAAAAGCTTAGTATTTTAAGGATGAAACAGAGGATGATATCATAAATGGATTTATTAGTAGCTCACTTAATGTCATTTCTATTGAGAACTCGAGGGAAGAGGATGAGGTAGAAGAAGAGAACTTTGAGCAGATGAGAACCACTTCGCATACTGACAGCAGTCCAATTGAAATAGAACAAGGGAAGTATTTGAATATTAACCCCAACCTGACTATAGAGAAAACCAAACTGTTATTACAGCTGTTACAAAAATACAAGAAAGCGTTTGTATGGGATTATACAGACATGAAGGGGATTCACCCCAGCCTGTGCACTCACCATATTTATCTGAAGGATGGCTGCAATCCAGTTAGACAGCTGCAGTGACACATGAACCCTACACTTAAGGAGATAGTGAAAGAAGAATTGCAGAAGCTCTTGAACACTAACTTCATCTATCTGATATCCAATAGTCAGTGGGTGTCTTCGCTTATCATCGTTCCTAAAAGAATGGAAAGTGGAGAGTATGTGTGGATTATAGAGAACTCCTAGAGGTATATCTGCGAACATAGCAAACTCTTCCTCTAGCCTAGAGGAAAGCTTGTCTATTTCCACGGATGCTGCCTATTGGTCTTGCTTCTCCTGCTTGTCCTTCTTCCTGAGAGGACATTGCGTGTTGTAGTGACCAAACTCACCCAACTTGAAGCACTTGACCTTTGATAGGTCCTTCTTCTTCTGCTCCCCCTGCCCCTAACTGGGACCATTCGATGCCAGCGTCACATTCTCCTCCTCCTTCACACCCTTCGATCCACTGCTATTGCTGCCACTGATGGAGCTCTTAAGCAAAGCTTGCCTCATTTCCTACTACTACAAATCGACCCACATCCTATACCATCTAGGTAGCGTGTCTCTGCCCAATATACTTTTGATGAAGACTTGCCAATCCTCCGAGACACTGTTTAATGCCAACCGTACTAGCTCTGATGATTGAGGCGCTGCCACAACAGCTGCAAGCTGATCTCGGACTTCCTAAATTCTGGTGAGGAAGGGATCTATGCCTTCTCCCTTCTGCATCCTAATGCATCTGAGCTTTTCTTCTAGGAACATCTTTCGTTGCTCGTAAAAACTCTTATATAGCGTGGAGAGAGCAACCCTCATTTCTATGCTTGTACCTTTGTCTACTAAATGTGAGACTCTATGATCTTAGACTCCATCCAAGATCAACCGCTTCACCCTCGCCATCTCCTTCTTGTATTCTTTGAGTTGATCCGCATCCTGGGGAACTGCCACCACATTATCTATGTAGGCTTTTAGATCATTGTCATCTAGAAGGAAGGACATCCTAGCCTTCCAGATGACATAGTTGGAAGTTCCATCCAACCTATCCTGATCTCGAAGACCTGTTGTGGCCATATCTGGAACTGATCTAGAAACTCCCTCTTCCTCTGCTCAGTTGATGCTTTGCTATTCACACTCTCTCATCGAATGCGCAGATCTGCTAGTTGTTATTGTCAATTTGCGGCTGGGAAAAACGGATTTCTTGACTAGAAACCCTCTGAGAGACATCTCCCTCTGTGTGTGCAATTTCTCTTCCAACCGACGTTGATTTTGCTGCTGCAAAACCCTCTACGTCCAACCAAGGAATCTGCTCAACGAAAATTTGAGCTGTTGTTTCTCCATCTGACTACTGGAATCACTATCTCGGGCAACTCGACATTTCTGCAACCTGCAACTGAAAACCAAATTTATGCTCCAACAATTCAACCTGCCTATCAATGAACTGCGCAACATCTAGGAATTTCGACCTGATGTTCCCACTGAATAGCGAAATTCCATTCTCCACTTCTGAGCTTCCTGATTGATCACTCACGCTCTGATACCATGTGAAAATTTCATCTATCACAGCAACTAGAAATTATTTTTCTAATTGTTAATTGATTTGCAGTTTGCTACGGCAAATACCAAATAATTCACACTGTGATTTTCTCAAACAAATACTGCGGAAGAAAAATAGCACTGGAATCTGAGAAAATCTAGCCCACACATAAAAATATGATTCGTTATTTTTGGACAAATGTCCCCAAAAAAACCCCAACTTGGGAAAACTGATGCAGTAGCTGAGGGTTTTATTATTATGCAACCATGAAATCTGAGTACAATCTATGGATGCCCAACTGGCAATCCAAACAGAGAAACAATACTGGAAAAATAATCTAGTGAGGAATTTCCTCACCCCACAGGCAATCCAACATTGAAAGTTGGCCTCTTAAACCCCTGTACGAATTGCCCTACGTCACCCTCTCTGCGGGCACTAATCCGTACTGCCTGGATCTCACACTGAACTGCCTCTTCTACTTGCTACTGACTCTGGAAACGTTTCTCCCGGCCTCTATGAAATTCTTCTTCCTTGGGATCTCTAAAACGACTTCCCGAATCTGCAAATCGAACTACCTATTAGAAGCCTTTGCGCAACCCCTGCGTCATCCTCACTGTGGCTATCTCTGCCTCTCTGCAATGCACTCGCAGGATCTGGAAAGCTTCCTCCAACCTCACTGTCCCTGCCCCTCACTGTCTCTGCTTCGATATTTGGCTCTCTGGCAATTGTTGCTCCTCTTTGGAAATAAATCTGCCAAGGAAATTGAATTGTTGAAGTGTCTTCTCTAAGTGCCCTTCGACTTCTTCTAATAATCCTCTTTTGGAGCACCAACAGCCAAGATTAAAACTTAATCAAGGGCCAGGATCATATCGGAGTCGATCTGTGCGAGTTTCTAGATAATTGTCACCTTGCCTTAATTAATTATGATTAATTAACCAATTTTCCTAAGTTTAGACTTAGGCAACATTAAAAAATAGGCTAATAATCTAATTAAGTCATCACTAGGCGGAATTTCTAGAAACGAATTATGGGTTTTGGAGATCTCATGCATTCTAGCCTCTCCACCAAATTTCGTGGCTAGAACAATCCGATGCTACAAAAACTAACAGTCGCCACTGGTTTGTGACGATGTGCCATTTTAGCCCCACCACCAGCATCAACCATATATCTTCTCACCCATCCAGCAAGAGCACATGGATAAAGGTGGGCTTCCGATCAAAAGGTGCTTTATTAATTTTACAATCGGGTGCTTATACTTGTTTGTATTTGGGCTTTTCATATGGATTATGGGGCGACCTAGAAGGAGGGGTTTAAACCATGATCTTGTTTTGTCACCTTAAATGGGGGGTTAACCTTCGAACCTAGTCTAGTGGGACCTCCCCTAATGGCCCAATGGATATAGGAGGGGCACTACTGGAGAAGCCTTGATTGAGATAGCATGTCCCATCTGTCCCTATTCCATACTCACAACTTTCCGCCTTACATTACAACCCTGTATTCCACCTCCATTCTTCGAGTTCAATTGACCATTGGTTCTCTCGGATTTGGCGCCTATTACCCACCAACAGTGGGTGATGCCTATAGGAGAATTTTTATCCTAGATTTATATTCAGCTGGCAGCCAACAACCCCTTGCAGCCACCAGATAGTTCATTGTGCCACCATTCTCCACCACCTGAGCTAGCCATCGTGTGCCCTCGCCCATCTGTTATGATCGTATGTTTGAAGGTGGGCCTTCCAACCCCGAAGGTATGGCTTTTCATTACGTAATTGGGAGTTTATGCTTGCTTTTCTTGGACACATTTGGACATGGATTAGTAGGGAGATTCAACAAAAAGAATGGACTTGGATTGTACTCTTGTTCCCTTGTCCCAACTTCGTGGTTAATCTTGTATCCTAGTCCCATGGGATCTCCTCTATTGGCTACTAGCTTTAGGAGTGGCACTACATGGGGAACCCTAGTTTTGGTTGTGTGGTACCGCTTCCTGACATGATATATCTCACTCCCCTCTGCTCATTACAACCCATTTTCACACTTTTCCCATTCGGGTCCACAAGGTGTTAGCCTCCACTTCCCTTTGTCCACACTTTGGGTCGAGCCTAGAACAATGCCTCAGAGGTTGATGCATCTAGAAAGAAAGTTAAAAGCATAATTTGGCCACTTACAATAGGAAATGTAGCACAAAATGCAAAATATGGTTGGAACATTAAAATTTAGCGCGTGGGAAAAATCCAAACATGACCTCTACCCCCTATCTCTATGGCCATCACCCTGGTTCCTAGGGCCCCTTATGAGTGCCCCTTGCATCATTAAGGAACCCATGATTCTCCCAACCACTAGTGGGCAATGAACTGCCCAACCTTAATGGGGTAATCATTGCTTTATCATACACATCATGCTCTCATCCCTTGGAGCCCCGGGCAGTTAAAAGAAAGAAAAATCAATAAAAGACAAAAGGCATATGAAAAAGGGTGGAAAAACAAAGGTCGGGGTAAATCATGTACCACGATTACTCCCTCCTACATCCATACACCCAATGTGTGGGCTTCCCTCATTATAGCTTCCCTTGTACCATGACATGTGGCTTGGAGCTTTCCCTATAACCCCACATCGTTCCACCATCATTTCACATGACACCTGCCATTTGACGAATGTACCATGGAACTGTTACTCCCTTAGAGGTTGAAACCACCTAATAAGGTCCTTTATTAACCTCTCTTGTCGAGCTTGGTAATACCTGTACATTCTAAAGCCCATTTGGAAGGGCATGCCACTATGAAGTGTCCATCTTTTCCCCTGGTTAGCAAGCATATTTACTCAATTGCACTAATGGATTGTTGTGTTGGAAGGTGAGGAGACGCATTGGATCTTATACAGGATTGCAGGTGGGTCTCCATTTGGACTTGGTCTCGCTATACGGGGTCCAAGCCCTCCAAAGGGTCCTAATGCACTTGTAGGGTGAGCGTTGAAAGCCATCGGCCTTCACCACAGCAAATGCATTGATTGTCACACCATGGGCTTCTTCAGCATCACGCATCGCTTGCTCGTGCCCAGCCTTACAAAGATGATGATGCACTTGGACCACGTTGCCCAGCCAGCCACACATTTGCACTAGACACTTAGCAGTTGATCCAGGGCCCATATGGGGTTTTGTCTCATTCGGAGAGACGTAGGAGGGCTTGTGTCATCTTCTAGCACACACTGATGGAGCATTGAAATGATATTGAGCCACTGGAGACCCATGAGACCATTGATTGTACCCCATAGCCACTTGGGAGCACTACAGGATATTTTTCCTGGAAATCAAGATCATCATTTTGGGAGCTCTCATCTTCATCATGGCACTTAGAGGAATCATTTTGGCCTTCCAAAGGCCTCTTGGCTATTATCCTATCATTTTGGCTAGCCTATTCATCACTTACTAAGCGATTTGGTGGGCTTGTTACCAAAGTTAATGTTATTTTGCACATTAGAATATTATTACGGCCCTAAATAATCCAATTAGGCTAAATTGAACTTCTAAAGGCTCATATAAATAAAGGAGAGCCTCATTTTGTAACTCGTCATCATTTTGGATTGGGATTTCTCTTGTAAGAGAATTCAGACTTGCAATTAATGGACGAAATTGGTAGTTTTTGATGCATTTTGATTTGTGAGATTTTCGCTATCTTACCTTGGAGCTTCTATTTGCAAATTTGATGGATGGATATACTTGCATTATCTTGTAAGTGTTGTTTGACGTTATATATTTACATTGCTACATGTCTAATGTATGGAATATCTTGTCATGATCTTGTATGTGCCCTAATTTAATGTGAATTCCGGAAAACACTGGGATTATTGAAGTATTGCACGCATTCTTCATTAGATAATGTGAATGAATGTTGCTAGAAGTTTGTTATGCATATTGCATCCTTGAATCTCCATCAATCTTTTGCCAAACGAAGTATAAATATCTATTGTAGCCAAGTTGTTGCCTCTTTAGGGTTAGCGAAAGTTGCATAGGCCTCCTTGCTAGAGCGGAGTTCTTTCTTCAAAGGAAATCTTGACTCCATTTCTCCCAATTGATAAGGCATTAGTCTTAATCCTAGGTGATCAACCTAAAACCTTTTTCTTTAATCCTTTACAAAATCCTGCCCAAACCCTAGAAGGTCAACTAGGGCCTAGTGCTAATTGCTTTAGAAGGGTTCTTTTGAGAGTGAATTGGTAGGATACTGCACAATAGTGTCCTCTATTAGCCCTCCTAATTTAAGGCAATTCCTATGGCTAGTTTGAGAGAAATCTCAAGCCCTAAATCCAACATTGATTCCACCCTTAAATTTCCTTGGTTAGCTGCATTCCAAAGGTCATTTGCTCTTAAAAACTCAAAGGAAGTTAATCATTTTTGTGACCTTTCTAATCCTTGCTTGACCTAGTAATCACATTGAGGATCATCCTCTTGCAATCATTGCAAGCCTTAGGCCTTGCTTGGATTTTCCCCTAGGTCTCTCTATTGGTGGTAAACCCTTATATGGTAATCATCTTACAAAACCCTTAAACAGGTCTTGTCTCCTTAGGAAGCCTTAGGTCTAGGAGTATCCCTTGTAATTGGATAACCTTTTTTCCTAGGTCTAGGTCTCCTCATAAGCCTTTCTTGGAGAGCCAATATCTTCTTTTGAAGCATTGAGCCATTATTTGAGTCTCTCCTTTGAATGGGCCTTGGAAATCACATCATACATTGCCATTGATCCTATTTTTCAAGTGATTTCCTTTTTACCGAGACTCCTCCCATTAGTGAAAGTCTGTAAAGAGTAGGGAACATTGACTGAGGTGACAGTGGGTCTTTGTCCCATTGTTGTCATTTGGTCTGGTAGTTGTCCCTTAGGTACCCCTGTTAGATTGAGTGGTAACAGTGGCCATACACCCACATACCTGTGTAGGGCTCGGAACTTTGCCCTAGGAGGTTGATGCAGCTAAAAGAAAAGGAAAAAGCATTTAATGGCCATAAGAAAAATAAAAATAGAGAATATCAAAATGCAAAAGATGGTCGGGACATATACATTAGCACGTGGACAAAAGCCTAACATGAGTTCTACCTCACTCATTATGGCCATTACTTGGTTCCTAAGCACACGTTTATCCTATACATCAGAAAAGGAACCCTTGCATGTCCCAACTGCGATGATCAATGAGTTTCCCCATCATTAAGGGGCAATATAATTGTTGTACATAATGCAAAGCAAGCTCTAACACTTTGAGCTATGAGTAGTAACACATAGAAAAATCGAGGAAAAGTAAAAGGCGCACAAGAGGGTGAAAAGACAAAGGCCAATTTGGTAACTCATGCATCCATGATTGCTCCCTCCTCACATCTATACACTCAGGATGTGGATCCCCGTCACGTTGGTCCCTTTGACTATGGCACTTAGCCATGAAGTCTTCTCCCCTTCGTACCATCATTATTCACTAGCACCTATCAATTGAACAGTGGATTGAATAAATGTTACTCCCCCTCGAGGGTTGGAAACACCTAATAGGGTTGTCCTTTAGCCACCCCTACCTAGGGAGGAAACACCACTGCGAGTTCAACGGCCCAATTTTGGAAGGGAAACCTTCTTTGAAGTATTAAATAGACCTTTAGATTCAAGTTTGGTTCACGTAGATGCAAGAATGATTATTTTCCCTAATGACTAGTTGTTTTCACTAGACTTTATGTTGTGATTGTCAGGTGGTTCAGTGGCCCATGACTTAGGCACCTTACCAACAAGTACCCAAGCTCCAAAGAAGTATATTGGCACCCACAAGTGAAGCGTTGAGAGCCTTGGGTCTCCGAGCAGTAGTAGCACATCACACCTACCCCTGGACACCTCCTGCACCCAAGATGTTTTGCCACTTTGCACTACAATTGATGATTCTTCGGGATGATGCACCTGGACCAGCATGCCCCCAGGATGGCCTTAGCACTCTCTAAGAGATGGCAGCTAATCCAAAGCCCAAATGAGGATGGTCTCACCTTCAAAGACTTGGGAGGGCTAGTAGCACCTAGAAAGCCCTCAACATTGGAGCAAAGATGGACATTTGAGCAGTTGGAGACCGAGGAGACCACCTTTTGTGCCCCAAACTAGGTTTTGGGGTCTAAAGAGGGATATTGACAGAGATCTGGAGGCCAACCCTCAGAGGATGCTTTTTGGAGGCTTCTACACCCTACTTGGCACTCAAAAGCCTCGACGTACGCCATATGGAGCTCTACGCATGGATGACGTCAACCTTTCTAGGCTTTGCGGCTCACACATGTGGAAAAATATTTTGTTTTATGTCTAAGCTAGTGGGTTGGGTTGTAACCCAATGCATCATTATGATCTTACTTGGCCACACGTGTGAAGGACGAAGAGGACAAACTGTACGGCTAAGCTGAAGTACGGATTTGCTGCAGCTAGGGTTTCGCAGAAACTTTGGTCAACGCTTGGTCCAAACAAGCTGAAATTTGGTGGAAGGTTCGATTTATGAAGGCCGTACTACCTGGCACAAAAATCGAGGTCAAAGGGTTGACCGTTTTGCTGCTGCGTTGAATTTTAGCTTGTTGCCCCTGCGTTGACTTTTCAGGACAACGTTGACTTTTGCAGAGTTGACTTGGGTTGACTCATCTACAGATTGAAGGGTTGTTGTGACACATGTTGGGCTGGCTGACCAAAGGAGACTTTGCTGGTTGAAGCATCCTGTTGACCGCCGAAACGAACATACACATTTTTCCTGTTTCTGATTTGTCTTCTGTAAGATCTACTTATATGTTCTATCTGCATTTTGCTTAACTACTTGTATGATTGCACAAAGAAAAGTGAAATTGCTACTAGCATAGAACATCTACAAAACTTTACATGGTATCGGAGCTGAGGTGAAGACAAACTCAATCTATAGCAATCATCATCGGAGGAAATGGGTTCCACTAGTCTTGAATTCAAGGAGAATGACAAGCCGACTGGAAGTGATGACTTCCATCCCTGGAAGATGATATTAGATCTTAAATTAGAAGATCATGATCTCCTGGATCATGTGACAGGGAGGATTCAAGAACCTCCATCCAATGCCTCTGCTACTGTTAGAAACAAGTATAAGAAGGGAGAAATCAAAGCAAAGTTGCTGATCAGGGAATCCATAAATAAGAGTCTGGTTGCCTACATATCTGAACTAGGCACATCCAAGGAGATGTATGACAAATTGATACTTATGTTTCAAGTAAACAATGTGAACCAAGAGCTATTCCTCAAGAACAAGTTGAAGAATATGAAGAAGGGCCGAGATGAGTCTGTTCAAACTTTCTTTCTGAAGTTGACCGAAACCAGGAACAATCTGCTAGCGATTGGGGAGATAATAGCTGATCGTGAGATGGTTCTCACCGCACTTGGAGGACTTCCATATGAATGGCAAGTATTCACAACTACTATTCTCAACAATAATACCATTCCTAACTTTGATGAGCTTCTGCCAAGATGTATGCAAGAAGAAACAAGGATGAAGGAATTTGATAATGAAAGAAATGCTGCCTATGGTGCTCATTCCCGAAAGAAGAACTCTGGTGGTTCTAAGGACAAAAGAAGGACAAAGACTCAAGAGAAGAAGGGTAAATGTTTCACCTGCCATAGGCCCGGACACTATGCTAGAGAATGCCCCTTCAAGAAGGATTCTCCCGATAGTGACGATAACAACAACAACCGAAGAAATGGGAATCGAAGAAATGACAAATCCAAAGGAAAGAGGAAGGCTCACTTTGGTGGAAACAATCAACCTTCTAAGAGGTCCAGAAATACCAGGTATGAGGAGTTTAATGTTGTTGATAAAAGAAATGAGTATATTCTGGTATCTGCTCTCTCAGCTGCATCTCTGCCCGACACTATGGATGTCTGGCTAATTGATAGTGGTGCCTCAAGACACATCACCGGATTCAAGGAAGCACTTTCTGACATGGTTGAAAAGGATACTAATCTAGAAATTATCCTTGGGGATAATGCCACTTATCCTGTGAAAGGGACCGGGACTGTGACCCTCCACTTGTCCCAAGGACAAGTCCTCCGTTTGCAAGATGTACTCTATGTACCCAAATTGAAGAAAAACCTTGTGTCTGTATCTGCCATGGAAGACAAAGGATTCAATGTTACTTTCTCTAATGGAAAGGTGCTCATGTGGAAGAAGAGCTTCAAGGAAGTTATCTCAATTGGTTTTAGGGTTGGTACACTCTATCAGGTTGGAGGGAGTCCATTGGGAGCTATGACTTGTGATACTATCCGACAAACCGAACTATGGCACCGAAGATTTGGACACCTTCATTACAAAGCCCTTCCCGAAGCAAGGAAGGTGGTGACAGGGATGCCTGATTTTGGAAATAATCATGAAGGTGTATGTAAGGGCTGTGCTGAAGGAAAACATACAAGGGGACCTTTTCCCCCAAGTGTCACAAAGACATCTGAGATATTGCAACTGGTTCATTCTGATCTTTCTGGTATGTTGCCTGTAACATCCCTGGGGGGATGTTCTTACTATATGACATTTAATGATGACTTCTCTCGCAAAACCTGGATATATTTCTTGAAGAAGAAGGATGAGGCTTTCATGTGGTTCCGTACATTCAAAGCCTTGGTGGAAAATATGACCGGAAAGAAGATCAAGATTTTGAGGACTGATAATGGCACTGAATATGAGTCAAATGAGTTCAAAGACTTTTGCAGAGAAGCTGGCATTAAGAGGGAGACTACCACCGCATATACTCCTGAGCAGAATGGTGTTGCTGAACGCAAGAATAGGACTATTGTGGAAGCTGCCCGTGCCATGCTATGTGACCAGGGTCTACCAAAGTTTCGGTGGGGAGAAGCTGCAAATACTGCTGTGTACATTCAAAACCGATGCCCTCATTCCGCTTTGGACTCCAAAACTCCCGAAGAGGTTTTCTCTGGTAAGAAACCCGATGTCTCACATTTTAGAATTTTTGGATGTCCTGTCTATTTTCATGTGCCGAAAGAAAAGAGAAGTAAGCTGGATGCTACTGGGAAGAAAGGAATGTTTGTGGGCTACAGTGAGACTTCTAAGGCATATAGAGTCTATGTACCGGGTCAAAGGGAAGTAGAGATAAGCCATGATGTCACTTTTGACGAAGATGCTTCCCTGAAGAAAGTAGTAGATCTTCCTAGATCTGAAGAAAATCATGAAGAAAGACCTGGAAATCTGGAAGAACCCCATGATGAGACTATGCCTGATATTGAAGGGCCAATGGACCCTATTGATCCAACCCCTTCACTAGGAAAGAGACCATCATGGCTCAGGGACACCCTCGAAGATGCTGAGGGTCATGCTGCCCCAAGGGGGACATTCCGAGAAAGCAAGAAGCCGTGTAGATACCAAGGGTATCTAGTTGCCATGAGTACTATTGTACAATCTGAACCTGGATCTTTTGAGGAAGCCATCAAGCATCAAGTTTGGAAGGATGCTATGCATGAAGAATATGAGTCTATTATGAAGAATGATGTCTGGGATGTGGTCCCGAGACCGAAGGACAAATCCGTTGTCACCGCTAAATGGCTCTACAAGATCAAACATGGATCTGATGGGAGTGCTGAAAAGTTTAAGGCAAGGTTTGTTGCCCGTGGCTTCTCTCAAAAGGAAGGAATTGACTATGATGATATATTTGCACCTGTGGCACGATATACCACCATCCGATCAATCATAGCCCTTGCTGCTACACAAGGATGGAGTCTTCATCAGATGGATGTCAAGACCGCTTTTCTGCATGGTGCAATAAAGGAAGAGGTGTATGTAGAACAACCTCTCGGATTTGAAGTTCAAGATCGAGACACTTATGTCTGCAGGTTGAAGAAAGCCCTCTATGGGTTAAAGCAAGCACCCAGAGCTTGGTACGAGAGGATGGATAGTTACTTGATGAAGCTGGGCTTCACTCGAAGCAATGCTGATCCGAACCTATACTTCAAGGTTGTGAAAGAGAAGCCTCTAATTCTAGTGCTGTATGTGGATGACCTCTTCCTGACTGGTGATGACCCTCTCATTCATCAATGTAAGAGGGAGCTTGCTGCTGAATTCGAGATGAAGGACCTAGGAATGATGCACTATTTCCTAGGCCTGGAGGTCTGGCAGAGACCTGGAGAGATTTTTCTTTCTCAAGGAAAATATATTGTGAAGCTTCTGGAAAGATTTGGAATGGTGGACTGTAAGTCCGTGTCGACACCGATGGAACTCAACTTTAAAAAGTTGAGTGGCAGCGCTGCTGGGCCTATCTTGGCCAATCCTACTGAGTATCGTCAACTCATAGGAGCTTTGATGTTCTTAGTGAACACCCGACCAGATATATGTTTTGCAGTGAACACTTTGAGTCAACAGATGGTTGAGCCTCATCACTTTCACTGGGTTGGTGCCAAGAATCTTATGAGATATCTTCGGGGCACGATAAACCATGGGCTGAGATACACTGCCGGGAGTGTGATACTCCGTGGATATACCGATGCCGATTGGGCTGGCAGTGTGGTGGATCGTAAGAGCACATCTGGATGCTGCTTCAATCTTGGTTCTGCCTCGATCTCATGGATGAGCAGGAAGCAGAAGTCGGTGGCTTTGAGCACCGCGGAGGTCGAATACATTGCTGCTAGTATGGCCTGTTGTGAAGCAGTTTGGTTGCGGAAGCTCTTTAGTGAGCTGTTTGGACATGTGCTAGATACCACTGTGATACTCTGTGATAATCAGAGTGGGATTCGTATGACTGAGAATCCCGTGTTCCACGACCGATCCAAGCATATTGATATCAGGTACCACTTTATCCGAGATATGGTACAGCGAGGCGCCGTAAGGCTCGATCATATAGGAACTGATGAGCAAGTCGCGGATATTCTCACTAAGCCCCTGGGGAAGGTCAAGTTCCTAACCTTCCGTGAGAGTCTTGGTGTCGTGGAAAGACCCTATGATGTGGGTCCTGTTGGACGATGAGCTCGGGGAGCTCTGGGGGGCTTTGGGGAGAGCTTCTTGGAGCTATGGGCAACCACAAGGCTAGGCTTGCCAACCTTGGTGGTGTGCTTGGACCCCACCGTTGTGATTTTGAGTTGGTTCACCTCTCATTTTCTGTGCCCCGTATGCATCCTACCCATTGAGTTCAGGGCTCATGGGAAGTACCTCTCATTTGGCCAATGAGGTGTGGAAAAGTTAGAGAGTATTAGCAAAGACTGATGGACGCATCAGAGATTGCCGTACTCTCTATCTAGGATGGCACGGTCCAACCACTTGATCTGGGATCAAGATTTGTGAGGTCTGGGACCTCTGGACTGACTATGTCGGTCGGGGGATGATGTCTTTGTGACTGACCCACTTCTGTTCTGAAATAAAGAAGCCAGCAAAGCAAGTTTCGGCGGGATGACGCACGATGTTGATTGCACTGATAGATGGAGTTCTCCCTAGTTGAGAGGGAGTGTTAAATTTGGACAACTAGGTCCAAACTCCATATTAAGATGCTCAGATTAAGAGGCTAATATTTTTGTTGGATTCCTCTTTGTGAGAGGTGTAAAATCCATATAAAATATGTCTTAATCCGATAAGCAGAACTTATATTTTGAATTTATTATTTTTAATAAATTATATGTGCAAGGTCGGCCAGTTTTGTAATGTAGGCTCGCATGCCCAACAGATGTGTCACACACCCTCATGATGGATATATATAAAGGAAAAGTTGGAGAGATTTTCATCATCATCACAACTCACATATTCCTCTCTCACCTTAGAGTACGAGCTACCAAGAAGGACGAGTTTCAGCCACACGTGTGAAGGACGAAGAGGACAAACTGTACGGCTAAGCTGAAGTACGGATTTGCTGCTGCTAGGGTTTCGCAGAAACTTTGACCAGCGTTGACTTTGGTCAACGCTTGGTCCAAACAAACTGAAATTTGGTGGAAGGTTCGATTTATGAAGGCCGTACTACCTGGCACAAAAATCGAGGTCAAAGGGTTGACCGTTTTGCTGCTGCGTTGACTTTTAGCTTGCTGCCCCTGCGTTGACTTTTCGGGACAGCGTTGACTTTTGCAGAGTTGACTTGGGTTGACTCATCTACAGATTGAAGGGTTGTTGTGACACATGCTGGGCTGGCTGAACAAAGGAGACTTTGCTGGTTGAAGCATCCTGTTGACAGCCGAAACGAACATACACATTTTTCCTGTTTCTGATTTGTCTTCTGTAAGATCTACTTATATGTTCTATCTGCATTTTGCTTAACTACTTGTATGATTGCAGAAAGAAAAGTGAAATTGCTACTAGCATAGAACATCTACAAAACTTTACAGTTTTCCTAGGGGCTTTTAGGCTAACTAGACATTGTTCCTCCTCATATAAATAGAGAGGATCGTTTTGTTTAGAATCATCATGACTTGGAGATTTCAACCTCTCTCGGGAGAATTTCAGCCTTTTTTACTTGTGGGAGAGATGTGATCTATGGAACAAATTTTGTATTGGAGCTACTTCTTTGTCTTTGGAGAAGTTATATTGGATTAACAATGGATTATCCATGCATGTAAGTGAACCTTGTATTTGATATTTTTTTATTTTTTGCTTTACGCCTAATGTATGGAATATATTGGTAATCGAGGGTTTTTCTATTATGCCCTAAATTGTTGAAAATCAATTGTATAGAAGCTAGATATCATTGTCGCATGCATTACTCATTATAGAACATGTGAATGATTTCCCCCTTGGGAACTCATGTTGTAGCTCTCCTAAGTGCCTTTGATCCCTCACAAAGAAATTAGTTAGGGTTTTGATGCTAGGGCATCAAAATATCCTTACTTCTTTGCAAGGATTAGCTGACCTTAAACATCCATAGCCTCCGTGTTGTTGAAAATGTAGCTAGCAAGGTCTTCTAGCTTGTGCCTTAGCCAGTGAAGACCTCGAGTTGTTCTCATGAGTTAGACTGCAATTAGGATGAGTTATTTCCAGTTTTCTAAAATAATCATCAAGTTAGTATGTGTAGAGTTGAAGCTTCAGTTAAGTGGAGTCTTCATCAGTTTGACTATAAAATGAGGTGGCAGTTAGCAGTACAATTAAAACAAGTTAGTATTTAGTCTTGATTGAAGGAAGAGTGAGTTAGATCTCCCGTGTTAATTAGAGAGAGCGCGAGTTAACAACTCCAGTGATGATTAGAAGAAGAGTGAGTAACACTCCCAGTTAACTTGCTATCACAACTCTCGTTCTAAATTTGAACTAGCCTAATTTAGGATGGATTGAATCTATAAAAGAGAGGATGATGGCACAAGTAAATGACAATTGTTTTGTGCATGAAGGGCTATGACAAGACAAAGCTCACGAGTTAGTGTGAGAGAGCCTTGATTGTGGAGCACGGGAACTGTTTCCTAAAGAATAGGAGCACAAGTGTGCTAGGATTTAGGAGGATTGGTTGTGTGCAGGTTGTGTGGAGCTGGGGTCCTAAAAAACAGGAGCTCAAGTGCGTTAAGAAATAGGGTCTGGAATGCGCTAGGAAATACGAGTTTAGCGCAAGGAATAAGGAGGCCAAGTGTCAAGGAAGGAGGAGAAAAACTGAAGCAAGTCAGCAGGATTCACAGAGCAAGTCAAGGAGGTAGCAAAGGAAGAATTGTGTGCAAGAATTGAGATCAAGTAGTGATCAAGGCAGCCAAGATCAATTATATAAGTTGAGAGTTGTGTGAGAAGCAAGACGCTTTCTCAAGAGAGACAGATTGCTTTGTAATAGATCCAATTGCTCAAGAACAATCAATAAAATACCACATCAAGGAAGTAGGTTTTCCCTGTTGGGTTTCTTGAGAAAAATAAGTGTGTCAATTTGAGCATGTGTTTTTATCTCTATGTTTATATTTCGTTGCTTATAAGTTGTTAAGAGACTATGTATCTTGGTGAAAGTTAACTAGATTTCAGTTTTAGTTATTCACCCAAGTAGTCACAGAGTTTCATGGAAATTTAACACATCCACCCAAGGATTAGGCACTGGCCATCCATTTGTTGGTGATCAAGTCAGTTTTATCCATAAATTTTACTCTCTCTTTCTCTTGCCTAATTCGAACCTCTTAAGGCCAAGTGGCGAACTAGGGCTTATTGCGAATTGACAAGGAGGAGGAATTTTGGACCTTGGAAAGTCTAAGCATCGAGGGTTGAGTGGTTGCCACAAAATCATCCCCTTCTGGTGGGCATTCATTCCATTTTCATTCATAAGTTCTCTTGCCCTAGTTGTTTGCCCTAGGAGAAAACCCTAGTTTGGTTTTAGCTTCAACTTGGGGGCTTCTTGAGGGTTTCATATGCCTTAACCTTGTTGGAACACATTGTGGGGAACCTTTCATTCCACCTAAACCTTGGTCATCCCAACTCTCAACCTATCAATCAAATCCTAGGTCTTGTGTTGCCCTAGTTTGGCCTCTTCAAAGAAAGTGAATTTCCTCCTCTTGGAGCCTTGTGCCTAAATTGTGTCTTTCCGTTGGAGGCCTCTTAGTCACCTTACACCTTTCACCTTAGAATACCTATTAGGTGACTTATATACATACCGATACTCCTCCCATTGGTGAAAATCCATAAAGAGTAGGGGGTTTTGGGCCGTGGTGACAGTGGGCCATCACCCCATTGTTGTCACTTAGTCTAATGATAGCCTTGGTACCCCCCTCCAAGGCCTGCTAGATTTTGCGGCGACACAGCCTATAACTAATTAATAACTGACTTATATGACTATACATTCTATAGATTACTAATAAGTAATCTAAGTAAAAATCTAAATAGAGAATTTGCTTTTTATGGTTTCAAATAGGTGGCAAATATCCTTAATAAAATAAAAAATAAGCCAAAAACTCTAATGTTATTTTCTTGGGATCCGGCATGTGAGAGCTAGTTGGCACAAGATCTATTTCAATAGCATGAGATACAGTCCCAGGTTTGAAGGATCCATTTACGTCGTGGATCTTATGCAAAACTCGGTGGATCTGTATCTGTATCCATACTGAAATGCGGATCCAGCATCAACACCCCATGGATCCGGTAACACATGTTTTCATTAATCCATTCTTCTGCCCTGCACAACAACACATTGATTTCCATGAAACGCATGTGATTCCCAATCTTCAGCTTAGAAGATAGTCTTGACTCTTGAACTAGTTGGTTGTAATTTAGAAAGGAATCTCGCCTCTACTGTTCAGATTAATTTAGTGGGTGCATATTTCTTTGCATTTCCATAGACTTTATACTGCGAAGTCATCTTTTTGTGCACATAAAAGACGGTACATTATTTGTGAACATGCATGGAGAACTGAGGCATCATAATGTTGAACGATATTAAAGTGTACGTTATTTTCAGGTGTTTGTTGTCCTGTTGTACACGTCACCAATACGTGGTTATGTAACTCCCACCCAACGTGTGTTTTTCATTTTGTGCCCATGTCGGAAGAATGTAATTCACGTCTCTCGACACTAAAATGTGCCCATTTCCATCTAGCAACAAAATAGAAAAACAACATTACCAAAATAGTTCAACTGTCCCCATGATCGCCAACAACCAACATAGATGGTTTAGCGGTGCCAGTGGCTAACCAGACTATGAATACAACTCGTTGTTTCAAGTGGTATTTCAAGTGACCAAAGCGGCTACCAACACCATTCATCGGTTCTCTCGGCTGTACCAATGACCAACATGGTTAACAAAACAGTTCAACTGTGCTCTCCGTGGCACCGCTGGCCAATTAGGCTTATCTTTACTCCCAGAAAAAACAAGAGACCAAAATGGTCACCGAAATGACACATTGGGCCGACGGCAACACTGTAACGTCATAACCTACCCAGGATTAGATTACTCGATCTGGATGCCTATTGACAGCTGAATTGTGGCACCGCTGGCCAATTAGGCTTATCTTTACTCCCAGAAAAAACAAGGGACCAAAATGGTCACCGAAATGACTCATTGGGCCCACGGCAACACTGTAACGTCACAACCTACCCAGGAATAGATTACTCGATCTTGATGCCTATTGACAGCTGAATTGTTAAGCAGGGAGGACACCCAGCAAATATAATAGATGTCATACCCGGTCCTTCTTTCAGCAACACAAATAGAGCAGGAGTTCCACATCATCCAATAATTCTAGATGAATTTCTCCTAAGCTCTTCATAGTCTTGAGTGAATTTTATATTCTGCAAATTTTCCATTCTCAATTTCAGGCAAGTTAATTGCATTGTCTATGTTTTGTGAATTTCTCCGGACACGCCGACATCACTTCTGAGTGCTCAAGGCTGCAGGCGTGCAGATGGAGAAATGTGGGAATTGGCCTGTCTTGATCAAAAACTAATAACCAATTTAAACGGTGGGCTCTAAATCATGGCATCCGTTAATTTCCCTCTCTGCATCCATCTTGGCATCTTGCAACATGTTGGGCATGCAAGGGAACAAACCTCATAAGGCTTCAATGCATAACCACTGGTTGAACCCTCCCGACCTACTACTCGTTACAGACCAAAACCCATTTGCCCATGTAGACTAAGTAATCGAGTAATCTTATGAAAGCTAGATATCTCAGATGGGTATTGAATTTTGTAGTTTCTAAACATAAATTCAGATTCTAAAGCAATTTTATCAGAAATGCATACAGAACTTTAATAAAGCGTGGGTATACCCAATCCCAGTTCCTCCATTATAGATGCAAATACCAAATAACAATGACTTACCTGACCTAGAAGACTAACAGCGTAGCAATCATGACCCGCACCAGCAAAGAATGGCAGCCAATGCACAGCCCAACACCAAGCAGCATGAAAGCTCCCATGAACAAAGACAATGGGACTTCTTTTCCTCCACTGATTTTCATTAGAGCCATTCTTCACAGCTTTCTGTACAATTACCTCCATTTTCATCCCCGAAGGCAGAGTATGAAACAGACGTGACTGCCCATCATTCAGCTCAAAGGGTACTCTTAAAGCAGTTGGTTGTGCTTCAGAGAGAGCCCTCATGGATTTTGGTAATGCGTGTCTCTGTAAATTTTCATGGGGTTTAGACCATGAAGTACTACTCCGACCAAAGCCTGTCCAATGACTCTGTGCGTTGTTTGAAAATATATAGAGGGCTTGTTGAGGCTGAAGGCTTGTGTGTAGGTGGGCATCGGCATGACTTGATCTAAAACCAATAGCCAAGGCAGACAGTGAGGTTGAAATAATGGCCTTCATTGGATTTCCCTCACTTCAGAACCAGGGATCGTCGAGGATAGGATATGGAGGGCATTTCATTTTTGGTTAACGGTCTGATGTTTCGAAAGCATGTTAATGCATTTACGCTCAAGATTATCTATATTATAGCTGAATATTTGTTTTCAACTTTCTTTGTTTATGGTTAAGATGCCAAAAGTGGTTAGGAAGTACTTCTTAAGGGGGAGTGAGGACATTTATCATTAATAATAATTTATTATTTATGAATGAATGATTCAAAATATTTATACTTAATTTATTTGGAGTAGTTTAATAACTCGACGATTTACTTTTTGGGTTTAGCGTTGATTTGTCGTTGGCGAGATTACTCCGACTAACTCATCGTGGGCCTTGTCTCTCTCCGTCTCCATCTACCCACCTTCTCCATCTTTGTCAAGACTACCTTTCTCCCTCTCGGCTACCGTTTGCAGGCTTCGTTCCATTCCGGCTACCGTTTGCAGGCTTCGTTTGATAGGATGTTTTTTCTACCACCCCCATCTGAATTAATGGACAAGTTTGCTTCAGCTTCCCGCGTTCTCTTTTCTGAAATCCATGTTCTCGAGTCGCCTGTTCATTTCTAAAATCCACTGCATCCTAAGGTAGAGTCCAATTTCGAAGCAGTTGCAACTCGACGCCCATGTAACCAGATGGGCATAGGTCAACATCACCCACACCCACACTGAAGTGTAACAATAAGTTGCGGCGTTCTTTGTTGTTTGCCTTGTTTGTAAGCTTTGTAAGTTTTTTTCCCTGGTCACGTTTGAATATTCTAGTGTGGGGAATGCAGAGACTACTATGCATAATGTATTCCTTTATGCAAAAAAAAATAAAAAAAAATATAGAGACTGGAGCTTTTAGAAATCCACATTGAGATGGGTCTTTTGTCCCACAAACAAAGGGGTTTTATACATCAATTTAGTGTCTGGCTTGGCCTTGACTTTAAAATTAGATAATAATAATAGTACTAGTTCATTCTATGAAAATAAATAGGTCGTCGTGAGTACTGTTTGACCAATTCCCTACCAAAAAAAGGAGATCTTTACAATATATTCAGTTTTCAAGCATTATGAATTCACTAATAAAGAAACTTGAAGTTTTAACAAAATGATTTTTTTATGCCATCTTTAAGCCATCCATATGTCTACATTCCCCACAGTTTTTAGATATGAGACTTAAAGTTGCAAATGTAGATAAGTTTTTTTGGTAAGGCTAGATGAAATGACTGCTTATGATGTTATTGATGCTTGGATAGAATGACTGCTTATGGTGATTCCTATGAATATCTGACTATATCACTCGTGCTTCTCTATGAATAGGTTTTAAACCTAATAAGCAATATCTTGACACTTGTCATTGCACAAATTTCATAACTTTTGATTGACCATGGTCTGTTAGTGACAACATTTGCAAGCATGCCATAAAGGTGGTTGGTTGTGTTCTTGTTCAATGGCTTCAAACAAATTACTAAACCATCATACCACCATTGATTCATACAATGACCCTCCTAAGATAAATATAGAGGCACTAGATCTTAGTGAAGATGCAAACACAATTATCGTGGATAGTCACAATGTTGATGTAAATGCTGAAGGACTTGAGTTGGCCAAAGAGGATTTATTTGGCTACTTAGCCCTGCTTTGGAATAATTATCCTATTACTTTGACCAAGATTTAACAGTTGATTGCTTTGGTTAAAAAATGTTGGATGATGCCAACAATATTTATATTATGGATTATGACTTCACGTGTGAGTTGGGTGTTTTTCAATCATCTTTGAAGAGAAAGAAGAGTTTCCTGAGCCCAAAAAAGAGAAGGAAAATAAGCAAACAAAATTCAAGATTGGAAATTGATTTGAATATCATTGTAGATGAAGATGAACCATTTGAGTTTGAACAACTCAATAAGCGAGGGCGACCTCGCTCCAACAATGCATGATTTTCCTGGTTGTGATATATTTGTTTTTAATATTTATTAGTGTATTACATGTATTATTGTTGTGTTGAATATGTTCGTGTATGTTTGATAGGTGGTGAGGCCATGTTTGCTAATTTCGTAAATTTGTCTCAATTTTCAATTAAAGTCAGTAAATAAATCCATGCATCGACATTTAGTGTTTCAATACTTTGATAGTTTAGTATGTTATGGAAGATAGCTTTCACAGGGTTGTTCTATACTTGATCTATGCTTGAATACATTGGTTTCTAATCATGAATCTGGTATCTAAATTGAAATGAAACCAATGGAAATGTAACAAAATTTGCAGTAACATAATTTAACCTAATAGCAGCAAAAAGGAAAACATGTAAAACACGATTTTACTAGTGTTTGGTAACTGCTAATTGCTAATGATGATATATTACTATATATTACAACAACAAAGTTTCATATGCTCACTATGAGTTTCCGCAACAATGGCAATGAGTGTCAACAAAGATGAGGGAGAGAATGTCAACAACAGTGGGGGAGTGAATGTCCACAATGGTGAGCTAGTGAATACCAAGAACACCACATTAGTTAGTCTAAATCTGAGCTTGAAGGGGGCATTCATGAAAATTTCCAATACTATACTCACTATGTCCTGCTTCATCAACACGAAGATACCCTTTTTTTTCCCAAATTTAATTCCAACATGCAAACTCTTCTTTATTTTTTAAGGTTATAGGAATTTTTATATATCCTTGTTGGTAGCCATATCATTGGATAATGAAAATTAAGATCTATTCAATTATTCCCACATTCTTCCATGCAAGAAATATATTTATGAACCCTTGTTAAGGTTATCTTTAAGTTATTGTGCTCAAAGGATCTCTATCTCGGCTTTATTTTCCTAAGGCATCCCACCTTGCTTTATATCCTTTTTGTGCAACAATATTCAATGTTTGAATCTGGTATGTGAAATATGCAATGGCCCGTTGCCTATTCTTGGTGATAAAATGTGCATCCTTTGGGGAACTGGCCCACTTTTGTTGTTCTTGTATCACCTGTAGAGGTGTTTCATATACTCCTCTAACCCACAAGTTGCTCTCAATATTATTTCGATTGATTTCAATTGTTGACAATCAATTGGCCTGACTTCTCAAATAAGATACAAAGGCTCTCAATTGGACATCCCCTACACAAGGGTTGGGATTCCATCTTTTGTTATAAAACAACATAAAATTGTGTTGGTACAATTCACAAAGCAAGTCTTTTTCTTCATTTGTACATGCCCAGTATGCTTGTATGAATCCATTGGGGTATAAACCTAGAAAGGCTTATTGGTGATGACAACATTCTTTTTAAACATCATAAATATTTCCATCAAGTACGTGTTGTAATTGGTTGAAGGAGCCTTGCAACTAAGGCCAAAATCCATTAACTGTTTGAACTGTATCTTATTGTTCTCCATCGCGGTCACCTTCTTTTCCAGCTCAACCACTGTGTTTTTTTTCTCCTTTAAATTTCTTTATATATTCTTCTCATCTCTCGCTAAGGTCATAGATTATATTTTAGTACTCTCACAAAGGTATTACTTTTTCCTCATACAAGGGTATCAATAGGGCTAATTTATCCTCTTTTGCTTTCATCAAAGGATCTGGTACATCCACCTAAAGAACCTTGTCCTCTACCATCCTTCATTTTGGTTCCTCGTCCTTTGTTTGCACAACAATGTTTTTGGTCAGTTTATGGCCTTCTTCCTCATATGAGGCTATTAATTGGGCCAATTTGTCCTCTGATGCCTTTATCAAAGGATCTGGTATCTCCACCTGAATAGCTTTTTCCTCTACCATCCTTCCTATTGTACAAGTAGAATTGTGGGCTATGTCTAGTTCCTCATCCTTTGTTTACACAATAGTATATTTAGTCAGTTTATTTCCTTCTTCCTCATTCGAGGCTATTAACTAGGCCAATTGATCCTTTGCTGACCTTATCAAAGGATATGGTATCTCCACCTGAATAGCCTTTTCCTCTACCATCCTTCCTATTGTACAAGTAGAATTGTGGGCTATCTTTTGGTTCCTCATCCTTTGTTTGCACAACGGTGTTATGGTTTTGTTTTTTTCCAAGGGGTATAATTTCTTGGACCCCAAGAGAAGGTACATATACGACACCCATGGTTAGGGAGTTTGCAACCTGGGCCAAACAATTTAATTTTTCACGAGCTTCTTTCTCTCTGGCCTCATTTGTTATAGTTTTAACTATGCATTGAAGTTCTATGTTTTTCATATGGAGAACCATATTCATCTTTAAAAACAAAATATACAAAGGAAGATATGAAGGGGTACTTATTATTTTAACGCATTTGTTTTTCAATTTTGGTGTGGTTTCTTGGTCCTCCAGATCGTCGATATATGACACTATAATTGAGGCGAGACCATATTGTCCACATAATGGGGTTATTTCTTATCTATGATCAAGGACGTTAATTTATGTTTTCATCCTAGATCTGATACGAGCCCGTTGTGGGTTTCCTTCATTGGCTCTGGTGGTTCTTGTGTATTAGCAGGGGAAACCTCCTCAACTAGTTATTTTGTGTTAATAAGGTGGTTGAATCCTTGTTCCATCAATACATCTTGTAGATGCTCTTGTGTAACATCAAAGGAAACCTCCTCCACTATTTATTCAGTAACAATGAGAAGGGTTTCGAGAAGTGCAACAACTTGGGATCAATTTTCCTTCTTCTTCTTGGCTTTTGGCACCATTGTCGAGTGCTTCCTTATTCCTTTAAATCTTCTAGTGGAAGGTTTAATCCTCGATATTCATCTTCTTTCCATGGGAATTAGCAATAAATTCCTCAATAACCCTCATAATTCAAACATTTAGCGGCTCATTTTCCATATGGAAAGGTTTTGTGGGAATTGTTGCAACCATGAGGTTATGGGGTGGAGTATCAGCTGCTAAGACACCCTTTAGGAGTAGCAACATCTGCATGCAATGGCCTTCCAACTATGTCATCCCAAGTTCTCCCTTCTTTTTGTAGCGCATTAACCATGAAAATTTTAATGAGGCCATGGTAGGGAAGGTTTTTAATGGCCACTTAGATTTTTGTACCGATCGGGTCATATGCTCTAGGGTTTTTGCAAGAAAATAGGGCATGTTAACCCACCTGCCATGACGTAAGTGGTCTCAAAGCCATATGTTCTATAGATAAACAACTATATACCTCCCTTCGCACGTGAAATATCTCTGGACAAGGAATGGAGCATCATCCCAGGATTCTTGTAATGACCTCCTGTCAAGTCTTGTACCTCTCTTCACAAGTTGTTCACCTGTCTCAAGGAATTGCCACAAAATTTCAGGTTGGGATTTTCGGGGGGCATACAACTGTTCTCTCATCTAGGGTAGCCCTGTTTCTTATGTAATTTCTTCTTTTGTCACATGCATCACTGACCCTGCTACCTCTGATCTATCTTCCCTAAAATGCATGGGAAATTCTAGAGCTATCATGTCGTCATACCCCTGCAATATGTGAATATACTCCATCTAATTTCCATGTTCAAACAATTCTTTAATGTGTTGATATTCCTATTGTAATTCTTCGATAGGCTCTATGCGGATTCTTGGGCCTCCCATATTTAATCATACTTCAAAGTGGAAATTGTTGTGTTTGGAAAGTGCAACAATTTGAATGGGGGAGAAAGGAAAGAAATGGAAGATGTTAATGAATTTCGTTATCATGCCAGTTAATGTAATCGTGTGGTGTCACTTAATGCAAACTCCACTTGGCATCAATCGTGCCTTGTTGTTATGCTCGTAGGAGATCCCCCTTCTACACAGTCCAAAGTTGCCACAACGACAATCATTGGAATGGGAGGGCGATAGGAGTTGCAACAATCGATCACTACAAGGAAAAGATCCTCTAGCATATGTTTTTGAGGAAGCCCTTATAAAAATAGCCTTTGTAGCAGAGGTAGGCGGGTGGAGGCAGTTTATTTATTTATTTATTTATTTTTTTTTATTTTATTATTTTTTTTTAAAAACACGCACTGGTGTGTACCATCAATTGGCACACCGAGACACTGTGCTCTCCATAAAAACCGTCCCGGTGCGTCTCAGTACTCCAACGCACCGGTGCTCTATGTACAAACCGGCCCAGTGTGTCTCAATAATCCAACGCACCGCAATGAATTACGACGTGCCATTGATAAAACCACACGACGCGTCTCATAATCGAGCACCAAAAAAAAAAAAAAAAAAAAAAAAAAACAGTAGTATAAAACCTTATTTTACTTGTTTAGTGCTCTAGAGCTCTCAAGCTTTTGTGTAGTTTTTCTTCTGCGAGGTGTCACGCCATCGATGCTCCCATTGCCCCATTTCTTCCGCCATTGCTCACTGGCCTTGGAATTCGAATTTTCAAAAACGGTGGGTAAATTTTATTTTATTTATTTTTTCGTATTCCTCAGCAAAGATGCCTCGTCGACGTGCAAATGTGAAGGTAATCTACTTATTTCTCAATAACTTAACTTTTAGCGGATTAATTTGTCAAATTCACTTAAAATTTACCATTAAATATATATATATATATGTGTGTGTGTGTGTGTGTGTGTGCGGTGCGTTCGTGTTGTTCGGCTTGCACCGTTCGCGGTGTCAATTGTAAATTTACAGGTCGCACCACGAACAATGTTAACCAAAACTGCACCGGGTTCCGGTGCGGTACCGAGAAAACACGCACCGCTGTAACACTAAAACGGTGGTAGAGAGTCAGTTGGCGTACTCCCAAAGATACATTAGGGATGATATAGTTTCTCTTGTAGATTTTCAGGTGTTTGATGGTCAGTTATGCATTGCTTCGTTTGGTCCAGAGGAGGTGAGGTGCCTCTCACTACTACTGACGACCATTACACACTATATGAGTGATGGGAAGCGCATTAGTTGCCCGATTTTATTTTTTGTTGATTCTTTATTTCATGCACCACGACTTGTGAGATGGTCTACGATTTTTTTGCGGAAATTTTGTATAGCATTAGATAGATTTCATTCTCAGGCACGTGGGAGGTTGACCTTCCCTTTTTCTTCAGATTTATTTTGTTTATTTTTTGAGAGGTTTCTGTAGACTAGGCCTACTTTTGTTCGGCAGCCTCGTAGAGGCCGATGCTGCATGTATGGATGCATCTGTGGGGCCAGATGATGATACCGAGAGGGCTTGTCAGACTATCTGACCCCAGGACATCTAGTGATGCACTGGAGTTGTTAGGCAGTGTTGATGATCACTCGTTTGTGATGGTGCTATGTCCATATGCGAGTTTGGATTAGCGAGGGTGTACTAACATCCTCTTCACACAGGATGAGCCACAGGATGTTAGAGGTAATATTAGTGTTTTATTTAAATTAATATAGTTTAATTTTATCGACTTAATTAATTAATTAGAATAAAATTTATTCTAACACGATATTTAACTTGTTTTATTAAATTGCATAATTATTGTTGTGTACTATATATTTTGTAGATGCTGGCTCATTCGTTGGGGACATGATTCCACCCCCATCGGATGATCTAGCTGTAGATCACGATGAGGATATGAGGCCGCGAGATCGGGGAGTGACGGACACAGTCCTCAAGTGCAGTCCTATGGGGATGCGGCATGGGGGCAGACATTCGATTCAGGATGGAGTTGGGCGACCGCCTATGTAGACTCCTGGTTGATGAGGGAGTACGCACATACGATCGAGAGATCTGGGTTGATCGTAGGCTCAAAACCCTCATAGAATTACGGAGAGACCCTAAGCGATATGATGACCCTTATCATCATGTTGGAGCTTCCGGACTGCGTGTTTAGAGGGATAGACGTTGCAGAGATACACAATAGAGAAACGCCTCATCGGATGATCATGGTCACGAGGGGAGTGATAATTCTACTACTCCGCCTCCTCCTCCTTCACCTCGCAGAGATGAGTTGTAGCCAACATCTAGTCCTGAGTAGGCATCTTGTGAGAAGGCACCTCTTGTTGAGTAGACACCATCTCAGTAGGTACCTACGCTAAGCATACCCCATCTGAGCAGGCACCTCTGACTGAGCAAGCACGTCCATATGAGTAGGCACCATCGACCTAGTAGACACCTCCAATTGAGCAGGCACGTCCATATGAGCATGAGGCACCATTGATTGAGCATACCTCTACTAGTTATAATATTGATATAGTACCACCAGATATTTGACATTTATATGCAATTCTATTACAGTTGTATATTTTTGTCATTATACAGTTATATATAGATATATATGGTGCATGTATTTTTATGTTCATTTTGATGTACTTAATTTAATGCATGTTGGTGCTCATCATGATGTGTATATTGTTAGGTCATGTTAGATATATTTATTTAATGTGCTTGCAGATATATGTGTATGTTATAGCAATTATTTGACATGAGATGTATATTTGATTTTGTGTTGTGATGATGTTATACAATGCTTGTTATTTTTTAGATGATCAGGATCACGATGATTAGATGATGTAAGCGAATTTGAATGTGTGTTTTAGAATATGATGTTTGTAAGATGGTTATCATGATTGTGATGTTTATTTTTCATATTAAATCATGATATTTATTAAATATCATATATTGGTTATTGTAAAATTGTGTAATTGTAATTGTATTGTGAAATTGTAAAATTGTAATTGTAATTGTATGTTTTTTCGTGATTCAATTTTATTAAAATTGTAAAATTTATAAATTTGTAAAATCGTAAAATTGTAATTGTAATTGTATGTATTGTGATTGTAATTGTAATTGTATGTAAAATTGTAAAATTGTAATTGTAATTGTATGTAAACTATTTATAAAATTGTAATTGTAATTGTATTTTGAAATTGTAAAATTGTAATTTTAATTGTATGTATTGTCATAATTCAATTTTATTAAAACTGTAAAATTGTAATTGTAATTGTAATTATATGTATCGTGATTTTAATTGTAATTGTAATTCTAATAGTAATTTAATTGTAATTATATGTAAAATATTTGTAAAATTATAATTATAATTTCAATTTTAATTGTATGTAAAATTGTAATTGTAATTGTATGTTAAATATTTGTAAAATTGTAATTGTATTGTGAAATTGTAAAATTGTAATTGTAATTGTAATTGATTGTAAAATTGTAAAATTGTAATTGTTTTTCATGATTCAATCTTGTTAAAATTGTAAAATTTGTAAAATTGTAAATTAATTGTCAATTTTAAACCATAACTACTGTAAGTAAAGTTTATACCCTACATAATATTAAATTACCATAATTGTAAATTTGTAAATTTGTATGAATATAAATAATTGTAAAATAATAAATCTAGAATAATATGAATTTTTGTAACATAATAAAGTTTAGAAAATAATGCAAATAAATTCATGTTTAGAATTATCATTATTTTATTATGATCTTACATACCAAAAATAACAGTATACATTAATACATTTTTTTTTTTTAATTTTGAAGATATCATTCACACATAATTGCAAATTATCAAGTGAAATGATTTTAACATTAACACAATGCAAACCAATTAATTCAAAATACATATTATAATGTTTTTAAAACAGGAGTCTTAGTTATAAGGTTAAGTCCTCTTCTTTATAAAAACCCATCTTAAATAGTATAAATGATAGAATAACACATGTACCGTATCACTCTCTATTCTCATGATCACCCTCATTATCTTCCAGCTCGCTTGGCATGATAACACTATTATTCCAAAAATATGTTTTGATCTAGGGTCACGTCTCAATAAGAATCACTAATCCCTATCCAACACGTCTGGGTAAAAAAGCACTTGGTTGTACTGTTTGGAGAAAACATAAGGCTCCTTAGCTTCATCCCACATCTTTCTAGAGTTGATACATATCGGCCTACTATCGTGATCTTCCTTTACATTATTCCGATCAAAGGTGTCCCACCACTTACACCTAAAAATAACACATTGGAAAGAAGAAAAGTCCACTTCAATGATCTCTTGTATCTTTCTGACGTAACCTAACGTCCCTTGTATTAGGTTTTGATCACGGTGGCTAGCTTGACTAGATTGATCGAACTCGACTTCCACTCCACAGTCTTGTGTCTTGTGTCCATCATCGACATATTTTTGTGCGAAAATGGTATCCATATGCTCACATAGATGGGAATAGATGCACCTATAAAAAAGTTAAAAAATCATAGTGTCATGTGTCTAATAACCCAACTGTTAAAATATAAAATATAGATGTTACATTTCAAAGATGCATTTTTAAGTTTTAAATGTACATAAATAGATTATCACCGAGTTGCTACACCCAATCCCTACGTTTAGCGCATCCTCTTCAGCATGCGGGTAACAACCGATTGCAACATATTTCTCTCTGACTTGGTCAACAACCCAACTGTTGGGACATAGAATTGGCATATTTTCTTTTAAATGATCGGGATAAGGCATGCTTTTACCATCCAACATTCTGAATTCTTTCCTGTCATTATCCCATTTCATCCTCTTTTGTTCGTACATTGCAACCCATAGTTGTGTCACTTTCGAATTGTAAAGAACAAATTTATTGATTGCTTCAATTTCCTCATTCGCTGATGAAATCAAACTGACATATAGTACATATGAGATCAAAATATGCATTATATAGAATTTCAACGTGAATATTTACTTTGTGTAAATTTAAAAAATTATAAGTTGCTTACTCTTCATTAAGCGCCTTTTCCCATTCGTTTGGAGAAGCTCCCCTTCTCTTTTGTCTTCATCCCTTTCATCGTTCCAAATCACCACACTTGGTTTGTTGTCAATCTTCTTGATGTAATCATTGGCATAATATAAAGACTCATATTATATGTACCCCTCTTCCATAGAACCCTTGGGTTTTTCCCTTTTTCGAACAAAACCTTTCAATTTCTTCATGTACCTCTCTAAGAAGAACATCCAACAACAAGAAACCACCCCAACTAATTCAACCTCATCTAATAGGTGGATTTGACGATGAACCTGCAAGTCCATGAAACTTGTCAATAGTTTATTCTCAAACATACAAACAATCTCAACTATCTCTTGACGTCATTGTGGAATGATAGCCACATGAATCTCCTTTTACGTGATCCAACGTACAAATGTAGATAATTTAGATATGGCACATCCTAGGTCTTGGGGGAAGTCATGTTTCACATACCCACGCACGAATAAAGGATAGTGACACTACAAAGTTATAAACACATGCAATAATATAAAAAATTATTTATGTTTTATGATCCCTGCATGGGATAAAATTTATTAATATAACAAATAATAAAATAATGCTTTTGACATTATATGTACTGTTAGAAGATTCAAATGTTCATGTGATTTCAACCTCGACAAATGGTCTTCCACGGTGAAGCAACGCCATAGTGAAGACCCATATGAAGATGGCACCCTCACACCCATTATAACTTCCTTTGCCAAAGAAAGATCATCTTTTTTTAAATCCATGGGACATCACCTTCTTTTAAATACCAATTAGAGGGACCAACCTCTGATCCTGTACTTTCTAATTGCCTTGGCCAATGTTTCTTTTTAGTTTTTGAAGTAATAAGATCTTTCCTAACAACCAATGTGTCACTTTGTTTCTATGATATGTGCCTCCATAAAGAAGATGAAACATTTTTAAATATATGTATGGGATCTAATAAGTGGGTAATCTTAAGATTCTCCCAATATGGGAGGTTATAAAAGATAGATTTCCTTTTCATCCTAATGGGAAAATTCTCAACATAGGTGTCGAATAATTCTGGATAATCGAACATATGCTCCCCATTTGAATCAAACATTTCTATGAACTCCTTCTCCTTCTCTCTCTCATATGCTCCAATCCATTCAGCTAGTGTCATTATTGCAGGCCTTTGGGTTCTCTCTCATTTACCATTGAAAGCAGATGTTTCTCTTCTGTAAGGGTGTTATTGTGGGAGGAATACCGTGGAGCAGTCATACACTGGCTTTCGTAAGTCGTTGGACCATCTAGCTTTCAGAGGTCCACAACATTTACATACATAATACCCTTTTGTTACAAGACCTGTGAAATTATTGTATACAATATGCATGGCACATTAAAGAATATCATGAAGATCAGAACAATTACAACGAATTAAATAATTAATGTGCGAAAGAATATTGTTACGTATATAAACAAATCAATAAACATGTAATTTTCCATAGAAAAATCCTAAGCGTGGATAATCAAATGTCGTGTAAGCACATATGCCATACAACATAAAACTCCTCTCTTCTACGATGGGTCTTGATACATTATATACATTTATCCCATCCCATAGTTCCTTCAATTCATCTACCAGTGGTTGTAAGTAGACATCCATATTCTTCACTTGTCTTCTACCAGGGACTATGAAAGCCAACATAAGATGTTCATTCTTCACGGAAAACCATGGGGGGGTATTGTTATTGATCACTGTTATAGGCCAAATAGAATAGTTGGTATTCTAGAGGGAATATGGGTTGACGCCATCCATGGCTATGCTGAGTCATAGACTTCGTACTTCATCCTTGAATTTTTCGGGCCATGTATCCTCTATATGCTTCATGGATATTGAATCTATTGGGATTCACATAACTCCCAACTCACTTCTGTGTGAGGCATGCCATCCCTGCAACATAGCTAATTTTTTGCAACGAAAGTGCCTTTGACTCCTTGGGATTATAGGCATGTGCATCAATATCTTAAAAGGAGGACCACGTGATTTACCCTTCTTTTTTATTTATCATACCTGTCATGCCCACATTTTAGACATATCTCTTTGTCTGCGTATTCTCCTATATATAGAATACAATCATTTGGACATGCATGATATGATATGTACTCAACACCCAACATTTTCAACAATTTCGTTACCTCTTCGCAACTACTAGGAAATACATTATCACTCGGAAAAACCTTATCTTTGAATAACCTATAGTTGGTCATGGACAATATTAAATGTACATTAATTCTGATAATTATTAACGTTCATAAAACTGACCATTTGTAATGTTGATTGCGTGACATGATTTCTCAAAATATAAGGGACTTGATGGTCAATTGGCTCAAAATTTCCAAGAAACATGCATTTGACAAGGCAAACTTTGCTTTCAATTTGTATAGTAACATCATTGTCCCCAACTGGGTATACTTTGACTAGTCGGCAAGTGCAAACAGAGGGATGGTGGAAGCAAATTTAAGGCTTTCGAAAAAGGTATAAGTGATATTAGCATCATCCCCTAGCTGATCATCGTTATGGAATGCATCTAACAAATTTGTCTCCATGGCAGTCGTATCCCTTAAGTAATCATCCATACCAACCTCTATTTGATTGCCTCTATTGCCAGCTTGTGAAGAACTACTATTTTTGTAGTAATTCCTAATTGGTGAATCTAGACGTAGTGGGAATTGAATAGGTGGTTGATTCAACCATTCTTGGTATCGTTCCTCTCTGAGTTTTTCTCTTAATTCATCCTTCTCTCGATTTGACATTGTCGTGGGGTGCAACGGAAGATGGTAGGTAGGTCGATCATCATCACTAGAATCCTAATAATTAAAAAAAAAAAAAATTGAACATGATTAGTACAAAATCGATGATATAAATTACTAATTAAGCACGTCAATGCATGATTAATTGGTTTGACGTTGAAATAATTACATTATACCAAACAATTGTTACTACCATCATTGTCCTGGGTTTGTGGCTAGAAGATGGCAAGTTACAATTGGCAAGGTGAAGCGACTATCCATTTTCATTTACCAACTACGCCTTGCGGTATGTTGCTCCTGATAATAGCTTCCAATGTTTTGGAACTGTATGAATATTTTGTGCATCTGAACTCGATTATGAATCTGTGTGCTCCAAATTTGTATACATTAATTTTATTCAGCTGATTGACATGGATAAAATAAATAATTTCAACTAGATAATGAAAATATAAATAAAATCTGAAGTAATTATGTCTGGAAATGGATAGGGAGAACTCTGCGATGGAATTTGAGAAATATTATGGAACTAGCTGGATTTTGAAGAATCGTCCATTTGATATAATTATGATATTTTCTCTCTGCATTTGAGCAAAATCAACAACAAATTTTGGTGTACATGCCTAAAATTAATGTTGGTGCCTTAAAAAATGACTTATTTTTATCGGTGTTAATGGACTGTTAACCGCACCGGTGTGGTTTTTATTAATAGACGCACCAATAGTGTTAGTTAACAAACGCACCGAATATCGGGAAAAAACAAACCGCAACTTTATTTTTTTGAAGTGAAAAAAAAAAGGTAAATTGAAAAATGAGCGGCAAATGATTTTCAGAAATTTAATTTCATAAAAAAGTTATTTAAATAGTAAAAGTTATTCATTATTTCATTATTTTTGAAAAAATTTCAGTGAGAGATTTGCACGAGAGACATACCTGGAGCAAAAGAGCATGAGAGCACTGTGGAGCAGCAAAATACTTTTGAACAATAACAATAATTAGATAATCAGAATTTGAAACATCTGTTGATTCACACAAAAACCCTGTAGTATAGTAAAATTGTTAAAATTTACTGTAATAATTGTTTTTTTACAGTTTATGTTAGATATAATACATGCATAGTAAAAAATTTAAATTTTACTGTGCATTTTACTAAGAAAATAATTTACAATCTCTATTCCTATTTACATTTAATTAAAATTCAGAAGAAAAAAAAGAAACAAACAAAAATATCCATTCTTACGTTAAACCCTTGCTTCTTCTTGTTTATGTGACTTCACAATTGGGGCTTTTAATTTTAGATTTATAGGATTTGTATTACTATATATATATAGGTGTATGACATCTAACCTGCGGGTGCACTTGTAGAGTCGAATCTCGATCCTTGTCAGCCCTTGCACGATTTTTTTAAAAACAAATTTTTTAATTGGTGTGCACTATTTAAAATAGCGCACCGATGCACAATTGTAGTTTAGCGCACCGGGAGCATATTGACAAAAAACATGGTTTGATAAAAACATTTTTTTATTAATTTATGTTTATGTTAATCAGTGCTCCGGTATTAATATAACGCACTGGATCTCCTTGTTGACAAAGAGCATCGTACGATGTTTCTACTGCATTGGCGGTGCATTTATAAGAACCTACCGCACCGCGTTTGGTTCGTAAGTTGCGAAAGGATCACTGATTTCTTGATTTTTATTTTATTTTTTAATCTGAAAAGTATGTGATTTATTTATAAAATATATTAATGAATGGTACAGGTTTCATATTGATAAAGAAATGGTTGACAAGAGTTCAAGTAATAAAAATACTGATTGCAAATCCAGAAAAGAAAAAAAGGCAAGTTCTTTGTAAATCCTTTACAAAAAGTATTATTTTTGAACTATATGTAAGTTTAACTAATATGTATTGTTTAGTGTGTATCACCCAGAGTTACAAAATGATGAAGCTCGATAAGATTATTTCTGATCTAAGACCTGAAGAGCATAAAAGCTTGAAAGAAAAATTGTAGAAGAATGAATAAGGTGAATGAAAAAATACTATCAATCCAATATGAGTTTTTTTTTTAATTTTCATTAATAATATACTTAAAAATAATAGATAACATGTTTCAAACAATACATTAATTTAGATATGTTTAATGTTCTACAGGGACCAACAATGAAGAAAATGAATTTTGTTCTAAGAAAAGAAAAATAATAGAACATGCAAATGAAAATGACTTGCTCCTTAGCTCATCTGGACTGTTGTTGGAGGTTAACGAAAGGGGGAAAAACTTTTACAAAACTTTGAGGGATCTAGTGGAATGAATGTATAGATGTTCCTTCCACTTATAAAACAAAAATCAATCCAATGATTCCAAAAACCAAATTTTATTTAAACTACAGGATGAATTTCCAGAGAATTGGTCAATGAGACATGTCAGACTTTTAATAGTAAAAACGTACAACAACAAAAAATAAGGATTGAAAAAGTAACATTTCTTTAAATGTTTTCCTAGAATTATATGTATATATCACTACAAAGAAATAATTTATAAATATCAATTTTGTTATATTTACTTTTCATATATCAATATAAAAATTAAATAATGTATTGTCATGTTACATTTTCAGGAAGATTATGAAAATCTCAAAGGATGAACGAGCTGATATCAGAAATATGCTAGTAGGAATGTCCAAAAAGGTGTACAAGGAGATGGTCAAAGAAATGGACATAATTGCATCGCATGAGGAGCCATCTCAACAACAACGTGCTTCAAATGTAATATGTAATCATTTAATTTTTCGATTAGGTATAATAAATAAACAATTTAGCATTAAATATTAATTTTCAAGTATTTTCTTGCAGAAAAGAAAACAAAATGGAATCCATTCAACACATAAAACAGGACAACAAGGAAAAAAAGGGTTGATATCTATGTTTGTGAGTAATTGTTACTTCCTTATAACAAATTAATTATATTTCATTTTTGTATATTTTAATTTGTTTTACAACAATCATCATTGAATGTCTTCAAACAGGTGCTAACATACAAAGAAGAACCATGAGAAGAATTGATTGACATTGGGTTAAATATGGGTTGTCAGTATATGTTGGCATATCAAAAATTCATTGTGGAATTTTTAAGCATCTATCTTGTTTTACTTAGCTTTGTCTATAATTAATAGAACAAAAAAAATCTTTTATATTAAATCTATGATTTGTGATGGGGTATAAAACTTACACGAAACAAAGTATGGAACTACGCCAACAAGTGAATTGTTGAAAGATGTGATGAAATTTGGTTTTGAAAGAATGTGTATAGTTCACGAGTTAATTCTTGCTATGGTACATTTCTTTACGATTTTCATTGATGTATATTATTTAATTTTGCAATTTTCATTATTCTCACCAATGTATATACATTCATTACACTTTATTTTTATGTTTGTAGATGGAACTTGCAGAAGAAGAAAACAATCAACACAATGAACAAAACATTCCTCCAAATAACCCAAGTCAGTGAAGTAGCTCGAGCAGTGACAACAGTTCCACTGAATAATGATGACCAATATGCTTGGATATCAAAGCAAGGCGTTGCATTTTTTGAAATATTTGTCTGTGAAATCAGACATTTTGTTTAATGTAATGGACATAGTGTCCCAATTGAAAGACAAAGGGATACCAATAACTATCCCATTTTTTAAGACAAAGAGTGTCTTATTCATATATATATATATATAATAAAATGTGTTCTAATTTATTCGACTACATTCTCCATTGTCGCGCTGAAATGTTACACCACTGATTAAATATGGATGATTAAATATTATAATGAAGAGATGTGAAATATGATGATCAGATATAACAAATTCATCCAAACATCACATTCAAATGTACTAATAAAAAATTAATTGATATGAATATTGTTATAAGATATGTGTCAACTTTTGATGAATAATGAATTTTAAAAAATCACAATAATTTCACTGGCACAGGTCGATGTTTCTAAAACATAGAAAATGAACACATGTGCGTGTTAGTTACTGCACACCGGTGCGTTTGTATATACCGCGCACTAGTGCATTTCTACAACCAATGGGCACCGCACCAAATACCAATACCAATTAAAATGCCCAGTGCACTTTATCGACGACTACCACTCGGGCGAGCAGATAGGCTTTGCATACATCGATATGGTTTGCCTTTAATGCGTCGGTGTGTTTTTACACCATAACGACATCGGTGCATGCACCTTCTATCGGCTTGGTGCGTCTTTGTGGGTGAAATGCACCGAGATGTTGCTAAAATCCCCGGGGCTTTCAAAATTTGTTTTCCATCCTGGTGCTTGGTGCATTTACAATACTGGTGGATTCAGGGTAAAACGCACTGGTGCGTTCACACATGATGCGCGCACCGATGAGAAAAACATTCGTAAAAACCTTCGGCCACCCAGCTTTTTTTAGTTGTGTTGAAGTTTCGTTAGAAGCTCCGTCAAAACCTCCGTTACCAAAAACGGATGTTGTAGCAATTGTTTTTTTGACAATTTTAGCCAATTTTATAACACTAAAAACCTCCTTTATAACCTCTGCTAGAGGGTCTTTTCCTTGTAGTGGATGCAACTGATTTGCGACCCTAATTTTCCATCATAATAAGCCAAAATTTAAAGTTTGTTAATGTGCAAGTTTATGGGAACATGCACCATGTTGAAAAACCTGGGTTTGATTACACCTACTCCTAAAATTATGTGCTTTAAAAATTTCAAAAAGTTCAAAAGGGCTTACAATTATAAATAGATAATACTATCACTTATAATTTATTATTTATCCTTACGTGCATATTATAATTTTGCAGGCTTATCATATTATCTTCTTTGATTTGCAGGTTTTTCATATTATCTTCATTGTTTTGTAAGCTTAGATATTGTTGTTGTGATGTTTGTTAGAACGTGCTTCAATTCAATTCACTTGATCAGGCATGGCATCTAGCATTTCACATATAAGATTACTTGAGCCCAAAAGGAGTAGACCATGTGTTCCTGCATGCCTTGTTCCACTACAATGCTCATATAACTTAAGAAGCAGATGTTGGATAGCATTTTGAAAGTGTTCCAATGCTAATTGCTACTCACAGATAATGATCATTATTTGTTGGACTTATTTATTGATATTATGGCTGAGGATGTTGATAATGGAGAAATTAATAATAATTGAATGGTTTGTTTGGTTATTTATGCAACTTTATCCCTTAAATGAAGTTGGATCTAGCAATTGGAAAAATGCAGATATCACAATTGCATTTTGTATATCACCATTTGTAAAGGAGAAATTAAATAATGATTAATCTTTAAGTTATCTTGGTTGGCTTATAACCAAGGGTATCTCACATCATTTGCTATGTTAGGAGCTTCTTCTTTAAGAATTCAAACTCATTAGAATTGTATAAATAAGAGAGAGACTTTCTCACTTTGGATCATGACACTTTGGATTTTTGGCTAGCCTCATTAGATATTTTTGGCCTGCAACTTTGTCAGTGATTTAGATGAATCTAATGCATTTTAATAGTTGGAAAATTTTGTTTTCACTCTTGGAGCTTCTCTTGGGAAATTTGATGGATGGTTGTGTTCTTCATTATATTGTAATTGTTGTTTAATGCTACAATTCTAATCTAATAAATGTATAATGCATGGAATATTATCTACGGATTTTATTGTGCCCTAATTTTGTTAGAACATTGAAGCTATTGGAAATTTTTCATGTTTTACTCATGGATAATGAATGAATGAATGTTCCTAAAAGTTGTTTTTCATATTTCATCCTTGACACTCTGGTTATTCTTGCCAACGAAGTACAAATTCCTAGAGTAGTTGTGAAGTTGTCTCCATTAGGGCTAGCGAAGCTACGTTTAGGTCTCCTTGAAGAGTGAAGTCCTCAAATCAAGATTTTTTTTTAATCTAATCCTCCCAATTGCTAGGCATTGGTCTTAGATCCTTGGTGATCACACATACTTGATAAATAATTCTTCTATCACCTTCTTATCACTCCTTTTCTTCGTCCCTTTAAGGCTAAAAAAACCTCTCTAGGGCTTGGTGTGAATTTCTCTAGAAGAGTGTGCTTGGAATTTTGATTGGATAGACCTTTCCATTAGTTTCTCCTCTAGGCATTTGCAAGTTTTGAAAAAATTACGACCGTGGAATATCAAGAAAATTGATGCCCTACCTCTCACACCAAGTGGGAACCCTAGAAGTTGTCTTTTAACTTGAGGATTCCTTGAAGGTTTGTACTTTAGTAATTATTGAATGATATCATTCACAACATGTTCTCTTGCTTACCTTGACCTTGGATGAACTCTTATCTCTTCAAATATTTCAACCCTAGGTCTCGTGTAGTATCTATTCTAAGGGGTTTTTCGTGGAAAGTCATACTAGCATCTCCCAAAGCTCGCATATTTATTTTACCTTTCCATTGAATGAGCCATCGTTGCCTCACTTTGAAACTTATTATACATCAATCACAAGTGAGGTATACTAAGACTCCTCCCTTCGGTGAAAATCCAAGAAGAGAAGGGGACTTAGGCTGTGGTGACACTGGGCGTTTGTCCCAAGGTGTTGTTGTGCCCTCTAACTTTAGCCTATTCACAAGCCTTGCTAGTTTGTGAAACAACAAGTTTCTTACCAATTATTCAACAAAATATAGAGGTGCATAAGATATCGCAACATCTTAAATATATAAGCAGATAATTTCCCTTACGAAATTACCTAGGAACAATAGACTTTTCTCCAAAATAGCAACAACATGGAAAAATTTTGTCTGTTGCTATTCATTCTTCAAAAAATGGGAAATAGTTACAAAAAGAGGGCCATTATTTGTTGGCTAGGTGAAGCATGAGATAAATAACATGTATACAAAAGGAAGTGCTACAATCAATATCAAATCCTCAAACACAAAACAAATATTATCTTTGAAACACACCGAGCAAGGGTTTTATTCATGTTGGTATATCATCCCAAATGCCAATTCACAATGTTGCTTGAGTAATCCACCTTCTATTGAAAAAAAATGAGCATGACATATGTTGGGCAGTTAAGGAATTTGAGTGAATAAGTGTTGGGAGACCACTATTAGCAATAGCATGAAGGCATTTCCCGTTTGTTATACACATACTGTGTTAAATTCCCCATGCATAACATTAATTTAATGCATAATTTTGCTATAATATTTGAAAAATCAATTATTGGAACATTTGGTTGACCTTATTACTAAGTATTATGTCGATTGTCAAGGAGGAATACTTTAGGAAGTGATCAATGCAAATTTTGTAGAAATTTGAAAGAAGGTTGACCCACTCAATAGTTTCAAGCTTCAATTAGCTTGAATATTTAGTTTGTGTTAGCTTGCTTCTTCTCCTTTTCAATTATAATGTATGTTAGTGGCATTCCGGAAAGAATTGAAATATACTCGAGTAGAACATGATATATGGTACTTGATCTTATTTCTTGGTACAATTTTATGCAATATATATGCAATGCTATTTCACCCTAATGTGTATTGAATGTTTTTTTTCCCACGATATATACCTTGTTGGAAGAGCATGGGAATACACTATCGTTTTGAATGATTCAATGTATTTTGTAGAGATGTTGATAAATATAAAGGTAGAATAAACAAATATCATATTCATATTTTATGTTGTTTCTCCTTTCAAATCTCCCAAAGGATGAAGAAATTGTAGTGACTTGTATTTTGGTTATGTTCAATCATGACTCCTATACATAATATTAACTAATGCATATCTTTTAGTGATATTTTGATATGTGATCTTTTATCATAACATAAAATGTGATCTATGTTTGTCATTGCTTAGGTATATATGTATTATCACTTGTTGTGTTTCCCATGAGTGATATATTATGCATTGATATGATGATTACATGATGTTTTGTAAAGTTCCAAATATGGTGTTAACGAGTCGTGGTTTCATGTATATATCATGATGGATTAATTAGGAGGGGTGGAACTAACTACATCAAATACCATGATCAAGATCACACGCATAATCACACACACAAGGAGGGGTACAAACACATCAATAAGTGTACCTCCTCTTCCTCCTCCTCATTTACTACATCACTAATTTTACACACCCCTGATTTATTAATAATCCATGGGGTATAATTGGCGATGCAGTAAAATATAATTATATACACCTAGGGATATGATAAAATAAAAATGAATAACAAAAGTGGACCACTTAAATGTGAAATAATTGTAAGTATAATAACTGAGGAGAGAAAAATTTATAATGTAAATTGTGCGATCATATGCATGATTGTGTGTTGCATGCTACGCCTTTTATGAATCTTAACTCAAGAACATGTAGAACATAAGGATAATCGGTTGCATATTAGTGATATTGTTGGGCTTATTCTTGATAGCTACATGATTAAAGCACTCATCTAAATAATGTTATTAAATATAATAATAGGTGCATTCTAAGTAAACATTGTCGTATTAGAAGTGAATTTGTGTGTAGTACTACGTACCATACCTAACCCCCAAGAGTTATATATATATATATATATATATATATATTAGAAGTGAATTTGTGTGTAGTACTACGTTAGGTATGTATATATGGTTCATGGACCTTGAAGATTGGTGACCACTATGTCCACGGAATATTTATACCAGGCAAATCCACTCGAAGGAATCTATTATATGGAAAATTCACTTCTATAGAAAAAAATGAACTCCCTAGATCTTGTGGTCTAATCTATAACAACAAAGAGAAAAAATATTTATGTTTTCCTTAGAGAGATTAGAATACGAAAAAGAGACCTACATGGAATCTGTAGTAAGTCCTCCTCTTCTCCTTGCTTGTAAGCTCAAACTCTAGCTCCTTACGCTTCAAATGGAACTTGCAACAAAGACTAAAACAAGCAAGGGAACTACAATATCCACATAGCATAATATAATATATCTAATCAATGAGTCAACATTTCATTGAAATGCATAAGCATCAACATGACACAAGTATAGGAAAAATAAATGTTTTTTGTATTAATTTAAAGTAGAGAGTTACAACCATATATAGAACCTGAATTTGTAGATGTCTCCCCAATTGACTTTTCCTTCCTTGCCACAAAGCAAAACCTTCACGCTCAACCCTAATGGATAAATGTATGATGACTCCTTCAGCTCAAAGCAACAACATGAGGTCATTAACAATATCCAAAAGCCAACACAGACTCTATGGTTTAGGACTTACCAATATAGGCTTGATATCCACATATGAGGGAGGATAAGCTCAAGGGATAAGAGATAAGGTATAGAAGATAGGATCGTATAGGAATTTGAGATCTATAACCACGGTAAATGGTTAAAACCACCTTAGAAGCTTCTAGAAGGAGAAGTTTCAAAAATATTTTTTAATTTTCTCGAAATTCTAGAATTAGAGCACCTGCAAAGTAGAGCAACCTACGCTAATCAACGCTAATACTCAGTTATGCAACTTGAATCTAATGCAGGTGGATAGACATGAATAATGCGTTGGGGCTAAAAACACGGTTTTTTAGCTAATTGAACCAGAAAATAAAACTTTTTTGATATGTGATGCTTAGGGCTTTGCAAGGGGATAATGACAAAGTGTTCAAGAGTTGATTGATATGGGATTTCAGGCATTTTGAGCGGATGCGACAAAATGACCTGTAACAGGTTTCCCCCTAAAGTACAAATTCAGAAGCAGTGGCTGAGGACTAAAGTGCTTTACTTTGTGACGAGTTCGGATAAAGAACAAATTAGGTCAAGATCATCATATGTTACAATACATATTATCATCATTATATCACTACCGATGGAGGCATACCCATGCTCAACATATAAGCCAATGTTACATGTACACCGATAAAAAAAACATTGTCCACTAGATGACTGTCTGAATGATCATAGTCATCATATTTTTTAAACTTGCATCAATCTTGAAATCATAACCCGAATGGATGGAACTAAATTTTGGGTCTTCTACCTCGTCACTTGATAGTACGAGTCTAACCCTGCAAATAAATGAGTTGGATTTGAACATGGTAGACACCATCTAATTACCGTCCAATGATGTGTTGAAGTTTGCAACAAGAAACAGTGAAATTGGCATCCGGAAACAACATTCATCATCCACGCCTAGTGCATTAAGCACATGGTTGCATTAAGCACCTACACTAGGGTGGGGCCCACATGGCTAAATTTGGTGCATGTCTATTTTTATTATCCCTTAATTTAGATGGACATTAAACTGTAATATATTCTCAATGTGGAATTGAAATAGTTAACTGAAGTGGCAAATTCAGTTAGCTAGTGAATTTCGAGTTAGAGGTTGGTTGGTGGGATAGACAGAGTAATTCTAGTTGTAACAGAGTTCGAAGTGCAGCGGTGCATTAGTTAATTCAAGTTGTAAATAGTTAAACTCAGTTAAGTGAGTTAAACTTAGTTGTGTTAGTTGTAATTGAAGATACAAGTAGTGAGAGATCAAGTGAATTAATGTTAATTAATCCACATGTAGTGATATCACATGCAACTGAGGATTTACTATTATTAGATGCATGCATGTCAGTTCCAGTGGAGACCCAGTTGAGATCTAGGTGAAAGTGGAGTGTAACTATCAGTTGTGATATTAGTACGCTACCCAGGTGTAGTTAAGACACCAAAGGATGCCCATGATACTCAACGCAGTTGAGGAAGGATAAGATTCTTTGTGATTAAGGATTTCATTAATCAAGAACTGCGTGAGGAAGGCAGGCTGTCTGGAGGTAGAAAATTGGCTGAGTATTGGCCCAAATTTTATTTGAGACAGTGTGAGACAATTAGCTGAATACATGATGATTCTTGAGAGAAGAATTGTATGTAATTGTTTCATGATTCCTTGTGGAATACACAATATATGATAGAGGAGTTTTGAGCACTAAGCTTTCCTTGGGAATATCTGGTGTTGTGGTTTTGATCTATTCTTCTTTGCTTCATGTGATTGGAAATTGTGTTTTTAATTCCGCAAAATATTTGTAAAAGCGATTCAGTATTTAACTTTAGTACATTATTATATTGGGTGAATCCAAGATATACATGCATGTTGTATAATTTCTACATAATGTAAGTCGTTATAAAATGCAAGAGAAACCATCAATAATGATAATGAATCTCAAGGTATTGTAGTACAACCTATGTGGTGTGAATTAATGAGTTGAAGTTGAACACCACACAAGATCTTCCGATCAAAGTCACATGATGAGAACCTATCGTCGAGAGCGAGGAATATTTCCTTTGATGTATGCAAGATCTAAGGTACCGAAATGAGTTTCTAAGTCAACTTCCTGGATAATGAGTTGATGTCGACAGAAAGTGAGACACGGAACGAGTATCGAGATTTGAGACAAAATGATGTTGATGCAGAGTGGGTTCAAGAGCGACTCACATGAAATGAGGCTTAAGGTATTGTATAATATCTCAACTGATGGAATTCTCTTGAACATATCAACGACATTGTAAGGATTTGGCAGTGTTGACCCAAAACCGATTATGGAGGCTTTAGATATGGTGTGATTAACCAAAGAGGAAATAAGATTTCCCAACCCAATAGTCAAGGAGGTGAAGTGAAAGAGTGTAATTTTCAAGAGTGACACACTACCATTAATAGGTTAATTACCCTGTTTTCCCAATTTCCCAACCATTTATGGTTAATACCTTTTTATTTTTTACAAGCTTGAGGAGGACAACATATGATTGAACTTTAAGTTCATCCTTCGAATGAATCCTTTTGAGTATAGTTAATGAACCCCGAGAATGAGTGGTTCAGTATCTTCATGCTCGATGAGTCCAACATTGTTTTATGTTTTTGTGAGTCCAACAAAGGTGTAACTCGACTTCTTTTTCATGTTTAGAGAGTTTGAAAAAGAGGTGAAAAAAGAAAACTACAAAATTTCATGTTTGTAAATTTTGTCTCTTAAATACGAAAAGGAATAAAAAAGATACTCAGGAGAACCTTTTAGTCATGTTCAACTAAAGTATTCTTTTTTCATAAATAGTCAATAGCAGTCTGGAAAAGGGTTAAACTTATATTGGGCAAATGTATTTTCATTACTGTAACGAGCTCGAAAATCCAAGTGCTCAACAATTTTTTCATGTTTTGGGAGTCTTAAAAGAGCTGAAAGAGGACTCCCAGGGGTTTCTTTTTTGTAAGTTTACAGAGCCTGAAAAAGTGATAAAAGTGTGCTCTTTCATCATCATGACCTATATTGAACTTAAATTTTACATCATATCATTTAATAAGCCTTTAACCTGCTCATAACACCACAAAAATATTAAAAATATATGTTCCACAGTAAAATCAGGTCAAAATATTAGGAATATATTAAAATAATAATTAAATTGACCATAAATAGGAAAAAGTGAAAACACTTTTCATGTTTCTTCATTTTACCTCTTATGAGTGAGCTTTGAGTGCATTTTACCCTCAAAATTCAGCAGGTGATTGCAGCCAATCCGATGGACCATTTCTAATGTCGTTAGTTCCAAGTAGGAGATCTGTCTTTTGTCTTTCTTTTCACGATTTCTGTTTTTCGTTTCATGCAAAATTTTGAGAGTTTTCAGTGAATTTAGGTCTTAGATTTGCGCCCTAGGTTCAAATCACCTTCTATGTATTGAAAGGTATGCTTGGCCTGTCTGGTTAACAGTGTAAAGGCACCTCAGTGCACCTACTAGAAAAGAAAAGTGTGCTAAAGCACTATTTCCTCTTAAATATCGGTGCGCTAAATGCAATTTAAAAAGAGGGTTTATGATGTTTAGCCAAATTTCTCTCAATTTTTTTGCGCAAGGATGATTTTAGATGTTTTTCTCATGATTTTAAAACTATTCATCGGAACAAAAATGGTTCTAACTTGGAGAGAAAGAGAACATGTGTCCCAAGGTTGGATGTTTCCAATTACCCGACAACAATTCGAGCATTAAGGAATTGTGGACTTCTTAAGTTTTTATGGATTCCAGTCATGAGAGCCCAACTTTGTTATTGGAATATCTGGTTAGGGCATGGGATATTTAGGGACAATGCTTCAGGATCAAAGCACATACTGTTATGATAGAGGTAGAATATATCTATTTTTTGAGAGGGTTGTATTAGAGAGGAGCTCCTATATCATTATTTGGTATGAGAAGTAGTGGTGATACTGTTAAGGACTAAATAGTTGTGCACTATAGAATGTGCTCTCAACCAACAAAATATGGGAAAATATAGATTAAGGATGTGATTCAACTACCTCTCAGGACGATCCTTTTCATCATTGTTAGGTTGATTGGTAGTGCTACTTTACATTTGGCTACCAAGTCCTGAATGCAATATGCATTAGAATGCATAAAACCTAATGTATTTAACTGGAGTGAGGGGGTGTTGGAAATTTTGAAAGAACATCTCAACAGAGCAAAGGATGGGTGATTGCAGAACTTTGGATATGGTTATATTCTGATATAATTTTCTTTAGAGATGATACCACTACTTCAACCACAACGCATCTCACTCGAGCTTCCTGGTCCTAGGGTTCCACGGGTGAGGCAATGGTTAGATCTTATGTCTCATCATGCATGCGCATCTACAATGGGTTTTACTCCCACTTTATTTCGATGGATGCAAGTAAAACTCATTATTATCGAGGACTGCCCATATGCCAAAGTTGATTTCCGAGGAGACCCAAAGCTTGTTTTACCTGAAGGCGAGCAATGGGTTGATATAGGTAAAACAATGTCATTTTGAAAAAATTTTGTTTGGATTTTACAAATTTTTTAATGTTTTTAATGTATCAGAGACTGAATATTGGATTTACATGCATATATTTGACCTGTTCAACTAGTGGCCTCATCATATCTTCAACAATGGGGACAACCACAACTTTCACAGATTGGAGCACAGGTTGGAGTTGCTGCAGGGGAAAAGGAGGAGATGCAGGATCTCAATAAAGCTGGGACTCTTTCCAAGTTTCAGTGCCATGTTGAGGATCGACCCAAGCTATCCAAAGACTAGGGTTGATTAGATCACTATGCATTTTCAGTGATATACTGTTGGAGTGCCTGAGCACACCAATCCTCTGCTGTGCAAAGTTGCCCACACGATTGTTTTATATCGTGATAATCATCGGGACTAGTCTACTAGGGAGCCTTAGAGCCATATTTTTTCTACACATATTTTGATATTATAGGCCATGTGGCCATATGTTTCTCGGACACAGTTTTTGTAAAACCAAACTCTATATACAATTATCTATGGATGCTTTTTATTTTCTTTATTATTCCTGTTCAATGTGTGATGTTGATTGAAATATTTACATGTGTTACAAATGTTTGTCTAAGAAATAATTGGCTAATGCATCAATTAATTTGTTTATACTTCTTGGAATATGTTTATATTAAATGTAATGAAAATGTCATTCTAGAAGGCAAACCCTTAAAAACATGCGTAGCATAGTTGGACTTCGTACTGAATAGACGTTATTTAAATGTAATAGTATGAGTTGGGAGTCAATTCTAACTATCAAATGGCGAATTCAACGTGAAATAATATTAGAAAATAATTCAATCACTACACTATATTTAGTGATACTATTAGTTGAGTGACCAATGCAAATCCCTTGTAAACTCACTAACTCATCATTTGGAGCATAAATAACCCATGTTGCAAAGGAAAGGTTCCAAGTACTATAGATAACGCCATCAACATAACTAACATAGGGTTGAAGGAATGCTAACATCTGCAAAGCAAATGTAAATCAAGATTAACAAAGATAGTAGGAAACTTACAAAGGAAACACACTGTAAATACATTAACACACCTATACAGTATGTACACAATGACTATGCCAAGATTATATAGGCATAGTATTTTTTAAGGTACAACCCATTTATGGGCTGTGCTAATGGGATTCCCTCAAAATCAATAAGATCATAAGCCCCTTTCGCAAGTACACATATGACTATATACGAGCCTAGCCACATCGCTTCGAGCTTCCTAGCCCCCAACTTATTGGCTTCCTAATCCTACAAAAGAACTAGGTCACCTTCTGAGAAGGCTCGAGGCTTAAAATTTTTTGTCATACTGTGCTTCGATGCATTTCTTGTGAGCTTCGTTAGCCATTGAAACGTCATGCTAGGTTTCATCTAAGCCTACCATATGAAAAAAAACACTCTTCTTCTGCAAAAGTTGCGAGAAGAAGATCAACAATAAGCTTCAAGGATGGAATATCACATTTGATGGGAAAGACTGCTTCTAGACCATACACCAACTGAAAGGGTGTAAATCTAGTTGCAGTCCAAACAAATGTTTTATATGCCCACAAAATTGAAAAATGAATGAGGTTCCAATTCATTTTATGAATCTGTATCATGCATTGCAACATTGTTTTCAAAACCTTGTTATTGGATTCTACTTGCCCATTTGCCTATGGGTAATAGGGAGTTGAGATATCATGTTGAAGGCCCAACTTAGTGGTAAGTTCAAACATTATATGGTTTTTAAAATGTTTACCATGGTCAGTAACGATAGCTTGTGGCACACTAGATCTAGCAATGACATGATTGAAAAGAAATAATGCAACAATTTTGCTGGTGTTTTTGCATGTAGGAATCACTTCGGACCATTTAGTAAAATATTCTACAACCACAATAATGTTGCCATGCCATCCAGATGAATGAGGGTTACATGTCATGAAGTCAATGCTCCATTTTGCAAAGGGACCAACAATGATAATGTGATGCATAGAAGTAGGCAAAGCACGAGCATTATGATCATAAATTTTAAAAGAATGACGCCTTTAGACTACAAGGATGCAATCTTGAAACATGGTTGGCGAAAATTAACTGGCTTGCAAAATATTTTGGGTGGTGGCATAGCCATACATATGTCCGCCACATGCTCAAGTGTGGCATTCATTCTCATGAGTGAGGCACTGTCTAAAGATCATATCGACACCACAATGATAGAGGATGTTACCAATTATAATGTAATTTCAAGCTTGGTATCAAATATGTCGTTGATCATAGAGAGAGGTATTAGGCTAAAAATTTTGGGTTTGGAGATAGATAATGATACCTTCATTCTAGGGATCAAATGAATCAATCAAAAACAACAACTCATCAGGAATAGTATCATCAGATGTAGACTTTGTTTTGGATGAGGGAGGGTTGCATATCAGTTCAACAAATACTGTGAACTTCTTAGAGTTGGATTTGATGAATTCCAAATCAAATTCCTTGAGAATAACAATCCATTTAGAGTATTTGCCCCCAACAATTACAGTGAAAAAATGTACGTCATCGGGTTGCAAAAAATAACTACCATAGTATTTTGAAGCAAAATGGAGTGGCGAAACCACGGGACATTTTGAACAAATTAAAAATCTAACTTTTCAACGTGAGTGTATTTGATTTCAATATCGTTTAAATTCTGACTCAAATAATAGATAGGATTTTCGTCACTTAGGTCATCTTCTTGAACCAATACCATGGCAATGGTGGTAATAGCGACAACGAGATATATTAAATAGTCACATTGATAATTAAGGGGATACAACAATGATGCTTGAAATTGGACATCTACCTAAACATCAAAATATTTTTGGTTTGTATCATCCCAATGGAATGGAACCCCTTTTTTCAATATGCGAGTAAATACTTTCGTAAGTTATGTGTAGTTTGGGACAAATCTTCGTAGAAATTTAGCCTTCCCTTGGAGGCGTTCTAACTGAATAAGTGATGAAGGTGTAGGTAAATCAAGAATTGCATGTACTTTGAGTGGTTGGATACAAATTCGTTGCTTCGACACAACAAAGCCGAGAAGTCTACCAGATTAGAAACAAAACACACATTTGTGTTGGTTTAATCTAATATTGTAATGTCGAAAATGTAGAAAAATTTCCCTGAGATGCATTAGATGATCCTCATGATGTTTGGAGTGGGCATGTAAATCGTCCAAATAAGGTTGTACATTGTGTTTGATATCATGGAAGGCATAATTCATGGCCTTTTGGAAATTTTCACCAACGTTATTTAAACTAAAAGGGATCTTACGATAAGAAAAAATATCCCAGGGAAAAATAAATGTAGTCTTATGTTAGTCCTGTGGGGGTATGTTGATTTGTTCATAACTGGAAAAACTATCCATAAACAAAAAAATTTCGCTTCCAGCACAATCATCAACAATTTGGTCGATGAACAGGGTAGTGTAGTTGTCTTTGGGACAAGCACGATTAATATCCCAATAATCGACGTATACTCAAATCATTCCTTGTTTCTTCATCATAGGTATGATGTTGGACACCCAATCGGTGAGAGGAACGAGGTAAATAAATCCAACTCAAAAAAAAAAATTAACCTTTGCTTTGATTGTAACAACTTTCTTGGGATGAACCAGACGTAAGCATTTTCGAACTGGCTTAGCATACATATAAGTTTTGATTTCATGTGCCAAGATATTTGGATCAATACCTGTCATATCTTCATATATCGAGGCGAATTTTTTTTGAAATTATTGAAAAAGGGCTTTATAAATCTTGACCTAATCAATAGAATAAGATAAACCAAGATGAACACTTTTTATACCTCTGGGTTTAATCAAAATATCAATAGGAACACTTTATTCGATATTTTCTAGGTTCCTCTCGGAATCAACGTAATGAATAGAAACAAAACCCTTAAATGTATCAGTAAAATTTGGTGAGTAAACATCTCCAAGATTATTATCAAGGGTTTCAGGCAAGGAGGAATGACGATGATAATTGTCCCATGGTGCGACATCTCACATCATGATTTCCATGATGCGTTCATCAATAGAGAATGTACTGACAAAAGGGTCAAAAGGGGAACCAAAATCGTTGGAATGATCAACCCAATATATTAAGGAATAAAAATCAAAATTTGTCGAACATGCCGAATAAATTGCCTCATATTCAATCTCAATGGGATTGAGTGACGTACGGTCACTAATTGTATCAACATTGGAAATGTATGGTACTATCCAAGGACGAGATAGAAAATTACAATAGGAAATCATAATTAAAAAGGAAACCAAATTTGGAATGTTAGGAGGAGGGAGTGAATAAGCTCCCATCAAAGAGGAATATTTCAACAATCCAACTCCAACATGTTGATAGGACTATGGGGATTCACCCACAAGTGGAATGCTTCCAGTAGTTATTGGAAAAATAGGTAAGTTGATTGAGAGTAATGATGCCCCTTGGTGAGGGAAATAAATCATCCTAAAATAGGCCGAGATGTCAACTTCCAGGGCATAAATCCATATGCGGCCGAGTAATAGGTTATAATCCAAAGGTCCATCTATAACTTCAACTTATACCGAAACATTTTTTCCAGCTAATTCCACTTGTAATGTATTCAAAACTCCATAAGGTTTGAAACATCTTCTATCAAAATCTTTAAGAGTAGTGGGTGACTAATTAAGTTGTGAAGAATCAATAGATTTCCAACAGGAAAGAGACATGATACAAGTTGAAGCACCTTTGTCCACAATTGTTCGATGGACAGTTTTAATTTGAATAACAACCTGGATCATGAATGATAATTGGGGTGGAAGTTTGGGAGCATGATTCTTGTGATTAAATACCAAAATATTTGAATATGATGAATCTATCCCTCCAATTGTTGCAAGTAAAGACCTATTTTGAGCAGTACAATTCTGAAATACCTTGAGAGTTGACATAGAAGAAGGAGCTTGGGCCAAGTCCTTAACTATGCTATAGTTTTGTGCAGCTCTGTCATGATGATTGAATGTGGACTTGTGAATAATTCCTTTAGGATGTTTAATGGTTAATTCTGTCGATGTCACATTTGGAGAAGGATCCGAAGTAGATTTAGTGGAACTGGCAGGTTGATCATTAGCCTTACAAGCTGAGGGTTTAGGTTACCGTATTATTTATCTCTTGTAGCCACCATGATCTCATCTCTATGTTAGTGGAAGATAACATCATAACCCATGAAGAGGAAGATAGATCTCGTGCAACCACATTTTTCTCCTGGTTGAGAAAGGGATATGTTATCACAATAGGCACGTTAGATGGAAATTTTAGGAATTGATTAACTTCCACCTGATGTGGATAGTTCTGAGTAAACTTTTACTCATTACAAATAAGTCAAGGATAACGAGGCTTTCGTTTGTCCTCAGGAGACTGATTATTTTTTTTTCCTATGAATAATTATCCTTCTTCTTCTTTCCTTTACCTTTATTCTTACTTTCAAGTTGATGATATTTTCCTTTCGTAAATTGAACGATATTAATCTCAGAAGTAATTGTAGGAGTAACAAAGGATGGTTTTTGAGTAGACATAGTAGGAGATGAACCAAATAGTTTACTCAACGATTGTTGACTTGTAGAACCAATCACACCATCCACAATGTTGTGGTTAGTTTTAAATTTCTTGTATGTTATACATAGGATATTATGTACTTTGATTTTATTTTTTTTAAAGATATATGCACAAAATGAAATTTTGAAAAAATTGGAACTAAACGGTATTTGAAGTTATGTGTCAAATAGTAGGACCACCTCTGGCGCGTTGGGTTAAAGGACGAACACTTCATTTCTTGGATGCTTCCATTTGAAAAGTCTTCTCGAGATGGAGTGTGAGCGGAGTCACAAAGTAGTCAAAGGTTAACCAACGGGGTGCCTCCGTTGGAATCTTTGACCCCCGCCGGTTGAACAGAACATGTGGCCCAAATATTCTGTGGGGGAACTACCTTATGATCGAGCCCGTATTGCGGAGTCCCCGTGCAATGAAGACAACCTGATGACAGCCGGTGGACCCCACGACGACAACAAGCGAACCAAGTCACCTTCCACATCGTCTCAAACTATATATCAATTACATCATCATTTAATTCATTTTCGTATGTTTTTATCCCACCCATTCATTTTCTTTCGTTATATAAAGAATGCTTGTCCTCATTTGTTTCCACATCTACCTCTTGAGCTGCTAAAGTTCTCCAATTCTCATACCAGTGTCCAAATCAGAAGCCATTGTGACATAACCAGGTAACCTATGTAACCATTCTCGTACAATTGTTAAAAATTATGAAGAAATATGTCATTTATAGGTCTTCCACTCATATCCCACTTATGGACAAAGAAACAGACATTGTGGATACTGTATGCACAGTATACCACCCTCTCTTTTATAACATGTTGTTCTAAACCAAGAAAGGTCCCCAATTTACTCTGCTTTAATTAATTATGGTGTCCTGTCAGTGTTTGTTCCATAAACCTACTTGTTTCCAGAGTTTATCCATTGGTTGGTTAACTCCATGTACCCTCATAAATTGTTTGTCTTGAACCAATTGCAGGAAAATGTTTTCCATGTGTCAGCTCAATTGATAAGGCGACCTTTTTGCTATCCCTCTGTAGAGTCTTATGTGAGTTTCACTGATGAATCCCTTTCTTCATATTTTCAAGAATTGGGAGGGCCTGAATTTACCCAAATTGTATTTTATCTCTTGCCTGAAAAGGGAAAATTCTCCTTGGATTCAGACAATTTTCCTTTGAATACCTTTGCTGAAGATGTACGACCAGTTCTTCAAATGTTGGCCAAAGTCTTAGTGAGGGAAGATGTCATGGTGGTAGATAAGTCCATGCTAGGAATGTTTGCTTTGATGATGAAGCCTAGGATAATTTGAATATTCCCACTTATCTGGAGAATGTTATCAATAATAAATTTATGAGTTTGTCAATCACTAGAAGTTTCATGTTTCCTTCTTTGGTCACATATTTATTTCTATACAATAGTGTGGATAGCTTTACTCAGTTGGGATTGAATATTGTTGATGTAAATAAGAACAAGCAGTCAATGGTCTTTTGGACAAACTTGATGAGAAAGGAGGTAGGAAATGAAGGACTGTTTGAATTCACCTCCTCTTTTCTTCCTATAGCGTATGCAATTTTAAATGGAGGGGTTGCACCTACATTATTTCCTAAAGCTCAGTCCTTTTTGAAGTTAAGCAAAGATGTGAGATATGGAGATTGGTTTTCCCATGAGGAACATACTGAAATTAGATCATTTGGGGCTAATATAGAACCTTTTATATTTCATGTATTTGTTCCCATGATATTGTTTGCCTTAGAGTTCATTAGGAAAGGTCTTAATGTTGACCATGTCCATTTTTTTCCATTGAAGAAAGGTCATATATTTTTAAGCTACCTAGGACAGTAGGGACATTCATTGTAAACACTAGACAAGCCTTGGAAATTGCCCACAATATGCTAACTTGCATTTTTAATTGGAGGGGAAATGGGCTTATGACCCATACCATGCAATTTAAAACCATAGATTGGAGAATGGTTATTCTGATTTGTGCATGAATCAAGGCCAGAGATGGAGAAGCTGGAAAATGGAGGACATACTTCTGTGTCTGAGAAGATGGAGGTGGAAACTCCTCACCCTACTGAAAAGGGACTTAAAAGAGGAAGAGAGGAAGTAATTTATTTGGAAAATGATACGGGGAATGAAGCCAAGAAGGCAAAGGCCATAGACGAGGGAAACTCTACAGCTTTTCCTGCATATTATTTGCAGTTAGGAGATATATCTTGCGCTCCCTCATCTCCTCTTCCAGAGAGTTCAAGTCACGAATCTCTGTCAAACATTAAGCATGTTTTCTCACAAATTGAAGAAAGAAATAAGAAGATAAGAGAAAACATTGAGTCTCAGTCTGAGGCTCAAATTTCTCTTGAGCAAACAAGATTGTTGACAACAATGGACTTAGAAAAGGATCAGTTGAAGATAGATTTCTCTCACCCTTCATTTATGAATGTGACGTCTACTTCTTCTTTCAAAACTATTAATTTAACAATAAGTTCTAAGAAAATTCCTCTTCCTCGCAATATTAATTTACTTATGCAAACAAGATAGTTAATTTTTAATGATTTGAATAAGACCACTTCAGCTGCTGCTAAAGCTGAAAACATGTTGAGAAAAATGATCAAATAGTTGAAGTTGGAAAAATATAACTCAAGAGCTTATTCCACATAGAATGAGGAATTGAAGAAAATAATTGTTAAAGTTTGTGTTGATCGTGAAGATAGATCAACAATTCAAAATTTTGTAGTCTGCTGAATCTGGAATTCAGAGTTTGAAGAAGAAGTTGAAGCTTCCAACCGGTGAGCATCCTATGGCTACTGAAGTAGCCCAAGTGGAGACAGAGAAAGAGCAGTCGTTGCAAGCTCTGTTGGCCAAGGATTAAGAAATTTCTAAAGTGAAAGAGACAGGTGAGATGTTGCAGAAAAGAATTGATTCTCATGTTTGTACAATAGTTATTGCATCTAATTCAGAAGACCCTGCTACCCAATTAAGTCAAGTCTCAACTGAGTTAAGGTTGACATAAATATATTTAAAGAAATCTCATAGGGATTTGGAAGGAGCTTATAAAGTTCTCAAGGTTACAGAGAATGAGTTGCATATTACCAAGGAAAATACATAAAAGTATAGGAAGGACTATCAGAATTCCTATCAAGAGATCAAAGAGCTAAAGGAGAAAGTGAAGGGAATTTTATCCCTTATTCAAGCTAGGGAGATTATTTGGAATGAAATTATTGATGTTGTCAAGAACATATGGGATTTAATGATCATTGTTGGGGAAGAAAAGAGTATTATGAGGGACCTGGAAAATGTCATTGTTTCCAATAAAGAGAAGTTGCAAGAGATTAATTATTTTATTAATTTTAAAACTACTCAAGAGTTGAAGGATTCAGGATTGAAGGCATGATTCGATGTGTGTTGGAGTTTAACAAGATGATCATCAAGAATTCATACAGGAAGACTATAGAGAAAAATTTGAAGGAAGTCAAAGAAGCCGTGTTAAGATTCAATGTTTTCTTTGATAAAAGAACCAGAGTTGTTTTTCCATCCTATTGGGACCAGCAAAAAAATATTCTCCCTTGGGAGACATTTGAAACATTGCTGGTTGAGGCGAAGAGTAAAATTGGAAACACACATGAAAAGAATGCTATTCTGAAGGGAGCCACGATCGTGAATTTTCTGCATAAAGGTTGTCAGCTATTATGGATGATGAAAACCTTCTTTTTTTTTTTTTTTTTTTTCAGAAAGACCCTCATATTCCAGGATCACATATTTTAGAATGGTGCATGTCAAGCCTGTTAATTGTCCCAGCCCAAATGTAGAACTGTGGAGAAAATGAAAAGAATAGATGTCCCTATAAGAAAATTATGGATATACAGGAACTTCTTCCATTCCAAGATCTCAGGCCGTTGCCACCTCATGATCGAATGATGTTTCAGATTTACTTTACTTTGTTTTACTGCAGATGTTTTTATTTTCTACTTTTTATTGTAATGATAGAAAAACAAAATAGTTTGGGAAGTTGACAGTTCCATAACTATCCATTTTGTAATAATTTATTTAAGACTCTTTCAAAGAATAAATGGGGTTCCGAACTTTGGGCCTCAGAAATTTTGCCAATTTTGTACTTTGTATTTATGGAATTAATAAAGTCATTCAGAGAATTTTCCAGCAATTGATGAATGTGTTGAGTTCCTCCTGTTCCATATTATGTATGTTTCTTCTGTTGTAGTAAAGTAATGAAGCTGCTGGTGTTTAATTTACATCTGTAAGTTAGAGTAAATTTCCTTAATAACGCACTCCTTTATTCTGAAGTCATTTCTTGCAACTAGTTTCTTCTAAACCTAGAGATATTAGTTTCTGTGATTTACAACGTATTGTTAATGGTTTTCACTATTATTTCATCTTCTCCTGTTCATGCACATTTATCATTTAAAGGCATTTTGAAGAGTTGTGTTATCTATAAAAATTAAAGGTTTTAATATATAATTATGGGGTTACCATATGAAGGGACAACAAACAATTTTAATTATAAGTTATAGTGAATGTCTTGGGCACTGACCTCCTAACATCTAAATATTGTCTCCCAAGGAGCAACATTTTTTGGCGCCGTTGTCGGGTAACAAAGACACAAAGCTATTTTTCCCTGGGTTCTGTTATATAAATCATTCTTTGATTGGTGAACAAAGAAAGTGATTTGATTGTGTTTTTCATCAACGTAGACCTGGCTTCCAGAAGACCACACAAGAGGTCAGATACCTCAAGCACAAGTTTCAAATCTTATTTGACCCAGAAAAACTAGTATCAAGAAGGGCTTGGAAATCCAAATCCCTAATTATTCTCATTTCTACCCTTTATTCTCCAAGAAGAAGTCCTAATATACAAACTCCAATTTTCCACTCAGAAGAAGTAGTTAGGAACCTTCAATTCTTGGAAGAAGGACCTGTGTCCTCTCATTCAGTTTTTCCTGAACCCACTTTAGAAAAATAATCTTTTGAGTCAGTTTCTTTTACATTCCCTGATTTTCAAGAAGTCATAACACTTCAGTTTGGAACTCCACAATAGTTTGTCTCTGCAATAAGTCAGCCTGTCCCTATATTAGTATTACATCCTCCACCGTTTGTTTTTCAAGCGAGAATTAATTAAAACCCCAATAGGGCTATTCCTGCTTTTCTTCTGAATTTATATGATCCCTTAAATTTGGCCCAGCTGATGAATCCAAAGCCACAATATTACCTTAAGTTGTTGCCTCGTTTTAGAGGGGAAGATGATAACACTGTAGAGAAACATATTTATTATTTTTGTGCCTTTATGGAGAATTTGAATATTGATTATCTTGATGTTGTTTAAGGTTATTTGTGTAATCTTTAGATGGAGAGGCTAGGAAGTGGTTTAAGAGACTTCAGGCCATTCAATTAATAATTGGGAAGAAATGGAGAACAATTTCACTCGTAGATGGGGTGAAAAGAAATATCATGGATATTTCTCAACTGAATTCAGTGTTATTAAAAGAAAACAAGATGAAAATGTCACTGATTTTATTAAAAGGTTTATTAAATTTTATAATAGCCCTCCATCAGAAATAAAACCCCCACCAACTGGAGCGAAGGTTGTTTTTTGCTGGAGCTTTTGAATCAGACTTTGGTTTCACTCTAAGGGAGAGGAGGTCTCCCAATTTAGATCAAATTCAGACAGATGCCTTGGAGATTGAGACAAATTTGACTGCAGCAGGAAATTCTAAAGGAAATAAATAGACATAAGATAAGGAGAAAGTAAAATAAGAAGATTCACATGACAAAAGATTGAAATACATGACTAAGGTCATAAAAAAATTGTCAAATAAATTAGTAAAACTGGAACTGGAAAAAAAAACCCTCCAGACAAGGGCAGCAAGCCCAAAATCGAAATTTAAATCTAGAATTTAGAAAATAGCCCTTGCATATCCTGCAAGGGAAAATAAATATCAAGATGCAATCCAACCTCCTTTGCATATAGAAGATGGAAATGAAGAGGCAGAAGAAGAAAGTGAAAAGGAGCGAGACAACCAAATATCAAAATTATATGTAGGTGAAGTAGAAGATGATGATAATGAATAAGGTAATGTTGAAGCAGAGGAATCCTTGATTGAAAAATAAATTGAACAATATTGTAAACAATTGACCGACCATATGGAAGATGAATTACACAAACAATATGATCCGAGATCAAGGAAGAGATCTAGATCGTTGAATAATGATGAGGTGTCAGAAGATTCAACACCTCAAAATATGATGAATCCACAACAACCAATAAGAGATCTTGGCAGAGGGAAACAAAAATTTGATTCAGTAACTAAACCTACATTTCAACAAGGGGAGAGTTCACAAAGAAAGTCAAAAGGTGAGAATTTAAACAAAACTTTTGTTTCATCTAAACAAGTTTCACATGTGAATAAGAATAATGAAGATCCTTAGAAGTTAATATAACCAAGTAATTATTTTGATTTGACAAAAGAATTGCAAAAGATAAAGATACCGATTCCCCTTGACTGAGTTGGTCAAGACTCCAGTGTATAAGAAGCAGTTTTCAGATTTTATAAATCTTTCTCAACGTGACAATGTGGCAGACACTGTGAATTTGCAAGAAGATAGACTAGTAGTGATGTTTGGTCCTCACGTGGAAGAGGTGGATTCATCTACTCCTCCTTTTTATATTTCTTTATTGGTGCATTCTTTCATGTTACACAATTGTATGTTGGATTCAAGAGCTTCTCATAATTTGATGCCATTATCTGTAATGAAGCAGTTGAATTTACAAATTACCAAACCTTATAAGGATATTTATTAATTTGAATCTAAAAAGGTTAAGTGTGTAGGGTTGATTAAAGATATGGTTGTGTCATTGGCTCAAATTCCAGCCAGGAGCCTTGTGATGGATGTGGTGGTGGCATATATCCCAGCTCATTTTGGGATGCTTCTTTCCAGATCTTGGGGGGCTAAGTTGGGAGGTGTTTTGAGATTGGATTTCACTTATTCCATAATACTAGTTTTTGGGGGAGAAGAGAGAATATTTTACAGAGAAACTAGGTTTGTAAAAAAATTTACTGAGGAGAATGCCAGTAATTCTCCTGTGTATAGCCAGGAAAAACATGATTTTTCATGTTTCATGCTACAAGAAGTTGCAGAAATTGTTGAAGATACTCAAGTTCAGCTCCCTTCAGCAGTTGAGAAAGCTGACATAAAATGGAGTCTGGAAATTGTATTTTGATGGTGCTTGTTCGAAAGATGGTACCAGAGCATGTATTCTTTTAATCACTCCAAAAGGTCATTTACTGCCCTTTTCATATAAATTAGAATTTGATTCTACAAACAATATCTCAGAATATGAAGCTCTGATTCTTGGGTTGCAAACTGCCAAACTACTAGGAGTACAAAATATATTTGTTTTTGGTGATTCTGAATTAGTGGTCAAACTGATTAAAAATCATTGTCAGGAAAGACATCCAAGATCAAGAAATTACAGGAAAAAGGTGTGGGATTTAATGGAGAATTTCTTCCTTGCTTTTAATATAAAATTTATCCCTAGGGAAGGGAACAGGCTAGCAGATTCTCTAGCAGTTGCAACCAACACTTTTAAACCCCCTCTAAATCCAAGGTTGAGATATGAAGTATAAATCAAACATAGGCCTTTAATTCCTGATATCGTCAAACATTGGCAGCTTTTTGAAGATGAAGAACATATTAAAGAGATTTTGGAGATGATAGGATAATTTTATAATTTAGAAATTGACCAAGATGAAGATGTTGGAAAACAGCATGAGGGAGCAGTTTCTTTTAAAGATTCGATTGGTAATAAAAAGATTTGACAACTCAAGGATAATATAATACCAAAAGGATTGGTACCTCTAGAAAAATTATTTAATGTTGATAATGTTGCTAAGAATCCAAAGAAAGCATACCTTGAAGAGGATTTAGAATATTGCAATTTGGGTACAGGTCAACAACCCAAGATGGTGAGAATATTTAAGGATGTGCCTGAAAATTTTAAACAAAGATATATAAGAATGTTTAAGAATTTTGTTGATGTTTTTGCATGGTCATATGAAGACTTGAAGACATATTACATTAATATCATGCATCAAAAAATTCCTTTGAAGCCAAGAGTCAAAGATTTTAAACAGAAGCTAAGGCAGATCAATCCCTTGTTGTTGCCTTCAATTGAGAAATAAGTTAATAAATTGTTATAGGCTAAAATATTTGTTGCTTTAAGGTATACAAACTGGGTGGAAAATCTCGTACGAGTAAGGAAAAAGAATGGTGAAATAAGGTTATGTGTGGATTTCAGGAATTTGAACAAGACATCTTTGAAGGATAATTATCTTTGCCCAAGATGGACCACATTTTACAAAAAGTAACATGTTCATATAGATTTTCCATGATTAATGGCATGTTCATGTATGCCAAAATGCCTTTTGGATTGATGAATGTTGGCGCCACATTCCAGAGAGCTATGGATATAGTGTTTGTAGGAGAAAGGGATAAGTTTGTGGTGATTTATCTAGATGATATAACTGTCTTTTCTAGAGCAGATGAAGAACATTTGGAACATATACAAAAAACATTTGAGAAGTGTAGGAGGTATGGTTTATATTTAAACCCAAAGAAATCTCACTTTGATTTGAAAGAGGGAAAGTTGTTGAGACATATTGTTTCAAAATAAGGAGTGAAGATAGACCCTGCAAGAGTGGAAGAAATCAGTAAGATACCTTTTCCAAGAATCAAGAATGAGTTTCAGAGTTTTCTCGGAAGAATTAACTTCCTTGGGAGGTTTGTTCCAAATTATGCTGAAATTTTCAAAGAGATCACTTATATACTGAAGCAAGGGGCGGAAGTGAAGTGGACTGCATCTGCAAGGGATTCCTTTTAAAGAATTAAAGTAGCTTTGCAAGAAGCTATGGTGTTGATAAGTCTTAATTATGAAAATCCTTTTTAGATTTTTTCTTTTGCTTCTGATTGTACTATTGGAGTTGTACTTTTGAAAAAGAATGAGGAGCAGAGAGAACAACCTATAGCCTTTTTTAGCAAAGTGTTGAGAGATGTAGAGTTGAAGTATAATATTTTGGAGAAGGAGGCTTATGCCTTGGTTAAAGCCCTCAAATATTTTAGAGAGTATGTTCTTCAGTCCCAGGTGGTTGCATATGTGCCAAATACTGTTGTTAAGGATGTTTTGGTTCAGAGTGATGTATAGGGTAAAAGAGGTAAGTGGATAGTCAGGATACAGGAATATGATTTAGACATCAAACCAACAAAGCTAATAAAGGGTCAAGGTGTGGCTAAAATTCTTACAGAAACAATTTTTCAATCCTTGGGGATTAATCTGTTGGCCGAAGTTGAAGAGAAAGAGTATGTTGGAAAACAAACAAAGTCTGAATCAAGTGATAAATTCAATATAAATTCTTTTGTTCTGAACGGTTTAAATATATTGTGCATTACTTGTGTTTTCTTTGTTGTCCTCCTACCATGAATAGAACTAAATACAGGGCTCCGAAAGTAAAATATCAGAAGTATGTGATTGTAGATGGGAAGTTATATTGGAGAGATCATGTGGGAATCTTACTACTTTGTCTGGCAGAGGGAGAAGCTGTTGAGATAATCAAAGAATACCATGATAGCTTGTGTGGAGGTCATTATAGTTGGAAGATTACAGCTCCTAAAATTTTGAAAGCTATTTCTATTGGCCTTCTCTATTTTCAGCTGTTTATAAATTAGTAAAGAATTGTCAAAAATGCTAAACTTTTGTTGAGAAGAATAAGTTGGCTCCAGTTCCTTTAATTCTTGTGTTTATAGAAGAGCCTTTTAGGTAATGGGAACTATATTTTGTTGGAGAAATTAACCCACCATCCAGTGGTCAATGCAGGTGGATTCTGACAGTGACATATTACTTTACAAAGTGGGTTGAAGCAGTGCCAAAAAGAAAGGAAAATGACTTGGTGGTGACGAAATTTCTATTAGATTCCATTGTCCAAAGAAGTTAATAACTCATAATGCCCAAGTGTTTAAATGTGCTAAACTATTTGATTTATCCTAGAAATACAATGTTATTTTATCACATTCAACTGCTTACCATCCACAAGGGAATGGGTTAGAAGAATCTTCAAATAAGACATTGGTGAGGATTTTGAAGAAGACATGAGAAGAGAATAAGAAAGATTAGGATTCAAAATTGAAGTTTGATCTCTGGTCAAGTTGAGTAACTACTAGAAGATCAACTGGCAAGTCACCATTTGAGTTGGTGTATGGTACCGAAGCATTGTTCCCTTGTCTATTGATAAAGCCTCTGGTAGCATTGATTCAAGATGTACAGGAAGAACTGAGTCCTCTAATCATAAGGATGAACAGGTTGGTGGAGCTGAATGAAACTAGAGATAAGGTTAGAGAAAATATAATTAGCTGTCAAGAGAAAATGAAAACAAATTTTGACAAAAAATCCAAATATGTTATTTTCCAGCCAAGTGATCTTATTTTAAGATGGGATGTTAGAAGAGAAGATAAAGGTAAACATGGGAAATTTGATCCTCTTTGATATGGTCCCTTCAAGATTATTGAATCCAGAACCAAAACACTTTTGTCATGGAAAATTTGGATGGTGAAATGTTGCCATTACTAGTGAATGGGCAGTACTCGAAGCATTATTTCTAGCACTGAAGTTTCGTTGCATCATTGTATATATCAGTTTGATCATTGTACATAGGTCGGTGAGTAACTAATTGCAATGTGTAAGTCACTTTTTGACTCCATGCCCTAGGTGAAGGCATTAATCTGTGGTTCTTAGTGTTCCTTTCCAAAGAAACACTATCCCCAGGTGGAGCCAGATGTTGTGGCTAGTTTTAAATTTATTGTATGTTGTACATAAGAGATTATGTACTTTGAAAATAATATATATATATATATATATATATGCACAAAATGAAATTTTGAAAAAATCAACACTAAGCGGTATTTGAAGTTATGTGTTAGATAGCAGGACCACCTCTAATGCGATGGGTGAAAGGACAAGCACTTTATTTCTTGGATGCTGCCATTTGAAAAGTGTTCTGACGATGGAGTGTGAGCGGATTCACAAAGTAGTCAGAGGTTAACCGACAAGGTGCCTCCGATGGAATCTTTGGCCCCCGCCGGTTGAACAGAATGTGTGGCCCAGATCTTTAGCGAGGGAACTGCCCTGTGATTGAGCCCATACTACAAAGTCCCCCTGCAGTGATGACAACCCGATGACAATCGGTGAACCCCACAATGACAACAAGTGAGCCAGGTCACCTTCCACACATCCCTAACTGTTTATCAATCACATCATAATTTAATTGATTTTCGTATGTTTTTCTCCAACCCATTCATTTTATTTCTCTATATAAAGAATGTTTGTCCTCTTTTGCATCCACATCTGCCTCCTAAGCTGCTAAAGTCCTGCAATTATCATACCAGTGTCCAAATCAGCAACCACTGCGACATAACCAGGTAACTCGTGTAACCATTCTCGTACAATTTTTCAAAATGATGAAGAGAGATGTCATTGTCGGGTCTTCCACACATATCCCACTTATGGACAAAGAAACAAACATTGTGGATATTGTCTACACAGTAGATCACCCTCTCTTTTATTAGCATGTTGTTCTAAACCAAGCAAGGTCCCCAATTTACTCTGTTTTGATTAAGTTTGGAGTCCTGTCAGTGTTTGTTCCACAGACCTACTTGTTTCCAGTGTTTATCCATTGCTTGGTTTCCTCCATGTACCCTCATAAATGATTTTTCATGAACCAATTGGGTGAAAATGTTTTCTAGGTGTCAGCTCATTTGATAAGGCAATCTTTTTGTTACCCCTTTGCAGAGTCTTATGTGAGTTTCACTAATGAATCCCTTTCTTCATATTTTCAAGAATTGTCAGGGCCTAAATTTACCCAATTTGTATTTTATCTCTTGCTTGAAAAGGCAAAATTCTCCTTGGAGTCAAACAATTTTCCTTTGAAGACCTTTGTTGAAGAAGTACGACCAGTTCTTCAAATTTTGGCCAAATTCCTAGGGAGGGAAGATGCCATGGTGGTAGATGAGTCCATTCTAAGAATTTTTTCTTTGATGATGAACCTTGGGGTAATTTTGGATATTCCCACTTATCTAGAGAATGTTATCAATAATAAATTTGTAATATCCCAAAATTGGTACTACACATCCAGCTTGCTGAAATGATGCACTTCTGAGAATTCAGTGAACTGAAATGAGTTTGCAGCTCCTAGATCCCTGAGATCAGCTCATCTAGGGCCTAAATCCAAAAGGAGAGCAAAAACAAATCAAACCAGGTGGGTTAAACAGATCTCCCACAACCTAGTCTAGCTGAAGAACACCCAAAGAGAGGGGCTGCAGCTATATGCAATGGACTGCTTCAAAAATGACGCAGATCCACTAAAGCAAAGAAATAAGCTGATATGGGGGTTCAAAGACCAGTTATATAACAACAAATCATATTTACATTATAGCCCATATATTGTACAAGAGAGAGAATGGAAATATACAGGATAAATCCTCATAAATGAGGTGCTACAACCATAAGAAAAGACTGCATAAACATGAAAATGTTATTTTAAGGGGCTGAAGCAATAGTTTGTTAATACTCAGATCTAGAGTATATCCGTACGTAAAAATATATATATATTTCAGATTTGTGTACAGGAAGAGCTCATTTATACATTGCCCTAGGGGTTTTGTGCAGATCATGAAGCACAGAGAGTAGATCTGAGATCTAAAGTTGCAAATCTGAAGAAATATTTAGAAATATATGAATCATATGATAGAACAACATATCAGATCTGAAACAAACATGGATTGGATGGCCAATCCATGGATCACAACAGTGAGAGGAAGGATCCTAACACCAAAGATCTCTCCTCCAAAAATGCAGACAAAACACCCTGGAACTTCTCCTTTGAAAATAACGCATTCCAGGGAGAGAAACTACGTTGTAGACTCTGAGAATGATTTGGCTTGATGCCAAGGTCTGGATCTAAAGCTCAATCAGCTAATGAACTCTTCCAGGACGTTAAAAGACACACTCACTGAGAAGAGCCACTAGTATAGTCTAGATCTGAGCAGATGTAGTGTCTTCCACTTGCTGCAACTAACAAGGACAACCCAACCCTCAACAGGATCAGCGCTGTGGGTGTAAGGTGAAGCCTGGCCCAAGCCTGATAGTGGACAAGATGGAACAAGTCTCCTCCAAGAGCTACTCAAGGAAGGAGGTGGGAATCCTGAACAGGAAAACCTAGAGAGGAGTGTCTAAACAAACAATACGTTCAGAAAATAACATCTTCAACAATCCCTTCAAGTTGCTCTCCTCTTCCTTTTATAATATTTGAGTCTTGTCAAACCCTAAACCACTTCATTAGTTTAGATCCTTTCACATGTAGAGTCTCCTTCTAGAACTGTGTTGTCCCTCAAGGAGGTTCAATGCATCTAGACTGCATTGTTGATATAGTCAAAGTTGACTTGGTCAAGTGATCAACCTATTTCACACTCAAGTGTGTTTTATAAAAAGGCCCATATTTAGCCATGTTCACATTGGGCATTGATTTATTTTGTTATTTTCAGGAGTTTTACATGTCCTCCTTTACATTTTGTTCATCAACATGAAGTGCAAAACAAAACAAGGCAAAATATAATATTCCCATTAGCTTGGGCTAATTGGGAATATTACAGTCCTCCCCTCCAAGATGTTGCTTGTCCTCAAGCAACTGATAAGGTGAGTGCTGCAAAATCTCCCCTCCTTCTTTGGGGGCCTCCTTAGCTAATAGCTTCCACCATTGCTTCAGAATTTCTGCAGGAATTTCATCTCTCAATGGTGCCTCCCAAGTGTGCAAGTTGGCCATTGGTGAATAAACCCAATGGCCACCCTCATGAAATAATGGAAGGTTTATGTGGGCACCTTCTTGCTGATCCATGGCCTCCTCAAGGTATAAGTGATGACAATCATGGGGAATTTCATCATCCATGAAAGACTCCCATCTCCATGCTATCCTCCAAATGAAGTGGATCACCTCCCAACTTGGAAATCCATAGAAAAAATCCTCTCCAATACCTAGGAGAGTCATGCCCACACCAAACATATGGCTCAGCCCACCAAGAAGCAAGTGGTCTACCATAGTGTCCATATAATGTCTCATGCTCCCATTGAAGCATATAGTGCAAAAAGAGTGGGAGACTCCTCTTCCCAGTGACACATTCCCCCATTGTGCCACTCCTCCAACCCTGTTCTCAAAAGTAAGGACATTCCCAACATATAGGACCATGATCAGAATCATGCTAGCTGCCATGTGTGATAAAGGAGAAGGAAGATGTTACCTCATGTGCAACCAATGCAGTTTCACCCTTAATTGCCATAGAATAGGAGATGACGAGTGCCTCCCCCAATACTTGTTTGTTGCCCCATCCTCCTTGAATTCTCGGAGAAGGTGTATCATAATTAGTGTAAAATAATCACACCATGGAGGATATAATAACTTCCCAAGAGCCTCCAAGGGATGATATGCATCAACATAGTTCATGGCCTTGAGTGGTCCATGAAACCTGTCATAAATAGTGCCCCCTCTCGGAGCAATGTCCTGCAAATGAGTGTTAGAGAAATATAAGCATATAGGAGATACATCATAATATTCATAAAGAAAAGTCCCTCCATATACTTGTTTTACATTAGTGAGATGACTCGTGGATGAGTCCCCTCTCACACTCAATGAGTAAGGAGGTGTGAATGATGGCTCTTCCCAAGAGCTAGGTTCCTCCTTATCTAATAAATAATCCATGCACTTATTCATATGAGAGTGCACCTCTTCTTTGAAACCTTCCCACATGAATCCATCTAAGATAGTATGATATGCTCTAATGAAACCAGTGGGTTCGGAAAGCAGGATCTCATAGGCTGCATTCAGCAGTTTCACCTTGAGCTTGGAGTCTCTAGCCAAATAGATATGTTCATGGAAATAAATAATTCCCTCAACTAACTTATACCTCCCATCCATTACCTTCCCATCAAGAACCTCACATGCGAAAATGTTCTTGGAGTATTCCATCATGAGTTGGGAATCCCAATAAGGATCTAGGCTCACCAAGAATGACAGTGTTGTAGAGGTTTGGAATGCTGCCCCTGCCATATCATGGCTTTCCTCTCTGACATGCTTGATGTCAAAATCACCTGTTGGAGCATCATAATATTCCCTTTGCTGCCTCTTTTGCAGCTGATCTTGCTCAAGACTAGATTGAAGCAGATGGAAATCAACTTCCCCTTGGAAAGTCCTTGTCTTCCAATACTTCCTTAATTTGGCCCAAGCTTGCAAGAGGGTTAACATCCCCTTGCCATGTTTAGAAATCTCCTTTTTGAATGAAGATAGCATTGGTTGTCCCAAAGATGTGGAGTTTCCATGTGTCCTCATGCCCATGCCATCATAGACTTTTGATTTCTCCTTCCCCAACGTAGATAACTGAGTGGGAGATAGCAATGCCCCTTTTAGGAAATTGCTTACCTCTCTTCTAAATTCATGAGAGACTCTTTGTGCTATGCTAGCTTATCCCAAGGCTCCTTCCTTAGCCAAGTATGCAAATGCTGCCCATAGTTGAGAGAACACTTTAGTTTCCCTCCAATCAAGAGGTACTTTAGTTTCCACTTGTCCAACCCAACCCTCAACAGGATTAGCGCTGTGGGTGTAAGGTGAAGCCTGGCCCAAGCCTGATAGTGGACAAGATGGAACAAGTCTCCTCCAAGAGCTACTCAAGGAAGGAGGTGGGAATCCTGAACAGGAAAACCTAGAGAGGAGTGTCTAAACAAACAATACGTTCAGAAAATAACATCTTCAACAATCCCTTCAAGTTGCTCTCCTCTTCCTTTTATAATATTGGAGTCTTGTCAAACCCTAAACCACTTCATTAGTTTAGATCCTTTCACATGTAGAGTCTCCTTCTAGAACTGTGTTGTCCCTCAAGGAGGTTCAATGCATCTAGACTGCATTGTTGATATAGTCAAAGTTGACTTGGTCAAGTGATCAACCTCTTTCACACTCAAGTGTGTTTTATAAAAAGGCCCAGATTTAGCCATGTTCACATTGGGCATTGATTTATTTTGTTATTTTCAGGAGTTTTACATGTCCTCCTTTACATTTTATTCATCAACATGAAGTGCAAAACAAAACAAGGCAAAATATAATATTCCCATTAGCTTGGGCTAATTGGGAATATTACAGTCCTCCCCTCCAAGATGTTGCTTGTCCTCAAGAAACTGATAAGGTGAGTGCTGCAAAATCTCCCCTCCTTCTTTGGGGGCCTCCTTAGCTAATAGCTTCCACCATTGCTTCAGATTTTTTGCAGGAATTTCATCTCTCAATGGTGCCTCCCAAGTGTGCAAGTTGGCCATTGGTGAATAAACCCAATGGCCACCCTCATGAAATAATGGAAGGTTTATGTGGGCACCTTCTTGCTGATCCATGGCCTCCTCAAGGTATAAGTGATGACAATCATGGGGAATTTCATCATCCATGAAAGACTCCCATCTCCATGCTATCCTCCAAATGAAGTGGATCACCTCCCAACTTGGAAATCCATAGAAAAAATCCTCTCCAATACCTAGGAGAGTCATGCCCCCACCAAACATATGGCTCAGCCCACCAAGAAGCAAGTGTTCTACCATAGTGTCCATATAATTTCTCATGCTACCATTGAAGCATGTAGTGCAAAAAGAGTGGGAGACTCCTCTCCCCAGTGACACATTCCCCCATTGTGCCACTCCTCCTACCATGTTCTCAAAAGTGAGGACATTCCCAACATATAGGACCATGATCAGAATCATGCTAGCTGCCATGTGTGATAAAGGAGAAGGAAGATGTTACCTCATGTGCAACAAATGCAGTTTCACCCTTAATTTCCATAGAATAGGAGATGACGAGTGCCTCCCCCAATACTTGTTTGTTGCCCCATCCTCCTTGAATTCTCGGAGAAGGTGTATCATAATTGGTGTAAAATAATCACACCATGGAGGATATAATAACTTCCCAAGAGCCTCCAAGGGATGATATGCATCAACATAGTTCATGGCCTTGAGTGGTCCATGAAACCTGTCATAAATAGTGCCCCCTCTCGGAGCAATGTCCTGCAAATGAGTGTTAGAGAAATATAAGCATATAGGAGATACATCATAATATTCATAAAGAAAAGTCCCTCCATATACTTGTTTTACATTAGTGAGATGACTCGTGGATGAGTCCCCTCTCACACTCAATGAGTAAGGAGGTGTGAATGATGGCTCTTCCCAAGAGCTAGGTTCCTCCTTATCTAATAAATAATCCATGCACTTATTCATATGAGAGTGCACCTCTTCTTTGAAACCTTCCCACATGAATCCATCTAAGATAGTATGATATGCTCTAATGAAACCAGTGGGTTCGGAAAGCAGGATCTCATAGGCTGCATTCAGCAGTTTCACCTTGAGCTTGGAGTCTCTAGCCAAATAGATATGTTCATGGAAATAAATAATTCCCTCAACTAACTTATACCTCCCATCCATTACCTTCCCATCAAGAACCTCACATGCGAAAATGTTCTTGGAGTATTCCATCATGAGTTGGGAATCCCAATAAGGATCTAGGCTCACCAAGAATGACAGTGTTGTAGAGGTTTGGAATGCTGCCCCTGCCATATCATGGTTTTCCTCTCTGACATGCTTGATGTCAAAATCACCTGTTGGAGCATCATAATATTCCCTTTGCTGCCTCTTTTGCAGCTGATCTTGCTCAAGACTAGATTGAAGAAGATGGAAATCAACTTCCCCTTGGAAAGTCCTTGTCTTCCAATACTTCCTTAATTTGGCCCAAGCTTGCAAGAGGGTTAACATCCCCTTGCCATGTTTAGAAATCTCCTTTTTGAATGAAGATAGCATTGGTTGTCCCAAAGATGTGGAGTTTCCATGTGTCCTCATGCCCATGCCATCATAGACTTTTGATTTCTCCTTCCCCAACGTAGATAACTGAGTGGGAGATAGCAATGCCCCTTTTAGGAAATTGCTTACCTCTCTTCTAAATTCATGAGAGACTCTTTGTGCTATGCTAGCTTATCCCAAGGCTCCTTCCTTAGCCAAGTATGCAAATGTTGCCCATAGTTGAGAGAACACTTTAGTTTCCCTCCAATCAAGAGGTACTTGAGGTGCTTTGGTTGTGACTGCGTTATTTTATCCTGCCTCCCCTTCCTTCTCTTTAATAATTGAAGTTGCCCCATCATCAATAAGAGACCTCAGATCTTGGTCTTCTATTGAAGGAGGAATCTTCTTACCTTCCTCTTGAGAAGAAAGCCCTTCATAAAATGGAGATCTTACCCTTGGCAAAGTATCAAACAAGCTCACACCCTCTTCCATGGTCTTCAGAAATGGAGTTGGATCTATAGACCCTTCCAAATCATGCAAAATATTTGTTTGATATGGTTTGATAGCCTCAGTAGGAGATGTCACACCCGAAGTCTAATCAAACCTCTCTATTAATCTTGCAATAAACTTTGCATAAGTAGGTGTATTTTCATTCCTTAAGGAAAAAGACTCAAACAACCACCAAGAATATGCTTTACCTTCAAAGTGCAGCGCTGCTATTTTGATGGCTTCCTTTTTTGAAACTTGATGCTGCTGCACAAAGTTGCTTAGCTCCTCTACCCAAGCTCTAACTGGACATCTAGGTGACCCATCAAAAGTAGATAGAAAGAATCTAATTACACCAGGCTGCTCCTCATTTGTGCTTTTGTTCTCCTTGACCTTGCAGAACCCTTGGAAGCTCAAGTTATGTCAGAACTCCTTAGATTGGGCTTGATACTCCCGCAAATACTCTCCAAGAGTCTCCTTCTTGGGTACACCTCCTTTCTTCCTCTTCGTGAAGAAATCACTTACAGAATGTTGAAGATTTGGTGATATGGTTGAGTGCACATATCCATGAGATGAGGATTTAGAATTTTCCTCATGTATAGATCTTTTAGATCTAATCGGGAGATCTTCCTGCTCTCGAAACTCTTTAGGAGTTTCACTGCTCCTTCTCTCTTCTTCTTATTCAACCTCCTTGGAGAGTTTCTTACTAGATCTAAAAAGTGATGGGAGTAAGCTCATCCTCTTCATCATTATGACCTTTCTCTTTACTTTATAGCACTTTGTCTTGAAGCCCACAGGCTGAGCCAAAGATCTCGCTCTGATACCACTGTAATATCTCAAAATTGGGACTACACATGCAGCCTGCTGAAATAACACACTTTTGAGAATTCAGTGCACTGAAATGAGTTTTCAGCTCCTGTATCCCTTATATCAGCTCATATAGGGCCTAAATCCAAAACGAGAGCAAAAAAAATCAAACTAGGTGGGTTAAATAGATCTCCCACAACCTAGTCTAGTTGAAGAACACCCAAAGAGAGGGGCTGCAGCTATATGCAATGGACTACTTCAAAAATAATGCAGATCCATTGAAGCAAAGCAATAAGCTGATATGGGGGTTCAAAGATCAGTTATATAACAACAAATCATATTTACATTACAACCCATACATTGTACAAGAGAGAGAATGGAAATATACAGGAGAAATCCTCAGAAATGAGGTGCTACAACCATAAGAAAAGACTGCATAAACATGACAGCGTTATTTTAAGGGGCTGAAGCAGTAGATTATTAATACTCAGATCTAGAGCATATTTGTACATAAAAATATAGATCTATTTTAGATCTATGTACAGGAAGAGCTCATCTATACATTCCCCTTGGGGTTTTGTGTAGATCATGAAGCACAGAGAGTAGATATGAGATCTAAAGTTGCAGATCTGCAGAAATATTCAGAAATATCTGAATCATATGACAGAAAATTAGATCATATCTGAAACAAACATGGATTGGATGGCCAATCCATGGATCACAACAATGAGAGGAAGGATGCTAACACCGAAGATCTCTCCTCCAAAAATGCAGACAAAACACCTTGCAACTTCTCCTTTGAAAATAACGCATTCCAGGGAGAGAAAATGCATTGTAGACTCTGAGAATGATTTGGCCTAATTCCAAGGTCTGGATCTGAAGCTCAATCAGCTAATGCATTCTTCCAGAAGTTTAAAAGACACACTCACTGAGAAGAGCCACTAGTATAGTCTAGATCTGAGCAGATCTAGTGTCTTCCACTTGCTGCAACTCACACGGACAACCCAACCCTCAACAGGATCAACGTTGTAGGTGTATGGTGAAGCTTGGCCAATACCTGATAGTGGACAATATGGAACAAGTCTCCTCCAAGAGCTGCTCAAGGAAGGAGGTGGGAATCCTGAACAGGAAAACCCAGAGAGGAGTGTCTAAACAGACAATACCTTTAGAAAATAATATCTTCAACAACCCCTTCAAGATGCTCTCCTCTTCCTTTTATAAGATTGGAGTCTTGTCAAACCCTAAACCACTTCATTATTTTAGCTCCTTTCACATGTAGAGTATCCTTATAGAACTGCGTTGTCCCTCAAAAAGGTTCAATGCATCTAGACTGCGTTGTTGATATAGTCAAAGTTGACTTGGTCAAGCGATCAACCTCTTTATAAAAATACCTAGATTTAGCCATGTTCACATTGGGCATTGATTTATTTTTTTATTTTTAGGAGTTTTACATGTCCTCCTTTACATTTTATTCATCAACATGAAGTGCAAAACAAAACAAGGCAAAATAGAATATTCCCATTAGCTTGGGCTAATTGGGAATATTACAGTCCTCCCCTCCAAGATGTTGCTTGTCATCAAGCAACTGATAAGGTGAGTGCTGCAAAATCTCCCCTCCTTCTCTTGGGGCCTCCTTAGCTAATAGCTTCCACCATTGCTTCAGAATTTCTGCAGGAATTTCATCTCTCAATGGTCCTTCCCAAGTGTGCAAGTTGGCCTTTGGTGAATAAACCCAATGGCCACCCTCATGAAATAATGGAAGGTATATGTGGGAACCTTCTTGCTGATCCATGGCCTCCTCAAGGTAGAAGTGATGACAATCATGGGGAAGTTCATTATCCATGAAAGACTCCCATCTCCATGCTATCCCCCAAATGAAGTGGATCACCTCCCAGCTTGGCAATCCATAGAAAAACTCCTCTCCAATACCTTGGAGAGTCATGCCCCCATCAAACATATGGCTCACCCCACCAAGAAGCAAGTAGACTACCATAGTGGCAATATAATGTCTCATGCTCCCATTGAAGCATGTAGTGCAAAAAGAGTGGGAGACTACTCTCCCCAATGACACATTCCCCCATTGTGCCAATCCTTCAACCATGTTCTCAAAAGTAAGAACATTCCCAACATATAGGACAATGATTAGAATCATGCTAGCTTCCATGTGTGATAAAGGAGAAGGAAGATGTTCCCTCATGTGCAACCAGCACAATTTCACCCTTAACTGCCATAGAATAGGAGATGACGAGTGCCTCCCCCAATACTTGTTTGCTGCCCCATCCTCCTTGAATGCTCGGAGAAGGTGTATCATAATTGGTGTTAAGGAATCACACCATGGAGGATATAATAACTTCCCAAGAGCCTCCAAGGGATGATCTGCATCAACATAGTTCATGGCCTTGAGTGGTCCACGAAACCCATCATAAATAGTTTCCCCTCTTGGAGTAATGTCCTGCAAATGAGTGTTAGAGAAATATAAGCATATAGGAGATACAACATAAGATTCAGAACGACAAGTCCCTCCATATACTTGTTTTACATTAGTGAGATGACTCATGGATGAGTCCCCTCTCACACTCAATGAGTAAGGAGGTGTGAATGATGGCTCTTCCCAAGAGCTAGGTTCCTCCTTATCTAATAAATAATCCATGCACTTCTTCATATGAGAGTGCACCTCTTCTTTGAAACCTTACCACATGAATTCATCTAAGATAGTATGATATGCTCTAATGAAACCAGTGGGTTCGGAAAGAAGGATCTCATAGGCTGCATTCAACAGTTTCTCCTTGAGCTTGGAGTCTCTAGCCAAATAGATATGTTCATGGAAATAAATGATTCCCTCAACTAACTTATACCTCCCATCCATTAACTTCCCATCAAGAACCTCACATGTGAAAAGGTCCTTGGAGTATTCCATCATGAGTTGGGAATCCCAATAAGTATCTAGGCTCCCCAAGAATGACAACGCTGTAGAGGTCTGGAATGTTGCCCCTGCCATATCATGGCTTTCCTCTTTGACATGATTGATGTCAAAATCACCTGTTGGAGCATCATAATCTTCACTTTGCTACCTCTTTTGCAGCTGATCTTGCTCAAGACAAGATTGAAGCAGATGGATATCAAATTCCCCTTGGAAAGTCCTTGTCTTCCAATACTTCCTTAATTTGGCCCATGCTTGCAAGAGGGTTAACATCTCCTTGCCATGTTCAGAAATCTACTTTGTGAATGAAGATACCATTGGCTGTCCCAAAGATGTGGAGTTTTCACGTGTCCTCATGCCCATGCCATCATAGACTTCTGATTTATCCTTCCCCAACGCAGATAACTGAGTGGGAGATAGCAATGCCCCTTTAAGGAAATTGCTTACCTCTCTTCTGAATTCACGAGAGACTCTCTGCGCTGTGCTGGCTTCTCCCAAAACTCCTTCCTTAGCCAAGTATGCAAATGCTGCCCATAGTTGAGAGAACACTTTAGTTTCCCTCCAATCAAGAGTTACTTGAGGTGATTTTTTTTGACTGCATTATTTTCTCCTGCCTCCCTTTCCTCCTCTTTAATAATTGAAGTTTCCCGATCATCAATAAGAGACCTCAGATCTTGGTCTTCTATTGAAGGGGGAATCTTATTACCTTCCTCTTAAGAAGAAAGCCCTTCATCAAATGGACATCTTGCCCTTAGCAAAGTATCAAACAAGCTCACACCCTCTTCCATGGTCTTCAGAAATGGAGTTGGATCTATAGACCCTTCCAACTCATGCAAAATATTTGTTTGATATGGTTTGATAGCCTCAGTAGGAAATGTCACACCTGAAGTCTCATCAAACTTCTCTATTAATATTTCAATAAACTTTGCATAAGTAGGTGTATTTGCATTCCTTAAGGAAAAATACTCAAACAACCACCAAGCATATGCTTTACCTTCAAAATGCAGCGCTGCTATTTTGATGGCTTCATTTTCTGAAACTTGATGCTGCTGCACAAAGTTGCTTAGCTCCTCCACCCAAGCCCTAACTGGACATTTAGGTGACCCATCAAAAGTATATAGAAAGAATATACGCACACCAGGCTGCTCCTCCTTTTTTATTTTTTTCTCCTTGACCTTGCAGAACCCTTGGAAGTTCAAGTTATGTCTGAACTCCTTAGATTGGGCTTGATACTCCTGCAAATAATCTCCAAGAGTCTCCTTCTTGGGTACACCTCCTTTCTTCCTCTTCATGAAGAAATCACTGATAGAACGTTGAATATTTGGTGATATGGCTGAGTGCACATATCCATGAGATGAGGATTTAGAATTTTCCTCATGTATAGATCTTGTAGATATGATCGGGAGATCTTCCTGCTCTCGAAACTCTCTAGTAGTTTCACTGCTCCTTCTCTCTTCTTCTTGTTCAACCTTCTCGGAGAGGTTCTTACTGTATCTGAAAAGTAATGAGAGTAAGCTCATCCTCTTCATCATTCTTACCTTGCTCTTTAATTTATAGCAATTTGGCTTGAAGCCCATAGGCTGAGCCAAAGATCTCGCTCTGATACCACTGTAATATCCCAAAATTGGGACTACACATCCAACCTACTGAAATAACGCACTTCTGAGAATTCAATGCAGTGAAATGAGCTTTCAGCTCCTGGCTCCCTTAGATCAGCTCATCTAGGGCATAAATCCAAAAGGAGAGCAAAAACAAATCAAACTAGGTGGGTTAAACAGATCTCCGACAACCTAGTCTAGCTGAAGAACAACCAAAGAGAGGGGCTGCAGCTATATGCAATGGAATACTTCAGAAATAACGCAGATCCACTGAAGCAAAGCAATAAGATGATATGGGGGTTCAAATATCAGTTATATAACAACAAATTATATTTACGTTACATCCCATACATTGTACAAGAGAGAGAATGGAAATATACAGGAGAAATCCTCAGAAATAAGGTGCTACAACCATAAGAAAAGACTGCATAAACATGACAACGTTATTTTAAGGGGTTGAAGTAGAATTTTATTAATACTTAGATCTAGAGCAGATTTTTACATAAAAATATAGATCTATTTCAGATCTGTGTACAGGAAGAGCTCATCTATACATTCCCCTTGGGGTTTTGTGCAGATCATGAAGCATAGAGAGTAGATCTGAGATCTAAAGTTGCAGATCTGTAGAAATATTAAGAAATATCTGAATCATATGACAGAACAGAAGATCAGATCTGAAACAAACATGGATTGGATGGCCAATCCATGGATCACCATAGTGAGAGGAAGGATCCTAGCACCAGAGATCTCTCCTCCAAAAATGCAGACAAAACACCTTGCAACTTCTCCTTTGCAAATAACGTAGTCCAGGGAGAGAAACTACACTGTAGACTCTGAGAATGATATGGCCTGATGCCAAGGTCTGGATCTAAAGCTCAATTAGCTAATGCACTCTTCCAGGAGGTTAAAAGACACGCTCACTGAGAAGAGCCACTAGTATAGTCTAGATCTGAGCAGATATAGTGTCTTCCACTTGCTACAACTCACAAGAAAAACCCAACCATCACTAGGATCAACGCTGTAGGTGTAAGGTGAAGCTTGGCCCAAGCTTGATAGTGGACAATATGGAACACGTCTCCTCCAAGAGCTGCTCAAGGAAGGAGGTGGGAATCCTGAACAGGAAAACCCAGAGAGGAGTGTCTAAACAGACATTCACACTCACACTCGTGGATGAGTCCCCTCTCACACTCAATGAGTAAGGAGGTGTGAATGATGGCTCTTCCCAAGAGCTAGGTTCCTCCTTATCTAATAAATAATCCATGCACTTATTCATATGAGGGTGCACCTCTTCTTTGAAACCTTCCCACATGAATCCATTTAAGATAGTATGATATGCTCTAATGAAACCAGTGGGTTCGGAAAGTAGGATCTCATGGGCTGCATTCAACAGTTTCTCCTTGATCTTGGAGTCTCTAGCCAAATAGATATGTTCAAGGGAATAAATGATTCCCTCAACTAACTTATACCTCCCATCCATTACCTTCCCATCAAGAACCTCACATGTGAAAAGGTCCTTGGAGTATTCCATCATGAGTTGGGAATCCCAATAAGGATCTAGGCTCCCCAAGAATGACAGTGCTGTAGAGGTCTGGAATGCTACCCTTGCCATATCATGACTTTCCTCTCTGACATGATTGATGTCAAAATCACCTATTGGAGCATCATAATATTCCCTTTGTTGCCTCTTTTGCAGCTGATCTTGCTCAAGGTACAAGATTGAAGCAGATGGAAATAACTTCCCCTCAGAAAGTCCTTGTCTTCCAATACTTCCTTAATTTTTCCCATGCTTGCAAGAGGGTTAACATCCCCTTGCCATGTTTAGAAATATCCTTTGTGAATGAATATACCATTGGCTATCCCAAAGATGTGGAGTTTCCATGTGTCCTCATGCCCATGCCATCATAGACTTCTGATTTCTCCTTCCCAAACGCAGATAACTGAGTGGGAGATAGCAATGTCCATTTTAGGAAATTGCTTACCTCTCTTCTGAATTCATGAGAGACTCTCTGCGCTGTGCTGGCTTCTCCCAAGGCTTCTTCCTTAGCCAAGTACGCAAATTTTGCCCATAGTTGAGAGAACACTTTAGTTTCCCTCCAACCAAGAGGTACTTGAGGTGATTTTGTTGTGACTGCGTTATTTTATCCTGCCTCCCCTTCCTCTTTAATAATTTAAGTTGTCCCATCATCAATAAGAGACCTCAGATCTTGGTCTTCTATTGAAGGATGAATCTTCTTACCTTCCTCTTGAGAAGAAAGCCCTTCATCAAATGGAGATCTTGCCCTTGGAAAAATATCAAACAAGCTCACACCCTCTTCCATGGTCTTCAGAAATGGAGTTGGATCTATAGACCCTTCCAACTCATGCAAAATATTTGTTTGATATGGTTTGATAGCCTCAGTAGGAGATGTCACACCTGAAGTCTCAACAAACCTATCTATTAATCTTGCAATAAACTTTGCATAAGTAGGCGTATTTTCATTCCTTAAGGAAAAAGACTCAAAAAACCACCAAGAATATGATTTACCTTCAAAATGTAGCGCTGCTATTTTGATGGCTTCATTTCCTGAAACTTGATGCTGCTGCACAAAGTTACTTAGCTCCTCCACCCAAGCTGTAACTAGAAATTTAGGTCACCCATCAAAAGTAGATAGAAAGAATCTACTCACACCAGGTTGCTCCTCCTTTGTGATTTTTTTTCTCCTTGACCTTGCAGAACCCTTGGAAGTTCAATTTATGTCTGAACTCTTTAGATTGGGCTTCATACTCCCGCAAATACTCTCCAAGAGTCTCCTTCTTGAGTACACCTCCTTTCTTCCTCTTAATGAAGAAATCACTGACAGAACGTTGAAGATTTGGTGATATGGCTGAGTGCACATATCCATGAGATGAGGATTTAGAATTTTCCTCATGTATAGATCTTGTACATATGATCGGGAGATCTTCCTACTCTCGAAACTCTCTAGGAGTTTCACTGCTCCTTCTCTCTTCTTCTTGTTCAACCTCCTCGGAGAGGTTCTTACTGGATCTGAAAAGTGATGAGAGTAAGCTCATACTCTTCATCATTCTGAACTTGCTCTTCAATTTATAGAACTTTGTCTTGAAGCCCACAGGTTGAGCCAAAGATCTCGCTCTGATACCACTATAATATCCCAAAATTGGGACTACACATCCAGCCTGCTGAAATAATGCAATTCTAAGAATTCAGTGCACTGAAATGAGTTTGAAGCTCCTGGATCTCTTAGATCAGCTCATCTAGGGCCTAAATCCAAAAGGAGAGCAAAAACAAATCAAACTAGGTGGGTTAAACAGATCTCCCACAACCTAGTCTAGCTGAAGAACACCCAAAGAGAGGGGCTGCAGCTATATGCAATGGAATGCTTCAGAAATAAAGCAGATCCACTGAATCAAAGAAATAAGCTTATATGGGGGTTCAAATATCATTTATATAACAAAAAATCAGATTTACATTACAACCCATACATTGTGCAAGAGAGAAAATGAAAATATACAGGAGAAATCCTCAGAAATGAGGTACTACAACCATAATAAAAGACTGCATAAACAAGAAAGTGTTATTTTAAGGGGCTGAAGTAGCAGTTTATTAATACTCAGATCTAGAGCATATATGTACATAAAAAGATAGATCTATTTCAGATCTGTGTACAGGAAGAGCTCATCTATACATTCGCCTTGGGGTTTTGTTCAGATCATGAAGCACAGATAGTAGATCTGAGATCTAAAGTTGCAGATCTGAAGAAATATTCAGAAATATCTGAATCATATGATAGAATAGTAGATTAGATCTGAAACAAAGATAAATTGGACGGCCAATCCATAGATCACCACAGTGAGAGGAAGGATCCTAACACCGGAGATCTCTCCTCCAAAAATGCAGACAAAACACCCTGCAACTTATCCTTGAAAATAATGCAGTCCAGGGAAAGAAACTGTGCTGTAGACTCTGAGAATGATTTGGCCTGATGCCAAGGTCTAGATCTTAAGCTCGATCAGCTAATGCACTCTTCCAGGAGGTTAAAAGACACACTCACTGAGAAGAGCCACTAGTATAGTCTAGATCTGAGAAGATCTAGTGTTTTCCACTTGCTGCAACTCACAAGGACAACCCAACCCTCAACAGGATCAACGTTGTAGGTGTAAGGTGAAGCTTGGCCCAAGCCTGATAGTGGAAAATATGGAACAAGTCTCCTCCAAGAGCTGCTCAAGGAAGGAGGTGGGAATCCTGAACAGGAAAACCCAGAGAGGAGCGTCTAAGCAGACAATACCTTCAGAAAATAATATCTTCAACAACCCCTTCAAGTTGCTCTCCTCTTCCTTTTATAAGATTGGAGTCTTGTCAAACCTTAAACCACTTCATTAGTTTAGCTCCTTTTACATGTAGAGTCTCCTTCTCGAACTGCGATGTCCCTCAAGGAGGTTAATGCATCTAGACTGCGTTGTTGATATAGTCAAAGTTGACTTGGTCAAGTGACCAACCTCTTTCACGCTCAAGTGTGTTTTATAAAAAGGCCCATATTTAGCCATGTTCACATTGGGCATTGATTTATTTTTTTATTTTTAGGAGTTTTACATGTCCTCCTTTACATTTTATTCATCAACATGAAGTGCAAAACAAAACAAGGCAAAATAGAATATTCCCATTAGCTTGGGCTAATTGGGAATATTACACAATTTATGAGCTTGCCAGAAACTAGCAGTTTCGGGTTTCCTTCTTTGGTCACATATTTATTTCTATAAAATTATGTGGATAGCTTTACTCAGTTGAGATTGAATATGTTGATGTAAATAAGAACAAGAAATTAATGGTATTTTGGATAGACCTTGTGAGAAAGGAGGTAGGAAATGAAGGACTATTTGAATTCACCTCCTCTTTCCTTCCTATAGTATGCAATTTTAAATGGAGGGGCTGCACCTATATTATTTCCTGAAGCTAAGTCCTTTTTGAAGTTGCGAAAATATGTGAGATATGGATATTGGTTTGACCATGAGGAAAATACCGAAATTAGATCATTTGGGGATAATATATAACCTTTTATATTTCCTGTATTTGTTCCCATGAGATTGTTTGCCTTGGAGTTCATCAGGCAAGGTCTTAATGTTGACTAGGTCCATTTTGTTCCAATGAAGAAAGGTGATATGTTTAAGTTTCCTAGGAAAGTAGGGTCATTCATGGTAAACATTAGACAAGCCCTAGAAGTTGCTCACAAAATGTTGTCTGACTTGCATTTGTCATTGGAGGGGAGATGGGCTTATGTTCCATACCATGTGATTTCAAACCATAGAGTGGAGAATGGTTATTCTTCTTTTGTTCATGAATCAAGGAAAATACTCACCCTACTAAATGTTGAATATTGCAACAAGAAACAGTGAAGGAGGCATCCTGAAACATCTTTCCTGATCCTAGTTGGAAAGTGATCACCAAAACTAGGTGGGGGCCACACAGGTGATTTTTGTCGCAAAGTCTATTTTTAGACTATGTCTATTTTTAGACATATGGATCATGGTCTATGAGTTGCAAGATGCTATTTATGGATGATTGGTCGAGTTGGTAAAAATAGATGGACCTCTATTTTTAGACATTGGGCAGAATCTATTTTTAGACTGCTGGGCTAAAAATAGAACAGTCAAATATTATTAACCCTTAATAATATTTAGACTATAAAAATCATCTTATCCTCTTGGAGCACTTCAGTTTGATGCTTGGATGTGGCACATGCAGCTGACAAAAGGAAATACGCTTTTCCTGTGGGTTAGTTGAGCTATTGCATGGTTGACTTCAGTTAGAACTCATGTGGCAGAGTTTGGTGGAGTTGATGAGACAGTTGGCGGAGTTGTGTTCGGTTTAACTTAGTTGAACTAGTTGTGTTTAGTCTAACTGAAAAATACACTAGTGATGAGTGGTGTGAATTAATTAATAATTAATTCACTAATTATTAACTCATAAATCAACTAAAGAACACATCAGTTAACTGCAATGCATGGACAATTCAGTGGAGACCAGTGTTAGAGGTGGGTGAAAGGGTGAGTGTGGCTATCAATTGTGACTATACTTGTGCATGAGATTTGCACACACATTGATTGAGATTGCCAATGAGGATTGTGTAGTACAAGCCAAGGGGATTCGAACTTGGATTGCGCAGTAGAGGCAAGCAAACAGCGGAGGAGATTTGAACCTGTGACTTGTTCAGATCTGAACTAGTTTGTGTGTAACTATTGGAGATAGTACTGAGTACTTGTGAGGAGTATTGTGCTATGTATTGTTACATGTTCTCTATCATTATAATATACAGATAGTTGGGGGTTTTCATCTATATGCTTTCCCCATTACATACTGTGTTATATGTGTGTGCTTGATTATGTTTTAATGTGCGCATGCGACTGCTTCTATTTCCGCATATTGATGATCAATTGTAGAAGAGGTTATGTATTTTGCATGAAGCTTAAATAGTGTGTAATCAGGATAATCTCGATGAATAATTCAACTATTATTCAAATTTCTACATGGTATCAGAGCGAAATTGATCATCGGATCTATTATAGTGATTACAATTTATTTCGGTAGACAGAGTCTGTAAGTGGGCCAGGTAGCCTCTGGATCCATCCTTTCTCTGAAAGGTGATATATCCAGTAAATGCCCCTACAGTCGATCTCTCTGCTAGAAATACTTTGTTCTCACAGATCCATAAGCAGTTGAGTTTTGAGCTTGGAATTCGAATTTGCAGAAGTTTTCTTGGTGTCGAAGTCAAAATGTCTTATCAAGGATTGCGATTGGAGTATGCCCTTGAGGGCAACTCGAATTATATTGCATGAAGAGATAGGATGGAGGCAGTGTTAGATGAAAACGGGCTGAAGGAGTTCATAGATGCTGAAGTCCCAAAGCCTACTGATGCTGCTCAAGTTGAGGCTTGGCAAAAGAAGACAACAAGGTGTCGAAGGATTCTGTTGGAGGGCGTGAAGGATCACATAGTATCCAGCCTGCATGGAAAAGCTTCTCCATATTTGATGTGGAAAGTGTTGACAGAATTTTTCCAAAGCAAGAGCGACCAGAGGAAGTTGGCGCTCAAGGATAAACTCAGGAAAATAAAGATGGAGAAGAATGACACTATTCCGGTATACTTGAAAAAGTTTGTCCACTGCAGGGATGAGCTTGGGAGTGTAGGAGTTAGTGTTGATGATGAGGACTTGGTGAGCTTGGCTCTCCTTGGTCTTCCGAAGAGTTGGCACTCCTATGAGGATTCTGTCAATGGTCGGGAGAAATTGCCAGGATGGGAGCGACTTTGGTCGGATCTTGTGCAAGAGGAGATAAGGCGGAGTACCAGGGATGGATCTTCATCAAAGGCATCTGATGAAGAATATTGCGCTTTGGCTGCCAAAGCAAGGAAGGGGAAGGGTAAGAAGAATGCTTCTCAATCCGGTGCGGATGGTAAATTGCGTGACATGTCCAAAGTGAAGTGTTTTCACTGTCACGATCATGAAAATTATGCCACAAATTGTCCACAGAAGAAGCAGAACAAGCAGGTTGCTGGAGCTGCAGCTGGTGAGGCTGTTTCCTCGCAATTTGAGTTGGACTTCTCATTGATCGCATGCATGGTGTCTAGTGCATTGGGATCCGGGTGGTATTTTTATAGTGGCGCTTCCTTTCACATGACGGGAGATGTGAATATTTTCAGTGACTTGGTGGAGAAAGATCTCCAGTTGCATGTTGAGTTGGGCGAAAATGGACGATACAATGCAACCGGCATTGGTACCATAACCTTTCAGAGGGAGTCAGGTAAACTCATTCTTTTACAAGATGTAGTGCATGTTCCAGGTTTAAAGAAGAATTTGATCTCAGTTGCAATGTTAGAGGATAAAGGGTATGAATTTGTCTTCAGTGAAGGAAAATTTTTCCTTCGGCACAAGGCAACATGACAAGTCAAGAAGGTTGGGTTTCGAGAAAATAATCTCTACAGACTTGAAGTAGATGGGATGTCTACGGAGCTTCCTACTGTTGGGAAGTGCAAGAAAGACATGCAATTGATGCTTGAGAGGGAGCAAGTTTTGCATGCAGGTAATAGTGAACCTCGAGATGTGGAGCAGCCACAAGATGAGGATCATGGAGTGGGAGAAACCAATCATGCAGAGAAATTTCGTGCCATATGGGCAGAGGGAGTGCATGCAGCTATACCACCAGGTGAGAGGTGGGGCAACATGCATGATTAATCCCAAGAGGAGATTTCTGGGCAAGATTCATGGAGATGGTGTGGATCTCATGAATTGAACCTGGCTACGAGGTGCCCACAGCAGCAGTAGCATGATCAGTTGGATTGATGCAGGCAGATCAAAGTGACAATGTCGGATACTGGAGCGCGGATCAGAGTTGACAGCAAGTGCAGAGTGCATGGGTGCAAGAGTTCAACAGCGCAGTGGTTCCTGACGACATGTGCAATTAGTACCAGCAGAAGTCAAATAATTTGATGATAGATGCATTAGATTGATTGAGTTGTTTGGAGCCTATTCAGTTTCAGAGGAGTTGCAGAGCAGATGCATGGAGTTGCATGGCGCTTGTAAAGGTTGCAGGGCGAATGCATGGAGTTGCATGTCGCATGCAAAGACAGTCCTTTCTTGTTGAGAGTGAGTGTTGAAGATTGCAACAAGAAACAGTGAAGGAGGCATCCTGAAACATCTTTCCTGATCCTAGTTGGAAAGTGATCACCAAAACTAGGTGGGGGCCACACAGGTGATTTTTGTCGCAAAGTCTATTTTTAGACTATGGATCATGGTCTATGAGTTGCAGGATGCTATTTATGGATGATTGGTCGAGTTGGTAAAAATAGATGGACCTCTATTTTTAGACATTGGGCGGAATCTATTTTTAGACTGCCGGGCTAAAAATAGAACAGTCAAATATTATTAACCCTTAATAATATTTAGACTATAAACATCATCTTATCCTCTTGAAGCACTTCAGTTTGATGCTTGGATGTGGCACATGCAGCTGACAGAAGGAAATACAATTTTCCTATGGGTTAGTTGAGCTATTGCATGGTTGACTTCAGTTAGAACTCATGTGGCAGAGTTTGGTGGAGTTGATGAGACAGTTGGTGGACTTGTGTTCAGTTTAACTTAGTTGAACTAGTTGTGTTTAGTCTAACTGAAAAATACACTAGTGATGAGTGGTGTGAATTAATTAATAATTAATTCACTAATTATTAACTCATAAATCAACTAAAGAACACATCAGTTAACTGCAATGCATGGACAATTCAGTGGAGACCAGTGTTAGAGGTGGGTGAAAGGGTGAGTGTGGCTATCAGTTGTGACTATACTTGTGCATGAGATTTGCACACACATTGATTGAGATTGCCAATGAGGATTGCACAGTACAAGCCAAGGGGATTCGAGCTTGGATCTCATTCATTCTCATCTTGGATTGCGCAGTAGAGGCAGGCAAAAAGTGGAGGAGATTTGAACCTGTGACTTGTTCAGATCTGAGCTAGTTTGTGTGTAACTATTGGAGATAGTACTGAGTACTTGTGAGGAGTATTGTGCTATGTATTGTTACATGTTCTCTATCATTATAATATACAGATAGTTGGGGGTTTTCAGCTGTATGCTTTCCCCATTACATACTGTGTTATATGTGTGTGTTTGATTATGTTTTATTGTGCGCATGCGACTGCTTCTATTTCCGCATATTGATGATCAATTGTAGAAGAGGTTATGTATTATGCATGAAGCTTAAATAGTGTGTAATCAGGATAATCTCAGTGAATAATTCAGCTATTATTCAAATTTCTACACTAAAAATGGACTTAAAATAGGAAGAGAGGAAGTAAATGATTTGGAAAATGATATGGGGAATGAATTCAAGAAGGAAAAGGCCATGGAGGAGGGAAACTCTTTAGCATTGCCTGCATATTATTTGCAGTTGGGAGATATCTCTTGCACTCCCTCATCTCCTCTTCCAGAGAGTTCAAGTCATGACAATCTGTCAAACATTAAGCAAGTTTCCTCATAGATTGAAGAAAGAAATAAGAAGATAAGAGAAAACATCGAGTCTAAGTATGAGGCTCAAATTTCTCTTGAGCAAACAAGATTGTTGATAGCCATGGACTTACAAAAGGACCAGTTGAAGATAGATTTCTCTCACCCTTCAGCTATGAATGTGACTTCTACTTCTTCTTTCAAAACTGTTAATTTAACAGTAGATGCTAAGAAAATTCCTCTTCCTAACAAGATTAATTTACATATGCAAACATGCCAGTTAATTTTTGATGATTTGAATAAGACCACTTCAACAACTGCTAAAGCTGAAAACATGTTGATAAAAGTGATCAAACAGTTGAAGTTGGAAAAATATAATTCAAGAGATTATTCCACACATAATGAGGAATTAAAGGAAATAATTGTTAAAATGGTGTTGATCCTGAAGACAGATCAACAATTCAAAAATTGTTGCAGTCTGCTGAATCTGGAATTCAGAGTTTGAAGAAGAAAACTGAAGCTTCCAACAGGTGAGAATCCTATGGCTACTGAAGTAGGCCAAGTGGAGACAGAGAAAGAGAATATGTTGCAAGATATGTTGGCTAAGGATCAAGAAATTTATAAAGTGAAAGAGATAGGTGAGATGTTGCAAAAAATATTTGATTCTCATGTTTGTACAATAGTTATTGCATCTAATTCAGAAGATCTTACTTCCCAATCAACTCAAGTCTCAACTGAGTAAAGGTTGGCAGAAGTAGATTTAAAGAAAGCTCAGAGTGATTTGGAAGGAGCTTATAAAGTGCTCAAGGTTACAGAGAATGAGTTGCATGTGACCACTAGACAATGTAGAAAAGTATAGGCAGGTATGTCAGAATGCCTATTAGGAGATCAAAGAGCTAAAGAAGAAATTGAAGGGAAATTTATCCCTTATTCAAGCCAAGGAGATTATTTGGAATGAAATTATTGATGTTGTCAAGAACATATGGGATTTATTGATCATTGTTGGGGAAGAAAAGAGTATTGTGAGGGACCTGGAAAATGTCACTATTTCCAATAAAGAGAAGTTGCAAAATAGGGCCTCATATTCCTAGAGATTTATTGATTTTATTAATTCTAAAACTACTGAATATTTGAAGGATTTCGGGATTGAAGACAGGACTCGATGTGTGTTGGGGTTCAACAAGATGATTATCAAGAATTCATACATGAAGAATACAGAGAAAAATCTGAAGGAAGTCAAAGAAGAAGTGTTAAAATTCAATGTGTTTTTTGATAAAAGAACCAAAGCTGGTTTTCCATCCAGTTGGGACCAGCAAGGAAATCCTCTCCCTTGGGATACATTTGAAACATTGTTGGTTGAGGCGAAGAGTAAAATTGGATACACACATGAAAAGAATGTTATTTTGGAGGGAGCCACGATCGTGAGTTTTATGCATAAATATTTTCAGCTATTATGGACGATGAAAAATTTGTTTTCAGAAAGACCCTCACATTCTAGGATCACAGATTTCAGAATGGCACATGTCAAGCTTGCTAATTGTCCCAGCCCAAATGTAGACCTGTGGAGAAAATGCAAAGAATGGATGTTTTCGCAAGAAAATGATGCATATTCAGGAACTTCTTCTGTTCTAGGATCTCAGGCTACTGCCACGTCATGATCGAATGATGTTTTAGATTTGCTTTACTTTGTTTTACTGCAAATGTTTTTATTTTCTACTTTTTATTGTAATGATCGAAAAAAAACAGTTTGGGAAGTTGCAATTCCATAACTGTCAATTTGTAATAATGTATTTAAGACTCTTTCAAAGAAGAAATGAGGTTCTGAACTTTGGGCTTCATAAGTTTTGCCAATTTTGTACTTTGTCTTTATGGAATTAATAAAGCTATTCAGATAATTTTCCAGCAATTGATGAATGTGTTGAGTTCCTCCTGTTCCATTTTATGTATGTTTCCTCTCTTGGAGTGAAGTAATGAAGTTGATGGTGTCTAATTTACATCTGTGAGTTACAATAAATTTTCTTAATAATATGCCCCTTTATGTTGAAGTCATTTCTTGCAACCATTTTCTTCTAATACCAGAGATAATAATTTTATTTATTTATATATATATATATATATATATTTTTTTTTTTTTTAATAATTTTTTTTAACAACATATTGTTAATGTTTTTCAATATCATTTCATCTTCTCCTGTTCATGCACATTTATCATTTAAAGGCATTTTAAGAGTTGTGTTATCTATAAATATTAAAGGGTTTTAATATATAATTATGGGGTTACCATATGAAGGGACAACAAACACTTTTAATTATAAGTGACAATGAATGTCTTGGGCACTGATCTCTAACAACTAGAGATTATCTCCCAAGGAACAACAAATGACATGTGATTCTTTAGTGGGAGGTGGTGGAACAGTATGTTGAGGGCACAAAGCATTGGGTATCTTGTCGTAGATCGTTCTAGATTGAGTATAAATCAAATCAAGGTACTGGGCATAAGAAATGACTTTATATTTAGTAAAAAAAACTGCCTTTAGCAACATCTTTAGTTATGGATGGTAACAAATATTTGACAAACCATTCAACCAATAACTGATCATGAATGAAAGTCTTGACCAACCGACATCGATGGCTCCATTCTTGAATATGATCAGAGATATGAGTGGAGTCAAATTGTTTCAAAGAGTTCAAAATTTTAGTTATGGTTTCATATCAAATAGGTAATTGAAAATGGGTTTAAAATGTAGTTGCTAAGGCATTGAAATTGTTAAATGAAGTTTGTGGCAATTCAACATACCATTTAGTTATTTTATTAGTAATATTTCTTTGGAAAAGCTGCAAATGAATTGAATAATCATTTAAGGAGTTGGATGAACACCATAAATTATATGTCATAACATGAGTAGACATGCTTCTCTAGGATTTCCATTCAATTTTGGAATATCGCTCAACAATTTGGTAGGAATGGCCGACCACCAAGGAGAATGACAAATAGGGTCATTAGTTAGCCAGTTTAAATTTGATAACTCAAGTGTTTCCACGAATGTAAAATGACTGTTAAATTATGGTGGAGGATATCCTGGGTATGACAAAATGGGTTGAGAAACCAGAATTTTCATTCCAGGATAAGGAGGATTTTGATAACTAGGATAAATATAGCCATGTTGTCTAGTTCCTCGATAAAATTGAAAAGGCTGGAATGGTTGTGTTTGAAGTGCAGCCTGGACAGGTTGACTTATTTAAGATAAAACTTGGGCAGATTGAGGCATAGATTGAAAATTTTGGAAATTAGGAACCTGGGGTGTGACCGAGGCAGGTTGTGATGTGGGAATTTGATTCAAAACCAAACCAAGTTGAACAGGAAACATATGATTCCAAGGATTAGAAACCATTACAGGGGATGGAGTACTTGAATAGGATGGAGCACCCATTTGTGACACTTGATCAAGAGATGGATATATGGAAATACTAGGTTTCCCCCCTGGCGAGGGATAAGGAGTATATCGTAACTGCCCCCAGGAGGAGGGTACCCAATATAGGATGGATTAGGTTATTGTATATGTCCTTATCCACTAAAAAATGAGCCATATTGCTGCTCCAAATAAGTTTAGGGAACAATAGGTGGAGTAAATTATGTAGTGCTCATCTAAGAAGTACCATATGTCATTCAACATGAAGATGACAAGGGAGAAGTCCATGGACTAGTCGATGCACTAGAAAAGGTTTCAACTAACGACTGATAGCCAAGTGGCACTAACATACCACCATAAAAATGGGTTTCTGGTGAAGTCACAAACATGGAAGAAGTTGTAACTTCAGTTGACTCACTCATGATAGAAGATACAAGTTCATAAACCATCGTTGACTTAGTCATGGTTAACTTTCCCAAAGTTTTATGAGGGAAACTCAAAGGTGAGTTGAAATGAGGAGTGTTGGGTGAAGTATCCTCTATTGGAGTATGAGGAGTATGAGGAGTATGAAAATGTTGAGCTTGTTAAAGAGGATTCCCTCATAGATGAACATGAGATGAAGGTAGATACTCTTCAGTAATTTCCTCAACACTCAAGAGATTAGGTGGAAGTTTTTCTCTGTTGGGACCAAAATATACGAGTTATGGTTTGGTCGAAGGTAGAGTAAGAGAAGAGAAGGCCTTGAAGTAGTAGGTTAAGTTAACTAGAGGCTCCTCACGTTGGATAACTTCAGGTTGTAATTTTTATGAATCCAAAAATTTAGGTTCAATGACCTCAGGTAATGAAGTTTCAAGGTTTTTAGTTTTGACTGCGTCAGACTCACCAACTGATAAATATGTAATTTTGGGATCAGTAATTATGGGAAGTGAGGATTCTAGTTGATTGATTTCATGTGTAGTTCCAGAAGGGGAATCTTCAAAAGTACCAATTTCGGTAGTTTGTACGAACAAGGGTTACCTTGGGAGGTAGAGGAGGCAATATTTTCATTCTACGCGAACGATAAGGTTTTTGAGGGTGTTATTTCATGATGGGTTAATAAATTTTAGAACTTTAAAAACAAAAAATAAAATAAAGGGGTAACTAGGAAAAAAAGATTACCAAGTCACTGTGAACTGTGGAATACTATTTTCAGTACGTGCAGGAAATATCCTCGATTGCTATGTTCGGTGTATCATAGTGGACAAGGTGGCCGAATCTGTCACCTATGGCGAGATAACAACCTATAGGAGACTTCAAAAATATACCCAGAGGTACATGGAAGCGCAGTCTGTGGTAGTGCCGTTGAATACTTATTGTATGATAGGAAGTATTTTGATATACGTTTCATATGTGGAGTGCCATATAATATACCCAAATGTACGTGGAGAACTATCTGATATACTTACGTACATGGAATACCGACTACCCCCATAATGTAACATAGACAAGTAACACAAACTCCTACATTTAAAGCATCGAGACACGTCTCTAGCATATACCTTTATATTTGTTTTTAATGTTCGAAATTATCCTTAGATTTATTGAATAAATTTTAGAAGTTGATCTTTAATTATGTTTCAATTTCAAGGCTCAAGGTACGAGTTCACCGAAATTCCCTATGATGCAACAAGTATGATATCAAGAACTATTTTATTTTAAATGAAGATCTATCTATGATAAGGAAGAGAAAAAATAATAATGAAACAATCAATGATGCAACAAAAAAAGCTTCCTAAGTAGATATTTCAATGCAATTGTTCCAATTTGAACTCAAAACCCCACATGAAATGGAAATAACGAATTTTTTTCCTTTCCTTTCCTTTTAATTTTCAAATAAAATGAAACATAAAATGCATCTAGATCATTGATAAAATAAATATCATAGAATGAAACCGTAATAAAAAAATTCTTCAAATAATCAACAACCAAGCCAAATGTTTACAAAAAACCTCAATGATAAGAAGAAAGAAAACAAACAAAGAAAATCACATCAAAGGTTAAAAAAATCAAATTTAAACACTATGATGGCTTTACAGAGACAGAAATAAATTGAAAGACTCAAGAAAAACTTTTGGACCAAAGCAGAACAAAGATCAAGGCAAATAAATGCAAATTTTTTTCATTCTTTGGATCAACACAGGTGCAGTGTGGGAACTAGAGCACATCAACACACTTCCAGAGAACAGAGACTACACTATAGTGCTCTGTCACATAATAGAGAGTGCATTGGGGCTAATTTGGTCAAAATACAACCCAAGAAACCCTACAAATCTCTAAAATGTGTTTTATTAACGTAAATCACAGTCTGAATAAGTCAATTAAGGTCATTCCCTAGTAGAGTCTCAAATTTTTTATATGGAAAATTCACTTATGTGGAAAAAAATGAACTCCCTAGATCTAGTGGTCTAATCTAGAACAATAAAGAGCAAACAGATCTATGTTTTCCTTAGAGTTATTAGAATACGAAAATGAGACCTACGTGGAATCTATAGTAATTCCTCCTCTTCTCCTCACTTGTAAGATCTAACTCTAGCTCCTTATGCTACAAATGGAACCTCTAAAAAAGTCTAAAATAATAAAGGAAACTAAAATATCCACATAACATAATATAATATCTCTAATCAATGAGTCAACATGGCATTGAAATACATAAGCATCAACATGACACAATTATAGGAAAACAAAGTGCTTTTTGTATTAATAAATAAAGGAGAGAGTTACAACCATATATAGAAGTTGACTTTTTAGATGTCTCCCCAATTGAATTTTCCTTCTTACCATAAATAAAAACTTTCACACTCAACCCTAATGCATAAATGGATGATGACTCCTTAATATCAAAGCAACAACAATCTCCAAAATCCAACTGAGACTATATGGGAGGCAATAAATTTATAGGGTGAAAGTGGTAGTTTAATATTTACCAATCTAGGCTTGATATCCACATATGAGGGAGGAGAAGCTCAAGGGATAAGAGATAAGGTCTCCAAGATAGGATCATATAAGAATTTGATATCTCTATCCATGGTAAATGGTTAAAACCACCTCAGAAGATTTCGGAAGGAGAAGATTCAAAACTATTTTTTAATTTTCTCGAAATTATAGAATCAACACATTTGTAGAGTAGAGAAACCTACACTGATCAACATTGATGCTCAATTATGCAACTTGAATCCAACGTTGGTTAACTTGCATGCAGAGTGTGTTGGGGATAAAAACATGGTTTTTGAGTTGATTGACCCTGGAACTCAAACTTTTTGGAGATGTGGTGCTTAGGGATTTGCAAGGGGAAAATGACAAAGTGTTCAGGATGTTGATTGATCCAGTTTTTGAGGCCTTTTGTGTAATATTCCAAAATTTGCATGCAACGATTTGGAATATTAAATTTTGCTCATATCACTTAGGAGATGAATAAAAGGATAAGGAGACCCATGCATTCCAGAAATAAGGATAAAATCCCTCATGTTGTGTAAGGTAATCATAATGCCAGTTGGATTTTACACTCTCGTGTGTGAACAGAGACATTTTGCATGTGGACAAGGCCAAGTTTGACCAAGTCAACAACATAAATGTAGGAGGAGTGGATCAGCAAATAAAAGAGCTTAATGTGAATGTGGTTCAACATAGCTAGTTATATGTGAGCTGGATTGAATACCCTTAGGTGTGAAAAGGGCTGAAGCAAGTTGAAGTGGTCAACCTTGATCAAATCAAACAACGCAGTTTAGAGGAGTGGCTCCAATGAAGGCACAACGCAGTTTTGGAGGGAGTTTATTGTGTGAATGTGGAAACCCTATTGAGTGGGACCCAAGATGAGGAGGCTCACTTAGTTTATAAGGAAGAGGATGGCAGACATTTGGGGGTTAGCTTATGTATTACATTTTCATGTCTTCTTAGACTTTTGCTCTCTTAGTTGTTTAGCTGAGATTGCCGGTGCTGCTCAGCACTGAGGGATTCCTGTTCAGGAATTCATTCTCTTCCCTTTGAGTAAATCTTGGGAGAGATCTGATCCAACATTCCTCATAACTGGAATTGGTGCCAAGCTTCAGTCTATCGGTTCAGCGCAATTTATGCAGGAGGTTGAGCTGAGTTTTAGCGTGTTGCTGGGGAGGGTTGAGAAACCCATTTTCTGAATTGGTTTTGCACAGGAGGGAGGTTTATTTCCATTGGAGGATCAGTTTGGAGCATTCCTGGGCTGATATCAAATCTTTGGCAGAAAGCCAACACATTACCATCACTTCCAATGTTATTCCACTCAGGAACTGCATTATTTCTGCAAGGCAATTTTAGCAGTGACTTTTGTGGCTCTTTCAGGGAGTTTTCCTGTGATTGGAAGATGGATTCTTCCATGGGGGAAGAACCTTGTTCAGATCTGCATTAGATATTCATTCTTACAGCCTTGTACACTCACGTGCATCAGTTGCAATTATTATTCAGTAATTTTCTGAAAATCACCATTTGTATTCAGAGTGTTTGACAAGAAACCCTTGCCAGGTTCTCTTATATTTTTTATAAAGGAGACTAGATCTCATTTTCTGAGCATATTGTCTAATATAATTCAAGATCTATTTGTCTCTACCATTTATATGTGTAAACCCTCTCTTAGACTGCGCATTCACTTTTATGCATAATTCATTGTGTTGCAGTGTTTGGGGTTTTAGCTCTTTTTGGTAATCCTAGGTGTGGGAGATCTGTTTAACCCACCTAGTTTGATTTGTTTCATCTCTATTCTTGGATTTAGGTTGTATATTGGCTGATATACAGGATCTAAGAGTTAATTTTGTTATTTTATAGCATAAGTTGCTGGAAATACGTTTTTAGTGCATGCTTGTTGAGCTATCCCAATTTTGGGATATTACATTTTGAGTGGATGCAACAAAATGACCTATAACATGATCACTTCCTGCGAGCTCAACCATGGAGCCTGACCTTGAGAGTGTTGAGAGAATTGAACCTATGACCTCTTAATAAAAAAGATGATTTAACGATGTGGACTCGACCAATTTTTTTAACCCTTAGGGATAACCCCCATATTTATCTTATGGAGATGGGTATCCATTTTTTTGAGCCATCCCTAATCTTATTTATGAGGATTCCATTTTATTTAATTTTTTAATATATTTCCATCGATATAAACTTTACATTATTTTGAGCTCTGCGCACAAAGTTATGACCCTTGGAAGACTTGCTAGTTTCTATCATGCCAGCTTTCATACTGATCCAGGTGGATATTGGTGGTCACTCACCTATTGCACTTGGGGCCCCACCATTGTCTCTTTCAGTTTTTCAGTTTCGGCACAACTTACTATTTTTAGCAGTTTTTCGGGTCATGAACTTTCAGAGCCGTTGTGAGGCCCTAAACGACGTTTTTTGGGAAAACGGAGAGTAACATAGGTCCATTCAAAATTTGTAGTCCTCGGATAGATATTTCTAACGAGGTATGGTATGCATCAAACGAAGATCGTATGCCAAAGTTACGCCCCTGGGAAGTTGAAACACCAATTTACCCAAACGGGGCCCATAGTTTTGGCGCTTCATCTCCTAGGGTTAGGGTTTTGGCTATTTAGGATTTATCATTGTTTCTAAATAATAAATAGGCCCTCTAGCCTCATTGTAACTCAGTTCAGAGGCCTATAGCTTCCACATCTCTTCTTAGAGATAGCTACCAGCGCCCTAGCTAGTTTTATTTCCATTATGTCTGTAAGCAAATTTCAGTTCTTTGATATTAATAAAATGAAGTGTTATTTCCGCTGCATCTTTGTATTTATGGTTATATGTTTATTCTGTTGCGTTCTTGCATAAATCCAGATCAGTGGTATCAGAGCGGTCTGCTTTTTCTCGATCTTTCTTTGCATGTCCCCAACGAGGTCGGGGTATAATTAGTTAGGGCTCGATCTGGTGGAACCTTTGCAAGATCAGCCTCGCAAACCCTGATGGACGCCCATGGGGGACGAAAAGAAAGATGATGGAGCAGGAGATCCTATCAAAATATTGCTCGAGGAGGCCCTCGAAAAACAAAGGAATGTGATGATGGATAACTTTGCCCAGATCCTTCAACGACTGCCCACCGACGGCGCATCTGCATCCAGCAGCCACTCTGGAGGTGCGATTCCTTTTAAGGCACAAGTAAATTTTGACATTCCCATATTTGAGGGTCAAATAGATGCAGATGTCGTAGATAGATAGTTGAATCTATTAGAAGGATATTTCTTGGTTCATGAATTTTCCGACAAGGAGAAGATTATTTTTTCACTCCTCAAAGCTGCCCCCATGTCAAGGACTGGTGGGAAACCCACTGTGAGAAAAAGGATGAGACATATCCCTCTCTGTTCTCGACCGTACCCACTTGGAATTATTTTTGAGACGCCATCAAGGAACAATACTATCCCATGGGGAGCTATGAGGACAAGTACATACAATGGACCACGCTGCGACAACAAAGGGATCAAGATGTACATGAGCTGATGAATTTGTTCCATACCCTGCACACCAAGTTGGGTATCAAAGATTCAGAGAAACATTTGGTGCTAAAGTATCCCAGTGGTCTGCACAAATACATTCAGGAGGAAATGGAGTTCCTCGACATCTCCTCGCTTGGTACGACATACCGGTATGCTGCCAAGATTGAGCAGAAATTCAAGCAGAAGAAGAAGCGAGACTTTGGATGCGAAAATAAAACGAGGAAGAAGGTGCTCCCAAATAGTAGAACAAAGGGCAGGCTAAAGGCATGGTGACTCAAGACAACATCGAAGCCCACCGACAAAGAAAAACACCACAAAAACAAAAGAGGACACGGAAATTAGTGCGAGTTCCTCGGCTCCTCACAACCTGGTGAGTGTCGAAGACGAGCGATCATTGGTGGTGGAAATGAGAGACCACATGATCGGATAAATACTCGACTCACAAGATCCAATGCCAAACAAAGGGGAATGACAAAAGGAAATGATTATTGATGCGGGGGCCCAACGCCCTTTGTGCTAAGATCCGAAGGAGAACCGGAAGATCCGGGGAGAGGAACATCTCTTCCACTCCTAAATGTGGGTAAAGGAGGCTCCCCGATCTACACGGTTCATTGTCGACAATGGGAGCCAAAAGAACCTCATTTCAGCAGACGCCGTGAAGCGGTTGGGCTTGCCGACCACAGCACACCCACATCCATACACCATCGGGTGGCTTCACCAAGGACGAGATCTCCGCGTCAGCCGGCAGTGTCGCCTTCCCTATAGCATCAAGCCCTTCACGGATGGGGTACTATGTGACGTTGCTCCTATTGATGTTTCTGATGTATTATTAGGACAACCATACTTGTGGAAGCGTCATGCTGTGTATGAGTCTCGGCCTGTGTTGTTACTTTGGGAAATAAGTTGTACAGGATACCAGAGGTACCACCTCCTGCCGCTATCTCTTTGGTTACTACAAAACAATGTAGTAAGCTCATTTCCCAAACCAGGAAATTCGTTTTCCTGATGATCCACCCTCAGGGAAAGAAGAAGATTGTGGCCATGATCTCCAGACAAGGCTCCTCTGCATGAAAAAAACAAATGGATACGGTTGTGGAGGAATATGGGGACATCTTCACCTCACCCATAGGGGTTCCTTTGCACTGTCAGGTCAAGCACTCGATTGATCTGACCCCAGGTGCGCCACTACCCAATGGACCGATCTATTGGCGCTCTGTTCTGGAGAACAATGAAATCAAGAGGCAGATTCAGGAGCTGCTGCAGAAAGGTCACATTCGACCAATTTCATCGCCCTGTGGGAGCCCGATCGTGTTGGTACAGAAGAAGGATGGGACATGGAGACTTTGTATTGACTATCAGGTGCTGAACAAGATCACTGTATGGAATAGGTACCCGATCCCATGGATTGATGACCTTCTGGACCAACTCAAAGGTGAAAAATATTTCAGCAAGATCGATTTGAATTCTGGGTATCACCAGGTACTAATTGAACCCTCCGATGTGTGGAAGACTGCCTTCAAAGCCAAGGAAGGCCTTTTCGAATGGCTGGTCATGCCTTTCGGGTTGATGAATGCTCCTACAACCTTCATGAGGATGATGGATGACATCTTGCGGCCATTCACCAACTCATTTGTAGTGGTGTACTTGAATGACATTCTGATCTTCAGCCAGACATGGGAAGAGCACCTTCACCACATCCAACAAGTCCTCCAAACACTGCGGCAACATAATTTGTGTGCCAATTTGGAGAAGTGCACTTTTGGCATGACCTAGGTTCAATATCTGGGATACATTATTGATGAAGGGGGGGTGCATGTGGATCCAACCAAGATCCAAGTCATTCGAGATTAGCTAGCCTCAACCACTATAACAGAGCTTCACAACTTTCTGGGTCTTGCTAATTTCTATCGTAGGTTCGTATTGGGATTATCTCATATCACTTGGCCCTTGAGTCAAGTCACCAAGGGAGGAGCGAGAGAAAAATTATTTTGGTCGGAACCTCAACAGAAGGCGTTCATAGAATTAAAAAATCGCCTCAGTTCTGCCCCAGTGCGCACATTACCAGACTTGCAACAACCATTTGATATTGAGATAGATGCCTCTGACTATGCTATTGGAGCAGTTCTTACTCAACAGGGACATCCAGTGGCATATCATAGTGAGACATTGTCCGACACAGTTCGCAAGTATCCCACTTATGACAAATAAATGTATTCCATTGTGCAAGCTTGTCTACAATGGACACATTACATTTTGGGGAAGGAAACAATCATCCACATAGACCACCGACCCCTGCAGTTCATACAGACACAAGGGAAGTTGCAGAATGATCGCCATCAGAAGTGGTCCACATATCTGCAACAGTTTCATTTGAACATCAAGTACAATAAGGGTAGCACCAATAATGTTGCAGACTGCCTCAGTCGACCACCGATCGTGGCGCACACCACCGTTCTCAACTCTTGTGTGCATGAGACTTCTAATTGGCTGCTTCTATACGAGAGCGACCCAGAATTTGGCCACACTAACAAGGCACTCTTGGGGGGTACGCAAGTTCCAAAATTTCACCTCCAAGATGCACTTTTATTTCACATGGGACACCTTTGTGTTCCTTCAAGCGAGCGTGCCAAGGTGATATGGGAAGCACACTACATTTGAGTCGCTGGGCATTTCGTGGTCGAGAAAATAGTAGCTGTACTACAGAAGTATTTCTATTGGCTGAACCTTCGAAAGGATGTCGAGAAGCACATCAGATCCTACACTGCCTGTGCCATTGCCAAACCGACCATTAAGAAGCAAGGCCTATATACTCCGCTACCGACCCCTAGTCGACCTTGGGAATCCATCTCCATGGATTACATGATGGGCCTGCCTTATACTAAGCATGGAAATGACTGTGTTTTCGTGGTCGTCGACAGATTCTCAAAGATGGCCATTATGGCGGCCTGCAAGAAGAATATCACAGCAGAAGCCACTGCTAAACTCTTCTTTGAACGAGTGTGGGTGCACTTTCAGATCCCACAATATATCATATCAGATCGGGATAGCAGGTTCCTCAGCACATTTTGGTCCAGCCTCTGGTCAATGTTGGACACCAAGCTCACCAAGTCCACGTCTTTCCATCCCCAAATAGATGGCCAGACAGAGGTCGTCAACAGAATGATTGTACACATTCTGTGCATGTAGAATTCAAAACATCCACGCACATGGGATGAGAGCCTCCCCTACATAAAACATAGTTATAATCGGGCTCTCCACAGTTCAATCGGCCATAGCCCCTTTCAGGTGGGCTTGGGATTCCAGCCACTATGTCCCATTGATGTAGCCAAGCCATTTACGGCTACTTAGGCCGATTCGGCTCATGTCCAGTTTGATGAGCAAAAATAACTGTCGAGCATTCAACATGCGCGATAGGTTCATGACATATTAGACCCAGGAAACTAATGCTAAGTACAACAATGCCATGATCAACAGGTGCCACACAACTGGGGTGGGCGACAATGACTGCATTTGGGGAAAGGGGCGCCTGCTTGGACTGGCAGCTTCTCCCGCTGGGTGTAGTGATACACCATCTGCCAAAGGCTGTGGGGAACAATGTAGCCAGAAACTCATTATTCACACACCATTCATGATACACGCAATAATATTCAATGTGGACTGCCTTCGTCCTTACTTCCCACCTCTACTGGACACCTCTAACATTGCAGAACAACTCACACCAACAGAGTTAAACCCAGACTACATGGAACAGGCCACCATAGATTGTATCATGGACATGCAAATCACGAACACTCGCCAACAGAAGATCTAACTGTATCGGGTTGTCAAAGCTGGCCAACTCTTGCACCAAGGAAAGTGGTTCACCAGGGACCAAGTTCAGCATAAATTTCCTCATCTCATGGAGAAACTTAACGCAATGGGGACCATTTCTTCCTAAGGGGGGAGGAATGATCCAGGTGGATATTGGTGGTCACCCGCCTATTCCACTTGGGGCCCCACCATTGTCTCTTTCAGTTTTTTAGTTTCGGCACAACTTACTATTTTTAGCAATTTTTCGGGTCCTGAACTTCCGAAGCTGTTTTGAGGCCCTAAATGACATTTTTTGGGAAAATGGAGAGTAACATGGGTCCATTCAAAATTTGTAGTCCTCGGATAGATATTTCTAACGAGGTATGGTACGCGTAAAACGAAGATCGTATGCCAAAGTTACGCGCCTGGGAAGTTGAAACACCAATTTACCCAAACGGGGCCCATAGTTTTGGCGCTTCATCTCCTAGGGTTAGGGTTTTGGCTGTTTAGGATTTCCCATTGTTTCTAAATAATAAATAGGCCCTCGAGCCTCCTTGTAACTTAGTTCAGAAGCCTGTAGCTGCCACATCTCTTCTCAAAGATAGCTACCAGCGCCCTAGCTAGTTTTATTTCCATTCTGTCTATAAGCAAATTTAAGTTCTTTGATATTAATAAAATGAAGTGTTATTTCCGCTACATCTTTGTATTTATGGTTAGATGTTTATTCTGTTGCGTTCTTGCATAAATTCGGATCACATACAATTGACATGTGGTTGACATGCATCAATACCATGATATGTGTCACCCATTATACCATATCTTTTCAGATGTAGCTAACAAATGATGGAACTGCGCCCTTATGTCACCACTAAGTTATGTCATGTCTATAATTCAAAAAAATGGCTTGCATAGTTAACATCTTGATTTGGGTTTTATAATTTGCTTGCACTAACAACTTAACCTATTTTTCTAGGATTTTTGATCTAGGCATTAACACTTAGTCATCTTGTTCAACATTAAGATCCAAGTTTTTCAAAAAGTTCCCATTAATAAAATTTCCAATTTTTCTTTTTTTTTATACTTTTGCTAGGGTCAATAGGTCAACCTTCTGGATACATACAGGTTACATGTCATTATACCATGTAAGCCACCTTGTTAGACCATGTCATCATATTTCCATAACATGCTTCCATATGTGGAGTTCTTGATATCTAGATATTTGGAACATTCGATATTTGATTATTTATTTATTTATTCCAAATTTTCATATTTTTAAACCTTTAACTCTGATGTCATGCACAACCTCAACTAACACATAATCTCTTCTATAACAATTGTGCCACATTGGTTTTCTCATAAGCATGTCATGTAATCCATACCTATCATATTTCCATGACACCAGTGACACATCAACAACAATGTTACAAGAGATGATGTATGCCCCACTAATAACTAGATCTTGATTTTTTTTAAAGGTACATTTTCGAAAAAAATGGATTTTCAAACTTCTGGACCTAGATTTTGTCAATTGATGAGAAATACCTAAAAAAAACAATCGTTAGAATCCAAATTTGACAGGCATCTGGATTTTTTCAAAAAACGTAGAAAATCCCAATTACTATCGAAAAAATGCAACTAATGGATTTAAAACATTTCAGATCCATCCTAATTTTTTTAGATGATGAAAATGTTGACAAAGAGGTAGTCACCAGAATTTGAATATGAAGACATTGGGATTCTATCACATGACATAGAAATATTTGTCAATGGATAACATCCAGATCCATAGAAATATTAGAGTATCCATTTTTGTAAAAGCTAGATATTAGAAATCTTTCGTTACCATGACTCTAGGTTCTGGCACAGTGGGTTCAACTCATTTGACTTCTAACTCCGGGTTCCAATGCCATAATTCCACCCATATGGATCTTTGGCATCCAAGATTTTTTTGTAAAGTCCCTTTATAAAATTTTTGTATGTAAGTTAATCTAGATAATGGGAATACCCACCCATTACACGAACTTTACCCCTTTATCCCCTCTTTGTCTAAGCCTATGGTCTTGGCCCCCACTAGCCCATGTGGCCCAAACCTAGGGATAAAGACATCCATCCTCGAATTTTAAAATAAAGTTGTTGGAATGTGAAACGTGTATACAAGTAGAAAAAAATACCCATTTGTAGATCAAAGAGGTGGTCAGCACCTGCCAAAACCCTTAGATTGATGAGAGAGCTCTTAATAACTCTAGAAGGGAAATGTAGAATCCCATGTATTTGAAAGGAAACACTTCCTCAATTCCTGATCATGTCGTTTGAGGAGCGAGTGGTGTATGTGTTTTATGGGCTCTATTTCTACCAACGACTCAAGTTCGATCTATTATTCAATCATGTGGATTGACTCGATCATTTCATCAACAAAATCTTCTAACTTCATCATCATCCTATGCTATGTTGGCAAACATACAACTTTTGTGTTCAAGGGTTTTCTATGTGGTGACTGTGCCACATTCAATGGATTATGCAAGCATTGATACACACAAACATAGAAACACCTTGTGATTGGTGGCTATGGATTTATAATCAACCATGGCACATACCCATTCAATTTTGTATCAATGATAACAAGTATGCCATACATCATTGCTTGACCTAATAGTTCACACAAAGCTATATTGTATACCTTCATTTATGCAACAACCATAATACTTCTTTGGAAGCACAACACTTGTTAATCAAACATTAATATTATTTGGTTTTCTTAATTTCTAGTAGTTGAGTAGTTACTAAGTGCTCCCTGCCATCATATTTGTATGAGAATTATGAGTTTTCTCTGGTTTTTTTTCCAAGTAAGAAAAAAAATCAATTTATTCATTTTTTCTCGTTATTAGCCTCTTTTTTTTATTTGAAAATATTTAGTTTTTGGTTGTATTGACCATTATGACTTCAGAAGTATCTTATGAACTAAGAAATCTACCGATTCTAAAGACTTGGCTAGAGGAGAAGAACAATGGGATCAAGCAAGAGGACTCATTGGTCAAACAGTTTCAGATACTCTTCAATTACATATTTAGGTTGAAGATAACCTCATTTAGGTATGGATCACTTTAGCTTCATTATTTGATAAATATGATGATGTATATGCTTACTACCTTGAGAAGAAAATCCATGAGTTAGATCCTAAATAGTTTTATATGATTAAATTTTTTGCATTGAATTGAAAAACTCTTAATGAAAGGCTATATAATTGTGTCAATGATTACAAGAAAATTGATACAACCCTAGTAATTATTGTAGAACACGAATTACATCCTTCTTTTGATATGTTCGTCCAAACTAGGAATAGAGAAATTGAAATATAAAAAAAATCTATGACACCTAAATTTGAATGATTTTGTATTTGTTTAATTAACTAGCAAAAAATGATGACTGCTTTAGGACAATTAACGCCTAATAAAGCTCTAGTGGCACATATTAAACATAATTATAATAGTTTTTACTAAAACTCCTAAAACACATACCAAAGGATCTTCCCAACACTCTTCTAGTAATACTTGTGAAGATGCTAGTGAAAAGAAAGTGTTTAATCCTTGTAAGTATTGTGGGAAAACCAATCACCATGAAAAATTTCTTTAAACAAAGACGTGAATTTGCTAAACCCAAGAAGAAATCCTTTGTTGAACAACATATTGCTCTTTCTTCCTATCATTTTCAACCAAGTAAATTTTCTTTGTTGGAATGATTTATGGATTTTGGTTCTTCCAACCATATGTTTGGGATTTCTTCTTTGTTTTCTTCTTATGACACTAACAAGCACACATCACATAAGGTTTCTATTCGTGATAGTAAACAACTTTCAATTGTAGGTTTTGGTAAGGTTAAAGTTCCTAATAGTATATTGGAAGATGTTTTTCATGTTCAAGGAATGACCATCATTTTTTTTTTCTATTTATCTTGCATGTCAAAAAGATTATATGTTTGAAGCATGACTAGATGAATATTTTCATAAATATATCAAATATAACTTCAAAGTAGTTTCTTCACGTATTTTTGATCATGGGTTTGGTTTATATAAATTTATTTGTTTTCATTCAACTAAAAATCGAGCATTATATTCCTATGTTTTCCATGTTAATGAACAAAGTAAATTGTGGTACAAAATATTAGGTCACTTGAATGATGGTAAATGCATGTATTATCTGAAATGACACTTGGTTTACCTCCTATTTCTTATACTAAAGGTGTTTGTGAGGGTTGTGTGCTTGGTAAACAACATATATAAGCTTTTAATAAAGGAGATGCTTGGCATGCTAAAGAACTATTGTAACTAATTCATAGTGATATATGTGTTCCACTTGAAACTCCTTTATCACATAAAATCTATTTTCTTACTTTATTGATGATTATCGTAGAAAATTTTGTGTTTTTGTTTTCCGAAACATAGAAGTAAATTGTTTATTAAATTTAAAGAATTTAAACCCACGGTTGAAAATGAATGAGGTGAAAGTAATAAGACATTGAGAACTGATAATGGGGGGAATTTAACAAAAAGTAATTTATTGCATATTTGTCTAAGTATGGTATTCAACATCAAAATATTGCTCCTTATACAACTCAACAAAAGGGGGTAGCTAAATATAAAAATAGAACTTTTGTTGAAATGGTTATATGAATGCTTTATTATAAAGGACTACATAAAAGGTTTTGCACTGAACCCATTTGTTGTGCTAATTACATTTTAAATAGAGTTCCTACTAAGGTAGTTTTGCAAGTTACTCCCGAAGAAAATGGAATGAAAGAAAACTTGATATAAGAAACTTTGAGAGATTTGATAGTGAATGTTTGGCCCATATTCCCGATGACAAATGGAAAATGTTAGAGCCCAAGTATCACAATTATATTTTCATTGGTTTTAGCGAGGATTTTAAAAGTTTTTAGGTTGTTTAATTTATCTATCTTGTGTGTCATAATTTGGCTATATGCTTAAATTAATGAACCGTATTCTTCCCTTGAGTCTTCTTAACATCATGTTACCTTGAAATTTCCTTAATCTCTTATTACTCGCATCTCAGTTACCCCTTTTGCTAGCTCTATGCTTATTCTTGATCCTATTTGACCTACCTATTCAAGTGATCCATTTGAATGTTATGAAGATAATAGAGTGGTTATTTCCACTCACCCTCTTCTTGTTTGGGCTTAGAGAACTCTTGAATCCACAAGTTCTCGGATTGGTATTCTTTTTTATACACATCAAACTAGATTTGACTTTTCTCTTATGACTAAATTTTTGGCTACAAATGATCTTTCCACCTATGCTCAATCTAAGGAAAACATGAATGGGAAAAATTAATGACTGCGGAGTAGAACTCCTTAATGAAGAACAAGACTTGAACTCTTGTTCCCCTTCCTCTTGGATATAATTTAGTTGGATTTAAATGGACATATAAGACAAAATTTACTGTAGAAGGGAATAATGAAAAACATAAATCCCAATTAGTGGAAAGGGTTATTCTGAACAAGAAGGTGTTGACTATAATGAAACTTTTGCCCTAGTTGCTAAAATGAACACTATTAGAATTATTCTCTATTTTACTGCATCTTATCAATGGGAATTACACCAAATTGATGTCAAGAGTGCTTTTTGTAATGGTACTTCGTGAATATATTTATATGTAACAAAAACATAGTTTTATCACTGTTGAAACTTCAATTTTTCTATGCAAATTACATAAGCCTTTATATGGTCTTAAGTAAGCACATAGAGCTTGGTATGCGAAAATTGATACTTATTTCTTAAAGAATAGTTTCAAGCAATGTATATATGATTTGCATATTTATGTAAAGGACTTTGATGATGAAGTTTTCATTGTTGTATTATATGTGGATGATCTTATCCTTATTGGAAACCAACTTGCATTTATATATTAATTGAAGAATAAACTTAAGAAATAATTTGAAATGACAGATTGAGGCATCTTGCACTATTCTTGGCCTTCAAATTTGGCATATTTATGATGGTATATTTTTTTTTTCAGCCTAAGTATGTGACAATTTTACTTGCTCGATTCCATATAAGTGATTGTAAGCCTTCTCTAATGCCATTTCAGTTCAACGTAAACTTAATTGTTGATTGTTCTATTCCTCTTATTGATGCTACTCTTTACCATCATCTTGTGGGTTGTTTGAAATATTTGACAAACAATACACTTATATATATTTTTCTATTAGTATGGTCTCAAGGTTTATGCATAAGCCTCTTGAAATTCATTGGGAGGAAACAAATAGATTTCTTAACAAAAATGATCGGGGATAGTGAATTATGGTGTTTTCTATTTGAATATGGCTACAATTTCTCTTCTTGGTTATACAAATTCTAATTGGGCATTTTAAAGTTTAGATAAACAATCTACTATGGGGTACATCCTTCATCTTCATTTAGGTCCGATTTCATGGTTTAGTAAGAAGTTGAGAACACTTTCTCTCTGTTCTTATGAAGCAAAGTTGAAGGCAACTAAGGAAGCAACCAAAGAATTAGTTTGGTTTCGACATGTTCTTAAAAAGCTTGGACTAGTTCAAAAATAAACTATAAAGTTAATATGTGATAATCAAAGTGAAATTCAACTTGCATATAATTTCACATATCACTCCAAAACCAAACACATTGACCTAGATACTCACCAAAATCATGATCTTGTTGAGGATGGTGTTACTTATTTGGAGTATTTTCCCCATGGAACAACAAGCAATAGATATTTTCACCAAATCCATGGCAAAGGCAAAGTTTGTGTGGCTTCAAAATTTATTAGGAATTTAGAATGTTGTCATCAAGGGGGAGTGTTGATGTAATTCCATCTTTCTCCATAAGTGTTCATTCTCTCTAGTCACCTTTAAGTGGGAGTGTTGGAATGTGTCCCTTTGGAAGGTAATAATGTCCAGGTTATGTCAGAAGAAATCGTAATCTTATCTAAAAGAGCTATATCCCACATTCAACATGGAGTGTATACCCTTATAACAATTTATTATATAAAAAGGTTAGATTGCATTATCCCACATGTATTATTGTTATGTAATTCCTCCATATATATTGGTATATAATAGAGTTTAGGAAGTATCATGAAACATATACCAAAATATCCAAGTATTATCTTTGTAAAAGGGTTAAGTATTTGTGGAGGTGCTCTATCTAAGATTGAATATCTCAAAAGATAATAATGATGGTACTATCTTCATGTGGGTGTTTCCCTAATTGGGTTTTTACCATATAAATATGATGCTTCTTTATTTTATCTCCTATATCGTTTATTTTATTTATTAAATGTTGTTCTATGCATAGGAGGTTAGATTAATAAGGCTTTATATTGTTGTATGACTATTTCATATTCTCAATATTCTACCAAAAGTTACAAGCTTCATAGGACTTTTCAATCATTTTCCCAAGGCTAGAGATGAACATGATAAGAAACAACTTACCTTGTAGACTTATAAGAATGTATATATCCTCATAATACCATCACAACATTCATCCAATACCCATAACCATGAAATATTATCAATGATTTTATTATGATCCAAGAAGATCAAATTACCATATTTCGCTTAACTAAAGCAATTTCCTCTCCATCATAATAGTCTAACAACTTTGAGATTAAAATTTTGATATTATTACAAATAGGAAGGTAAATTCCATGACTTTCTTCTTAGATAACACTATTGAGTTCCAGAATTCATCACCTTCAGTAACAATATTTTCCAAATTTTGTTCATTTCTATTATATTTTTACCATCATATTGCCACCAAATCATCTTTTATTCTACCTTATAAGCTAATGAACTAGGATCATATAACAAAGAAAATTTCAAGGTAAAATGTTAATTTTATTCATGTTCTATCTTTTAAAATTAATGACTTAAGTTCAAAATTGTTTCTAATACGTCACTATAGAAAAATATATTTCTATAGCAACCATAGTATTATAGAAAAACAAAGGTAGGGGTCGATGTTCTAAACAGTTGCAGTCGACCAATGAAGAAGGAACCACTTGGGAAAAAAGTTTGGAGCAATGATGAGCTCTCGTGTTCATGAAATGGAGGATACATTTCAACAATTTATGTGTTTGGTATAATCAAAGTGTTGATCAATGCTTCATGTTAAATCCATATGCACAATTATGGTTACAACAATTAGCGCATATTTTGAAATGAAGATCGCCTCCAAATCTCATTTTCAATAATCCTTCCCATAGTTTTCGAAGATCCAGGAACAATATGAGTGATCTGAGATAACCTGTGTTAATAAAAACTCTTTCTTTTATATATTATGAAATCATGAATTCTGTGAGACAATTAAAATGTATTGATGATATAAATTAGTAGTACAAGCTCGATGGAGGTAGTAGAAAATGTTGGATAGAACTCATGAATAGAATTGTAAACCTATTTATTTAATTACGAAAGAAACAATGTTTTGATGATATCGTTCTTCAAATATCATGTTTGATATGCATGCTATTCTAAAGATTTCTTAGGAAACAAATACCTAGAAACAAGGGCCCAATGCTCAATCAGTTAGTTTCCATTTCATTTTTCTTTTAGATATGAATATCATATCCATTTTATTTATGCAATCACAAGTTACAATGTGCTTTGGTTTAATCACAGTTTGAGTGTTTACAATTTTACGCATTTGCTTATGAAGAGTATTTTGGTACTGTTATAATCTAGTTATTTTCCGTTGATGCTAGTTGAAATCCATATATTAAGATAAGCTCTCGTGATTTCAAATATATTTCTTCACATGAATTACTAAATAACATTCTTATGCTCATATTGAAACTATAGTTGGAGACCTCAAAGAAATTCATAAATCATTAACCTAATTGACCTTTATAGTAGATCTGTTTGTTAGTTTTAGAAATTAGTTATTAATTCTTGTATATATTTTTCCCGTGCTCAGTAATATTATGATCCCTCATTGAGAATTGAATATAAGTAATTTAAAAATAATTAAATTACCAAACAATTTTTGTGTTGTTGCAAGGGAAGCACTAAAAGTAATTAGTTTAGGAAGTATATAGGAGAAATAATTGCATTATAGTTAAAATTATGATAAAAGGGACACATGAATAAACCAGGAGATTCTAGAGGTAGATTTGTTAGGTGTAGAAACACTTCAATTCAATTAACCGCACTAGTACATCTAATTCGACACTTGGTGCAGTAAGAACTAAACCATTCACATCTAGAATTCCCACACCATTTATAGGTAAACGAGGACAAAGAGAAGGAATTATGTGGTATAAGTAACAAGAAAGTGAAGAATTAGAACTCACTGATACACCACAACAAGCACTTGTTTTGTATTATCATAAAATTAAAGAAGAAACAAGTGGTGAAGAATTAGCAATCCCATCCTCTGAAGAAGAACCTGGACTCTCTACTCCATCAGAAAAATCTATATATGAAGATATGGTTGATATTGAAGGGATAGGATAAATATAGCAAAGAAAACAAAATGTCGCAGTGGAATTTGGATTTCCAATCCAAGATCAAACAAAAAATGCGAATATAAAAAATATTTCACCATGTGCATTACCAAAATTTCGTGGTAAGTCTCTTGAAGATACTAAAACATTTATTTTTGAATTTGAAGTATTTTATCAAAGTTATGATTATTTTACTCATACTCAAAAGATGAAATTATTTCTAGCCACCCTTTAAGATTAATCTTTATGTTGGTTCATGGGATTAGAAACAAATAGTATTAGAACAGGGGATGGTATGTAACCAAAATTTCTTGAAAAATACAAAGATTATTGTATAAATTAGGATTTTAAAGAAGGTATTTTTGAAATGCATCAAAAGGAGGATGAAACTTTGGAATATTATTTAGAAATATTTTCATATAATGTAAAAAGGGTTAAACAACAATTCTTATAAATATGAAATCTTAAAGTCCTTTTTCTTAGAGGAATCAAGGATGAATGGATTGGTGTTTTGAATCTTATGGGGAAATGAGATATTTAACAACTAACTTTTCCAAATATTGAAGATTTGTTCAAGCACATCTCTCAATGGAGAGCAAAATCATGTAAATGACCTCAAGATGCAATATCTAGTATTACAAAATCAAAATTTGGTGGGTAAGTAGAGCTGAAATTGATAATTTGTTGGAAAGTTTTAAAATAGATATTCCATGAAATATTAGTGAACAAATTGATACATTGAAAATACAAGAAAAGAAAAGAAAAAATGCAGCTCTATCGATTTTCTGCCATAATTATGAAAAGAAACATCCTTTACAAGAATCTCCTTTAAATAACATTTATGTTTATGCAATATGTGTATAGAATCATGCAACCAAAAATTGAAAATCATTGCCTAGATTAAAACTTGTGTATGAAAGGAATATATAAGCTACAAAATAACTCAATCTTGTAGCACCCAAAAGACCCTAGAAATTAAGACATCATTTTAATACTTATCAACAATATGCACAACAAAATTGGAATTCCCGTGCCTTGGAAAACTTGGGCATAACAACAAAGTAAAACCCAACCTTGGAAACAAGGATGGAGAGGATTAGCTTATAGTGGTGTGCCAAAATTTCCTCAATATCCTCAACATTATCCTCAATAATTCACTCAATACACACAACAATTTTCCCACGATCCACCTCAATACTAACAAACTTATCAACCTCCATCTCCTCAACATCCAAACCCACAATCACAACAATTAAAATTACCTTCCACTCAACCTCCTCCAATTTCTACTCAACTACCTGCAAAACCCATACTAAATCCCAATAATAAAGTAGTTCAACCCACTTAGAATATTGAGTTACAAAATTTTATAGCCTATATGATTACTCCACTTGATCTAATTGATGTTGATCTTAGCTCAGGTCGAATACTTCACAAGGATAAACTTTTTAAAAAGTGATTCCATACAGGTGAATTGGTTTTTCAAAGTGGAGGAATAACATGTTATGAGTATTTTAACCCTCTAAGTTTGGGTTAAAATACTCATAACAGGTTATTCCTCCACTTTGAAAGGATAAACTTGTCATCATAAAAGAACAAAATGAGGAAGAAATTCCTAATCCTATAACCGATGAAAGAATAAAACAACCTTCTTCTATTTCTCTAGTAGATCAACATTCTACATCTCAACACCCTCCTTTTCCTAAAATACTGAAAGTAGAAAAGTAATTAATACCTTCTTATTCCAATCTACTTGATGAATTGTAGAATGTTTTCATTCAAATTCCTTTACTACAAGAAATTAAAGATATTTTCTATTTATGAAAAAAATAAAGGAATTATGTTTAGAGAAACAAAAGAGAAAACGAAAATATTCTCAAATGGAACATCTCATTGGAAAATTTGCATATATAATTATGGAAAAAGCATATATTGAAAAATATCTTGATCCAGGAAGTCCTGCATTTAAAATTCACATCAACAATATTTCTATTTCAAATACACTTATATATATATATATATATATATATATATATATATATATATATATATATATATATATATATATATATATATATATATAAACCAAAAAGAGTATAAGTATTCGTCTTAAAATGTGCCTGCACGGAATCAAAACGCGAGATCTTTACAACAAAATCTGAAAGTTTCCTTGGCTAAGTCTATTACATTTTGTACCACTATTATCCAAGCTTTAACATTAGCCATTAAAATATTGATCTAATTTCCTACTACTATAGATTTTACAGAATTGCGATAATAGATATATACATTTGTATTTTGACATATATCAAAATTGTTGAATCCTGAGGTGATTATTCTTCTATAGGTGCTGGGGAGTTGATTTGTAGCTGCTTTGACTCCTCATTCACCTTATCGTTGTTGCCTACAAGTTTAAGTTTCAGTCCCTATATTATTTTCTCAGAACCCCCACCTCGTCTTCAAGCCTGGAAAATTTCTCCTTATCTTCCAATTATTGTTCCTCGATTGCGATTACATACTTGTGGTGTTGATGCACTCTCATATGCAACACAACTATCTCGTGGAAGAATTCACCATGCTACCTAATACAATAATCACCCTTCAGCTTGCTACTCCCAGAACACTGAGCCCTCTTAGCAATCCTACTTTTGGTCTGTGGCCTGTAGAGGCCTCAGGAGCCCATCCCACTACTCACAAAAGTTAAACTCATATCAGACACCAGCAATTCAGACTTAGAAAAAAACTCCAGAAACCCTTTAGCCTTCAGCTTACTAGCCCCAAAACGCCGACAGAACACTGAGCATATAAAGGAACTGATGCACAGGAGGGTCACCAAGCTCACCAATTCCACAGACATGACCTTCACTGATTTAGAGATGAAAATTACTAGCACCCAATTGATTCTCGAATTCCTATAGGAACCGAGACTCCAAAAGTAAACCACACAGGCACCCATGCCAGAGCACAGATAATTAAAGACGACATCAATCACTTCAGACAAACTACCCCTCAAAATCTCCTCAACTATTCCCCAGGTGCCTGTGCCTGCTGAGAGAACCCAAAGGCCCCCGAGAAAGAAAGAGTACCACCAGCCAACCCTTTGGCTTTTTCGACTTACTTTTTCTCAGATTTTTACCTCTCTTCTTGGCTCTATGCAGCAAACACAGGAGCAATAACCAAGCTACCACCACCCCTCTAAGTTTGGGCTTACTGTAAATCCTTTGGCCGTTATTCCTTAAATAGCCGCCCGTAGGAAGCCAGTGAGGGAGGAGCAATGTCATTGTACCAGAGGTACTGAAATCACAATATTGTTCCATGATATTCTTAATACGCCTATCTTCTTCGAACTCCATAGATACCACATTCCCACGCTTTTCCTACAATTTCTAGGTCTCGGGGAGTAAATGATTCACCCACTTATTCACCCTTCCCACGAACCAGGTACCAAATTTCCGGTTATTGTACTAAGAAACGAGCGAGGAGAGGCATATCCACATGCCTATTCTGATGCATGGACTAGGTGGTCGTTTGTTGGGCTGCATGATGCCAACATTGTGATTGAATTCAATATACGGCTTGCTACAGGATCCAAGGATGAGACAAAAGCAATTAAGGTCAACATGATAAGGCATGATTAAAATATTCGGAGGGCAGCCAAGGTTAGGCCACTTGTTGGTGAGACGGGGGGAAATATTGTCGTGCCAGCAATGGGATGAAAGGGTGAAGGAGGGGAAGAGGAGTACAGAAAGGGGGAATATTGTAAGAAATAATTACAAGAAAGGGTGAGGGGTGAAGGAATGAGATGGCACAAGGGGATAAGGAAGAGGTAAAGGGGGAGGGAGAGGGGGAGGGAGAGGAGGGCGATGGGAGAGTCAATAAGGTGGGAAGAGATTAATCTTGAAGGTAGCAAGGACACCTGAGCGGTGAGACTATCATGATTGTTCTGCGGACTAGGGGTTCTGTCCTTATTCTCCTTTGTGTGATTGTAGCCACTCTTTATCTTAAGGTTTTCAATCATGATTAAGGGATACTTAGGTGGCCTTCCATCGCATTCACCTTCGTAGCTTCTTCCTTAATTATACAAACTACATTTGCTTGCTTATCTGCTTCATTGTTGTTTCCCCTTAGGATGTGGTAGAAATTCACTTCCTCTAGGAGCAACATCAAACTTTGATTTCTCTTTGTGACCTGGTTTAATAAGGTGTTATTAGTTGGGGTTTTCTTCCTCATGTGGTTTATTCTTGTCATGGAATCACCCAAGATTTGAATTTTCTTGATACCTTTGTTGATGGCTAATTTCATGCCAAACAGAAGCCCATAAGCCTCTGCTTGGTTGTTTGTTTTCCGACCAAAACTCCAGGCATATCTGTCTTTGATGTGTCCATCAGGATTAATGAGAATCCCTACTCCTCCTGCCACCCAAGTAGAAATTCAAATTAGATACACTTATATATTTAGGAGTTGCAATAAATGTTATTACAAGAAGTATAATGAATTATAATCACTTAAATAATATTCCCCACACACCTACTATTTTGGAATTAATAGATAAATCTACTATTAAACTATAATGGGTAATAGAATATATTTTAGTTTCCTTGAATTCTTGGGAGTACCCAATTAATTTTACGGTCTTAACATATAAAAAAAACATGGAAGGTCATCCATGAATCTTAGGAATACCTTGGCTAGCCACAACCGATGCATTCATTAGCTGCATATTTGGTGATATGGAAATGTCAAATGGAAATGAAATTAATAAAATCACTTTATATCCTTTAGCCAAACCAATGAGTGGAATGGAAAAATATTGAATGGATAGATTATTTAAATAATGATATTGTATGACCAATTCTCAAGCTATGATTTTCAAAGAAGATATTGAAGAAAACCATATTACTAATTTAATAATAACTTTTAATTTTCTCAATATCTTAGGGGGGATTTGTCCTATCTAACTCATACCTTGAATAATTCTTTTTTGGAAAATTTTACTATCGAAATTTTTTTTAATCTCTCATCATTTTTGGATTCAATAAATTCAATGACTGAATCTAGTAGTACACCTATAGATAATAATCCAAAAAAAAGTTTAAATATTAATTCTAAATTCGAATAATCTCAAAGGTTACAATTAATCCGAATGTTACAAAAACATTCTAATGTATTTTCATGGGAATGCATTGATATGAAAGGAATTAATCCTAATACTTGCATGCATCATAATTATATTGAAGAAAGTCCTAAGCCTATCATACAAGCTCAAATAAGGATGAATCCAACTTAAATAAAAAATAAAATAAAAAATTGTTAAGGGGGAATTATAAAAGTGATTAAATGTGAATTTCATATATCCAATTTCAGATGATTAGTGGGTATCGCCACTAGCGATTGTTCCTAAGAGAAATGATAAATGTCAAATTTTTATTGATTATAGAGAACTAATAAGGATACTTTAAAAGATCATTTTCCTTCTCCTTTTTATTGATCGAGTCTTAGATAAATTAGTGGGAAATCAATAATTTTCTTTTCTTGATGGATTTAGCAGTTATAACCAAATTCAAATCATGCCAGAAGATCAAGATAAAACAACATTCACATGTCCATGGGGAAATTATGTTTATAGAGTATTACACTTTAGAGTGAGTAATGCTCTTGCTACTTTACAACATGTTGTGTTAGGCATTTTATTTGACTTGATTCATGATTTCATGAAGATATATATGGATGATTTCACAGTTTATGGCAATACCTTTTAAGAAGCTCTGAAAAATCTTGAAAAAATTATTTGTAGATGTAAAAAAACTAATATTTCTTTGGGTCATGAAAAGGGCCATATGTTTTTAATTGAAGTAAGTGTCTTGGGTCACTTTTTTTCATGTGCATGGACTAGTTGATCCAACAAAAATATAAGTTATCTCTAAAATTCTAGTGACCAAAACACAAAAATATGTGATGATTTTATTGGACATGTAGGCTATTATAGAAGATTTATAGAGAATTTTACAAAATAGCTTTTCCACTATTCAAATTACTTATGAAAGACAATGATTTTTTTGGAATATTCCTTGCCAAATTATTTTTGATACATTGAAAAATAAACTCTTTGTAATACCTATTTTATGTTGATTTTTTGTAGCATCAAGAGGTATTCCTGCATACCTAAGTGAGTCTTGAAGAAAAAATAAAAAAAATTGGGCATCAAGTCGGCCCAAGAAGATAAGTTGGCACAATCACATTAAAGGGTGTGTCCCTTGTGCTAATTCACCCCCATTCAACTAGTATATATACATGATGTGACACTTCATTTTTCCTCATAAAACATTCAACATCTTCTCTTCTAGATAAACCACATGTATGACAGAAAGAGGCCAAGTTGATTGGAGTTTGTCTGAATAATCAATTTGAACATTGACAAGAGTTTACCATAGTGCAGATTTGACTGCAAGAGTAGGCTGCAGTTGACCGTAGATTGATTGTAAGGGAAACCTGGCCAAAGTTTCATCGTAGTTTGACTATTTGAACAACATTGAATTCTGTGTTTTTGATGGTTTGACTAGCGTCGAATTTCTGAAATTTGACCAAGTTTGACTAGTATTTTGACTTGTATTTTGGCACATATTTCTAGACAAATTGGATTCATAAACCTTGTTGAAGAATAATTTCTCCTAGAACAAAAGTTGCTAGTTTTTCTCGCATGGTTGGGTTTACAAGGGTAAAATTTCTATGTCTATTGTGCATGGCTATATTTCTCTTATTTTTATTGTTTTCACTACATTAATTGTTGATATTTTCTCAAGTGTAATTTCTCGATGATATCAGTGGCATAGGAATACTGTGTGAAGAATAATTAGATAGTAATTATCTAACAGAAAATAGTATTCTACTATGATTTTGTAGAAAATCAAAATTTTAAGGGGACCAAGTTGGTCCCGTCCATTTCATATTTCTATTAATGCTTCATATATTTATTTAGGTATAGTATTGGGACAAAAATATTGAAAACTTTCCTTTGTTATTTATTATATGAGCAAAAATTTGACACCTTCCGAATTGAATTATACAATAATAGAAAGGGAATTCTTTGCATTTGTACATGTTATCAATAAATTTAGACATTATATTATCAATTAGGAAACCTTTATCCATACTTATCACTCAACCATTCAATATTTAATGAAATGCCTTTAGTTCCGTGGATAATCATAAAACCCTTTGAAAAATGGGCTCTAGATTTTGTGGGACCTATTATGCCACTATCTAAAAAAAAGGTATGTTTTGGTTTATATTGATTATGCAACTAAATTGATTGAATCTAAACCTATAGATAGAGCTACTAAGCAATCTATTAAAGGTTTTTTATTTCAAGATATATTCACATGTTTTGGAGTTCTCGGAGAAATTGTGACAAATCAAGGTGCCCAATTCACATCAAAACTTATATAGAAGATCATGGAGCAATATAAAATCATGCACCAAATATAAACACCTTATCATCCACAAGCAAATGGACAAGACCAATAAAGTACTAGAAGGCATCATTACCAAAACTAATAAAGCTTCATCATTAATATTGAGTGGATCAACTTTCAGAAGAATTGTGGGCATACAAGATCACTTGGTGAACTGCCATAGGATTCTCACCATATGCGTTAGTATATGGAAGCAAGTCTTGTTGCCTATAGAATTTCAAAGGAAAAACCCTTACAAAATAACATAAAAAATTTGATTGGATAGGACCTTATGAAATAACAAAATTATTTAACAATGAGTGAGTCAATATTAAGACTATTGATGAAGAAGGAATCAATTTTTTGGAAAATGGTTATAGGACAAAATTATATCAAAATCCGTTTAGAAGAAAGTTATTGCAACAATTTGAATTACAAATAGTAGCAAAGGAAGACTCCCCTCCTGCTACTATCCCAAAATATTTTTTCTTCCATGAAAAAAAAAGTATATATATATATATATATATATATATGAAAACCATTACTTTGGCACAATTATACAAGATATTTATTTGAAAACAAAAATATTGCGAATAAATATCAAAGAAAAGTAATAAAATTTCCAACCGTACAATTACTCAACATTCTTCAATAATCCAATTTTAGCAGCTTCAATAAAAAAAATAAGATTAGTTCAATAAGTAATCTGCTTACTATTTCATGAATATGTTGCTTCACAAAGTCAACTTCAAGACTCATGTTCCACAGAATAAAGTATCCAAAATTATACTAGGATCCATCAAAATTGTAAATATTTTTAAAAAGAACGTGTTTCAACAGCTACTGGAATCCAAGATTCTATACAAAAGTATTTAGAAAAGAATTTCATGCATTTTTTTCATGTAATCTTTTCAAAATACATTGAAAAGTAAGGCATGACAACAACATCATCATTAATCAACCAAAGCTACATATTTAAGGTAAAAATATGGTAACAATTTCAATGTAAGTTGTTATTTTTAAAGCATGAAGTTTGTATAAATAACGAAACCATGAATTTCTATGTATATATATCATGCTCCATTCATTATTTTGCATATCAAAACCACCCTCATATATTATTTTGAGTTTAAGTGTTCACTTTCATTTATCATTTAAAACATATTTGGTCGCTCCCATACCATATCGAATAATCATGATCGAAATTTGATCCATAAACCAGACATGTAGATTTATAATTAAGAGTTTGAATTCATGTTGATCACTGATGGTTGATACTCCCTCGATCTCAATCTAGTTACTATGTCATGACTCAAAATGAGTGATGGCCCTCATCGATTTTCACACTTATCGAATTATATTAAACTGACTTTCCTTCCCATTTTGGTTTGTCAACTAGGAAACTATATGCATAAAATATATTATTTTTTTATGTTTTCTCCTCAAACCATGGGTTTTGTAGTTCGAAGTGAACTAGAAGGGTTAATATTTTGCAGGATTATCTAAAATGCAAGAAAAGGCTCCACAAAGCTAGATGGTTTCCATTTATTGAGAAGTTTATTAGTAATAATGAGGCAATCACCTTAGAATTTGCTAAAACATTTTATGGTCTTCGAGCTCATGTGGCTAACTTATATCTCAAGGTTATAAAGGAGTTCATAGTCAAGGCAACTAGATTGCCAACAAAAGGAGAAAATTGGTTCAAAATTTTGCAAATGAAGGAGGGGGGTTGGAAGCATCTACTCAAACATTCAAAGGAGGCAACAAATCATAAGAAGGGAACTTCAAAGAGCTTCCTAAAGAAGTAATAGTGTGGCATCTTCTACTTGATTAAAAAAATTATAACTTGTGAGGGATGACATAGGGTGGTATTTTTTTATCATCTTCAATTATTGATGCATATGGAAGGTACAAAGAAACTTAAATTTTCCTTTTATTTGCACAATAGTTTAAAGAAAATGTCAAAATTGATACAAAAAAGCCCTAGGAATCTAGAAAGGAGTCTATATCATTATGGGTTAGTGAAAATTCTAGTTGAGCATGAGTTAAAAACTAAAGGGGTAATATGGGATCAATTCTTATTTAAAAATGGGTTTGCTCAGTCACCACTGGAAACTGAGGAACCAGAAAGAAACCTTAGTATTTCCAAAGAAGAATGCTCAAAGGGAAAAATGGAAACAAAATGGAAGAAAAGGAAGTGAGGAAATGATAATTCTATAGCTAAGATGCAAAAACAACTTAATTCTCATAAATAATAGCAAATACATAAGGCCTTGATAACAAAGCATTTTGAAAAGAGACCAAAATACTTGAAGAAATGAGTGATTTATTTAGAGCAGAGAACTTAGTGAGTAGAAAAACTGCCAGAAACATGACTAAAAGTCCAAAATTTCAAAAGGACGAGGAGAAAACCTGTGGGCAACCAATCATTGAGGTGGAATACATGAAGGAAGAACAAAGTGATGATGATATATTTCTCAAAAGTTTGGAAGAATTCTTTAAAAAGTCTTATGTTCAAACCTAATAGTAAAAATTAAGTCTTATAAAGTGTCTACTGAGAAATATAACCAAGCTACATTACTGATAAATTATAAGCTTGTTAAAAATCTTATTGAGGATGTTGCAGATGATCCTATTGTAAATGAAACTGTTGCAGAGGAGCTTGTTAAAAATGGGTATATTACAAATGAACCTATTTGAAGAAATTTGAATAACTGATATGTTATCCACCGAGATTCTCCTGATCACACACTATTTGACTTCATGCACAATACATAATATCTTCTACCATTGATCATTACATGCGGAAATAAAATCAATTGCATGCACACATTAAAGCCATAAAAATTCACACATATGAACACAGTATGTAATGGGAAAGCTTAAAGCTGAAAACCCCCAACTATCTGTATATTATATATGTCATAGAGATCATGTAACAATAATTATACAAAGCTCCTCACAAGTTCTCAGTACAATCTCCAATTGCTACACACTAATCAGGCCCGATCTTGCAAATCCATGCACTGATCTTTGCCAGCCCTTAGCCTGCCTCTACTGCGCAATCACTGCTGAAGAATGGCTCTGGATGAGTTTTTATTACCCCAACCTTGCTCACGCAGTATTTATAGGCATCTCTACTGAGTGTTGGATGCAAACCATGCATCACTTATAGTCACAACTGATAGTCATACTTGCCCTTTCACCTACCTCTGCACTGGTCTCCAATGAAACTGTCCATGCACTGAAGTTAACTGATGTATTCTTTAGTTGATTAATGAGTTTATAATTAGTGAATAAATTAATAATTAATTCACACCACTCTCACTAATTGTATCAATCAGTTAAACTAGATACAAATAGCTCAACTATGTTTAGATTAGTTAAACTGAACACAACTCCATTAACTCCTCAATCAACTCCACCAAACTCTGTCACATGAGTTCTAACTGAAGTATCCATGCAATAGTTCCACTTAACCCTCAGGAATAGCGTAATTCCTTCTGTCAGCTCCTGTGCCACATCTGTGCACTTAACTGAAGTGCTCCAAGAGAATAAGATAATGTTTATAGTCCAAATATTATTAAGAGCTAATAATATTCGACACATCTATTTTTAGACTGGCAATCTAAAAATAGATTCCGCCCAATATTTCTAAAAATATAAATCCATCTATTTTTCCAACTTGACCAACCATCCACAAATAGCATCCTTCAACTCATAGAATATGATCGACATGTCTAAAAATAGACATAGTCTAAAAATAGACTTTGCGACAAAAATCACCTGTGTGGCCCCCACCTAGTTTTGGTGATCACTTTCCAACTAGGATCAGGAATGATGTTTCAGGATGCCTCCTTCACTGTTTCTTGTTGCAATCTTCAACACTATTCAAGATTTGCCTGATTTTCATGAGTTTACTATTGAGTATTTTTTAGTGAAAAATCTACTAGAACAAGAATTTGTATCATCAACTAGATGAAGATCAAAGGAAAGTCAGGGAAAAAGGTTGAAGAAAGCAAGTCAAGAACTGGAAATCCTAGATAATTATTTTAAGGATGAAAATGAAAAGTTGAAAGCCACTATGAATAAGGTGCATGAAGAGAAGAAGCAACTCAAGAAAGAAAGAAGAATCCTTGTAGGGAAAGCAAAGAAATGGTATCAGGGGAGCCAAGATACCAAGATGAGAAACATGAGACTTGATATTAAACTCATAAAAAAATAGAAACAAGATAATACCTCAAGGTTAATAATTCTATTGTATAGGATAGACTTAATTGAAAGGGAGGAATGACAAAAGCATAAAATTGAAGTTCTGTGAAGGAACCGTATTTGGAAAAAAAAATTATTGCATATAGAACATACAATACCTATGGAGTGGGGGAAATGTTGAGTTTCAGAATGCATCTCCTTAATTACCAATATTTCCCAAATTTGGCTTCTTGGTATTATATTTTTGCCATGATATTTCCACTAAATCATCTTTTCCCTGCCTTATAAGCTAATAAAACAAGATGATACGAAAAATAAAATTTCAAGGTAAAATTATAATTTTATGCATATTTCATCTTTGAAAATCATTGATTTATGTTTAAAATCATTTCTAATACCTAGCTACATAAAACCATGTTTATGTAGTGACCATAATCTTGTAGGAAAATAAGAGTCAGCCTTGATGTTCTGAATAGTTGCAGCCAACCAATGAAGAAGGTGCCATTTGGGATAGAAATATGGAGCAATGGAGAAGCTCTTGTGGTCATGAGGTGGAAGATACAGGTTAGCAAAATATGTGTATTTTATAGTCAAAGTGGTTATAAACACTTCATATTCAATCCGTGTGCACATTTATGGTTACAACAATAAACACATATGTGTTGAAATGAAGATCACTTCCAAATCATGTTTCCAATAATCCTTGCTATATTTGTTTAATATCCAATAATGATATGAGTGATTGGAGATACTCTATCTCAGATTCCATATATTAATAAAAAACACTTTCACAAATGTATTTGCAATCCCAAATTGTGTAATATAATGATGATGTGGTGATTATATACAGTAGTTGTACAAGCTCAATGGAGGCAATAGAAAATGTTGGATATAAATTAGAAACTATTTTTTTTTTTTGGTAAATTAGGATAATCTATATTAATTCGAAAAGAAACAGTACATATGCTACAGGCTGGGTTGGTAAGCTGCGCTTAACCAATCCCAGCCTTAGTTGCGTGGTTTCGGTGCTACCTCCGTGGAGGAAACCAGCCCGGAAAATGCTTGAAACAAGAAAGAACAAAATGCGCAGCAGCACTGGTGTATCCAAAAATTAAAAAATAGGAGGGAGCATAAGTATAACTTGAGATTCCATGGTAATAGAATGTGTGACAAAAAACAAGGAAGAACTGAGCTGCTTCACAGTCCTTAGTCTTCAGCTTCATCATTACTATCTGGCTCTTCCTCCACTATAGGGCAGGCATATGCCTGCGCAACCGCATCCTTTGGGTTAGTGGGTGGACGCGTAGGTTTGGGGATCGGTGCACAAAGGATGGGAGCCTTCGGGTCTTCTTTGTTAGGGACATGTGTCCAATTACCATAAGAATCCATAATCCAGACATTTGTGTCATCACCCTCGTCCTCCTGAGCCGGCAGAGGTTCGGCCTTGCGAGGCAGGAGGTGCACCTAGTGTGTAATGGTAGACTTTTGTGGCCCACATCTACCTCTCTGCGTGGCTTGCACGGGGACCTCCTCCTCCTGATCCAATTTAGGGCTTTATCTAGCGTAATTGACTAAGGAGGAGCCTTCAACAGACTCTAGATGATTTTCTGTCCCTCGGTGGTAACGACCGGGGAGTACCCCTCTCTTCCCTCCACGGATGGTTCTTTGGGGAAACTTAGGAGCCATGGCCTACTGAAGCAAAGGAGTGATAGTTATGGAAGGATTCCCACCGGGGGGGAGGAACGAAGCAAGGGAAAAGCAAGAGGACATGGGAAACGATGAGTGGGAAAGCACAAACTAGTGGGTGCGCACAGACTAATGACCCAGGGGGGACAGATGGAGCTGGGATAAGAAGCACAGGCAGAATGAATCGCAACCCATATAATTCTGCGTAGCGCAACTCTAGGAAGAGGGCTGCGCAGTGGGCTGGTGACGCAGAAGGGCAGGGATTGAATCAACACAAAAAATTGCAGGAAATGATTGTGCATCTCTTTGTGCTGCGGGGCCTTCATTTTAAAAGGTCTGTGACACATGCGAAGGGGAAGTTCATGATTGAGCCTCGCATGCAGCTGTGTGCCATAACTGTTATCATGTGTTGGCTCGAGTGAAGAGTTATGTCTGATTGTGTAATATTCCCAATTAGTCCTAAGCTAATTGGAATATTCATTTTTGTTTTATTACTTTGTTTAAAGAATAAAATAGCAAAGGAGGTCCATAATGATCCTTAATAATGAATAAATCAATGCCAAATGTGAAAAGGCTAAATCTTGGCTGCTAAATCAAGCACCCTTAGGTGTGAAAGGGGCTGGACACTTTGACTGGGTCAACCTTGACCAAATCTACAATGCTGTCATGGAGGAGTGGCCATCAATGAGGCATAATACAGTTTTAGATGGAGATGCCTTGTGTGAAAGAAGTGATATCATTGGAAGTGGTTTAGGTTTGCAAGCTCTTAACTTATAAAAGGAAGAGGATGGAAACATTAGAAGGTTGTTGATGATATGATATTTTTCTGAATATATGGTCTGTTTAGACATATATCTGTCTCTTGCTGTTTAGCTGAGGCAGAATGTTGTTTAGCATTGGGTGTTCCTGGTCGGGAACCCCTCTTCTTCCCATTGAGTAGCTCTTGGGAGAGTTTGCATTGTATTTTCCACTATCTGGTTGAAGGCCAAGCTTCTTCTTTCAACTACAATACAGATCCTGTTGAGGGTTTGGTTGTCTTTGCAAGCTGCAGCAAGTGGAGGCTAGATATTTCAGATCTAGGCTATTTCGGTGCTCCTTTTCAGTGGAGGAGGCTTCTAATCCATTGTGAGGAGAGTATTGGATGAATTGAGCTTAATTTTCAGATCTTGGCATGTGGCCAACCACATTTTGATCCATACAATGCAGTTTTAATTCCAGATCTACGTTATTCCTGTAGGTGTAGTTGCAGGGTGTTTTGGCACACCATTTGGAGAGTTGGTTTTCAAGTGTTGGGGATATGCCCTTCACTTTGGAGATCCATTGGAGGATATCATTCTCTTGTTCATATAAGATTAGATCCAATTCCAGATCTGAATATTTCTGCAGATCTGCAGACTTAGATCTCAGATCTACAACTTGTACATGGTGTATTGCTAAAAACCCCAAGGGGAATATTTAGAGGAGCCTATATAGTGTATGGATCTGTTATAGATCTGACTTTTCATGCACTTATCTGCTCTAGATCTAATGTGTAATCTACAGCTGTTGCAAACCAATAAAATAACGTTGTAAGGATTTTTTCAATCTATATATATGGTTGTAGCACCTCATTTTGAGGATTTTCTTCTATTGGAGACTTGTATTTCCTATTATGCATCTTATGGGCCATCTTTTACATCTATTTTGCTGTTGTAAATAAAAATAAAAGGTCTCCATATTGGCCTCCTACTTTTTCTATGATGCTCTGCATTATTTTCCTGTCAACCTGCATTGTATTGCTGCATTTACCATTTGGGAATATTACAATGGTATCAGAGTATCATCTTGGCACAGCCTATGCTTTCTAAGAAGCCAATATGTCTTCTGAAGAAGAAGGGCCTCTTACTGATAGAGAGAAGAGGTATCTAAAGAGAAGACACAAGAAGTTTGATTACACAAATGATAATGAAGACAAGGATAAAGCCCCTTTGTCTGGAGGTGAAGATGAAGACAAGGATTTTCCTAAGATCCTTCTTAAAGCCATGCAAGATCTTGCTAGAGAGATAAAAGAAATGAGAATGGACAGAATCAGGGAATCCCCTAAAGAATTTCATCTTTGAGAAGGCTCTGGCATGTCTCTTCATTGGAATTATCAACCAGTGCATCAACCACAAGTTTCCCAACGCTCTACCATGCCTACATTTTTGGCTGTGGGAAATGAAGGGTTTCAAGAGCATGAATCCCTTGAAGACTGTTTTGAAGAATATGAGTCTCAAAATCAGAGATTCAAAGATCACTTGAGTTTTCAGGATTTTTGTCACATAAAGGACAATAGAAGACCAAGGCATCATCATAGAGGTGGTGGATTCATTCAAAATCATGATCGACACCACACTATGGGTAGATTATTTTTACCCAATTTTGATGGGTCATCCAAGTGTTCTGCCAAATCTTGGGTAGAAAAACTTGACATCTACTTTCAGCTGAACAAGGTTTCAGAGGTGGAGGCTATCAAGATTGCACGCTGCACCTTGAAGGTCAAGCACATGACTGGTGGTTCCATGGATTGTCTACATTGGGTCATGCCAATGTGACTGCTTATTCAGAGTTCACTAGAAGGTTGGTGGAAAGATTTGATAGAAGAGATCCAGAGGCACCATTAATGAGCCTTGCAAAGTTGAAACAATTAGGTAATACAGAAACTTACATCTCTAAATTTTTAAGACTTTCTGTTATGGTTCCTGATTTGTCTGCAATAAGAAGGGTGTACATGTTCATTGATGGTTTAGATGAACCTCTTCATGGGTTGGTTAAATCTACCAAGCCCACTACCCTACATGATGCTATTGAAAGGGCTAGAGATCTTCAATATGCCTTGCCAAAAGCAAAGGAAAATTTTCAGCATAAGCCCTCTTTTCCTTCAAAGGGAAAGGAAGAAAAATATGCTCCTTCAAAGGAGAGCTCATACAAGAAGCCTCTTGATGATGATGTCTAGAAAGATCTAAGAAGAAGGAATCTTTGCTTCAATTTCCAAGAATCATGGGCACCTGGACATAGATGTGCAGCTGGAAAATCACATTACATAGAGGCCTTCTCAGATGATGAGGAGGAAGAAGAAGGAGAACAAAGGAGGGATCACAACGCTGACATAGCAAGAGATGATCCACCACAACATGGAGGTGAGGATGGAGCAATTGATCCAATCAAAAGCACTCTTGCATCCTTAAGAGTGATACCCAATTATCATGAAACTTCCACACAAGAAACATAGATGAATTTTTGAAGTGGAAGCAGGGATAGGATGATCCCATCTATTATGCACATGAGGATGATCCATGAGACATCATTACCTTGTGGTAAACCACCTGGGAGACCACTTGATTTAGATTTGATGAAAGATGTCTCACATCTTGATGCTCCATTAATAGATATAGGAAGGAAGGGAGCATTAGAAGACCACAACAAAATGCTGAGAGTGTTGGGTGAGCTCAAGGAGGAGGGAGATACTCTTCCAATAACACCATTATCCACTCTCTCATCTCATACTGTGCTGAGAGAAAATGCTGCAAGATTGGAGGATGATACCATAATGGGGCAAGGAGAGCATTCCTTGGATATGGAGACTCAGAAGATGATCTCACTTGGAGAGAAATATTCCATACATGACAGAATATGGTGTTCACACATGCATACTTTGGCAAGACCATAGAGGTTTTGGATAGATGATAGCCTTCCATGGGAGACTAACTTCCAAGAACTTCCACCTTCATTTGAGCATGTGCATATGCAAGAAGGGCAACAAGGAGGGGATAATAACCTTCCAACATATACCTTTGGCATGGGAGATGTCAAGGAGGACAGCAGCCACATGATAGACATTTCAGTTGGTAGATCATCAACACTGTCATTGTTGGGGAGTTTATATCCATATTGGAAATCCCAACTGTTGGTGGATTACTCCAAGGATCTTCACACATGCATGATACTTGATGAAAAATTACATGAAGAGGGATATTCAGTCCAAGAAGGAGTCATCTATGATCATGGTAGGATATTCTTGTCTAAAGCCTCCAAGCTCAAGGAAAAGTTGCTACAAAGGGCCTATGAAGAGTTCTGTTTCAGCCACACATATCCCATGAAGATATACAACATCATCATGAGGAGCTTTACTTGGGAAGGCTTTGAAGGAGAACTACATCATCATTTCCAAGAATTCATGAACCATGTGGAGTTGGGACAACAACATAACTCTATGAAAGAGTTATCTCCTTCTTTTGAGAGAGGAGATAGATCTATGCACCACTCCATTTGTATGAGGAGGATTATTGGTGAGGAACATAATCATGTAAATAATGTTTCATTTTCTGATTGTATGTATTCTTTTACCATGTATATGCAGGCCATAATTCCAAGAAGAAGTGTTGTACCTTATAAACTTCATGGCCAACTTTGGCCACAAAAATTTCTGAGCATGGCCATTCCCTTGGAGGACAAAGGGAGATTTTATTTCATGATGGGTGCATTCCTAAGACACCAAATATATCTCACACTTTTAGCCATGGTGAGATAACTTGGGCAGCAAGTAAGTGGTGGGGAAGCCACTTATCACATATTGATCTAATGTAGTCAGGAGATTCACTGGGTTGGTTCCACATGTGGGACTATGACCCACCTCCATATGCACAAATTTATTTTTGTATGTATGTATTTTTGATCCCATACATTGATGATGTACTTGTAATTTTTATGGGAATGTATGGAGGGAGGATGGGAGGTATGTATGTGCCCTATGGGATGGATATTATCCATGTATCTTATGCTACATGTTTCAAGGAGAACATGGGGAAAACCATGTTTGTTTCATTTTAGCTACTGTCTCCTTATGAGATGGATCATTTACATCTCATGAGAACTTTGGAGGAGCAATTCATGGAGGGATGGATTGGCGAACACTTAGCTTATGGAGGAAGCTTATAACTTGTTGGTGTCACCAATGGAGGAGGAGAAGAGTTGCAACACTCACCTTATCAGTTGCTTGAGGACAAGCAACATTTGGGAGGGGAGGATTGTAATATTCCCAATTAGTCCTAAGCTAATTGGAATATTCATTTTTGTTTTATTACTCCGTTTAAAGAATAAAAGAGAAAAGGAGGTCCATAATACTCCTTAATAATGAATAAATCAATGCGAAATGTGAAAAGGCTAAATCTTGGCTACTAAATCAAGCACCCTTAGGTGTGAAAGGGGCTGGACACTTTGACTGGGTCAACCTTGACCAAATCTACAGCGCTGTCATGGAGGAGTGGCCATCAATGAGGCACATCGCAGTTTTAGATGGAGATGCCTTTTTTGAAATAAGTGATCTCATTGGAAGTGGTTTATGGTTTGCAAGCTCTTAACTTATAAAAGGAAGAGGATGGTAGCATTAGAATCTTGTTGATGATATGATATTTTTCTGAATATATGGTTTGTTTATACATATATCTGTCTCTTGTTGTTTAGTTGAGGCTGAATGTTGTTTAGCATTGGGTGTTCCTGGTCGGGAATCTCTCCTCTTCCCATTGAGTAGCTCTTGGGAGAGTTTGCATTGTATTGTCCATTATCTGGTTGAAGGCCAAGCTTCTTCTTTCAACTACAATGCAGATCTTGTTGAGGGTTTGGTTGTCTTTGCAAGCTGCAACAAGTGGAGGCTAGATCTTTTAGATCTAGGCCATTTCAGTGCTCCTTTTCATTGGAGGAGGCTTCTAATCCATTGGGAGGAGAGTATTGGATGACTTGAGCTTCATTTTCAGATCTTGGCACGTGGCCAACCACATTTTGATCCCTACAACGCAATTTTACTTCCAGATCTGCGTTATTCCTGTAGGTGCAATTGCAGGGTGTTTTGGCACACCATTTTGAGAGTTGGTTTTCAAGTGTTGGGGATTTTCCCTTCACTTTGGAGATCCATTGGAGGAGATCATTCTCTTGTTCATATCAGATTAGATCCAGTTCTAGATCTGAATATTTCTGCAGATCTACAACTTGTACATGGTGTATTGCTAAAAAACCCAAGGGGAATCTTTAGAGGAGCTTATATAGTGTATGGATCTGTTATAGATCTAACTTTTTATGCACTTATCTGCTCTAGATCTGATGTGTAATATACAACTATTTCAGACCAATAAAATAACATTGTAAGGCTTTTTCCAGTATATATATATGGTTGCAGCACCTCATTTTGAGGATTTTCTTTGATTAGAGACTTGTATTTCCTGTTATGCATCTTATGGGCCATATTTTACATATATTTTGCTATTGTAAATACAAATTAAATGTATCCATATTGGCCTCCTACTTTCTCTATGATTATCTGCGTTATTTTCTTGTCAATCTGCATTGTATTGCTGCATTTCCCAGTGGGGAATATTACAGATTGGCATATCAATCCAAGTAATCATTTAGGATGATTTTTGCAGAGAGGTACCCTGGAGGGGGTGGCATTGTCCAAGTGTATCTTCATCATACCTTAAATAATTCATCTCATGTGGATGGTTATCAGTATGAGGATCCACATCAGGTGAGGACCTGTGTTGCAGATCTTCGTCCTCATGGGCGTGGGAGAGATGATTGTCCTTCGTACTCCTGTTGTCACCCGCATATGGGGAGAGAAGATCCTTTTGAATGAGAGTGTGGCATTATTGTCTTAAAGAATCACCCTCTGCTTGAGTGAGGTTGGTATGATACAACTCTTTGTGGCTTTCCACCCCCTTGTTTGCGAAAAGGTTAGAAATTGAGTTTTCTTTTCTGCGCACAAAAAGTGATAGCTCTGTGATTGTGTATCACTTGTTCCAGATCTTGAGCCTGCGAGCTACCCTCCAGCTGGTTGAGACCTTTATGGACGTGGTACCCTGGAAAATTCTTGTGGCTTCCATAGTGATGATTTGTGAGTCTCCCTCCATTTCCAAGGGGAAATAGTGAAACTCAATTTCTATGTGAATACCTTGGATGAGCCCCTCCAGCTCTGCAAAATTGTTGCTATCCCACCCCATATTACCGTAGTAAATCCGAAGTGGTTCGCCTTGAGAGTTCCTAAGAATACCACTGAATCCTGCATTTCCGGGGTTACCTTTGGATGCGCCATCGAAGTTACATTTGAAGAAGCCATTTGGGGGGGGGGGGGGGTGCTTCCATTTTTTAGGGCCAGGATTCTACCAATGCTTCTAGGGTTGATGTCCTAGGGAGTGTTTATGCTCATGTGCCAGTTATTACATATATGAAGCTCCGAAGTAGAGGTGGGGAGGTCCTCCTGGCTCCATGTGTCTAGAGTCATCATTTCAGTGAGGTTGTCATGTATCCTTGCCCAGAGCTTCTCTGAGGTGGATGCTTTGTCTCTGAAGATTCGACTGTTCCTTTCCTTCCATATGTTCTAGATAAGAATGTATAGAATTATCTGCCAGAGTCTATTCAGGAGGTTGCTAAGTAAGGGTTGTCCGTCTAAATACTGATGGTTTTGATGATGTTGCCCCTTTCTCTGTTGGAATGTCGGCATAGAACTGTGATTCTGTCCCACAGGTCATTAGAGGTAGGGCATTGGTCCAATATGTGGTCGATGGTTTCCAAGTTTTCTTGGCATAGAGGGCATCTGAAGGGTCCTACAAACCCTCTCTTTAAAAGATTTTCCCATGTGAGGATACGTTGTTTGTTGAGCAACCATAGAAAGGTGGCTACTTTAGGCCAGAGATTGGCCGACCAAATATTTTTCCAGATGAGATTTGTTGGATCTGTATTTTGCTGATGAAGGAGATTGTAAGCTTCCTTGGTGGAGTATTTGCCACTTGGCATGTGACCCCATCAAAGGATGTCAAGTCTTGGTTGAGCCTTGATTTTTCTTTTAGTGCTTAGTTCCTCCCAAATATCTACATGAATCTCATTATTCTAGTCCTCTTGCCATCTGTCAGTGTGTAACTAGTTCCTGTATCCTTGGGTTGTATAATCAGTCTAGAAATCCTGTACACTCTTCCTTTAATGGGCTTGTAAAACTACACTTCGTATTGGTCTGGGGAAGATGGAAGATAGTCTTGGAAGTTGCTACCAGGATTCCTCCTAGAATCTATCTTGTGTGCCGCTGTAGCTCCCAGAAGCTGTGGCTTTGTATCATCTATTTTTGGTTGCTTACTGCTTTCCAGATTTGGGATCCTCCCGGCTTAATGTTGAATCTGATAAGGTCCTCCTTGGGCCATGAAAGAGAATACTTGGCATCCCACAGGTTAGCCCATGGAGTATGGGGGTTGGAGACTCACTTCCACCAAATACTAACTCCCATGATGTTATTTCTATACTCAGGGTTGCGCAATCCCAGCCCCCCATGACGTTTTGGTGTACATACTTCCTTCCAGTTGAATAAATCCCATTTTTTTTTCTCTTTGGTACCACCCCATAGGAAATATATTTGCAATTTGTGCATGGCCTTGAGGACCCATTTGCGGGCTGTCAGTACTGAGAAGAGGTAAATAGGGAGGGACTGCAGGACTGCTTCGATGAGAACCAAGTGGCCTGCTATATTGAGTGTGTGATGGGTCGAGTTGGATAATCTAGTTTCTATTTTGTCCAGCAGAGCTCTACAGGAGGAGTGATTAATGGCAGTTTCAGTGAGTGGGGCTCCAAGGTATTTGGAGGGTAAGGAAGCAATGGAGAATCCTAGGATGTGGGCGATGTTGCGCTAAGATAGAGAGGGGTGTGCAAGAAAAATATTTGCGATTTTTCAGGTTTGACTGTAGTACCAGAGGCTTCAGAGAAGGTATCTAGAAGAGATTTGAGGGTACGAGCTTCCTGGACTGAGGGGTAACCCATGATCATGTTATCATCCACAAATTGTTGATGAGAGGAGGGGGGCAGGTTGTGGAGGGGAATACCTTGTAAAGCACCTAAGTGAATGGAGCTTTTGAGAAGGTGACACAACCCCTCAGCCATGATGATGAAGATGAAGGGTGAGAGGGGTCCCCTTGTTTGATTCCTCTTGAGGGGTTGAAGGTTGCATAGGGTATACCGTTGACCAAAATGGAGAGAAACGGGGAGGTAATGAGGCTAATGATCCAACGTACCCAGGTGTGGCTGAAGCCAAAGGCTATAAGGACATTTTTGATATAGTCCCAGCTGAGTTTGTCAAAATCCTTGGAAAGATCAATTTTGAGGAGCATCCCAGGTATTTTTGGAGGTTTTGAGAGAATATATGACCTCATGGGTAAGGATGATGCCATCAAGGATTTTCCTACCTTCAACATAGCCTGTTTTCTCCATGGAGATGATCATGGGAAGGAGCTGCTTCAGCCTATTAGTAATAACTTTAGAGATTATTTTATAAATGGCATTGCAGAGAGCTATGGGCCTATACTTACTTGGCGTGGCTGCGTTGTCTTCTTTGGGAACCAGAGTGATGAAGGTAGCGTTAAGCACTAGAAGAAGCCAGTGAGTGGTGCGCGATTCCTTTACTACGTCCCATCCTTCATCTCTGATGGTGTCTTAAAAGAAGTGGAAGAAGTTGGTGGTAAATCCATTAGGGCCAGGAGATTTCCTGGCTTTCAGCTAGAAGACTTCATTTTCCACCTCTAGTATCTTTGAGCAACATCCAGTTGTATTCTTCCGTAAGAGTGTTTTTTCCAATAGTCTCATGCCTATGATGATTGGGTTCTTGTAAGATGTTCCTGAAGTGGTTGTGTAGCTCCTCCGTGATATCCTCTTGCTTTTCCAGCCGCTCTCCATTTTGGTTTTTGAGGATAGTGATTCTGTTATGCATCCTATGCTGAATAGTGGAGCGGTGAAAGAATTTTGTGTTTTGTTCTCCCTCTTTGAGCCAACAGATCCTTGATTTTTGTCTCCAAAGGATCTCTTCCTAGCTCCTTCTTTCTTCCATCTGAGTTGATAATATCTTCTCTTGATTTTCTGACTCAGCTGAGCGTCCTTCCTTGATGATAGTTTGTTGAAGCTTCTTCATTTTTTCCTCCAGCTCTCTTTGATATTCGAAGATGTTTCCAAAGGTGGATTTATTCCAAAAAATTAGTTTTCCTTTGAGAATTTTCAGCTTTCTCTGGAATTGGATCATTTTAGTACCTTGTGGAGGTGATAGGGAGGACCACCAAGCAGAGACCATTTCCTTGAACCCTGGGTGTCGGAGCCAGCAGTGTTCAAAGCGGAATGGTTTGGGAGCATGCTTACCTAGTCTTAACCATTGAAGTTGTATTGGCCAATGATCAGAGCCTATTGCGAGGATGATAGTAGCTGCTAGATTATTCCCCAGATGGATGAAATCTCTCGTGATGTGGAACCTGTCCAATATGGAAGCTATTTGGTGGGTACCTCCTCTTCTATTATTCCAGGTAATGACTCTGTTGGAAATTTGAAGATAAATGAGGTGGTTTTCTTGGATGAAGTTCTTGAAGCCAAATTAGAAATTGAATATTGTGTAAACCTATTCCTTTAATAGCGAAATAAGTTGCATTTTGATGATATCGTTATTCAACTAGCGTGTTTGATCTACGTGCTATTATGAAGAGTTCTTAGGAAAATAATACCTGGCAACAAGGGCCCATTATTGAGGCATATTATTTGCATTTTCGTCTTGCTTTTAGATATAGTTCTCATCTCCATTTTATTTTTACAATCACTAGTTACAATATGCTTTGGTTTAATCACAATTTGATTGTACAGTCTTATGCATTTGCTTATTAAGTGTATTTTGGTTATATTATAATTTAGTTTATTTTTGTTGATGTTAGCTGAATTCGAGAGATCGAGATAATCTCTCATGATTTCAAATATATTGCTTCACACAAATTACAGTGTAACATTGTTATGCTCACATTAAAATTGTAGTTGGATACCTCAAAGTAATTCATAAAGCATTGACTTGGTTGAACTTTATAGTATATTTGTTTATTTGATTTATATATTAGTTACTAATTCCTACATATATTGTGTCTATGCTTCATAATATCATGATCCCTGGTTCATAATTAAATATAAGTAATTTAAAAACAATTAAATTACCCAACAAACACCATGACGTCAATTATGATTTAGCCATTAGCTCATTAACATGTACTTATCCATACAAAAATTTTATGTGTTTTAAGACTCTTTGGACATTAAACACAGGTGTGCCTATGCCTTTATAGTTAAATCCAACCAAGACATTTACCTTAGCCATCGAAGGCTTTCATAAGGAAAATACTCCAACTGATTTTATTCTATAAGGTAAAAATACAATTGTTCAATTTCACAACCATTCTAACAAGAGTGATCCATAAACTGCCATAAATATTATGAGAGTTGATTCTCCATAGATTTATAGATTTATTAATATGCTATTTTCACTACCTATGTCTGCAATAGATAAAATGTGGAAAAATAGAGAAAAATTAAATTCATCACACGCCAATCACAATGAACACCAAGATATGACCTAATAAAACATTTCAGGAGAAAACCCAAATGGAATGTAACGCTACTTTGCTCTCTCTTTCTCTAAATGGAAATTATGTAAATACAAATAAGTGAGACCTATGATTTGTGGGATGATATAAAACATAAACCCTATCTATTCTAACCTCTCTATATCTAATATCAACCATTATTCTCTACCATGGAACAAAATGCACTTGAATAGAATGGAATCATTTTTCCTCCTAGTCGCTCAATTAAAACTCAATCTAATAGTCAACTAGTGGTTAAATTTGACCTATTCAACCCTCAATATGAATTAAATCTCAATCCTTATATATTTTACTTCATAGGTCCCATGTGGCTAGCCCTTTTTCCATGAGTAACATGGTTTTACATGGAATCCTCTCGAATTATGGTGGTCAATCACGATTGGTCAAATTTATGAAAGTATTAAATTTTGCATCAAAACTTTAACTGGAATGATTCTTGCACAATTGTAAAGGTATTCAAGTGTATAATATATTAAGTAGGTGCACCTTTTACATGACAAATTTTTACCCCTTAAAACTGTCGTTTAAGGCCTCAAACTAGCCCCAAAAGGTTTATGACCCCAATTTTCCAAATTGGGTCGTACAACTAAAATTGCTCTTGTAAGTTGATTTCTATGATTTTTCCACCTTGAAAGCACTAACATGGATTAAAATAATAGAATTATCTAGTACAAATCATACCTCCCCATTTGGGAGTCTTTTGGTCCACAAAATCTTTTATTGAATGAGGTGAGGAAATTTTTCCTCTGCCATCTCCTTCGAGTACCATTTATCCTTGCCAGGATGTTTTCATTTCAACCCAATCTACCAAAGGTCATGCTACCCTTTTCTTGTAGTTTTTTACTTCTTCTACAAAACTATATCCTTTGGAAACTCTACCTAAGCATTTTTTCCTCTTCCTGAAACAACATGGAAGGATCAAATTGTTTGATATTCTCCACATTCAACATGGAGTAAATGTGCATCTATGGGGGTAGAATGAGTCTATAGGAAATATCACCCATTTTTTCCTATATAGAGAAAGGAATATATCACATATTCTTGATTTTTGGACCCTGCAACATCTCCTTGTTCAACTATAACCATACTCTATCTCCCACCTTAAATTACTTCTATGTCTTGTTTTCATCGTGCCTGGCCTTGTACTTTTCCTATGACTTATTCAATGTATCTTATAACTGACTATGGATATGCTTCATCTTCTTAAAAAAAATATTTACTCTTACAACATACCCTATGAGATCCTCCTACAATACTCCTTTTTGTCCATATGCAATATCTAAAGGTGAAGGTGGAAAATATCCAAAACAATTTTCAAGTGGGGACTTACCAGTAGAAGTGTGGACTATTATGTTATAAGAGTGTTGTATATATACCATATTTTCATCTCAAGCCCTCAAATTATTTTGATAGTAACCTTTGAAAAGTTGCACCAAATTACTATTGACTACTTATGTTTGAACATTTGTATGTGGATGGAATGTTGTAGACCTATTCAAATTTGTGTCCATGTTCACCTACAATGTAGTCCAAAATGCACTAAGAAATATTGTGTTCCTATCTGAAACAACGCTCCTTGGTATCCCAAAGTGTGTCTATAACTATCTAAAGAACAACATTGTTGCTTACCTATTTATGGGTGTATTCCTATACACTCTACCATATCTCTACCTAAAGCAATTCCACTAGATCCATTAGTCCTCTACATAGCCGATAGGGTGTAATTGTGACTTTACAAGAGTTCTAAAATATTCCCACATAGTCACTAAAGAATCCCCCTACAACCTCATGTTTTTTGTGTAGCTTTCCCACGAATTCGGTGCATGACCCTCTATTGATGGTGTTGGACCCGCCAACATTCAGGGAATCTCCCCGATATGAAGTCCCAATTAGACCTCACACCATTTGCTGTAGGATCCCCATCTAGAATACAACTCAATTTTCGAAGCAATGGGTGTTAATGATGTGCCTTAGCTATAATAACACATAGAGTGGTGTACTTGCGGCTTTGGTGAAACAAGTGTGTGACTCTGCAGAAGGTCAAGTGTATTACATGAAGGGTTCTAAATCAATGTAAGGGAAAGTGATTGATCCCCTTAGAAGCCTGTAATAGTAATAGGCTTGAAAGGGACACACAAATAGGAAAACATCACAATTTATCATGCAAAATAGTTCACAAGTTAACCGTGATGGAGATATACAATAACACACATTCAAAAAGATTCATACTAACACAAACTAAATAGTTCATAAGCATTAGCGTAAGTGAAATAACATACATTTAAAACATAACAAGAATAGTCCTACTATATTCACAACATATGCATGAAAACGTGTCGTCTCTAAGATTTTATTAAAGTGAAAGTTCCAATCGTACATCTATCATTGACAGACCACTAGCCCCAATAGTGGAAAATGAAGTCAACACCTACTCCTCCAAAGAAAGATACCTCTATGATACGGAGAGTCCAAGGCTCTCAACAAACTCCCAAGCTCCTGATTCTAAGCCCAAGCCTAGCCAAAATCTTGGTTCCTAAAATACCTTCACATGAGTTATGAGGATGTATTTAAAACAAGAGGGGGTGACTCTTCACTTACCCTTTATGACTCTAGGACTTCCCTCATGACTCTTCAACTTATTTACAAGATGAATCTTCAATTACATCACGACTCTTCACATTCCACAATTTTCACTTGGAAATTGACTTACAAATTAATTACAAAATAATATTACAATACACTGATACCCATATAAGACAGAATTGGGTAGTTCCAACTAGACAACCTGATAGGAAAAAACAAATTAAGCTTGAGTTTGGGGAAAATCGAGCTCAACAACTTCCACTTGATGTTTCTTGGTCATGTATCAGTGCCAAGCTTGGTACTGTGTGATGACATCCCCAAATTGTGTGATGGTGTCTGGCTGGAAGCAGACTCTAGCCTCCATGGCATCTAGGTATAATGATTTTGAAGCAGTTGGAGTTTCCTTCTGGAGTAGGAGAACATTTTTTTGACTTACACATGACCACCAATGTACTTTTTCATGTTCTCTTTGTTCACTTCTAGATAATCCTTGGTGGAACTATGTCTAAGCTAATCCAAGTATTCTTCAATATCCCACCTGACCTAGTTCCTGGGTGTTATAGGCCATTTTGTCACATCCATCAAACTGGCTTCCTAATGGAATCAATCAACATCATATTCCCCCTTTTCAACATCATTGCACAAATCCCTAAGGGAACCTCCATTTCCCATATTTTTTTCTTGAAACCACCTCATCTGAGCTAGTTTTAGTACCAAGACTCATTGGCCTTCCTCTAGACTGTGTTCACCTACAGGTTGCATCACTGTGGCCAACATTGATCACCTATACATTTCTCCCCTTTTCACCTACATTGGTTCTAGAAATTCGGGAAAAAGAGAGAATTTCCAGAAGCTTCCTCTTCTAAAATATTCCAGAATTTGTTACAACCATTTACCTTGTATTAAACCTTAAGATCCTATCTCATACTTCTTTGGTGTTTCCATCCCTTATCCTTTGATCCTATCCTCCCCTAAAAGTTGGATCTAAGAACTTAGATTGGTAATTGGATAAGAACTCCTAACTTACCCCGCTCATATATATATTTACTACCTTGCATATGCAAGGGGTTGGATTTTGGAGAGTGATTCTACCCTTATGTTGCTGAGGAGAGAGGTTAATATTCCATGCATTTAGGGTGATTGGAAGTGCATATTGTGACAAGGAGAGGACAAGTTAACAAATTGGAGGAGCTCTTCTACAATATCACCACCTATTTGTGGTTGTAATCTCCGTCCATTTACATTAAGGCAAATAGTTCTCTATTTTCATATATGTGATTGTCATTATTTCACTTATTTCAATACCATGTTGATCTATTGGATAGAGTACTTATATGATACTACATATATCTCGTAGTTTCTTGGCTTGTGTTATCTGATTGTGTAGGTTCTAATTTTGGAAATTGGAGCATTCGAGATGGAGAAGAAACAAAGCATGCGAAAGATTCTAGGTAGGCTTCATTCCATCATCTATTTACTTTAAAGAAAGAATTGGGTTTCTTGTTTCTCTGTTGTTCTAGGTTGGCCATTGACCCTAGGGGAGATACTTTGGTCCCCAATCGTAAATCCCGCATAAAAAATTGGAAACTCCATTGGGGAATGGGGTATTCCCTCGGTGGTTTTCCTTTTCTATTTCGTTTGATTACCTCTTTCATAAACGTTTACTACTTTGATCAGTTAAGAACAGACATAGGAAGTGATTTAATTGAGCCTTTTTTGTAATTTTTGTGTCATATTCTTCCATACCAATACCAATTCTCCCCCAGATCCTCTGACAAAGTGTTGTACCTCACTCAGGCCCACTCCGTCCCAACATTTCAGAGCACTGGTGCCTCCTCTGCACTAGCGTTGACCCCTACTTTTGCACAAAATTTGCCTCTATTTTTTAAGTTCCTCTTCGATCGGCCTACTTTCATCTAACCTTCCCTAAGTCTTGAGTGTCTTATGGTCTTCCTTAAGCATCCATTTGGTTTTCATTTATATTTGATTCCCTTTGGTAAGAATTGGTTTTGATTTTTCTTTGTTCTTATAATTTGGTCACTTGCAAACTGATTTTGTTTGGTCAATGATCGCTTAGATGAATTGTTGTTCTAGTCCTCATTCTAAAAAGTGCATTTGAATTAGTGATTAAACATTTGAATCTTAGTTTTCTTCATTTTTAAAATTAAGTGTGGTGAAAAGAAAAATTTTTCATTTGGCATTTGGGTTTTTGTATGAACATTAGTGTAGGATCAATTACATTGAAATTGCATCTTGCATCTTGTTTGTTGCACGTTGTATGTTGCATACTGATTGTTTCTTCCCTTCCTTAGCTATATTTTCATTTTATCATGCTAGATTTTCCTTTAGGGATATTCAGGTGATATCCGTGGTGATCCCCAAAACTAAAACTTATCAAATATAAACAATAAAATTTATTGAATCAACTTAAGGAGAATTTGTAACATTAATGCAAACACATAGACATATAGGCTAAAGACGTGTTTCGACATCGTTAAATGTAGGAGTTGTCATTGATTGCTAGTGTTGCATCCTTGGGGTGATATCTCGTTCCATGTATGTGAGTGTATCAGATCATTCTCCACATACCTTTGGGTATATTGGACGTCAATCCACACACATAAAGTATAAGGGAACACTCTCATCGAACAATTATGCATTAGACAACACTACTATGAATGATACTCCCATGTACCATCAAGTTATTTTGGGAGTCCCCTATAGGTTGCTAAACATCCATAGGTAACCAAGTTTGCTGCCTTCTATAGTGTGATACACTTAACACAAAATTCAGGAATATTGGTTGTCGTATGTTAAGTCCTTCCCTATTTTAGATTTATTTATATTTTGTGTTAATAAAATTTATTGTCCAATGTGGAAGAACAAAATCCCCCACCCTGACATTCACCTAGAATGAAAAATAAACCTCCACTTCCACCAGAGGCTACTCTTGGATGATCAGGAGTTCATAAATTTTGCTCAAATTTAAAAGTTACAATATTGGATTGAAACTAGGATGGTTGCATAGATCTTGTATTCTTGATTCCGGTGTCACGAACGGTTCAAAAAATCGATGTCGTATGAGGAAGATATTGCGTTCTGATTGAATATGGTAGAATCCATCAACAGATGAATTACATAGGTGGAATGGGCAGTAAGTTCAAATTGCAGAACGAAGCGATCGAAACAAGAGCGAGGATGGATGGATGAGCATACATCGCATCAGAGATTGTTATGTTTTCCATTCATTCATCGCAAGTTAAGATATATATCTTGTGATGTGATTTAGACGAGACACGTGTCAGGTGGAGTGACCGTGCACATATCGCACATCAGCGGAGTTCAAGTTTACAGTTAAGTCATCGCAGGTTAGGTTATTTATGCTGCGATGCGATGGTGTGACCACGTGTCATCACTGTATACTTCACAGGATTTAGGATTTATCATTAGAAGCGGCATGTTAAACCTCTGGGAGGCCGAAGTGCAATAAAAGGTTAAAATTGTGATGTTGCGATGTGGAAACTCATCGCAACTTCACGTCGGCATTCACATTGTTTAAAACCGTTAAGGGTATGAATTATAATTAGCAACATGTGATTGCGAAACCGTATGTTTTCTGATCTGCGATGAGCCTATAATATGATTGTGATTTGTTTTGAATCTGCAAAGATTCATTAAAGGATTCCGCTATTATGAGCTTCCGACTATATACGTGGGTCCATAACCCATAGGTCCATGGTATATGGTAAACTGTAGTTTCGAGTGGAGGTTCCGCTAATGGATAAGCCGCTGAATGGTTGGGGGTGAGCATGTGGCCACCACCCTAACCATAACATTAATTGTGCAGCTTTATTGGCGGAGCGGATAGGGGCGTGCCAAATTTGGCAGTCAGCCTTAATTTAACTCTAGTTAACTAGATTCTCCACATTTAGTGGAGTTTTCTTATGAGATATTGGGAAAAAGTGTAGGAGGCTCAATTTTTGATCATTCTGAGTGAATGAAGAGTTATTCTTGACTAATTGGAGCATTCTGAAGCCATTGGTGTAGAGAAAACAACCATTAGAGCACTATAACTACATGTAATAGAAAATTTTTGAGCATAATGAAAGATGGATAAGCCATTGGGAGCTGGACCAGCAGATGTAGCCCAGGAGGGGTGAACTGTTTTATCATGCCTATTGTGTAAACTTCATGTGGTGAATTATTTCTCTATTTTACAATGTTGTTCAGTGTTATTTAGACTTAATTTATGCTTCCAATTCACTAAAGTTCATCTATAATTCATGGAAAAACTCCTTAATCCTTATGCAAACTAATGAACCAATTATGAACATGTTTTTAAAACTAAAATATCCTTAGCCCAACAAAACTAATACAGTCATTTCAGATCAAATGGTATTAGAGCTAGATTTTTTCTCTGGTGTTGTTTAGTGAAAAGAATTTTTTAACTGTTTGGAAGTTTTAGATGCTACAATTCTCAAGCTCAAAAGGGGAGAAGGAAAACTGGTGGAAGCAGGAGGGTCTCAAAAGGAGCCAAAGAAAAGGAGAGAAAAATTGCCACAATCTCCACCACCTAGTTCACCTCCTAAAGAAGCAGAAGCTCCATTAAGCATGTCTCATGAGGAAGGAGGAATTCATGAATAAGTTGACCCTAAGGAAGAAGAAAGAGTGTTTAGGAAATAATTTCTTGACATGACTTAGATGGTTAGAATTCTTTATCAAGAAAGGAATGAGAGACTAGAAGGATAAGGATCTAAAAGGAAGGACAAGGATCTTCAGGAGGTCAACATGATGAAGACAAGTCAAAGAAGGGAAATGGAGGAAACGAAGGCAATGGATAGCCACCATCTTCACCCTCATCATCATCATCATCATCTTCTACCTCTTCTTCAGTACATCAGCCACACAAGTCCAAGAGCACTGGTAAATCTCCTTTATTAAAAATTGATGTTAAGTTCGAATTGCCAATGTTTATTGGTGAAGTAAATGCAGACAAGCTAGATAATTGGATTCGAAAATTGGAGGTCTATTTAAGAATACAAAACCTTCAAGATGATGATACAAAAATTCAATTAGCTTCTTTGAGAATGGAAGATGCAACACTTAATTGGTGGGAAGCCAAGACACAGGAGGAAATCAAGAAACATGGTAAGATTATTCTATCATGGTCAGATTTTATTGTTGAATTTAAACAATTGTTTTATCTATTAGATCATATGAAAAAATCCATCATGAAATGGAAGAACTTTAGGCAGTTAAAGGGACAAAATGTGCAAGAACACACCCAGGAATTAAGGAGAAGAGCTCTTTTATTATGGGTGGATTTGCAGAGCCAAGACACTTTGCTAAAGTACATAGGAGCTTACATAGCTACCTAAAACATACTATTCTCATGTTTAACCCCACCAGTATAGATGAAGTTTGTGTTCAGGCCACACATCTAGAAGCTAGAGGGAAGAACATTCCTGAAGAGGGTAGGAAGAAACCTTTTAAGGTTAAAGCCAAGGAAAATACCCCAAAAGGTAAAAAAAAGAAAGAATGCATTTGTTAAGAAAGAGGGAGAAAAAGTGACTCGTAAAAATTGTTCAAAAGAAGGCCATGATGAAAGTCATTGTTGGAAATTACATCCATAATTGAGGCCAAAGAAACCCAATAACAAAGGGAAACATAAAACTGTTTCTATAACTCAACATGAATTAGGGTCTGATTTAGGTGATGAGACTAAAATTACAGCCATGGGATTGAATAACATTAAGGGAGAAGAAATTTAAACTAAACCTAGTACTAGTACATCAAACTGTCACATAAAAACTCCAAATGAAGAAGAAAGAATAGAACTGTTTCATGCGAGGTTCATATCCAAACACAGCAAGATTGACACACTGTTTGATAGTGGGTCACAAGCAAACTTAATATCTGAAGATTTGGTCAAAAAACTTAACCTTGAGACCATACCACATCCAAAACCATATCCATTGGGTTTGATTTGTAAGGATGCAAATCTACAGGTTACAAGGAAATGTATATTGAGGTTTGCAATCACTGCAAGCTTTGTTGACACAGTTGAATTAGATGTGGTTTCGCTTGACATAATTGGTATTGTATTAAGGAGTCCTTAATTGTATGACAAGAAAGCGATATTCTATCGCCATGAGAACAAATTTCATTTATTCAAAGATGGCAAGGAGTTCATTGTTAGAGCACACCGCAAGAAGACAATATTGTTTTTGTAAATGCTGGACAGGTAAAGAGGCTGGTAAATTCAAGTAAGAATTTTGTTCTTCTTATGATTAAGCCCAAAGCATCATGAATCTTTTGAGGGATGTGATCCTAATTTGAAATCAAAATTATATGATGTGGTTAATGGGCATCATGAGATGTTTCAGGAGCCAACGAGATTGCCTCCAAAAAGGGAAATTCAACATGAGATTCAGTTGCAGCAGGATTGTCCTCTTCCAAACATCGGTATGTATCGCATGTCGATAATGGAGAATGCTTAAATAAAGAGGCAAATCAAAGAGATGTTGGATAAAGGTATCATAAGGCCAAGCACCTCGCCATGCGGTTCAACCATACTCTTGATATCAAAGAAAGATGGGACTCGGAGCACGTGTGTAGATTTTCGAGCTTTGAACAAAATTGCGGTAAAAAAATGTTACCCACTCCCAAGAATAGAAGATTTTCTTGATTAGCTGAAAGAAGAATTTTTTTTCACTAAGTTAGATTTACGAAGTGGATATCATCAAGTAAGAATTGCAGAAAGTGATATATGAAAAACTTCATTTAAAACGAAACAAGGACTCTTTGAGTGGCTAGTTATGCCTTTTGGTTTATGTAATGCATCGAAATTTTTTATGCGGGTTATAGATAATGTTTTGCGACCATTCCTTGATGACTTTTTTATTGTGTACTTAGGTGACATTTTGATTTCAACAAAACAAGAGAAGATCATGTCTTGCATGTAAATAGAGTGCTTGATATTTTGAAGAAAGAGAAATTGTTTCTTAGGATGTCGAAATATGAGTTTTGAAAGACTTCTTTGGTATATTTGGGACATATTGTAGGAGGAGGAGAATTGATGATTGATCCTTCTAAAGTGGAGGCCATTTTGAATTGGCCCACACCCAAAACAGTTACCAAGGTAAGAAGTTTCTTAGGTCTAGCTCAATATTGAAGGAAATTTATTGCTAACTTTTCTTCCGTCGTAGCTCTTATGCATGCAGTGACAAGTGTGAATAAAGGCTTCCAATGGGGATGCAAACAACAAAAATCTCTCAGTGCTTTAAAAGACAAGATCAGTTCAGCTCCAGTCCTTGCACTACCAAATTTGAGATAGCCATTCGAGATACAAACCGATGCTAGTGATTATGCCACGGGCGCAGTCCTTTTGCAGCATGGTAAGCCTATTGCCTTTCATTTAGAAACTTGTAATGGTGCTATGACTAATTATCGTACATATGACAAAAAACTATATGCGTTGGTACAAAGTGTCAAGAAGTGGAAACACTACTTGATGGGTAAAGAGACTATTGTACACACTGATCACCAATCATTACAGTACTTTAGTCTCAAACAAAATTGCAGCAATCAATACATTTCAGGTGGATGGGGTTTATTCAAAAATTTCGCTTGGTTATAAGGTACAAAAAATGTATATTCAATAAAGTTGTAGGTATGCTTTCAAGACCAATCATTAGTGCTTCTACTTTACTCAAAAATGATTATGTTGTACATGAGAGTTACATAGAGCAATGTGCACATGACATTGATTTCCAAGATGTGTATGCTAGTTTGAGTGAAGGGAATCACGTTGAAGAAAAATATTATCACATGCATAACAATTTGTTGTTTCATTTGGGAAAGCTATGTATTCCACAAGGAGAGAGGATAAGTGTCATGAGAGAAGCTCATTCTTCTCTCATTGGCTGGACACTTTGGGGTAAGAAAAATAGTGGCGCATCTACAGAGGTATTGTTATTGGCCTCGCATGATAGATAGTGTGTCACGTTTTATAAGAGGTTGTTATATGTGTGCAACAAGTAAGCCTAGTAATAGGAAGCTTGGATTGTACACGCCACTACTGGTACCATCAAGGCCATGGGAGAGCGTCTCCATGGAATTTGTTGGAGGTCTATCTATGTCAAGAAAGCAACATGATCATTTAAAAGCAGAGGGTCAGGAGCAGAGATATAGCGTCATTCAAAGAATAGGAAACTAACAGGTGTTTTAAATGACTCAAAAAAATTGTTTACACCACTTCCTCCAAAAGAGTGAAGCAACTGATGTATGGAAAAGATATAAAACTATGTTTGAAAGGGTTTTTATTGGTAATAACAGTTGAGAAATCATGGTTAATACAAATGAAAAATTCATCAGGTTGAAAACATCTTCCACATAGAAACCATACAGTGGCATAAGGGTGGTGAAAGTCTCTAGTCCAATTGGAAGGTCAGAGTTGAAAATCAGTGGGAAGCAATTGAAGGTTTATAAGTTGAAGTTTGGTGTTAAACATAAGCAAAGAAGTGAATATTATGGTGTTAAAGAAGCCTTGTTTTTTCTTCTGTCTATAAAACAAAGGGTAATTTGAGGCTAGAATGTCCAAAACTTGGAGCAATCTCATCGGAATGACAAAGAGGTAGAATAACCTTGTTTCTTAAAATGACCTCTGCAACTGAATACAAAGAGACAGTATGAATAAGAAAGGCTATAACACAATGATTCAAGTTCGAGACAACCTTCAAGGAAATAAAACACACCACAGTCATAGACAAGACTTTTCAATATACATAAGAACAAACTCTGTTGTTTTTATATGGTTGCATTAAAGGTTTTTAAAGGCCACCTCCTTGATGAACAGATGTAGGTCAAGTCTTGGTGAGTGAAAATAATTTTTTTCTTATTCTAAATCCGAGGATTAATGCACGTCTCTGGTTTAAAGTGTTCACCTTCGAAAGCACAAGAAGGGAATTTTTTGGTCTTGGACAAATTAATTATGTTTTCCAAGGCTGACTCCCTCCAAAGTGATAAATGAAAGTGCAAATGGGAGTTTATCCACAGTCAAAATAAAATGTTAATATAAGGTGCCTAACAGTGATTTATGTTTTTTATAACAAAAAAAAAAACCTTTTCAAAAAGCATTAAAACCCTTCCAAATTAGCTGCAAAGGTATTTGAGATTTTTTGAATTTTAAAGGAGGGAACAGACCGTTTAAAGGGGCCCATTAGAAATTTCAAACCCAAAACTAACTTTCCTTAGCCTGCTCACTGAAGAAGGAAGTGTTTTTCAAGCATTTTTCGAGGTTTTCAGAGCTTGAACTCTGCACGGCGCGCCTATGAGTGCCCGAACAAAGGAATTACACTAAGGCATGACACGCCTATAGCTGCACGCGGCGCCTGTGCCTGTGGTCACCGGGCGCACGAGACCGACACGACACCTCCTCTGCGCGGCGCTCTTTGCTGCAAATGGCCCGCTCATCCATTAATTTTTCAAAAAATATTTTGAACGCTGCTCCAACGATCAAGAAGGTCCATAAACTTATTTTCAAGGTATTTATTCACTTCTTGGTAAATTTTGAAGTTAAAGGGTTTCCTTGTTGTGGTTTTCAAAGGTATAGAAATAGTGAAAAAAGAGAAGACTAATGTGCCATTTTGAAAAGTGTTCTTTGTGCTATGAAATAACTAAAAACACCCATAGTTGCTAGAAGAAAAACATAGTGTGTTTGGGGGTCTTAAAATCAGTTTGGGAAGTGTCTTAATAGTGGTTTTAAAGGCACTTTATCATCTAAAAGCAGAGAGAGAAACAATGATTAGGAGATTGGGCCTTTGGTCAAAATCAAAGAAGTCTTTTTGCTGTGGGTATCAAGGATTAACACAGTGATAGGGGAAGGAATTTTATCAGTTTTAAAAGAGCCTTAATTACTTTTCAAAAAACGATGATAAAAAAGGAGCAGTGTTTGAAGGGAAGGGTGTTTGTGCCAAAACAAAGGGAGATTCCTCTCCAAACAAAAAACCACAAACATATCTTGTTTAAACATTTTGCTCAAACATATTAATTAAAGTGATTTTGGTTCTCATTTGACAAAAAATTGTTTGCTAGCATCAAAGAAACATAATGACTTACAAGGAGGAAAATGTGTGGTGTTGGGAAACTATTTCAGAGACCATTTGAATCAGTTGTTCTTGGTGAGCCAGTAAATAGTATCCGAAGCAAAATTCAAAAGGTATGAACCTTTTTCAACTGAGGAAGTGAATGCCCATCCTTCAGTGCTTTTTAAATTTCATGAAGTAGGATGTTTGGAGTTTTGTCAAAGGGTTCAGGAGGTGAAAAGTTATCTTCCCTTGACACATCTATTTGATTTAAAGTTGCAAGGGAAACATGTTCATCTAGCAGGCTTAGACTTCAAGCTTTCTCCTAGATCCATTTCCAGAGCTACAAAAATTCCATATGTCGGAGAAAAATGGTTTAAGCAGAGCTACCTAGACTCATATCAATACAAACCCTTCTTGAAACCAGAGCATCGGGATGCATGCCCATCTATCTTTCCTTTTTCCTATTTGTTGACCAGCTATGCTTCCCTCATGAAAATAATCATGAAATATTTCACATGCGAGGGAAGGTTTTCCCGGGTTTATGCTTACCATATCAGGCTACTCATGCACTTCACAAGAACCGAATTTCTAAACCTACCCTTTTTCATCCATAGAAGTATTGAAAATATGGCTTCTACTGTTATAAAGAGACCTTCCTCTCAGCAGCCAGCTTGTCTTTTCCATCATTCCCTTATCAAGATTGTCATTCTCCATCAACTTAAGAAGAAGGGAATTTCTTAGGACACTTTCATTTCACATCTCGATTTCGCCACTGCTTCTTCATCCCATGCATCTCCTTCACCTTCCACTCATCATCTTTCTCCTTCTTCTAGTAAACCCACTCCTATGAAACAAAAATCTCCTATGATTGATTAAGAAGAAGAGCATAGTGAGGAAGAACAACTCAGTGATGAAGAGGAGCACAGTGAGGAAAAGCAGCATAGTGATAAAGAGAAAAACAGTGAAGAGGGAAATGATGAAGAAATGGAACATTTTGATGAGGAACATGAAAATCACAAAGAGGAAGATATTGGTAGCCATCATAGCAGCAAACATGATGAGGATGAAGCACAAAACATTGAGGATACAGAGCCTAAAAGTCCTGAAGAAAGCAGGGACAAAAGTGAAAAAGGCAGCCCTCAAGGAGACATGCAAGGTGACAGTCAAGGCATTCAAGAGGAGGGTCAAAATAGTGGCAAGGATGATGAGGGGAGTAGCAAGGGCAAAGACCAAATAGAGCATGTGCTAGCTGCCTCTCCTAGGCAAGGGGCCATGTTTTCTTCTCCAAAGGTAACAAAGCCCCGAAAATCAAGAAAGAAAGTGACTCAAATTGTAACACCAAATGTTACTAGAGCACTCCGAAGCAAAGGGAAGTTTCCCAAGCAATCCATTGTTGAATTACCAAAGAGGAGGAGGACCAAGAAAGCCACCCAAAGCAAGGGAAAAGAGAAGGAGGAAAGTAGCCATGAGAAAGAGAGGGAATTTGAAATAATTCAGATAAACAGTGATGACAATGACAATGAGGCCAGAATCTTAGAGTCTCTATTGCTAAATAGAGAAGAACTAATTCATGATCCAAGAGCGGATCTAGAGAGGTCTAAAAACCTCATTCATTTTCTGCAAACACAAAACAAGCAAATGAGTGTCCACGTGGAAGTTTATGAGACACATGCTATCTCGTATCAAAAAGAAGCCTCCAAAGCGAAAATTAAGTTAGAAGAACTCATGGGCGAATTCAATGATAGTGGAGAAAAAGATCAGCCGAGGAGGAAGAGGCCAAGGACCATGGGAATCAAAAGAGCTTTGGAGAGGCAAAAAGAGGAAGAGGCTGCTCTTTTCAAATATTTTCCTCTTACTACTTTATTCACCCAAGAGATATAAAACAATAGAGAGGCATGGCTTGAAAGGGTGAATGAACACTTGGAGAAGAAGATGGAAAAAGCCAATAGAGACTTGAACCTTCAAAGGAAAATGACCAGGCACTATAAGAAGCTTAATCAATTCGCCCGAAGGAAATTGAAGGCTACACAAGAAAAGCTCAAGGAGGCTAGAAAGAGGCACCCAACACAAAAATTGAAGAAAGGAATATTAAGGCTTGCTCCGCTTCTCAGCATGCTTCTAAAAACCCATGAGGGTCATGCTCGCCAAAATTGGACATAATTTGACAAGTTTTGGTTTTTTGACATTTTTGGGCTTTTTGCAAAAAATCATGGGCATTGCCATTTTTGTTTGAAGCATCCTCAAAAGATGAAAATGGTATCATTGGATGCCATAATTTTAGGGGCATCTACTTAGTGAATTTCAGATCAATTGAAGATGATTTGGTCCCCCAAAGTGGCAAAAAAAGTCACTTTTTCAACACTCTGCCCCGCATATCAGCAAAGGCTATTTTCTGGGTTTTTCCACACAGGTCAGATTTTCACAGCCTTCTAGTGATCATTTTGTGGAAAAAAAATAATTTTCAGAAACTAGACATCCAGGGATTTCCAACGAGCCATCACGGGCCTCGTTTTGACATCGATAAGGCCTCCAAAAGTTTCCCACAAGACAGGGGATTTTCTGTTGCTATATTTCTGAAGTATTTTTGTAAAAAATGCAGTTTTCTGAAGTGGCTTTTCCTAATGTGTGTTTAGCCTTTTTTGGCCATTGTTAGTTGGGAAAAGTGAATATAATTTCTTTTTTTAGAATTTTTAGGATATTTTTATAGATATTTTGTGCCTTGGGCTTTGCAAAGCCTCAAGGACAAAATCAGATATTTTTGATGGGCCAATGAGCTTGCTAGTTGCACTAGGAGGTTTTCCCTCATCTTGGCCTATATATTCCAAGAGAGTTCATTGTAAACAAGGCTGAAATTGATGATATAGAGAAATATATGGTTATACAAGCTTGGAAGAAATACTTGTCTCATGCATTGGATAGTTTCTTGAATGTTTTTAGATGATGAAAGAGGACTGCTGTTGGATTCCTTGACTTGGTAAAATGGTATAGTGTCCCTCTCTGTTATGTTTATTAGTTTTCATACATATTTCATGCTCTTGCTTGCTATAAGACAGTAGAGAATAAATTTGAGACATGCCCTTGGAGGCACCTCAGATTTCCTGTTTCATTATAGCTTCTATGTTTTCTTCCTTCTTAGTCATATCAAAGAATTCTTAATTTCTCTTTGATCACTGAAGAAATTGTTTGCTTGTTTCATTTATGGTTGTTATGCATGCTAAGTATGATTCACGGTATGCCCTGATTACTCATGGCTAGTAAAAACTTCCACCTCTGAAACCTTTCTTTGAATGTTTGATTGTCCTAGTTGAACCAAGGAGGCCTTGTATCGATCTTGCACTTTGCCTAAAACTCTGCAATCTTAGTTCAAAGTGCCCGATAGCTCAAAATACTATGTCTAGGAGTTTCCTCTTAGTAGCTTGAGTTATTTGTTTGTCTTAATTGTCTTTCCCCAAAGTCTGATAGAAATTTCCTAAAGTTAGAGAGTCATATATCTCTATGTATTGCTTGAATGTTTATTTCTATGCATTTATCAGTTTGTAGTTACATTTATCATGATTAATGGTTAGCCCTACCATATAAATGTTAGCTATTGAACTATTTATGTTTGAAAGCCTTTTTCCTTCACAAACTTAGTGTCCATCCCACTTCATTTTACCTTAAGATCCATTTTACCTTGATCAAATCGGCCCTTCAACATACCTTGTATCACCATCTGAGGCTTTCTCAACCTTTTCGACCCCATAGCCTAGTTGATCTAACAATATTTTTATCTATCTTAGTCTTTAATCAGTTCCTCCCTCAAAAACCTAAAAACAAAACCAAAAACCTACTTCACAACTAGCCTAAACTTAGAAACATAAGAAGAAAAACACATAGATATCCCTTGCACAAATAGAGAGAGCCCTCTCTGAGTCCAGGAAGGCTAGGTCTTTGGGCTCCAAAGTTGGTTTGATGTTACCCTGTCACTTGGCTTGCCAATCAGCCAAATCACGGGACACTAATGTAATGGCGATCACGGTGGGACTCTGAGTGATAAACAAACTTAGACTTCCCTAAAACCTTCAAAAACCTTTAAGAATACTATCTTGTGGACTTATCCCACCGCTCACTAACATAATGGTGATCACGGTGGGACTAACTGAGTACATAACTGTCTAACAAACTCTTGTAGATTCATTAGTCTTTCAAAATTTAAACATGCAAGCAGTCCATATAATCATTTAGAGTAAAATATTTTTGTTTCACCACCCTAGCAAAGTGATGAATCAGGTTTAGAACACTCTAATAAACCATAGGCTGCACATAAAAACTCAAAAAACCCCAAAAGCATCCCCATATTGGCTTTTCCTAGTTATTGGTGGTGGACCATAAGTACATCTCTATAAAAACAACCAAAAATTCACCTGGCGACTCCACTAACCTCCAGTAGGCCTAAAACTCCATAAAAACCAAAGATTTCATAAACCATACTTTTCTGTTGACTCGTCCTTTCCAAAACTTAAAATTCATGGTGCAAACTCTGTAATCAGTAACAAACTAAGTATAACTTATTGATTCAGAAAACTTCACCTAAACATAGGAGATAAATAGAATAAACTTGCAAATAGAACCATGGCTTTCCCAACAGTCTAGAAAACTGTTGAAACTAAGTGTTAAGTCTTCCTTGCAAGTATCGAACCATGGCTTTCCCAAAAGTCTAGAAAACTGTTGAAACTAAGTGTTAAGTCTTCCTTGCAAGTCTCCACTTCGAAGTTGCTAGAAATCTTTTTCCCAAAAGCATCTTTGACAGTATTGGTGGTGGACCGTAGATCTCAAAGAAACCCACCTGGCGACTCCACTAGCCTTCATTTTTGTTTTGACCATTCTTCACATTATCGAAATCCCTAGAGAGGCCATCCATCCAAAACAATCACAACTATCATCCTCTTTAAATTCTGAATTTGAAATCTGGCTTCACAAAGAATTAATACCAGATCTCATCCAGACCCAAATCCCCCTATCATAGTTGATAACCCAGAGAATATTTTGTGGAAAACTTCCGAAACTGGTAACTTAGTTACCGATAGGTCCATCCATAAAGCAAGATCTGTACCTGAACATCTCACATCCTTGCAGGATTCCCCATTTGACTTAAAATCAGCAAAAACCCTTTTTAGAAGTAAGTCACAAAGTAAAATCAAGATATTCAAGTAAATCAGATAAGTGTTACGGATTCTGAGTCTCAGTATTCTGATCTCATCTATTACTTGAAAAATGGGTATGCTCCTTCTGATCTCAGTTATAAGAAAAAACGTGCTTTAAGATTAAAAGCTGTTAAATATGAGATCATTGATAATGTGTTATTTAGAAGAAATTATGATTCAATTTTGTTGAGATGTCTTGAAAAGACTGAGGCTGAAAAGGTTTTGCAGGAGTTGCATGATGGACCAGCAAGAGGTCATTTTGGAGGTGATACCACAGCTCACAAAATAATTCATGCTGGCTATTATTGGCCTACCCTTTTTAAAGATACACATGAATATGTAAGAAAGTGCAGAATCTGCCAAACTGCAAGTGGAAGACAAAGGAAACCAGCTTTTCCTTTGCAACCAGTAAATATTGAGCAACCATTTGAACAATGGGGACTTGGCATTATTGGTGAGATAGTACCTCATTCTTCCAAGCAGCACAAGTACATTCTTACTGCAACCGATTATTTTACAAAATGGGTAGAGGCAATCCCTTTGAAGGTAGCCAATTCTGAGGCAATTATTGATTTCATAGATCAATTTATCATAACCAGGTTTGGTGTACCTCAAGCTCTTGTCTTTGATAATGCATCTTATTTTTCAGGAAACAGTTTAATAGAATTTGCAGTTAAAAGAGGTTTTAAACTCAAATATTCAGCAAATTATTACCCACAAGGTAATGGATTAGCTGAATCCACTAATAAAAATCTCATCAAGATTATTATAAGGACTATCGATCAAAATCAAAAGAATTGGCATAAATCTTTAATCTTTGCACTATGGGCTGATCGTATTACAGAGAAAGCTTCAATCGGAACTTCACCTTTTAATTTAGTTTATGGAAAAGAGGCTGTGATACCATCAAATTTAACTCTTCCATCATTAGCCCTAGTACAATTTATTGAAGAAAATCCTTCTTCATCCGTTCAATTGAGGTATGATCAAATCCTTAAACTAGAAGAAGAAAGAGATAAAGCTAGAATTGTTCATGAAAAACATCAACAGCTCGTGAAATCTTCTTTTGATGCAAGTTCTACTGGCTCAAAAATTTTATCGATTGGTGATTTTGTTCTAAAATGGGATAAGGCACATGAAGAAAAAGGTAAACATACCAAATTTCAAAAGATGTGGCTTGGACCATTTCAGATCGTTGAAAAGATAGGCTCAAATACATTCATGCTCCAAGATCTAACAGGTAAGAGAGAATCTCTTCCTGTAAACGGGCTTATCTTAAAGAAATTCTTCTCATAAGGAGGTAACCCCTTCTTAAATTGTACATATTCCTTTTTGCAAAGTCTTTTTATTGTTTTTATAAATAAAGGTTGTTAATAAGTCTCTAAATTGACTGTTTACTTGATAGAAAAATTCTTAAGAAAAATATTATAAATATTTATTTTAGTGTAAATAAGAATTTTTAGAGAAATGATTATATTCTCTTGATAGCTTTAAATAAGATGTTAAACTTTGAAAGATTATACCAATTATTTGCATAATCTTTTTGGAAAAACTTGAGGAAAATGTAAATCATTACAAGTTTATTAAGCAGAGATAAGTTATCTATAAAAGTAAAGATTATTCAAGTCTTGGTACTCAAAAAACTCAGAAAATTGTCATCCATTGATTCTTAAGGATAAGACTAGTTCACCCCATTCATTTAGGTTATGATTTTTTAGAATATAATTCTAAGAAATTATTGAAAAAATTCTTTTAAGAGATAAGAGGTCTCATCATGAGCCGACTTACCATATTCATAAGAAATAATAAAACTTACATTACCAATACTGCCTATCAAAACAGGGTAATGGCTTATTAATATAAGACAAGGGGTCTCATCACGAGCCAGCTTGTTCAGTTTAATTGTAACTATTGAATGGCATTGTTAACAACTGGCTACCAAACCAGAACAATGGCTCTTAAAAAAGAAATAAAAATTAAATAAAAGACAAAAACATGAGATAACATGTCTTATGAATTTATCTTTTAAAAAGTCATAATCTTAGTTGAATGGGACAATGAATAGTTAATGGTTAAAAGGTAACCCTGTCGAGACTATGAACGTTTGCAGGCAGCAGAGGCAATACCTATGACAATAGAGTATGTTATCAAAACCAAGCTTGAAGAAATCCACTTACTTCATTATTAATACCAATCAAAGCTTAAGATAACTCAAAATGTTTTTATTCTCAAGAAACTAGAAAGAAATTGTTAATAATTTTTATTCTTTTTCATAAGTTAGATTTTATTTTTGATTATCCTAGGATAATTTTTATTTACCTTTAAAAATCTTTACTTACTTAAAATATAGGATTCATTCTATTTTTCAGAGATAACTGGTTCTTTCAAGTGAATCGCCAATTGTTGTACCATACAACAACCCTCCCTTTTACTTAAATTTTAGAAATAAAATTTAAGTAATAGGGTCCCTTTCTTTTTAGAAATAAAACACTTAGAAATAAAATTCATTGTTTTGGAAAATTTCATATTGTTACGAAACAGAGTCAACATTCAAAAAACTTATGGTCCGATCTAATATACAAGGCCTTACCATAAAAACAAATCAAAGTTAAAATTTCAATCGCAATCGGAGAATCGGAGATAACCTTTAAAAGAAATTTCATATGCCCATTTCAAATCTTCCGATGCGATTAGTCCAATCGGAAAATTTCAATCGCTAAGAGTTTAAAACAGTTGATTATAACTTCCGATGCGAAGCGGTCAATCGCAATCGATTAATCGGGACAGTCTTCAAAAAACTCTTTACGCTTAGTTGAAATTCCCCGATCCGATGTGCATTTGATAATAAACGCTTTTAAAAGAAAAATCGAACATTCGTTTAAAATATATGGTAGACCCCACCATTAGAGATCGGAAAGATCTGCAATCGCAATCGATCAATCGGGATAAACGTATTGTGATACTCATTTGACATTCGAAAACTTCCGATGTGATTCATCTATTTGCATACGAAGATTTTTTTGAATATATTAATATATCACAAGCGCCAAATCTTTATTGGTACGAAGGCATTCAATAACGAATCAAATGAATATGGTTTATGATTTGGTTTTAAATACTTAAGTGTGACCCAAAAGGAGAATTTACGCAATATACGAAACAAATAAATGAAAACCATAAGTTCATAAATCATTCCGTTTGAGTGGCTTGTTGATCACGACTGAGAGTTTATTGTCTTGCAGGGCCAAAGAACACCAAGTTCTTTCATTCACAGACAAAGGGAAGCGGTAGCAGACGCAGAAATGTCAAAGAGAGGAAGAAGAAACAAGACTGCTCTACCAGTGAAGTTTGTCGAGACTCCTACGGTCTCAAAAGAAAAGCCCATAAAGCTAAGGCTGGTCACAGATACATCATGCCAAGGTCTTGGGAAAATGACATGGGACACAGTCTACAACCTATTGGAAAAAGAAGACCCCAAGGTCACAGTGGAGAAGGCATCAGTTCCAGACGAGGATAGCTCGGATTCTGACTCTGACATCAATGAAAGAACACTTGCAAATTCATTTCTGCATCGAATTGTAGCCAGAGCGAGCATCATGCCTTACTATGATGTAGTTCGATGGGTTATTGACAGTGTAAAGATACAAGATAGAACGTTTGTTTCAGCATCTGGAGTGCCTTTCGGCTCGTTTAAAGCATAAGACTTGAAAGCAATGTACCACCTTCCAGACCCACAGAAGGTGTATAACAAGGAATTTATCAAAGATTTTGCTGATAATAACAAAGTCCAATCCGACCCTATCAAAGATTGGAGGAAAAACCCAGAGAAGCACCGAAATGAAGCATCCGGTATGTATTCTGTAGATTCTCTTTTGCCTCCATATTGCTATGCAGCTGCCATGATGTGTAGGTTATTTGGCAATGATAATTCAGCTAGGTTTTCTATACAAATGGTCCCATTAATCCTAGTTGCTGTGAATTCCGACATTATGGATTGGGCTGTTATTCTTTCTGATAGAATGGCCAATAGGATACTTGAATATAGACAAGAAAAAGCCGCTGGAAATTCTACTCCTTTTTTCTTTTGTGCCTACATTATTGATGCTCTTTGTTTCAATTCCGAATTTCCCTTATTTGGATGGAAATGGACTCCCAAAGACCCTCTTCCAATCCATATTTATCATAAATTGCTTTGGAAGATTCATTTCCAAGCTAATGTATATAGAATCTCTCATGGTTTCCTCATCCCTGTTTTCCAAACCATTTTTAATCGCTTTCCTCCTAGGTTTTCTGATAAAGCTAAAGCCGACCCGTCTGCAATCGGAGATTGGTTTGGGGAGGAAAAATTTACTTACATCAGGGTTTTTGGTAGTATAGTGGAGCCGCATATTCTTCCGCTTTTTGTTCCAGACAAACTTCTCGCTCAAGAAGTTTCCTATCAATTGACAATTGAAGGTATATCCAGGGCTTTGAACAACAGTAAGAAGAAAATGTGGCCTCAATTCCCACTCAATTGTGGTCATTTCACTCTAAATGATTTCAAGCATGCAGAAAAGGAAGTCTCCAAGGTAAGAGGTTGTAAATTTGCAACCATTCCTGGAAGACAATATGATCCAAAAAAGATAGCATTTGATTTCACTGCTTCAGTTTCAATTGCTCGTTTTGAGCATGAACCAGATATGTTCGATGATTTGTTTGTTTCATTAGATAATTTTCCTCGAATTTTTGACTTGGTCAAGTCTAAATTTCAACAGGAGGAAATAAATAAATTTCTCTTATTTAGAAGCCAGAGATTGTTGAGAGTTCCTCTAGACCAGCTGAGAACTCAAATCCAAAAATCAGAGACAGAAGGTACATTCAGTCAAACGCCAGTAGAAACATCTACCGGCAAAATCATTACACAATCGGCTGTCAACCAGCCGACTGTACATATTCAAAAAGTGGTCACTATCGACAAACCTGATGTCCCAAAGGGAAATACTGATGATAAATCCGGTCCAAATACTGGCCAGAAGTCTACTGCTCAAATGACAGACAAATGCACAAATATCAATGATGATGTGCATAATCAAAAGGATGGATCGGATGACAAAAGCACTGAGCAGAGCATAGATAAAGAAAAAGGAAAAGAAATAGCCAAGGAGATTATGGTTTCCACTAATCTTGATGTTTCTTCTCAGCTATTAAAACAATATGATCAGTTTGCTCAACAGCTTGGATTGCAGGATAAAGATGAAGAACAAATGGAGCAGGATGTTGAAATCATTCCTGAACATCCTACAGGGCATATTGTATTAAGAGGTGAGGAGATCCCTCCTTTGGATGTATTTTACAGCCCTAAACATAAGGCTGTTGTCAAAAGACAAAGAAAGAAAAGAAAGACAAAACAGGGCATTTTTTCTACCCCATCAGAGGAGTTTATGAATATTGTTTATAAGAACAATGAAATGAATCCATTTGAAGACCTCACGAAATTGTCCCAGTATACAGGAGCTTATAGTGCTGCAACAGTGGATAAAGTTGTAGAAGTTTCTCAACTAATAACTCAGAAATATCTTCACATAGCTTCACTGGAAGAACAAGCTAAGGAGAATCAGCAACTGATTAGCCAATTGCAACAACAACTACAGGATCAGACATTCAGGTCTAAAGAATTGGAGAAACAGCTTGCTGAAGAAAAGAAGAAGGTTGATGAAAAGCTTTTAAGCAAACAAAAGCAGCTAAATGAAGAAATTTCTAAGTTACAGAGTCTGTTACAAGATGAGGAAAATGAAAAAATGATTAAAGAAAAGGAATTTCAAGCAACTTTGGATAAGTTTAAAGATTACCCAAAGTTAAATGAATTCAAATCAGAAGCCCTTGAGGCTAATAAACTATTGACTCAGCAGTTAATTGAATTTTGCTCAAAACTGTCACAAGCAGAACCTTTCTGTGATATTACTTCATCTTTGATCCAAAATATCATAACTCTTAGACAGGAAATAGATGATGCCGATGAAAAGATTTCTGAGTTTCTCAACTGGCAGGATACAGAAAAGGGAAAAGAAGCAAATCTTCCTAGGATAGAGGAAAAACAAAAAGAAATCTTGTTTACAGAATGGGAACATCAATTAATGAAAGCTGATAGAGCAATATCAAGGGCCAGAAATATAATGAATAATCTCACGCAATTCATAAATGATAGCTTATATTCAATTAATCTCATTTCAGACTGTGTTCCTGGCAGTTTGCCAAAAATAAAAGAAACTGAAGACAGGTGGAGAGAAGAAATGGAAAGGAAAAGTCAACAAATCGGCAAACTTCAAACGATATCCTGGGATAGTATGTGGACTCATTTGATCAAGCCAAACAATCAACAGACAGCTATCAAACTTCTATCAAACGATGTCGATTGTCTAATTCCAGAATTTTCTGATGCCACCTATGCTGGACAGTTGCATTCTGAGATGAGTCATCCACCAAGACTCTGAGATATGTTGAACATTTGCAACTTGGCTTCATCAAGCGAGGGAGAAAAACAATGAATCAGTTTTCATTCAAGATAGCATTTTAGTTTTAATTTGATAGATTGTAGCAGTAGTATTAGGATTTTGTTATGTAATTTATTATTTAAATCCCTCTCATGCATTTAGAGAGGGATCGGAAGTTGTAATATTTTGAGGATTTGGAGCTAACATTTCTGTTCTTCATTCCTTATTATATTTATATGAAAGATCACATCTGGTGATTTTTGTGCTGAAAATTATTTTTGAAGTGTTGCATTTTTGTGCCTTTGGATTTAATTTTACATCGGAGTTGCTAGATCAGAGTATCACATTTCGTTTGATAGTCTGCAAGATGAATGAGGTATTTTTATCTGTTCACTGTTGATTTTCTCTGTTATATGGTATTCATTTGAAGAATTTGCTATCATTTATATATTTGAATTTCATAATATCTCCTTTTATATTATCATTTCTGAGTATAATTGGAATGTTATCATTTATAGGCATATATGAATGGTATATAATGATGAATGCAATATGCTAATATAACTCTGTTTAATTTATTAAACAGAGTTATCTTTAGTCGTTTCTACACATTTCAATTTAACTAATAATACATTTCCATGGTTATTATTAGATTGAAACAATCCTAAGTTGTATTCACATATAATCACCCGGGTTAAAATTAGAATTTCTTTATTAGTATTTAGTTTAGATTAGATAGTTTTATTTTCTGTTAATTTAGTCCCATTTTCACCCATCCAATTCAATCCACTTAGTTATAAGGAAACTGGTCCTTTAAATCCAGTCGGAGCCACCATCCCAAACGGAAAAGGAGCTGTCTTAAGGTCCCGACCGGGTGGTTTTCCCCCAATGTTTGAAGCAGAGATTTTCTAGGCTTCAACACTATCTGAAATGGGATAGATAAAGGTAACATTTAACAATTTCTGCAATTCTTCTTTAACAATTTCCCTAAGATTTGGATTCATCCGTCTTTGAGGTTGTCTGATTGGTTTACAATTTTCCTCTATATAGATGTGATGAGTGCAAGTCTTGGGACTTATCCCTTTCATATCAGTGTACTCCCATGCATATGCAGAAGAATGTCTCTGTAATATCTTGACTAGCTCTGCTTGTTGAGATTTCTCTAGGTTCTTGTTTATGTTTAAAGTTTTTCCTGGAAATATCTCAATTGTAGAGCTACCAAATTTATCCATGGAATAGAGAGACGTCTATCTTGATGATAAAAAATCAATGTTGGATTCTTCTTGAAATTGTTCATGTTTGTATTCCGAAGAGGATTCAAAGTTTTCTAAGGTATTCAGAATCTGGCTATCTTCACTAATTTCTGAAATTGTGAAGAGAGGTTGTAAGTCTTCTTCATCCTCTATCCATTGAGTATCATCCAATTCTGTAATTTTTTTTGTTGGAGGATACAAGGTAAATTTATTGGTTGAACTACCATCAGAGATGTACATATCACCGGATCTACAACTAATGAAAGCATCAATTGTAGCTAACCAAGGTCTTCCTAATATAATAGGATGACCTCCTAGATTATTCTTAGGAGTTAGGATCATAAAATCCACAGGATACTCCCAAGAATCTAGGGACACTGGAATGTCTTCTATTACCCCATCAGGTTTGATCACAGATCTGTCCGCTAATTGTAATAATGTGGGTGTAAAAAGAAGATTAGGAAGTTTCAGTTTATCCATGATTTGTCTACTCATGATATTGATTGCTGCTCCTAAATCAATAAGTGTGTTTTGGATCTCAATTCCATTGATGTGAATTTTAACAACTGGATTTTCTGGGTCTAGATACTTTGGAATAGCAATCTTACCCATCATGATATCTGCTATTTTTCCTGCCAGTTGAATTTTCTTTGTCTCTCTTATTCTTTTTCTTGTTTTCTTCATGCTCAACTCCCTCTTTGCTAAGATTGGAATTTCCTTGATGGCTTGCAATAATGGGATCTTAAAACAAACATTTCTCAGCTCATCTAAGAAATCATAATTAGGCACCATAATTTTTTTTTCTACACCCTTATCAATTTGTAATCTTTCTGGAAAGGGAGGTGTAGAGGTGGATGTTGATGGATGCTCTAATATAGGAGTTGAAATTATTGGTTCTTTTTGTTTTGATTTTTCAATGTTTGAGTCTTGGAAAGTTGTGTTCTCTTCAAGACTTTTATTTACCCGTAGAGAATCTTCCTCAGAATTTTCTTGCTCTTGTATGATTACAGAAGGTTTCCTCTTTTCAAGTATTCTTCCAGACCTAAGTTGAACATCACTAAGGTCTAAAGGAGTGATCAAATAAGTTGGAAATTGTTGGCCTTCTATCATATATGTGTTCTGAGGATTTTTATTGTTGGGGTTTGGTATGGGTTGGGCAGGCAACTGATTTGTTTTCTGAGGAAATGGTAATGGAAGTGGTTGATTTTGATGTTGTGAATTTTGAGGATTTTGTTGAAAATTTCGTTGAGGAGGGAAATGTGGATATGGTGGATAGGATGGTGGATATTGGTAATACTGAGAGTATCTTCCGTAGGGATTTTGTGCTCCTTGCGCCCAAGTTTGTGATTGATTTTGAAATTGGGGCCAAGGTTGCTGCCAAGAATTCCAATTTGGTGGGGGTTGATTATACAACTGATCATGAAATCCTTGTGTTTGAGGTCCTTGCTAAGGTCTCCTGGAGACAAAATTGAGAGATTATGTGGAAATTGTAGGAGTTTATTCTTGAAAGACAGCTTTAATACCAGGAAGTGAAGGACAACTCTTGGTCTCATGTTTTTCTGAACAAATTACACAAGTCTCCACAACTTTTGCATCCAAAGGGCACTCTCTCAAGGAATGTTTCTTTCTACATTTGGGACAAAATATTGCTAAGGCATCAGATTCAGTTTTATGCTTGTTTTGTAACTTAAGGGTGTCTATTTGTTCACTAAGACTCTCCAAGATATCAGATTTGAATTCATCAAGCATATGTCCTATTTCTGCCCTACTTACTATTCCAAAAGCAGACTTATTTGCCCTTGCAAGAGCAGGGTCTCTTGGTCCTTTTACAGTTTTAGATTTCCCTCTTGAAAGGTTGATACATAATTTAGCTATTTTAGGTAATGTGAGCTAAGATATATCCCCTTTTCCCATCATGTTAAGGATATCCAACCATTCATCCCTAATTTTCTTCAACAAGAGAGCTTTCAAGGTGTCTTGGTCTAAGTTTTCCATTTTTTCCCTCTTGATGTTATAGTTAAACCTCTCCAAAAAATCTCCCAAATTTTCATCCTCTTTTTGTAACATTTTAAACACTTCCTCCTTATGGTTGACTGGCATATAGTAATCCAAATACCTCTCTATAAATGCTTGTTTCATGTCTTCCCATGTCCTAATAGAACTGTTGATCAAACTCATAAACCATTTTAATGTTGCTCCTTTCAATGTTGAAGGGAATAGTTTAAGTTTTTTGGCATCTTGTAAGTATTCATAGGTTCTACATAGGACTTCAAATTCAATTAGGAAGGTTTCAGGATCTTCAGTTTTAAGTCCATAAAACTTTGGAAGGACAGAGGGTGAAATTTTTTTCATAGTTGTATTGGTTTCTTCATCTACTATAGGAAACCCAAAAGAGCTTCCCATTTCTCTTCTACCTCTTCCTCTGCCTCCTTCTCCTTATACACCTCTACCTCTACCTCTAACCCCTCCAAATAGTGTGTGTTCTCCATTAAAAACTCCTCCTCCCCCTTCTTCTGCTATAGTTGATTCTTCTGTAGAAATTGAAAAGTTTAGGTCTCTAGCAAGCGTCCTTGAATCTTCTTCTAAGACAGGTTCAGTGGATGAAGTGGAAGGTCTTTCTAATGGAATATCTGATCTTAAGTCCTCTGGAAGTCTAAGTTCAGTAAATAATGGAATGTGGGTTTAAGTTGGAGGTGTGCTAACTCTTGGTCTTGTTGAAACAAGTGGTGTTCTAGGAATCAAGTTTCTGCTTCTTATGAATCTACCCCTTGAGTTTCTTTCTCTACGCATATCATTGTTTTTGTGGGGTAAGAAACAAGGCTACCTAGTTACATTTCCCCGGCAACGGCACCAAAATGTCTGCTCAACTTAGTGTTTCTATATTGAAGTCATAAATTTTCAACCAGGACTAGTAAATTGTTAAAGTGAAGTGCACTATATGTGCCTAGGTATTTGTTTCTCACTACGTTGTGTTTAGTGTTTTTCCAATGTTTTTAGTTTTGTGTTTTTATTCTAATAGGAAAAGAACTAAGTTTTGGCAAAGAGAAGTTGTTGGTCACACTAAAATAGATAAAAACCTATTCTAAACTATGTATGGCACTTAGAAAATGCAAAACTTTGACAAGAAAATAACTCACATCATGAACTCAATAACTCATAACATGAACTCAGTCCAATTCATTCATCAGAAATATGTTGGAATAGCTGGAGAAAAGGATAAGTTAGTGCCATGAGGTTCTTCTAAGTAAACAACCACCTACAATATCACAGAGAAAATCTTATCCATGGCTAGAAATTTGTTGGATCATATTTGGTAAAGATAGTCTGCAACACAGTGAGGAACTCGAACCACAATTATAGATTGTATGACATATTCCTTTTTTATTCCCAATCCTCGCAACAGAGTGTGGGCTTGGTAAATGGGTAAGACATTTTTGGAGAGCGATGGACGCAGTGAGGGTTTCTGCAAGGTTTTTGCAAAACACCGCTGCCGCCAAGTCTGTGGCTCAGGGCAGCACATACCCAGGTTGGCTTTCATGCGGTGATGACTCCGATCCGATTGCATCTGACCAAATCAGGGTGGGAGAGGTATTATTGCAACTGGATCGTGGATCTGAAAGCTGGATTCGAGCCCTATGGGAGGAATACCACAGAACTCAAGCAATGTCTCCAGCCCTCAAGCGACCAATGTGCGATCTGACCCGACCAAGGGCACCCGGCTACCAAACCCTTCAGGTTCGCTTCACTCCCTTTAAGGGAGACGCTGCCACAGTTTTTTCCCATGGTTTTTCCATGACAGGCAGAAAGATCTGGCTGTTAAGGACTAGATCGGCTTATGAACGCGGCTTTGGAGCGCAAGGGTCCATGCTGCTCAGAGCGCTTGGAGGCAGGGTGTTCTCTGATCTGGGATCTCTGCCCCTGGAAAGCCTCCTGACCGATTTCGACAGGGAATTTTTTTTGGTTCGTTCACCCTTTCTATTGCATACGGCGAGAGCAAAGGCACCCAAGCCTGTCATGCAGACCCCAATGCCGAATCAGGAAAAAGAAGAGGCAGAGATGAGGGATCGGCATAAGTAGGAAGCGCTCCCTACTCTATCAATAAGTAAGAACCCGATCCTTCCGTACTCTCCTCCTTTTCAAATTTTTATTAGACCTCCTGTGGGTAAATCGCATTTAGTCTGGGTAAATGATGACTCCTCTATCCTACAACTCAAGCATAAAATATGGGGATTGATGGGGTATCCTGTACCGATCCAACATCTGGTCAATGGGCACAGCTCTCTTCAGGACTACAGGCTCTTAAAGGACTACTCCATAAAACCAGAGATGACCATTACCCTAAACTTGCGACTGAGAGGGGGTGTTGTTCAGAGCATCCCAAGATCTGCAGGGGGAGATAAAAGGAATACGCCCATCAGTCAACAGCAATCAAACGGAGGCCCCTCCTACAAAAAAATCCTACAAGGGAAAAAAGTGGCAGGCTTACATCCAGAACAGGCTGGAAATGCGGCGAGACCCTACATAATAGAACTACAGGAGCAAACCCCAGCACTAAAAATCAACAGTACAGCAACAGAGGAGCATATAAAGACATATGAAGCCCATGCATTAATATGCCGTTTCAATTGCTTCTGGCCTAAACCCATGGACCTTTTTCATTGGATTTTCACCCAATGGTCTCTGGAATGTGAAATACACCTATGTTCCAAGGGGTTTTTTATTGTTAAATTTCAAACCTCGGAGGAAATAGATATAATAATCAGAGAGGGGCCTTGGTTCTGGGGGTCCACGGGGTTGTTTATAACCCCATGGTTTCCAGATTTTGACCCCAACACCATGACAGTTTCCACCTTACCAGTATGGGTGAGACTTCACAACCTGCCTCTTCACTTCTGGAACGAACAGGTTTTAGAGAGCATCGGAAATAGCCTTGGGCGGTATATTAAAACCTACATGGAAAGGTTAGAAAATAGAATCTTCACCTTTTCCCGAATCTGCGTTGAAGTGGATCTAAGCAAAGGTTTACCGGAGAACATCATGTTGATTTATAAGCAACAAATCTGGTTGCAATCACTTTATTACGAGAATACTGCGTTTAGATGCAGGAATTGCAGGATGACAGGACATCTTCAAAATTCATGCCCAGAGGTTAAGAAAAAAAACAACAAAAAGAAACCGAACAGGAAGCAGAGGAAAGGTTGGCAGTTTCCCCCTCCGGATTCAGAGGAGGATGAGCCAGAAGAAGAAGAGGAACCAGCTCCACCAGAAATCAAACAACCTACACAGGAACTTGAGGTGCAAACAATGGACATGACTATTCTCATAGATCCACACCTTCTGACAAAACAATCAGAAAGGAATGTCGTGGACTCAGGCAGCGGAGGAATTAAAAGACACCATACTTTAGAAACATCAGATTCGGACAAGGATACAGGAACTCAACATGTAGAAAATCAGATTGTCCTTGCCACTTGTGAGCCATCTCAGGGAGAATGGCACAAGGTTGAGAAGAAGAAAGGGAGAAAAATGTGATTTGTGGGACATTTTTCCCACTATCTAGAAGCTTCCATCTTTTTCTCCTCTTTCCTTCTTCCATTTTATCTTTTTTTTCTTTCATTCTTTCTGAATGCAAGGTAGCCTCGCTATGTCGCATTGTGTGCAAAAGCACATGAGCCCAATGGGCAACTTCTGAAAATGCTTCAATGCATATGCTATGTGTAACTTTTCATTTTTATAAATAAAAGGTTACCGATTTTTTCTGTGGAAAAAAAAAAAAAACACAGTGAGGAACTCTACTCTAAATTACCCTATGACACTGAAATTAATCCATTCCGCAACTTAAATTGTCACTAATAAGCCTTATTCGGAAGTTATAAGTCTTTTGGAATAGTTTTTGGAAAAATGCTATTTGTACAATTAAAAGAGATTGCAGAATAGTGAAGGCCTTGAACTGATATCACTAATTCCTATCCATATGATGATGTGTTGGAAGAGATTAATAACAAGAGTAGTTTGTAAATAATGAAGGCCTTGAAGTCTAATGGAACAAAACTAGCATACAACTAACTAATGAAACTAAAAATACAATAGATAAAGCTGAACTAAAATGAAATCATTCAAACTTCAAATACAGTGACCACAACTGTACTAGAATGCCATTATCTTAACTTGAAATACAGTGAACAGAATCTGAACTAGAGTGCCATTAATCTAACTTGAAATACAGTGAACAGAAACTGAACTAGCGTGCCATTAATCTCTGGAGTATCACAACTACACAATAATGCAACTAATCTCTAAAATATTACAGTCCTATCTCGTTCAGTATTAGTGATATTTTGGAACAATTCGGAAGAACAAGTCTAGATGTAACAATTGATGTAATTGAACACAAAAACGTAAAGTTCAGAAAAAGGAAACTAATTCCTAAAATACTACAGTTATATCTCATTCAATATTAGTGATATTTTGGAATAATTCATAAAAACAAGACTAGACTATAGCATCCAATGCAAGTGAGTATAAAACACAAAGTTCAGAAAATTGCTTAAACTAGGAATGCAACAAGGCTAAAGTTACTTATCTAAACAATGTGCACAAAGCTTCTCGGGCAGTAGCGGCCCTCTACCACCAGATTAGCAAACAAATCTCCTCAATATTGCCTCAGATCTTACAATAAAGCGGTGCTTCTTTCATTAAAGGAAAAGTATTTCAAAAACAGAGTATTACGGTCTTTTGAGATCTAGCAACAAAACATCAATCTAGCTAGTTGTTTCTCGGTCTCTCGAGTCATTCTTATAAGAAAATTACATAACTGCCCTTGAGATAAAATAGGAATAAATGTCTTTCCCAACTAAAATCAAATTAGAACTATGGTGGAGGTCTCGTACTGTGATTAAAGACATTTGTACAGTCATTTTCCTATTAGAAGTCTATCTCTTAGTTTTGGTTTCCCACGTGCATAACCACCTGTAGAATTCTGCTCAGACTTCGTAGGGAGCAAGGAATGATGTGGATGAAGTATGGAATTCACCCATATGCGTTTTTCTTTGAGGCAACACCTGGAACTTGTGAGAACATGAAGACAGCTGCAGAATCGGCAACTAGCTACAGAATGGCTGCATTTTGTAGCTAAGTCTAGTCAAAAATTACTACAACAAAAAAACCATAAAAGTGTAACAAGTTAGTCATTATATACATTCTTAAAGTGTCTTTAACCAATCCTATTGACCATTTAAGCCTGTAATTGATAAGGGACAGGAAATGAAGTGAAAATTGGTGAAGGGGGAGGACATATTTGGGGCTCAACATACCCCCACTGCAAAGTTTTTGCATGTCCTCATGCAATCAACTCATATATTTTGAGACTTCTGCTAGGACATCTAGGCTCCTTCTTCTGCTTTTCCTGATAGTTAATGGCCTCCTAGGCTTCTTAATGACCAACTTGAATCTCAAATTTATAAGTGCCCTGCTCAACTTTTTGTTTTTCTTCTTCAATTTCTCATTAGCCTTGTACAACTTTTCCATTTGTAGGGAGAGAGTTGTATTCATATCACTTTTCAGCTTAACCTGCTCCCTTAAAATGTCATTCTCATTCTTGATATGCCTCTTGAGTACTTCTAACTCATATTTGTCTCTTCTTAGTACATCAATTGCATATTTTGGTGGGCTAGGAGTTATGTCTCTACTTTTTGAGGCTCTCTTCTCTAATGTCTCAATATAATTATAAATTTGTTGTTGAACTGGGTCTATCTCTGGAGTTTCTTCATCAAGATCCTATTCTTATTGGTGCTCAGGTGATCTATTAGTTGGTGTCTCTTCATCCTCAATGTTTATGATTCTCGTTTGTCTAATCCCTGTTTTCTTCAATATACCTCTAAGTTTGTGGCTTCGTCTTGGTTGAGATGGTCCTTCACCTCTCTCCTTGGCATACCTTCTTATCATCTTCTCATTTTTAAGTTGTTTCCTAATTTCAGTTAATTTCTCAAAAATTATCTCTTCACTGTCCTCTTGTATAGACTTACCAGTTTTAGTTTCAACAGCTTCGGAAATTTTCCTTCTCCTGCTTCTCATTATAAGCTTGCTTTCAGATGGAGGTTCCTTGGGTTCTTCAAAGTGATTCCTCACTAGAAACTCATCCCAATTGTCTCCCACTTTTCTCAAATGATGTTCAATTAGGATTTTAACTAGGTTGTGGTTGTACAAAATGGTTTCTAGGAATTGAACCCTCTTTTGTACATTAAAGGCCATTTTCTTCAGACTATGAAGTAGGAAAAAGGGTAAATTGATTTCTTCATCTAAGAAATGCATAATTAACCAAATCTGATAAACATATAGTGTACCAAACTTTCCCTCACAATTTATAAACTTTTGCAAAATGAGCAACATATTCCTCCATTTATTCTTCAGTGCTGAGCTAGGAATACCCTTCTTAAAAATTGAAACATCCATACCTGGTGTTTTAAGCATTTGACTCCATGCCTCATTATGAAATTCCCTATTTTTGAACCACCGTTCTCCTTGCCTGGGTAATTCCACTGCTTCTGCAATAAATTTTTTTGTAATAGTGAATTTAACATCCCCTATTTCGACTTCTGCTCCATTGAAGGACCGTGCAAATGTTTTAGTTACCTCTCTATGAAAACCATTGAATTTTTCCAAAAATTGTAACCACCCAGCCTGCTGTAGCATTTCTCTAATTTGTGGGTAACCCTCTAAGTACTTGGTTCCAACTGGTTCGGATCTTACTATGAGACCCATGGCTTCTCTTCTCAACCTTCAATTTACTGCTCTTCTATCCACGGTGAAAATGGTTGTTAAAGAGTTGTTTTTACCCTAAAGGTGTTTTCTCTGTTTATGCAGTAGGGATTAGCTACAGAAGGATGATATGAAGAGGTTATAGAATGAGTGAAATGTGGTGAGGGTGATTTACATGAATTAATGAGTTTGAGAGCCATCATGGGAGAAAAGACCGCGAAAGCATTTCGTGAGAAATTCAAAATCATCAAAGAATACTTCGACTGGTGACGTGACTGAATAGGTCGCTTCAGTACTTTAACCGTTAAGTTTTAAATGATGATTTGAAATGGCAAAGTGTAAGGGATTTTGTCCAAAGTTTTTATGATAAGTTTAATAGGCATGATCAACACGAATAGTTAAAACAACTTTTTGAATCATACATGACCTAACTATACTATAACTTTCATATTTTGTCATCATAATAATTTTACAACTTTACCTTTGCCTTTCCTTTAATTTTTTTAATTTTTTGGTCTTGATATGCTTTGTCCTCCTTTGAAAATCATTGATTCTTCAGTATTCACAACTCCTTTGATTTTTCTTGTTGTCATAGGTGTGTAGGATCAATTTGTTGTTGATCAAATGATTACTAGATAGTTTCCTTCTGGATATTTGGCTGCAAAATGTCTAGCTGGCTGCAGAATGTCTGACTGGCTGCAGAATGTACCTGTAGGAACTTTGAAACATGGAATGGAATGTTGTATGAAATGGATCATGAAATAGAGTGAAATGGATTAGGAGTGAAGTGAAATTTAATGGAATGAAATGAACCACAATTTTGAAATGGAATGAAACATAAAAAGTGGCTTGTAACTCATGATTTGTAACACTTAATCTGCAGAAAGAGATCAAATTTAGAAATCTGAGATGGAAATGAAATGGACTATGGAATGGAGTGAATGAAATATGAATGAATGGAGCGAATGAAATATCAATAAAGTGAGACATAATGGAGTGAAACTTATGATTTTGTAATGACTGCTCACAGAAAATAAAAAAAAACAAATTTGAAAAGCTAAAGTGTTAGAAGGATTCTAATTTTCACTTTATCTTTTCTGTATAAACATGCTAATCAGTGATTAGTTTTCATGTTTATAATTTATTTTTATTATTATTATTATTATTATTATTATTATTATTATTATTATATATATATATATATATATATATATATATATATATTAATGCTTTTGAATTCAGAAAATTCAACTAAGTTGATGAAGAAGAAAAATTCTTCTTCATTAACTTCACATCACTGTTTTCCTGGAATCTCTTGACAAATTCTTCTCTTGAAAGTGGCTTATCATACAGCTTCAATCTATGACCATTTACAAGAAAAGTGACCTTCTCTTCATCTATTGTCCTGATTTTTATTGCTCCATTGTCAAAAATTCTTATAATTTCATATGGCCCAAGCCAATGTGTGTTGGAATTTACCTTGAAAATCCTTGAACTTTGAATCAAATAGGAGAGCCCAGTCACCTTCTTTGAACTTCTTTTCCTCGATGTACTTATCATGCCATCTAGTCCTTTGTTGTTGGAATATACTTGTTTTCTCAACTGCGTATTTTCTGATCTCATCCAATTCATTAATCTGCTCCAATCTATGCTTTTGTGCCTCTGTTAGATCAAGTCCTAGCTGAACTGCCATTTTAAAAGTCTGAATCTGAAACTCTATAGGAAACAAAACTTGTTTTCCATAAACAAGTTCATAAGGAGTATGGCCTGGTGTGCTTCTCCATGTGGTTCTATAGGCCCACAAAGCTTCAGGAAGCCTGTCTGCCCAATCTCTTCTATGTAAATGGACAGTCTTTGTTAGGATCCCTTCAATGACTTTATTGGTAGATTCCACTTGACCATTTGCTTGTGGATGATAGGGAGTAGATTTTTTGTGTCTAATTTTGTACCTCTCCATCATTTGTTCCACTAGCTTTATGTAAATTGAGCTCCTTGATCTGTAACAATTTCCCTTGGGACACCAAAACGAGTAAAAATATCCTCTAAAAGAAAATTAACTACAGATGCTTCAGTAGCAGAAAGTAATGGCTTGGCCTCTTCCCATTTGGTAACATAATCAGTGCAAACTAATATATATTTCTTTTGTCTTGATGGAGGACTAATAGGTCCTACAAAATCTAAAGCCCATTTTTCAGAAGGTTCAATATGTATCTGAGGCTGCAATGGCATCTCACCTGAAGGAGAAGGTTTCCCTACCCTTTGGAAACTGTCACAACTTTTGACATACTCTTTAGCATATTTAAAAAGGGATGGCCAATAATATCCTAAATGAAGGATCTTATAAGTTGTCATTTTATCAGCAAAGTGTCCACCACAAGATTCATCATGACATGCCTTGAGGATCTCAGGCATCTCATCTTCCCGAACACATCTCCTAATGATAAAATCTAGACCTGTTTTGTATAACTCATTAGCAACCCATGAATATTTTGCACTGTCATAAATGATATTTATTTTGTCTCTTGCATTCATTATTGAAGGAAATTTCCCTGAAACTAAATAATTAGCAATGTCAGCAAACCAAGGAGTTTGAGTAGAAATTGCAAAAAGATATTCATCAGGGAATTGATCTTCAACGGGGGTATTGTCTTTGACGTTTTGGAGTCTAGATAGGAAATCAACTACTGTGTTTTGTTTTCCAGGCCTATCTAGAATGGTAATGTTGAATTCTTGTAAAAGCAATAACCATCTTATGACTCTGCCATTAGTAATTGATTTATTCATTAGATATCTAATTACAGAGTGATCTGTGTGAACAAAAGTTTCATAGCCTATTATATAGTGTCTGAATTTGTTTATGGCATGAACAACAGCTAAAAACTCTTTTTCAGTTACAGTATAATTTAACTCTGAAGGAGTCAAATTTTTACTTGTATAATAGATGGCATAAGGAATCAGGTCTTTTTGGCCCAATACTGCTCCTAAAGTTGTATCTGAGGCATCTGTTGAAATATGAAAAGGTAACTTCTAGTTAGGTCCCCTTAAAATAGGTGCTTTAGAGATTTTTGTTTTCAGGGTCTCAAAGGCTAACTGGCAATCATGATTCCACTTGAATTCACAATCCTTGGTAAGTAATTTGAAAAGTAGAGATGCTATCTTGATGAAGTTTTCTATAAACCTTAGATAATATCCTGTAAATCCTAGAAAACTCCTAACATATTTTTGACAACTTGGAATAGATAAGTTAGAGATGACTTCAACTTTTGACTCATCAACTCTAATCCCATCCCCTGAAATGTGATGTCCTAAAACAATTCCTTCAGTAAACATCATAAAACACTTTTCATGACTAAGTGAAAGATTTGCTTCTTTACATCTCTTTAAAAAAAATTCCAAGTTTGTTAAGGCTTCTTCAAATGTGTTTCCATAAACTGTGAAATCATCCATATATACCTCTACACAATCATGTATTAGATCTGAAAAAATTCCTAGTACTTCCCTTTGAAATGTTGCAGGTGCATTGCATAATCCAAATGACAATACTCGGTAAGCATAGGTACCCCAAGGACAGGTAAATGTGGTTTTGTCTTGATCTTCAAGTGCTACTTGGATTTGATTATAACCACTAAACCCATCTAAAAATGAGAAGTACTTTTTGCCAGCTAATGTATCCAATACCTGATCTATGAAAGGTAAGGGAAAAAGATCTTTAAGAGTAGCTTTGTTTAATTCTCGGTAGTAAATACATACCCTGCATTTACCATTTTTCTTTGGCACAATTACCAAAGGAGAACCCCACTGACTATCTAAAATGGGATAGATAAAGTTAACATTTAACAATTTCTGCAATTCTTCTTTAACAATTTCCCTAAGATTTGGATTCATCCGTCTTTGAGGTTTTCTAATTGGTTTACAATTTTCCTCTATATAGATGTGATGAGTGCAAGTCTTGGGGCTTATCCCTTTCATATCAGTGTACTCCCATGCATATGCAGAAGAATGTCTGTAATATTTTGACTAGCTCTGCTTGTTGAGATTTCTCTAGGTTCTTGTTTATGTTTAAATTTTTGCTTGCAAATATCTCAATTGTAGAGCTGCCAAATTTATCCATGGAATAGATAGACATCTGTCTTGATGATAAAAACTCAATGTTGGATTCTTCTTGAAATTTTTCATGTTTGTATTCCGAAGAGGATTCAAAGTTTTCTAAGGTGTTCAGAATCTGGCTATCTTCACTAATTTCTGAAATTGTGAAGAGAGGTTGTAAGTCTTCTTCATCTTCTATCCATTGAGTATCATCCAATTATGTAATTATTTTTGTTGAGGATACAAGGTAAATTTCTTGGTTGAACTACCATCAGAGATGTACATATCACCGGATCTACAACTAATGAAAGCATCAGCTGTAGCTAACCAAGGTCTTCCTAATATAATAGGATGCCCTCCTAGATTATTCTTAGGAGTTAGGATCATAAAATCCACAGGATACTCCCAAGAATATAGGGACACTGAAATGTCTTCTATTACCCCATCAGGTTTGATCACAGATCTGTCTGCTAATTGTAATAATGTGGGTGTAAAAAGAAGATTAGGAAGTTTCAGTTTATCCATGATTTGTCTACTCATGATATTGATTGCTGCTCCTAAATCAATAAGTGTGTTTTGGATCTCAATTCCATTGATATGAATTTTAACAACTGGATTTCCTGGGTCTAGATACTTTGGAATAGCAATCTTACCCATCATGATATCTGTTATTTTTCCTGACAGTTGAATTTTCTTTGTCTCTCTTATTCTTTTTCCTGTTTTCTTCATGCTCAACTCCTTTATTGTCTTTGCTAAGATTGGAATTTCTTTGATAGCTTGCAATAATGGGATCTTAATACAAACATTTCTTAGCTCATCTAGGAAATCATAATTAGGCACCATAATTTGTTTTTCTACACCCCTATCAATTTGTAATCTTTCGGGAAAGGGAGGTGTAGAGGTGGATGTTGATGGATGCTCTTATATAGGAGTTGAAATTATTGGCTCTTTTTGTGTTGATTTTTCGATGTTTGGGTCTTGAAAAGATGTGTCTTCTTTAAGACTTTTATTTACCCGTAGAGAATCTTCCTCAGAATTTTCTTGCTCTTGTATGATTACAGAAGGTTTCCTCTTTTCAAGTATTCTTCCAGACCTAAGTTGGACATCACGAAAGTCTAAAGGAGTGATCAAATAAGTTGGAAACTATTGGCCTTTTATCATATATGTGTTCTGAGGATTTTTATTGTTGGGGTTTGGTTTGGGTTGGGCAGGCAACTGATTTGTTTTCTGAGGAAATGGTAATGGAAGTGGTTGATTTTGAAGTTGTGGATTTTGAGGATTTTGTTGAGGATTCTGTTGAAAATTTTGTTGAGGAGGGAAATGTGGATATGGTGGATAGGATGGTGGATATTGGTAATACTGAGAGTATCTTCCATAGGTATTTTGTGCTCCTTGCGCCCAAGTTTGTGATTGATTTTAAAATTGGGGCCAAGGTTGCTGCCAAGAATTCCAATTTGGTGGGGGTTGATTAAACAACTGATCATGAAATCCTTGTGTTTGAGGTCCTCGCCAAGGTCTCCTGGAGACAAAATTGAGAGATTCTGTGGAACTTGTAGGAGTTTCTTCTTGAAGGAAAACTCTTGGTCTCATGTTTTTTTGAACAAATTACACAAGTCTCCACAACTTTTGCATCCAAAGGGCACTCTCTCAAGGCATGTTTCTTTCTGCATTTGGGACAAAAGATTGCTAAGGCATCAGATTCATTTTTCTGCTTGTTTTGTAACTTAAGGGTGTCTATTTGTTCACTAAGACTCCCCAAGATATCAGATTTTAATTTATCAAGAATATGTCCTATTTCTGCCCTACTTACTGTCCCAGAAGCAGACTTACTTGCCCTTGCAAGAGCAGGGTCTCTTGGTCCTTTTACAGTTTTAGATTTCCCTCTTGAAAGGTTGATACATAATTCAGCTATTTCAGGTAATGTGAGCTGAGATATATCCCATTTTCCCATCATGTTAAGGATATCTAACCATTCATCCCTAATTTTCTTCAACAAGAGAGCTTTCAAGGTGTCTTGGTCTAAGTTTTCCATTTTTTCCCTCTTGATGTTATAGTTAAACCTCTCCAACAAATCTTCCAAATTTTCATCCTCTTTTTGTAACATTTTAAACACTTCCTCCTTATGGTTGACTGGCATACAGTAATCCAAATACCTCTCTAGAAATGCTTGTTTCATGTCTTCCCATGTCCTAATAGAACTTTTGATCAAACTCATAAACCATTTTAATGTTGCTCCTTTCAATGTTGAAGGGAAAAGTTTAAGTTTTTGGGCATCTTGTAACTAGTCATAGGTTCTACATAGGACTTCAAATTCAAATAAGAAGTTTTCAGGATCTTCAGTTTTAAGTCCATAAAACTTTGGAAGGACAGAGGGTGAAATGTTTTTCATAGTTGCATTGGTTTCTTCATCTACTATAGGAAACCCAAAAGAGCTTCCCATTTCTCTTCTACCTCTTCCTCTGCCTCCTTCTCCTTATACACCTCTACCTCTACCTCTACCCCCTCCAAATAGTGTGTGTTCTCCATTAAAAACTCCTCCTCCCCCTTCTTCTGCTATAGTTGATTCTTCTGTAGAAGTTGAAAATTTTAGGTCTCTAGCAAGGGTCCTTGAATCTTCTTCTAAGATAGGTTCAGTGGATGAAGTGGAAGGTCTTTCTAATGGAATATCTGATCTTAATTCCTCTGGAAGTCTAGGATCAGTAAAGAATGGAATGTGGGTTTGAGTTGGAGGTGTGCTAACTCTTGGTCTTGGTGAAACAAATGGTGTTCTAGGAATCAAGCTTCTGCTTCTTATGAATCTACTCCTTGAGTCTCTTTCTCTACGCATATCATTGTTTTTGGGAGGTAAGAAACAAGGCTACCTAGTTACACTTCCCCATAAACGGCGCCAAAATGTCTGCTCAACTTAGTTTCTCTAAATGGAGGTCATAAATTGTCAACCAGGGCTAGTAAACTGTTGAAGTGAAGTGCACTATATGTGCCTAGGTATTTGTTTCTCACTACGTTGTGTTTAATGTTTTTCCAATGTTTTTAGTTTTGTGTTTTTATTCTAAGAGGAAAAGAACTAATTTTTGGCAAAGAGAAGTTGTTGGTCACACTAAAACAGAGCAAAACCTACTCTAAACTATGTATGGCACTTAGAAAATGCAAAACTTTGACAAGAAAATAACTCACATGATGAACTCAATAACTCACAACATGAACTCAGTCCAATTCATTCATCAGAAATATGTTGGAATAGCTTGAGAAAAGGATAAGTTAGTGCCATGAGGTTCTTCTAAGTAAACAACCACCTACAAGATCACAGAGAAAATCTTATCCATGGCTAGAAATTTGTTGGAACATATTTGGAAAAGATAGTCTGCAACACAGTGAGGAACTCTACTCGAAATTAACCTATGACACTAAAATTAATCCATTCTGCAACTTACATTTTCACTACTAATCCTTATTCGGAATTTAGAAGTCTTTTGGAATAGTTTTGGGAAAAAGGCTATTTGTACAATTAAAAGAGATTTCAGAACAGTCAAGGCCTTGAACTGATATCACTAATTCCTGTCCATATGATGATGTGTTGGAAGAGATTAATAACAAGAGTAGTTTGTAAATAATGAAGGCCTTGAAGTCTAATGGAAAAAAACTAGCATACAACTACCTAATGAAACTAAAAATACAATAGATAAAGCTGAACTAAAATTCAATCATTCAAACTTCAAATACAGTGACCACAACTGTACTAGAATTCCATTATCCTAACTTGAAATACAATGAACAGAATCTGAACTAGAGTGCCATTAATCTAACTTGAAATACAGTGAACAGAAACTGAACTAGCGTGCCATTAATCTCCGGAGTATCACAACTACACTATAATGCAACTAATCTCTAAAATATTACAGCCCTATCTCGTTCAGTATTAGTGATATTTTGGAACAATTCGAAAGAACAAGTCTAGTTGTAACAATTGATGTAATTGAACACAAAAACGTAAAGTTCAGAAAAATGCAACTAATTCCTAAAATACTACAGTTATATCTCATTCAATATTAGTGATATTTTGGAATAATTCTTAAGAACAAGACTAGACTGTAGCATCCAATGCAAGTGAGTATAAAACACAAATTTCAGAAAATTGCTGAAACTAGGAATGCAACAAGGCTAAAGTTACTTATCTAAACAATGTGCACAAAGCTTCTCGGGCAGTAGGGGCCGTCTACCACCGGATTAGCATACAAATATCCTCAAGATTGCCTCAGATATTACAGTAAAGCGATGCTTCTTTCATTAAAGGAAAAGTATTTCAAAAACAGAGTATTACGGTCTTTTGAGATCTAGCAACAAAACATCGATCTAGCTAGATGTTTCTCGGTCTCCTGAGTCATTCTTATAAGAAAATTACATAACTGCCCTTGAGATAAAATAGGAATAAATGTCTTTCCCAAATAAAATCAAATTAGAACTTTGGTGGAGGTCTTGTACTGTGATTAAAGACATCTGTACAGTCCTTGTCCTATTAGAAGTCTATCTCTTAGTTTTGGTTTCCCACGTGCATAACCACCTGTATAATTCTACTCAGACTTCGTAGGGAGCAAGGAATGATGTGGATGAAGTCTGGAATTCACCCATATGCGTTTTTCTTTGAGGTGACACCTTAAACATGTGAGAACATGAAGACAGCTGCAGAATCGGCAACTAGCTACAGAATGGATGCATTCTGTAGCTAAGTCTAGTCAAAAATTACTACAACAACAAAACCATAAAAGTGTAGCAATTTACTCGTTATATACATTCTTAAAGTGTCTTTAACCAATCCTATTGACCATTTAAGCTTGTAATTGATAAGGTACAAAGGAAATAAAGTGAAATTTGGTGAAGGGGGAGGACATCTTTCGGGCTCAACATTGCCCACCTCCCAAAGGTGGTGCGATAGATACCACTAGTTTCTGCACAGTGTTTTGGCGCGGAGACCACCAGGTGGTCGAAAACGAACCGTCGATCTGTGGATTCAACGAACGGCAGATGTGCGATCGGGGCGGTGAAAGGGGTGGGGACCATGGGCACGATGGGATTGCGAAGACCATCGGATCTGTGTAGATCAATTGCGGACCTTGCCCCCGATACACATTTGCGATGAGCACTCTTCGGGCTAGCGCCAGGCTCTAGTGCCCAGGTCACGTGGAGGAAAAAGGTTCTGGGGCTGAGCCGGAGAGGGGCTAGTCCTGTTACAAAGGTAGAAAATGGGTTTTTTGGCTCGTTTTTAATGAATATCAAAGCCAAATAGGGATAATGATAGAGGAAAAAGGGGTTTCTTGGCCAAACCAAGGGTGGTGTGTATGGTTTATAGGGGGTTTTGGTAAGGTTTAGAAGGACTAGGGGAGAGATTTAGGGGTGAAATGGAGGCTTTGAAAAAGGGAAAAAATATGAAATGGAAGATTCTGCAGGGGTATGAGGGGTAAATGAAGACCTTTTGGAGCACAATCCTTCACAATCATTGAGGCTTATTGACTTAAGAACAGCAAAGGGAAATAATCAAAGGGCAGAGGGCATGAAGAGGCTTCAAGGATGATGTGTTTTTAGGATTAAAATTCCTTCCTTGAAGGCTCAGAAACATTTAGCGCCCTACTTGCTTGTCAAGGAATTTATAGGGGGCTAACAGTGGCTCCACATGGGGATGTCTTCTTCTTGAAGGAGTCAAGAATTCAGAAATTGATCTTTGGTGTAGGCCAGATGCCTGTTGCTTGAGCCACCTTTCTTCTTTGATTCTGGCTGCCACAAACATGATAGATCAGCAGAAACAATCCCAAAAAATCTACCTACCCAGACTATAGTCCTAACATTTTTCTTCCAGGTGCATTTGGACTAGTAGACCCTTGACATCATTTATTTTTACAAACAAGAAAAATAAACATATTCTACTTCTACCCTTATTACTCCATGAGACCATATTAGATTGTTGGCCTCATAGTTTCTCTACCTAAACTAATATATGTTGGGATTAGACTGTCCAGCATATTTCTTCTCTACATTCTACAACAGAAATTTAAAAACAGTCAAACTAGGATTAGACAGTCTAGTTTGTTGTGGATCCAAGGCATAAACACAGTTGCACATGGACAGAAACTTGCAAAAAACTGAAAACAAAATCTCAAAGGCTTGAAATCTGAAGTTTTGAAGCATCCTTATTTTCTTTGTGACTCAATTTTTGACCTTGCTAGAGTCATTGTCTTCTTTATCTTAGCTCAGGTTTTGATCATGTTAGAGATGATTCTTCTTTCTTCTTTTCTGGTTCAGGTTTTGGGCATGTTAGAACCAGCGATCTTTACTTCCTTTGGCTCAGGTTTTGATCATGTTAGAGCCAATATTTTCACTTTAGAGGTTGATGTTTTGAGCATGTCTAAACCTCTCTCCCTCTCTCTTTTTTGAAGCATTTTCTCTTTTTCTTTGAAAACAGAACACAGCAATGGTATTTAAAATGGAAATGGAAACTGGAAATTTGAAATCAGCAGAAGTAGTGTTTGAGCATCCTGCCATTGACAGGACCCCCAAACAACTCTGTACCATCTAGTTGTCGTAGAAAAAATGCATTTTGACCCACAGTGGCCTGGATCATGTATGGACCTTGCCACAAACTGTCAAACTTGACGTGCTTTCCTTTGTCCTCTCTCCTTGAGTCCCACTTCAGAACTTTATCTCCGATTTTGAAATCAGAAGCTTTGGTTCTCTTGTCAAACAACTTCTTTATGTTTTCCTGAACTTTCACAGCTCTGTTATAGACCTCTTCCCTTGTTTTTTGGAGATGGATCGTTTGGTTTATTCTCCTTGCCATGTTGTCTTCTTCTGTCTAGATTTCTTGGACAAGTTTGATTACTGGCACATATTGCACACTCCTGCGGTTCTCTTGGTGCATGACCCATCGAAATTCATTTCCCATAAAGGTTCGCTCTCGGGCTTCACATCGTTTCGTCCTTGGTGTGGTGCATGGGCTTGCGAAGGGTGACTAATCAGCTGACTGCATTCTATTTCTTGTTCACTCTGAATTTATGTTTCAGTGCACTGTTCAAAGTTTTCTACATCGTTTTCCTCCGAGTCTAGAGTAGCCATTATGTTAAAGTACATGGGCTCTGTTTCCTTGTTTGTATCTTTTTTTTTTAATTCTGACCCCTCTAAGGATTCATCATTACAAAGGATGAAGGAGTCAATATCTGTGTGTACAGAGTATAAAGGTGAATTTTCAGGCTTTTCGGGGCTGCTGACCAGGAATTTCATTTGTGCCTCCCTATATATTTTTCTAAGTTGGCTAAAGACTGGGATTGTGGCATAGGCTCCATCCATCTGCATTGTACCTTGCATATTGGCTCCCCATGATCTCGATAATAACATGCCATACTTGGGTGGAACATCTGCCACTACAACATCCATGACCATACACTTGGCTAGAATCTGGGTAAGGCTCACGCATAAATATTTGATCAGGCCAAGACACTTTACCCTGATAGAATCAAATGAATATAAGTCCTTGTAAGGTCAGGTTATCTCTAGGCCTAACCTTTCCATAACTACTTTAGGCATCAAGTTTTGTGAGGCTCCAGAGTCATGCATTGCATTGTGAAGGATCTTGTCATGAATATTGAGACTGATATAAAAAGGTGGCACTGCCCCTTCCTGAAACTTCCCTTCTATCTTTGGGCCAAACAGAAGGGTTGGTTGATCATCACTCAGATTGACAGTGTCACTGTTTTCCCCTAGATTTAATGCTTTCAAAATTTGGCCTTTATATACATCCTGAGTGGCCAGCTCAGAGAGTGGGACAGAGATCTTGATTTTAGCAATCTCATTCTCCAAATTGAAGGGGGATTGACTCTTTGGAATGTTCAACTCTGTTTTGTTAGCCACCACCTTAGTGGCTGAATCAGTGGGTTGATTCTCACTATGTACAAGGTTAGGCACTGTTTTATCAGGAGCACTAACTGCAGTGCTAGTGCTGCTAGTTGGTTGACTTTGTTTATCAATGTTTTGGTTGTCCTTTTCTTTGTTCTTCCCAGAACTCTCAGCTACTGATTTGTTACTTTCAGCAGCTACCTTAGAAGTTTTCTCCGGCCTTTTCTTTATGGTGACCTTAGAATCCTTTGGTTTGGAAGTGTATAGGCTCTTTTTGCTTCTAAGTTCATATTGTTCTCTGACCT